>VOQZ01000998.1:0-683806 GCA_008079305.1 Phytophthora palmivora
ACCAATGTCAAACCAGAGCGCGTTAGCTTTGGCCACTACACTTATCAGCGGTCTCGATCGCCGCTCCTTTCGATAGCGTCTGGCTAGCTGGTCTTGCTGTTTCATGTGCTCATGAAATTTGACCCCAACACATTCAATTTCAAGCTCAAGGCACTCTCCAAGTGTCTCTAAAAGCGCTATCCGCGTAGGTTTAGCCAATTCTACTCCACGAATGTAGAGTGACAGTGACAAATCATCCACATTCAGATCGGGTTCCACCGTCTCCATTAGATCGTCCAGTGAACGTTTCTCAGCAGGCTTTCCTGGTAAAGAGATAGAATTCAGCAGGCTGTAATACTGACCTACAAGCTGAAGTCTTCTACGCCTGTCTTCATCAGTGACAGTCAATGGCACAGGTTTTTCAAAAACCATAGCATACTTTTGGCGGAGACCAAGCCTGTCATGAGTTTCTTGATTTTCTGCCACTTGAGAAGGGAGAGAAATGAGCTTTAACATCTCACTCCGCGCGGTGAGAGGGTGTTGAAGTAAATCAGTGTTTCGTCGGGGACCTAGTTTGGTGAGACCCGTGAGTGCGTCATCTTCGACAGGATTGTTACTGGGATCACCACCAAATTCTCCAGCAAGTGCTGACGACGCTGGTTTGCTTGATGCAGTGACCTCATCGTAGAAGTATCGCCACTGTCGTTTGTTGCCACCCCAACAAAACACTTCTCCTGCATCCGTCAGAGCGTATGCAACAGCAGCAGCACCACACGCTACTTGATTCACACGTTTTCCCCACAAGAATGCTGTCGCTTTCGAGACTTGTCGATTCGCAAAGGCTCGTGTTGATGCATTGATCTTCGTTCTGGAGGGAGTAAGATGTTTATCACTGCCAATTCCAGTCTTACGTTCTTCGTCCGTGTCTGGTGATTTTACATCCAAAGAGTGAGAGTCAACTTGCTTTTGGTAAGTTTTTGAGCCAGCTACAGCCGCATTAATATCACTACATGCAGTAGTAGATATTCCACTAGATGGACAAACTCGTTCGTTCCACAACTCACGTATGATGCCATACCCATGAACTCTACGAAGTCTGGCTCCTTTGCTTCGCTGTCAAAGCGTTGATATGCTCCTTTTCCAAAGACATATACTTGTCCAGCAGCATCTAGGGCCTCAGCCAACGTCACACGAGCAAGAATATGCGCTTCCTTCACTAACTCACGGCGCTGCATTGCGATCACCTCGTCACTTAGCGTATTATTTGCTTCCAGCAGCATCATTGCTTCCTGTTTCTCTTCTAAATTCACAAGCATAGCCAATTTCTTAGCGAGCATTTTCGGTGGCAAAAACCTGTTGAACCGTTCACCACGCAGTCGAAGTTCGGCTTGTACATCAACAACAGACAGCCACGCTTTCTTGAACTGAAGGTAAGGCAACACCTCCAACTCTGGCTGCCAAAGAGCAAAACACAACAATAACACCTTCAGCCACAACGATCTCTCTAGTCAATATCCACACGTACATCTTCATAGGTTGCAAAGATATCCTCCATCTTGTCCAGGGGCATCTTGCGTCCAATGAACTCCAGTAGCTCTTTGAATGTCTCTTGATCGATCGCACCTTCTTCATCTCTATCAAACATCTCAAACAGATCCTTCGGTGCCAATGATTGTCCCGGGGCGAAGCCTCCCGTCCGGTCCGGATTCTTCGGGTCGCACGTGTACAACGCCAACCTAAACTCGTCAAAGGAGATACAACCTCGTCGTCGTCGGTCACAACGTTTAAAGTACGCGCGAGCCTTAGGTTCCGTCAGGTTTACACCCAAGTCATGCAGTAGCACCTTGAATTCCTTCAAGTCAATGTCCCCAGAGCCGTCCGTGTCGTATTTGTCGAACAACTGCATGAATTTTTTTGAACTGTCAGTATTTGGTCCTAGGACTGTCGTTGTGAGTAAATTCCACGTACATCACGAGGATCCAGTGCTGCTAATGCTGTCGAGTCGTTTTTCTTCTTTTTTGAGTCCCGATTCTCCAGCATCAAAGAGATTCGACTCGATAGGAATCCCATCGACATATACCACACCTAAAATTCATACAATGAGCGGAATGACATAGTTCTTTCAAACACTATAACATGTGCAATTGCAATATTTGTATATAGTTGAAAAGATAAAATGTGGTACTTACGGCTGCGCTGTTTACGGCCGATCATATTGGTCTCAACAGCACGTACGGTATTGCTACTTCAATGAAGAGTGCAGGTTGGTTTTTGATGTGCAGCACACCAAGTTTCATGTGAGCCACATGAAAACTGGAAAAATGATTTCATTGGCTGAAAAGTAGTTGCTTCGCTTGGATTGGTGGAAACTCTGGCGGTTCGCTCGGCCATTCAATCGTTGGCTGCGCTGCTGTTGGGAGCTTTTCACTTTTCAAAGTCGATTTCTCTCCGGATAATCTCAAGAGGCTAAAATGGTGAGGCAGCGCTCTTCCCTCTGGTTCACAGGCAGCTCCGTGGAGTGTATCCGCTTCCCCTCGTTCCACACTCTCTAGTCGTGTCGGTTGCGCGCTCTATCGCCTCTTCGACGCGACGGAATTGGCAAATGTAGCCACATCCAGAGACAGAGTCAAACAGACAGGAATTACGGGCGAAGCGGAGCCCACAGAGCGCCAGCGGAAGAAGATTCCTGGACTTGAGACGTGTGCACAGGTGGCTGACGTTGTGGTTGTGACACTGTAGGGCAAGCGCACGAAAAAAGTTGGCATTTGCGGCAAGTACGGCACGCGCTACGGCTCTTCGCTCCGTAAGGTGGTGAAGAAGATTGAAATCTCGCAGCACTCCAAGTACAACTGCGTGTTCTGCGGCAAGGACTCGATCAAGCGCAACGTCACGGGCATCTGGGAGTGCCGTTCGTGCCACAAGACCATCGCTGGTGGCGCCTACCTCCTGAACACGGCTTCGGCCGCTACGGTGCGCTCCACTTTGGCTCGTCTTCGCAAGATCCGTGACGACGCTTCGGCTTAGATTCGCGGACTAGGAAGTGATTGAGATTGAGAGAACGGCCTGCCCTCGACGAGAGAAAAAGACACGGTCGATCTGGTGCGACGGTCTGCATTGGTTGAGTAATGAAACGAAAGCAGACGCATCGTTCGACCGACTTGAATGGCTTGTGTTATTCTTATTGTGTACATTGAGGTGTTTTCACGAGCTGTTTACAGCACGACGATGTGTTTGAGTACCAACTTTCGTTGGAGAAGACATCTTGTGTGAGAAGTTGCCAAGCGTTCCCATGTATGTGGACGACACGATAAGGCGGGTATTGTATTGGGATGTTGGTAGCTATCTCTATGAAAATGCTCTACGTATCTACGAACTTGCCAACAGGAGGGTCCTCCCTCCATCAATTGCGCCTATAGTCACGACGTCGGTCACATACATTTTCGTTTTTGGGTTAGTAGCTGACCTGCTTTCTCTCACAGCCTTCAGACTTGGTGTCCAGCAATGAAGCCCGTCCACGATCATGTCATTGCGAAAGTTCGCTTAAATGATGGTACGCAGGAAGATGGTCTCCTTGATCTTCTCGAGCTCGCGTGTGACCACCTTGGCGTGGAACTTCTCCACCTCTAGTGCAATGTAACCGTGGCGAGGGTCCGACTGCAGGTACTGCGACGTCACGTTGATGCCGTAGTCGGACAGTACTGAGTGGATCTTGCTCAGCACGCCAGGCACGTTCTGGTGCATGTGCAGGATACGCATCGAGTTATTGCGGATCGGCAACATGTCGATCTCGGGCGTGTTGGTGGATGTCGTCGTGGAGCCGTCGTTGATGTAGCGCACCAGTTTGGTGGCCACCTCCACGGCGATGTTGCCCTGGGCTTCCTCCGTGCTGCCACCAATGTGGGGCGTGAGGATCACGTTCGGCAGACCACGGAGAGGCGTGTCGAAGGGCTCACCGTTCTTGGCGGGTTCCTTGGGGAACACATCTACAGCCATACCAGCAATCTTACCGCTCTCAACAGCTTCCTTGGCAGCCTCAATGTCGATGACCGTGCCACGAGCGTTGTTGACCAGGAGTGCGCCATCCTTCATCTGAGCGATAGTCTCGCGGTTGATCATCTTCTTGGTGGTGGGGGTGGCAGGTACGTGAAGAGTAACAGCATCTGCCATACCCAGCAGTTCTTCGAGCGTATCCACTTGACGTGCATTACCTAGTGGTAGACACTTGATCGGGTCGTAGAACACTACTTTCATTCCCAGCAGCTCAGCAAGCACGGACACTTGAGATCCAATGCGTCCATATCCAACGATTCCAAGTGTCGTACCACGCACTTCATGGGCACCAGTAGCTGACTTGGTCCAGATGCCTTGGTGGAGCTCCGTAGAACGCAAGAAGAGCTTGCGATGCAGTGCAATGATCTCACTCAACGTCTTCTCTGCCACTGAACGAGTGTTCGAGAATGGCGCGTTAAACACTGGAATACCCGTCGCAGCAGCGTCAGAGAGCGCCACTTGTTGGTGCCAATGCAGAAGCAGCCCACAGCCCACAGACGGTGTTCGTGCCAGCCCACAGTGCTGAAGAAGTCTGGATCCAGCTGCGTCTTCGAGCGAATACCCAAAATATGCGCATCGCCACCGACCCGGGCGAGTTCCTCACCCGACATGGCTCGCTTGTGCGTCTCCACAGTGTATCCTTCACGCTCGAACACCTCTATGGCACGTGGGTGAATATTCTCCAGTAGAACCACCTTGATCTTGTCCAGCGGATACGTCACAGGTCGCTGGATGTACTGCTCATGAGCCTCATTCTCCGTCAACTTCTTGTCCGCTGAGGCATCGGGAGTCAGCACCGCTTTGGCTGTAGGTGTGGAGGCTTGAACACTGGCAAAGCGACGAGACGCGGAGGTCGAGGACTGCACACTACGACGGAACACAGAGGCCAGCATTATGGTGGAAGAGGAGCTTATGCGCTGGAAGGCGGATAGAGATCTGACTGGAGAGATGCGAGCGATAAAGCGCAAACACGGTCTGCACTGGATTAAGTATGGGACGGCATAGTGAATGTCGTGCGACGAGACGAATTGATACTTTAATGAAAAGCGAAGGTTGGCTTTTGGTGTGGCGAACACGACGAGCTGAACACCACAAGAACAAGCGAGAAACTGATGGAGGGCAGACGTCGACCAATGAGATGCGCGGACGGAGGATGAAAAAGGCAATGCAATCGATGTGATTGCGCATCAACTGGTGGTCTTCCAAGACTTTTGGGTGACGGTCATTGTCGAAGGTTCATAGAGGTAGAATTCACACCACTTGCCTGGAAATACTGAATTTCTCACGAGTGTATTTGCTAAACCAAAGTGTGTACATCCTAATTCTGACAACTACTGGAAAAGATAAAATACATGTAATGTGATTGTATTACTTCGAAGTAGCTCGACTGAAGGTGTGGTTCATTTGTCGCCAGCAAATGAGCAACGAGCCCTTTGACACTTGCTGAAGTTTCTCACATCTTGGTGATCGAACCAGTTTCCACTGTACTTGTTTGAATCTAATGCTGTAGGAATCTTTGTCGTTTACACATTGAAGTAAGACCAGTATATTAGAGCGCTTAACCGCCACCAGCTCGCTTTAACGAGTCTTGTTCACAAACAAGAAGAAGAACCTTTTACTGGAATTCAGACAACAGACCTCAATATGAAAGCACGGATATGGCACTTTGAAGCAGTGATATCCGAACTTTCACAGCTGACCGCTATTGGTAGTGGAACGCTGCTCACTCTTTTCCTAATGGCAATTACGATTAATGAGCAAATAATAAGTCAATTGTCATTCCCATTTGGTAGGCACTAATGATAGTCCGTCTTTTTCCAAGTGATCAAAATGATACAATCCCCCGCTTTAGTGTCTATCTGAAGTTAGTGCCAGCTGAGGCATTTTTCATCTTGTGATGGAGCGCTTCGTAGTCTCCGCGCCGCAACGTGATGCGCATTCGAACGACCGTCCGTCAGTATCTCCGGTGTCTGTGTCTTCCCCCGCTGCTGTTGTGTCTACGAAGCTGCCTCCAATCCCATTTTCGGCCATCCAGAGCTCCAGTGACGTCGATGATGGTCATTTCGACTCAGATCTGATTCCACGACCAGAATCAGACGCGAATAGGCATTCGATTCCAGATAGTGATATGCTCTCCGAGAGACAACTAATTGCCAGGGGAAAAATTCTATTGCAAGCTTATCAAAGCCAAAAGAAACAATGGCTAGAGTGCAGTGATTATGATTCAAGAGAGGTGATACAAGCTTCAGACCAAGCTCCTGATAATCCGGACTCCACCGTAAATATTTTTCATCCGATGAAAACCTCTAATGGAGAATACTCCTCGCCGACGACGAAGCCAGTGGCACACGTTACTACGATCCATGCTCCTTCTATTGATACGAAAATGGAGGAATTATCACCACCTCCACCACCTCCGAGCTCTCCTCCACCGAGTAGTTTGGTGAGTGGGCTGAGTAGTTTCAGCATTGGTCCACTTCCTACGTCAGAGTTGAAGATGAACCAACCCCTTTCAGGTAACAGGAGCGAGAAGAGCTGGACGGACTTTATGCAGTTGCTCAAGAACAATGGAAAGATGATGGACGTGGTGGACGCACAACTTGCTGAAATTTGGGGTGAGTTGGTGTCGGCTGATGAAAAGGCGAGAGGACCACAGAAGTCGGTAGATAAATTGAGTGAAGCGGTGACGCAGCTGTTGCAGCAGAAACGAGAAGCGGAAATTGCTATAGCCAAGCTAGCGGAGGTGCTGGGATCTCGTGTGTTTTTAACGGGGAAAATGAATGACGATGCGGTGCAATTTGTGAGCAACCAGTTGAGGCTCGAACTGGAGGCATCGCAATCACTTGTTGAGAAGGTAAAGATGGAAAAACTTACGTACGTGGAAAATGTGACTGCAGTGAATGGTCGATCAGATGAAATTGCGAAATTAATGCATCAGCAATTACAGGATAAAGAGGAGCAGTTGCAAGCTAGCCAAGCTGCTGTCGCGAAGTTGAAGGATCAACTAGCGCGACACGAGGAAACTGCTGCGGACAGGCAGGCACAGCTTGAACGGGCTTTGGATGTGAAGCTTCGTGAGATTGATGCGCTGTGTAGTGACATTGATTTGCCTATGGACTACGAACGAGTCAAAACGACTGAAGGTGTAGCTTGCTACCGTCGAAAAGGTGGCGATGGTGACAATGAACTGGAAGACCCTCGTGTCTCAATTGCAATCCAGCAGCGCTCAAAAGTTCTGAACGCTAGTTCGATAGGCGCAGTCGAGAAGGAAGCTATTTCGGAAATTACTATCTCGGACAGTATGCATCGCCCTCGTGATATCAGTGCAATGGCACGGGATTACGCAGCTCCCGACAATGTTATGCGTCGCTCCTTCTCGACGCCTCACATATCGCATGACATGAACGTATTTGAGGATATCCATGTTCCACCGGATGATGGGCGCAAGCATAACATCGAAGATTTTTCCACACCGCTACCTCCAGGTTGGGAAATGCGCGTGACCGCTTCAGGAGCGGTATTTTTCTTCAACAAGTACACGACCACGACGACATGGACTGACCCGCGTCTATTAGGAACAACCCCCATATCTGCTTCAGCTGATAATGCTATAAGCCAACAGAAGCCACTAGTTCGCAATTCAAGCGCTACGACGTCAGAATCCCATCCATCCAGATCAAATTCTACCGCAGTGAATGCAGATACCCAGCAACAATTGGCCAGAGAAGATGACGTGAAGTACCTCGATGTTGTGTTTGAGGAAAGTGGTCCCATTGGCATCCATTTTCAGGCCAATGTACCTGATGCAGGAGCTACCGTGAGGAGTTTGCTTCCCGACATGGCTGCTTCCAGAAAAAAGGTTTTGGAACCATTTGATGAGCTAGTGGCTGTAAACAAGAATTCTGTGGATTCTGCACCATTTCGACATGCGATGCTTTTGTTACAAGGTGGCTTGCGACCACTGACTTTAACTTTCAAGCGAGATCTAAGTCGCCCACATCGTCCGATTTCACCTCCTCCAGATGCTCCTTCGAGTGATGATGGAGCATCTTTGGCAAGCGAAAGTGAGTCCGACACCCACTTAGACGAAGAAGTTTTGATTGACGAAGGTACGGTCATCGACTTGGAGCAATTACGAGTTCCAGTTGCGTCTTCTCAGAATCAGCAATTGTCACAAGGCCGCTCTACTTCTGGAGACGATGAAGATGAGGATATGAACGTGGCTGATGTTATCATCACCAATATCTTTTCACTCTTTTGGAAGCCACCTGAGACGACTGGCGAGGTTCAAACTGTTTAAAGGAGATCAAACGGTGAAGTTTGATATGGGAGCAAAGCCGTATTTAAGTGGCATTTTGAAGTGATTGTGTGCGTTGATGATTCAAGTTGATGTTGTTACTAGCATGAATCACTTTGAAAATCCTAGGTGTTCCGTAAAGTGTGCTTTCAATATTGCAGGTGCAAAATATTCGGACGGGCGATAGTAACGTCTCCGATCGTGTGTTCAATAACCGGCCAACCTGGTGAGGAACTGATGACTTCCACGACTGGCGTGCCTTCGGCGTTAGCGTAACAAAGTATGGTGTCCTCAGATTTGGTGCCTGCGATCGATGGGTTCCATGCGTACGCCTGGTTCAAGCTCGTCACACGGTTGAGCGTGGGGTTCGCTACCCACTCACGGCTTTTGTAAGCGGCACAGCCACCTTGATGATGGAATTTCCATTCTCCATCATACCCTTTTTCAGCATAGGCATCTTGTGCCATTTTGAGGATTTCTCCAGCCTTCGTACCAGTGTTACGAGTGTGTGCCATGAGTACAGCATCCACATATGTAGCAGCCTCGTGACGACGCAACAGGTCGCTTGGGATGGTAGCGTTCGGCGTTGTCGTGATATACACGAGGCGAGTTGTGGAGACGATCAACCCTGCTCGCTGGCCGCAAATTACCAGCATCGCTTTGTTCTTCACGCGTTTTTTGGTCGGTAATGGATGCCGAATGCTGTCAACGCGCTCGTCTGCAGCAACCAACATCACGACAGGTGTGATTCCACGTGCCCACATTTTTACTGACAACTGACTTGCTATTTCCCACTCGGTCATGGTGGGGTGGACAGCACGAGCTACTTCTCCGATGATCTCTCCGCAGTCGTTGCCAAGAGCGCGGAAGACCTCCATCTCATATTCTGTCAATGTACAGCGCAGTTCAGCCAGACGAGCAGCGAGTATGGTGTCAGCAGAATCTACTGCGATCTTGTCACTCTTGGCAAGTTCCTTTGCCATATCAGCATGACTGCGTTGAGCGTACCACGGATCTTGCTCGAGTGTGACCTCTTCTGCCAAGCCACGCATCTCTTCGTTCACCAATTTGTGACCTTCAATTTCATTCGTGAGCACTGCCACACGAGTTGCGTCTACGTATATCGACCCTGCACCACCTTCAGTAGCCATGAAGACATAACTGCGAGCACCACTTGTAATCCAAGCAAAGTTGGCTGACAGACTCAACACAACGGCGTCATGTCCAAGTTCCTGCATCAAATTCCTCCTAGAATGCACAAAATGATAGTACATGTAAGTGAGACTTTCGTGCGAGATTTTCTAAACAAAGTGGGCGTCGTACACAGCGGCTACTTTGTGCAAGAAATCTGACTTGCGTTTGGCGACGTCATGGTCGAAAGCGTCATTGTACGTTTGGGCGTTCATGCTTGTCCTAGTTTCTTGCAGTTTGGAGGTCGAATTCGGGAATGACGTAGTATACCACCGCAAATCTCACTTGACAAATCAACTTCAACCACTCACCTTAGTTTTACAGAGTACTTCAGCTTTGGCACCAAGCTTGAAGGCGCTTGTTTGCAAGTTCCTAACACCAACAAACTTGATAAATGACGTACAAAGCATATACTTGTATTGAGATTCCCAACTCTTAATGGAATCTGGGTAGTAGGATTGCAGCTAGCTTTGGCACATACACTCGAGTCTTTTTTCGTTTTTCACATCACAAGCACGATCTGGAGCAAATATCTCCGGGAAGATGCCCCTAGATACGGCGGTTAGGCACCATTGTTGCCCATTTGCTTCTTGTTGAGCTGGTCGCGGAAATCACGCTGGAGAACACGCATCCCACTTACCGATTCCGCAGGAACACCCCTCTCATCAGCGTAAATAAGTAGTTTGGCGATCCACTTGAGGCGCTCTTTCAGCTCTCCGACAGGCAATCCTCCATCGGAATCTGCTAATTTTGATTTTGGTTGGGGAACAACGACCTTCACAGCCTCCATAGGAGCACAAAAGTCCTCGTCCGTAGGCTCCTCCATGACAACATTTTCTTCTGGTAGGTTAAGCAGCTCGTCCACAGTCAGCGGGTCTTCCGCATGCAACCAGGAAAGCATCACTGCGAGCTCCTCCGAGATTTTGTCTTCATGCCCACGATATTCATGCACAAAAACAGATTGGTCAGCATACAGCAAACCAGTCTCATACCAGGAGTTCGTGATCAACGAGGGTGGAACAGCGACCCAACTTTCAATGCACCACGACAGTGCCTGCCTTACACCAACACTGTCAAATTTAGCGGCTGTGCTCATATCGGCGTCAGCATCGAGCTGATCCAGAGCGTACTGAATCTGACGTCGTCGATAGCGTCTCTTGAATGCATCAAAAATTCCAGTCGCAAATGGTAGCAAGTTGCCGGGGGCACCAAGTGGGAGATACACTATCTCAATGTTCTGGAGCTCATGAACATTGAAACCGACATGTACAGCCGTGCTATCAAGAACAAGTGCACAATGGCGTTGCAGTTCTTGGAACTTGACATCCAGATCTCTGACCCATTTGATAAAAATTTCGCGTGTCATCAACGTGTTTGCATTGCTCAAGTAGTTCAGTTCTGCGGCTGTCGAACTCGTAAATCCCCTCGGTTTCTCAGCCTTGCCAATGAACAATGGCGGCAATTTTTCTGACCCATCAGCATTGCACGCCAATGCAATTGTTAATCTTTTTGTCATTCTCTTTCCCGTTCGATCAGGAAACATGGTGAAAAACAATCCCGTTTCATCCATACCGAAAACATTTTTTGGGTCATAGTTCCGTAGTCGACGTTGTAGATCATGTACCACTTGTTCCATGGATACTTTGTTCTCTCTATGACCTTTTGTACCCCCAAATCCATGACGTTCATTGAATTTGTAGAGCCATCCATTGGAAAATGTGAGGGGACTGTCAATTTTTAGGATGTGTGCGAATTTCCCCGCTTTCATGCGAATGGACTCCCCCGTGACTGGAATTCCAGTTTCTTCACAGTAGGACACCCATCTTGCTAGAGCAATGTCTAGATTCGGGAACCGCACAGTACGTCGAGACTTGCAAGTCAACTCCTCAGTTGTCATAGTTTCAAAGTCAGGTTTCCTTTTGAGAAGTTTGGAGATCATAGCTTGGGACGGTTTGCGAGGCAAGTCGAGCGTCTCCTGAGCCCATGTAGCCAATTGACCTTGGGTGATGGTGGGGTTCTGCTCTTTGTGGTTGCATATCTGCAGACGTTGGGCGTTGGTGAATGACGTGCGCTGACGTATAGGGGGAGGTGGCGCAGACATCGCTAGCGAGGGGGAACAGAACGAAGCGAATGCTGAATAAGAAGCCAGTCATATTGTACCACTCAAAGTGGTACAATACCTTTGAACTGGAGTGCAAGTATAAATATTCAGAGGAATTACAGATGTGCTATTCCAATCGTAACATTACTAAACTTATCCATTTAGCAAACTACATGACATCTTCTGATGAAAATGCTTATAAACCCTTTGTTCAAACTCAAGATGTTCAAGAAATGGCTTTGAACTAGGTGAGGTGAAGATGCGAGAAACAAATTCTGCGAAATTCTCGTAACAAGTCTACGAATATTCATCAAAGTCTAGCTAGTGACTAGCCTAGTCCCCGTGTAAAGTTTTGATTATTCGATGAAGGGCTATTCAACTTAAGCGCATTTATTTAAAAGAAAGTGATTGACAAAGACGACAAACATTTACGTGATTAACAATGGTTTGTACTTCTCCTCAATCAAGATGATTCGACAAGTCTCTACATAGTCTATGGTCCAATTATCCATAGTCTATGGATAATTGGGTACCATCTTTTGCGTTGCTACTTAGCGTCAGTTTCTGGGTACTGATCTTCGAGCCACTCCATGACGTGCCGTTGCTGATGACCTCGTGCAAAGACCTTCGCAGATGTACTGCAACCTTCAGTGCGCTTAGCCCGCAAAAACAGAAGTACTTCAAAGTGTTCGCGATTGACAGCGAAATCCATGGCATCAACGGTGCAGCCTTCCGAGAAGTTCAAATGAAGCCACCGCACGATGTTCAGGTGGCCATTTCGCGCAGCGTAATTCATTGCGCTGGTTGTGCAGCCCTCCATGCGATTTTGATGGAGCCATTTTACTACTGCCATATGCCCATTTTCAGCTGCGGAATCCATAGCGTCAGTGGACCACTCAATGCTTTCTTGGTGGTGAAGCCATTGCAACATCTCAAGGTTGCCGTTGCGAGCTACCATACCTGTAGTCGTGGACGGGAAGGTCATTTGCGGATACGTGTTGCATAACCACTTCACAACGTCAAAATGCCCATTGCTGGACGCTGACATCAATGCCCAGTTCGAACACGTAGGACCTCCACTTTTTCCTTGATGTTGCATTTCCATAGCTAAAGAGTGGAGAAACTCCAACACATGTAGATGCCCGTTACTTGCCGCTCTGTCCATCGCACTTTGGTTTGATCGGACGACTCGAGAAGAATCAATAGTTGGAAAAAGACCTGTATCGTACTTTTCGACAAGCCACTCGATCACCTCCATATGTCCGTAAGATGCAGCATCGAGCATCATTCGCGATGACCCATAAGTGATCCCAGCCTCGCTGAGATACTTAACAATGTCTAAATGGCCTCCATGAATTGCACAATTCATAGCAAAATGTGGGTACGAGACCCCACCACGTTCCAACAGCCACTGTACAATCCTCAGATGGCCTTCACTACATGCTGCTTGCACAGCTTCTCGAGCCCCTTTGGTGATTCCATTCTCCACGAGCCATTCCACCATGTCCAAACGACCATTCTTAGCTGCTCTTTCAAGTGCGTAGTCACAGCATCCACCAAAGTCCTGTTCAAAGATCCACTGAAGGATCTCCATGTGGCCCCCAGCAGCAGCGTCACTCATCGACGGGGGAGCAAGAAGGAGCTCCGACATGTACACGACGTCAAGAAGCCACTGGATGAGCGATATATCACCTTGGCGGACTGCAAATTCCATCACATACTCCAAATTCCTTCGAGCATCAGGAATGTTCTCGTATAACCATTGCGCCACTTCACCATGACCCTCTTGAATAGCGTTTGCCATGTCATCACCACCCCACAGAATAACATTTTGGTCGTCTCCGTAACAACGTCCATACTCCAGAAGATACTCCAGGATATCCAGTCGACCACATCGTGCTGCTTCTTCCACCACATTCTCCTCTGCTGTGCATCCTGAAAAATGTTTTAGAACCCATTGCACGATCTCTAAATCTCCGAGTTCCACCGCTGCTCGTAGTGACTTCGTGAATTGGAATCGGTAGTAATGCACATCCGATCGTAAATATTGACAAAGCGACCAAGTCGTTCCTATATTGACTTCTGGATGACTGTTCTCCCAGATACGATCAAGCAGTCGAGTCGACCCGAATGAACACGCTTGAGCCAACGGAATCATCACGGAATTGTCCAAGAAATACGAGATACTCGAAACGACATGTTCCAAGGCAGACACTGCGGGAAAAGGTTTTAACGCGAGCGTAACGGCGGTCAACGAAGCAGCAGGCATTATGCTCCATGAAGCAATTGAGGAATGAGCTGTGAGCACCGACCAAGGGTATAAATCATCCGTTACTGCTTTACAGACCACGTCCTCGTTTAGCACCATCTGAATTGTTAACGGCTATTACTGGACTGCTATAAATTGATAAAACATTTGATTCGTTTTTAATGGTCAGATTCGGTCATTCATTTCGTGTTGCGTGAAGCTTGGTGGGGTTCAACCTGTTTGTGGACAGCGTTTCAAAAAGGACATAATTGCCGTACGCAATGTGCTGAAGCTGCTGAAGAGGAGTGTTCTGCAAACAGACGAAATTGAAGTTATAGGCGCTGACCATGAGGTTCTAGATGCCGCATTCCAGTCGTCAACACAATGGAAGCTTCTCCACGAGCTGCTTTTAGCTGTTACCCAAGGGTGCGTTGTTCGTTACAACCAGCAATACCTCCCTCACTCGCTGCATTCGTAGCACCGTTTTTGGCTAATAACTTCTTTATAGCGCAGTTAAAACAGTGAAAATCTGCAGATTTTTATCACGGCGTAATCGAGGGTAGTTAACAACTGTGCTTATGCCTCATGGGGTACTATTTCAGGTGGGGTACTGTTTAAGTGTGAGTCGTGTTGAGTTTGGAATGGTCATAACCTGCATGCAAGTGCTTAGAGATCCGCCTCTCCGATTGTGTCGACGAATGCCTCACCATCCTCAGAGTCGCTGTTGCATTCAGCTTCCACAAGTACATCGTCGTTGGTAGATGCAGCCGCACGATATTTAGCGAGCACTGCCGCAAAGCCCCTCCGTGGATTAAGTGCGTCGCCAGGGAGCATTGTTCATCCGCTCCGAGGAAGAAACGACGGAAGCTTATGACATGACCTCGCAGGATACAGCCTTCCAAGTTTGACCTTGTGTATTAGCAAGCAAACTGCAAGGTGAGTGGACGTCAGCCATACTTCTTCACTAGTCAAGTGTGAGATAGTTCTAGTAATCGAAGTCATCACTATTTAACAGTGGCCCCTCAAATTGACAACAGTTCTACGTTATCGAGTAAGTTACACCTAAGTTCCTACTCGTCAACTAATGCGACATCGTCTAGCGCACCACGGAGCTCGTCCAGATTAAAGATGTCCGAAACAATGAGCAGTAGTGTGACGGGGTCACACGAGCACCGTGCTTAGAGGAAGCGTGCTATTAAGAGTATACAAACTCTAAGTGAACGGCGCATCTGGGTCCAGGCGACCTCTCAAAATGACTTGATTTGTCAGTGCTACAGCTACGGTCAACGGAGCGATCATTTGGAAACACGCGATATCGGTTTAAAGGGGGATCCGCCAAAATTGACTTGGTGTCAGTGAGTGGACGAAACCCCCGGTGAATTCATCGGCCCCCGTAAATAACAACTTGGTCTTTGTATACTGCCCCGTATTGAAAAACGGTATTGCGACGAATTTTCTCTCGTCCACCAGGGTAAAAACGGGTATAAAAGTGACAGATTGTATACATTTTAGGAGCTTATTAACGACTAAAGATTAGGCAATCTATAAATTAAGGGCTTATTTCCGACTATAGATAGGTTAGACAAGATATTAGGAGTTTATTAACTACTGCGACTTTGAGGTCCGTATTAGGAGCTTATTAAAGACTACAATTAGCTAAAACACTAAACGTTAGGGGCTTATTAACGACTGCGAGCTTTCTATCCGAAATAGGAGCTTATTAAGGACTAAAATAAAGCTCAAGATTAGCTCTCGATTAGGTTCTAGATTAGGATCTAGATTATGGATTAATAGTGACTGAGCTCGGTTAGAGGAAGCGTGCTATTAAGAGTATACAAACTCTAAGTGAACGGCAGTTCACTAGTCCCTGGTCTTAGGGGACTTAATAGCCAGTTTAGAGTAGATTTTAGACTGATTTATTTATAGTTAATTAGGTCCATTTGGCCTGTAATACAAATTACTAATTAACTATACTTTAATCTAATTGTGCATATAAAAGGTAGGTTTAAAACTATTGGTTGGCCCTCAGCCACCGAACCTACGTGGCAGTAGTGTGGTCCACACCACTCCAGCAGAGTATTAAAACAAATACTCACAGAAGTATATCTACTTCTAAAGGCGGTACCCTTTCTGGGGTACCCCTTTCATGTAACCCCGTTACAAGTAGTCTAACTACTTCACTTGGCGCGCAGCTTCTACTTGTTTGTAGGAAGGTCAAATCTTTATACGTAGCTTAGCAAATTCCACAATGACTGTGGTTTTCTTTCTGTGCAAGGCGAATCCGAAGATTATACGACGACCAGTCTCAACTTTACGGTCCGTCCCATACGTTGAAGTCGTTCACTTGTTCACCCGTTTCTCATACTCTATTCGTCCTTAAATTCGTTCGCCATGCCTAATTCATTAAAAGACATTCACTATCAGTAGCAGACGAATATACATCACATCATATCTTGCTACCCTTAACCTCAGGTCACAATTACCCTGTATGTGCTTTGATCTGGACTTGACACTCCAGAACACTCGCACCATGCAATCTCATACCACTTTGTGGCGCTCACTCATTATGACCTTCTTCTTCTTGACAAGCGGTTTTCCCTCCCATTGACTGGGGATATTCTCTTTAGTTGTAGTGCCATCAAGTTCATGCACCCTAGCGTCTCTCGGTGTCGCCTAAATGCCTTGCTAGGCAAAGGTTTCGTCATCGTCTCCGCAACATTAGCTTTTGTTGCTATTGACCCGATCTTCATGTTTCATTCCGCAACTTACTCGCGGATCTTGAGTCTTTGATGCTGAGTTGTTTTGTCCGGCGGTGCTTTCCGGTATGTTTCATTAATTCCGAGCACTGCTCGAACCACAAAACATATTTGTGTTCGCTCTCGAGAGTTCCATCTCATCTACCAGTTGTTCAATCCAGAAATCATCATGCAGTCCAATGTTAGCTGCAGTCAACTCCGCCTCACACAACTCTCTGCCAATGTTCCTTGCTTCCAACTCTTCGCTGAAATCAATTGACCATTTCAGAATACTGACCGACTTAAAATTCTCAACATCTGAAGCGTAACTAACATCAGTGTAAGCCTCGACCTGAAGCTTTCATATTTCCTAGCTTCTGTCAAATCACAGGGCAACTCCATCTCTTTAGCTCCTTTAATATATCGCAGAACCCTCTTCGCGGCCTGCCAACGAGCCACACTGAACTTCTCCAGGAACTTACTCAGAATCCTGAGTGCCGTCGCGAGATCCGATCTCGATGGCGAATGGCGTAACCCACAGATGCTCTTCAACAAAAGGCAAACACAATTTTCATAACCACGCTTGACATGCCTCTCTGTCTGCTCCATATAGATAACTCTTTCAGTAGGAGTTTAAGGAAGGCAGTCAAGAAATCATACTGCTTTGCTGTGGTGAAGTGGATTTCCAAGATCTGGCCGAAGGAAATCCGAGAAAGATCCGACCTGATGTGATTGGATCTGATGAGAGGTGATTAAACGTGATGACAGGCTGATGTGGACGGAGCTAGGCATAGATCCAGATAGTGACTAGATTGAAGGGGATAAGTGGTATTTTCGGATGAACGTGATGGATGGATCGGCATACGATCTGGACTGACACTCGGATCCAAAGTGGTATGTGAGAGTATAAGATGGGAAGAGGCCGGAGAAGAACATATGTGGAGATGGGTGATGTGGGGCAGTGAAGACAATGGGAGGATACGGCATCACGCCTAGATCTATATTGTAGAAGCTAGTGATTCGGATCCAGGTCTATGGATCTGGATCCGAACTCATATCTGTGTGATCTGAAAACCGATTGAACGCCGGAATCCATCTTTGGGGTCTAGACCCAGTCCCACGGACCCGGGTCTGTAGGTTAACCTAAGTGATCTGGGATTTGGGGCTATTATGTCGGAACGGGGCAATGATCTGGTTGTGAATGGCATGGATGGTGCATAAGCATGCCATGATTATGCTTATCATGATATGCAATGCCTGGATCAAGCTTGGAAGTCCTGGATCAAGGCGATCTGGTGGATCCACATTGGAATAAGTGTGATCTAGCCTATTGGGGCGTAATCTGACTTGAGGAATGCGTGATCCAGATATTACAAAGCAGAATTATGATATCGGTAGACAGATGAGCCCAAATCACGACATGGCGACTAGTGGTCTGATGTTTATTGCCTGGATCAAGTATAATCTGTAAGGATGTCAGCTGCGGTGATGGTGAGGAGTAAGAAGGGACACGAATCAGGATAGCGTAATCAGTCGATGTGTCGTTAAGGATAGGATACAGGATGGGATATGTCTTAACCTTAAATCAGAACCGAAGTTTCATTGTACGACACAAGTGCTTCGCTACGCGCCTGGAAACGGGAACTACATTGGCCCTACGGTATTAATAGCGAGTTAGGTGTGTAGATCTATGGTGGTTGATAATATCTAGATAATATATTGGTTAGATCCAAACCTTCTAGTATCTTACCCTAAGTGCAGATTCAGGATCCCGGTATTAATTGCTTAGCCGGTAGATCTTCGGTTTCTCAAGTATCAAGATCGCGCTATAGGAAGCGCCAAGCAATCAAAGGATCCCGCGTAAAGGAAAATCAACACTAAAGGAATTACTACAAGGCCGGATCCAGATCTAGGCCGCCGGATCCAAGCTTGATCTAATCGCTTGGACTCCGGATCTACTACTGGCGGGTGGTGTGAAGACTCCCACGCTACTCTACAACCCCAACGTCACGCCAAGACCTTCAACTAACGCAGATTGAACAACTTAGAAGTCACTAAGAGAGGAAGATCCAGCCCAACCGACGGGTACACAAATTGAGCAAGTCCAGCAGATCACGGATCATCGGAGAACCCCCTTCGTTAGTCGGTATCGGGGCACGTGGGAAGTCGGATCCAGCAACCTCGCAGATTTTGCTAATCCCGCTACATTAAGTGATACATGCCTGCATACAGCAGCACAAACCGCAATGTTTAAAATCTAACCACTGGGTCGTCATAGTCCAGCTTCCAGATTTGCAAAAATCCCAGCACTGCCAATTCTACTTGAATCGCAAAAGGCGATGCTCATTCTCTTTTAGAACCCAAATCCACTTATTTTTCACTACATGTGCATTCTTCGGTCGAGTTACTAAGACCCAAGTCTTGTTCTTCAGTTTTGCGAGGAATGCATCTTTTATAGCATCAAGCCATTGTGCACGTTGGGGCGAGGTCATCATTTCATTCCATGTCAACGACACTTTATACCACACCATCAAGGTAGCCGAAGTTGATGCACTAAACACACTCGCCACAAAATCGCCTAAACCCCCTGGCTTCTTCCTTGTGCGCTGCGAACGCCGAGGCTGATTTGATTCATGGGTAAATGACACTTCTTCGTCGAGATTGGCCTCTTTTCTTCAGCAAGACTCTCTTATGTGTTTTGAATTTCTTCCGTCAAGCGCTCACTACGACTTCGATTCCCCCTTTGCGCTTGACGACTTCTCACCGACCCATTCTTGTCCAGACCACGAGCAGCACGTTCCAAATCCTCTTCGCGTACTTCTTCATTCTTCTCATTATCTGGCACTTCCAGAACTGGTAATGAAAAAATGGCGACCGGGTGCTGTCAACACCCTGCTGGATGGGCCCACCGTCGGGCCATCCAGGAACACAGTCACTTTAGTGTGCTCAGGTAGAGGGTTCCCTACCAGAGATGCAGCAAGTACCGAATATCTTGGATTTATTTGTGCAGCTTACACTACCCTTGTCTACAGGAAATGAAACGCTAGCGCTGGCGATACTCGTGATTTGCTGGAAGGAAGGGGGCTATAAGCTGTTCATGCAGCTGAGTCCAGGTTGTGAGCCAACTCGGCGACGTCGCCTCGCGCATGTACGCCCAAGTCATCGCTCGGTCTCCCAGGTTGGATTGGGTGAAAGCGACCCGAAGTCACTCGGTCGAGATGAGAGCCGCATCGATAGTGAGTTCTACTTCTCTGACCCATAAGTGGAGGTTCTTTCTCTCCTTCCCTTCATAGGTGTTAGCATTAAGCCTCAACGGCTGAGGTTGGGCTGGCTTTAGTTCAGCCATGGGGGCTTGCTACCCCCTGCACAGGTGCAATGAGCCCTTGCTCATACGCGGTGAACGCCTCGATGAGTTTGACGTGCTGGCTCGACGTAGCAGCTGCCAAGCTTCGAAGGGCATCTGTAACGGGTTTACATGAGGTGTAACGGGGTTACATGAAAGGGGTACCCCAGAAAGGGTACCGCCTTCAGAAGTAGATATACTTCTGCGAGTATTTGTTTTAATACTCTGATGGAGTGGTGTGGGCCACACTGTGGTGTGAGCCACACTACTGCCACGTAGGTTCGGTGGCTGAGGGCCAACCAATAACATTAAACCTACCTTTTATATGCATAATTACGATAAAGTATAGTTAATTAGTAATTTGTATTACAGGCCAAATGGACCTAATTAACTATAAATAAATCAGTCTAAAATCTACTCTAAACTGGCTATTAAGTCCCCTAAGACCAGGGACTAGTGAACTGCCGTTCACTTAGAGTTTGTATACTCTTAATAGCACGCTTCCTCTAAGCAAGGTGCTCGTGTGACCCCGTCACACTTGGTAGCACTTGTAGTCAATCCACGCCTACGCGGGTAGATTGACTACCTGAATCCTCTGTGGCTCCTACAAGGTAAGCCAGGATGGATAGAGGGGAGTTCCCTCATTTGACCGACTCTCAGTTTGAGTCGGTCCGGAAGATGGTGGGCATCTTTGGAGGAGATGCCCTCCGAAGCTTGGCGGCTGCTACGCCGGCCGAGCAGGTCGAACGCATCGAGGCGTTCGACACGTACGAGAGAGGGCTAATCGCCCACGTACAGGGGCTGCAGACCCCGTGGCTGAGATGAAGCCAGCCCAACCTAAGCCGTTGAGGCTTAAGGTTAATCCTTACGAGGGAAAGGAGGGAGAGAACCTCCACTTCTGGGTCCGAGAGGTAGAGCTCGCGATGGACGCGGCTCTAATCTCGACCGAGCGACTTCGAGTCGCTTTCGCCCTGTCCAACCTAGGAGGTCGGGCGAAGACCTGGGCGTACACGCGCGAAGCGACGACGCCGGGTTGTTTCACAACCTGGGCTCAGCTGTGTCAACAGCTTAGAGCCGCCTTCCTTCCGGCGAACTATGAGTATCGCCAGCGCTCGCGCTTCCTTGCATGTAAACAAGGGAAGCGTGAGCTGCATGAGTACATCCAGGAGATGCGAGTACTCGCTGCATCTCTGGTAGGGAACCCCCTACCTGAACACATCAAAGTGACCGTGTTCATGGATGGCCTGAAGGTGGGCCCATCCCGCACACAGTTGTTCCGCGTGCATGCGAACACTATGGAGGAAGCGATCCAGATCGCCCTCCAAGAGGAGTACAGCCACCGACAGGCTCGTACTCCTACGTCGGTGTGGCAAGGCCACAATGCGTCGTCAGGCGCAGTGCAAGGAGCTCCAGCAGCTGGAGCTAGCACCGGGCCGGTACCCATGGAGCTGGGTACGGCCGTACAGAGCTCCATCCGTTGCTACGGATGTGGGAAGCTCGGGCACATGCAACGTGCCTGCCCTGCGGGAGGGCAAAGGAAGTTCCCTTCCAAACCTAGGGGCTCGAGGGGCCCGTGGCAGAAGCCGCGACCCAAGGGCCAGGGGAACTGGGGTCACCAGTAGGGGCGGGGCGCCCTACTGGGGAAGATCTAAGTCCCCATGGTAGGAGTGCGGACGGCGCACGCCATGGAGGCTTAGCCCCTGAGAGCCTGGGTGCTCTCGAGACGAGAAAGAGCAGCGGCGGACTGCTCGTGGTACACGCGAGTGTACGGGGATATGGAGATCCCTTTAGAGTCCTGATTGACTCTGGGGCGTCGACGAACTTTGCTCGACGCCAGACGGTCGCGCGGAATGGCGACAAGTATGCCGATGCTTTGCGAGAAAGCAAAGGCAGGGGCCAGGTCTCGGTGAGACTGGCCGATGGTACGGTGGTTAACGTACCTGGGGTCCGTATGGACCTGGCTGTAAAGTTTGAAGACTTTGACAGCACGGAGTCGTTCCTTGTCCTAGACATGGTCAAGTACGACTTGATCCTGGGCATGCCGTGGCTCGAAAAGCACGAGCCCTGGATCGATTGGCGCGGCAAAGCCATTGGGGCTAGCCGGCCCGCAGTCTCCGACAGAGCTTTGGTGAGTAATGCTCCCACCTCTGTCCGGGACTGGGGCGCCAGAGATGGTCGCCGAGGCGCTTATGCGCCCGAAGAAGTACTGGGAGTCACGGACTCCAACGAAGATGTTGCGGTGAGCCTCGCAACCGGTCGTGAGACCAAGGCTCATTGCCAAGCGTGTGGGATTGCCACGACGGCAAGTCCCAACGCTAAGAGTCGTCGCGCCGTATGGGCTTCGACTGTGGCAGTGCCGGACGGCACTGACCAGGCGGGTAACATAGGTCCACAAGCAGCAGAGGCTGCTAAGGAGAGCGCTAAGGGCGTCTCCTGTGTGGGTAACATAGGTCCACAAGTGGGTAACATAGGTCCACAGGCGGGTAACGTAGTTCCGCAAGCGGGTAACATAGGTCCGCAAGCAGCTGAGACTGCTGGGGAGGGCGCTGAGGGCGCCTCCGGTGTGGGTAACATAGTTCCACACGAGGTCGAAGAGACCAAGAAGATCGAGAGCGCAGTATGCGTCTCTAGCGTGGGTAACAGAGTTCCACGCGGGGTCAAGAAGACCAGTACGAGTGCGGAGGTGTCGTTGAGCACCTCCCGTGTGGATAACCAAGTACCACACTCGGAGTCTGAGACTCCACCGGCACGGCCGGTCGAAGAGCAATGCCATGTCTTCGACGGCGTGTCCGGTCGCCAAGTTAGGGCAGGTGCCGTCCATCTGGAGGCACTGCCAGAGGTGTCAGCACTGCTGAACCTCGAGGAATTGTCCATGAAGGACTTCCTGGCCGAGTTGAAGGCCGGAGAGATTGCGGAGATGGTGCTCCTGAAGCCGGAGACCTCTCCTGAAGATTTGAACTCTTCCTCCGTAATGGACGAGGACGTCCTGGAGGGGTTCACGAAGCAGCGTGCAACGCGCTTGGGTTCTGAAATTCTCAAGAACCCGGAGGATCCAGTGTATCCTCTTGTGAAGGAATACTCGGATGTGGTGTCGAAGCACCCACCATCCCAACTCCCGCCAGATCGGGGAGTTCGGCACGAGATTGACCTCGTGCCTGGCACAAAGTATTGTGTCACGAGGCAGTGGCCTCTACCTCGCGAGCAGTGCGAGGTCATAGATGCCTTCTTCGCCGAAAAGGCGAAGTCGGGCATGGTGCGGGAGTCGAAGTCCCCGCACTCGACGCCAACCTTCTGCGTTCGCAAACCGAACGGGAAGTGGCGTCTGGTTCATGCTTACAACAAGCTGAACAATGCGACGGTACCGGCACAGACGCCGATCCCTCGCAAGGATGTGTTGCTGAACAACATGTCGGGCTGTACGCTGTACAGTGCCCTGGATCTGGTAGACGGATACTACCAGATCCTGATGCGGGAGAGTGACATTCCTCTCACCGCAGTGAGCACCCCGAGTGGGATGCTCTGGGAGTGGCTAGTGATGCCACAGGGGCTATCGAATTCCCCAGCGACGTTCAATCGCTTGGTCACACAATTGTTTAGACCATTGCGTACGTTCGCTCAGACGTACTTCGACGATATATTCGTCCATAGCCGTGCCGAAGGCGGGCAGACGGCTATGGAGGTGCATTTGAAGCACCTCCGTCGAGTGTTTGAGGTCATGAGAGCTAATAAGCTCTATGCCAACATCGACAAGTGCGTCTTTGCAGCTGAGGAGATAAAAGTCCTCGGCTGCTTTGTCAGCAGGGTCGGCGTACGCGCCGATCCAGGGAAGGTCAAGGCCATAGCGGCTTGGCCGACCCCGAGATCGCAGAAGGACCTCCGGAAGTGGTTGGGCTTAGCCAACTATCTTCACAAGCACAGCACAGGGTACGCTGAACTAGCTCGACCCTTGTCGGATCTCTTAAAGAAAGATGCCGACTGGGTCTGGGAGCAACAGCACCAGGGTGCTTTTGACAGCATCAAGGCGAGCTTACAGCAAGCGTCAGTACTGGCCTTGCCGGACGAAAACAAGTCATTCAGCGTCGTCTGTGACGCTTCTGACTATGCAATAGGCTGTGCGCTGTTGCAGAAGGACGATGAAGGACGCAAACGTGTCATCTCCTTCCAGTCCAGGCAGCTGAAGGCTGCCGAACGGAACTATCCCGTTCATGACAAGGAGCTACTTGCAATGAAGTACGCTCTTGTCAAGTTTAGAGTTCACCTCTTGGGCACGAGGCCCTTTGTGATCTATACTGATCACTCGTCCTTGCGGACTGCCACCAACTCGCCGCATCTGTCGCAGCGGATGGCGAGGTGGCTATCATTCTTCGCGGAATACAACTTCCGCGTTGAATACAAGCCGGGCAAGCTCAACGTGCTTGACGATGCATTGTCGCGTCGACCTGACTATGAGCTAGCTCATGTCAGTCGGGTCACAACAGATCTATACGATCGGATACGCTTGGCGTATCAAGGGGACGAGAACTACACACCACTGGTGCAGTTCCTGTCCGATGGCAAGGACGCCAAAGTCGACAGGCTTTCGCCTCGACAGCGGGCGCAGCTCCATCGCTATGAGCTGGCCGATGGGTTACTCCATTACAGAGTAGACCCTAGAGATCCTCCTCGGGTTGTCGTTCCAAACGACGAGGATCTGAAGTATGACATACTTCTAGAGGCGCATGATGCGCCGATAAGTGGCCATCTTGGCCGGGAGAAGACCTACCAAATGGTCTCTCAGACATTTTGGTGGCCCCGCATGTATAAGTGGGTGGCACACTATGTCAAGACATGTGAAACATGTCAGAGGGTGAAGCCTTCGGGCCACGCCTCGGCTCCACTGCAGAGCCTACCTGTACCAGCAGATTGCTGGAAGTCGATGAGTCTCGACTTCGTCTTCGGCCTGCCGGCCGATGACAAGGGCAACACCGGCATATTGGTGTTTGTCTGCCGTTTGAGCAAGATGGTACATCTTGCTCCGGTACGTGACAAGGTCACCGGGAAACAAGCTGCACAGCTGTTCCTAGATAGCGTGTTTCGCTATCATGGTCTACCAGAGACCATAGTCTCGGATAGAGACCCGCGTTTCACGGGTGCATTTTGGGACACCCTGTTCCAATTGTTGGGAACTAAGTTGACGATGTCAACTGCGGACCATCCACAGACGGATGGTCAGACGGAGCGCGTCAACCGCGTGCTCGAAGATACTCTGCGCAGTATCTGTGCGGAAGCACCTCGATCCTGGTCGGATCAGCTTCCTATGGTTGAGTTTGCACTCAACAATGCGGTACACGCATCAACGGGGTTTACCCCGTTCTATCTGAATGGGTTACGACACCCTCAGGTGCCGCTAACCTTGCGGGGAGGCACCGTGGCCTCCATCGTAAGTGGGGGAGAGGCTCGGAAAGCCTTTTCCTCCCAGGTCTCGGAGATCGAGCCAGAGTCTTTGAAAAGACAGTTGTCGTCGTTTATCGACAACAGGCTGACGTTGATCAGCCGGGTTAGAGATGCAATGACATCGGCCCAAGACAAACAAAAGAGTACTCAGATAAGAAAGGAAGAGGAAATTTAACTGTTTTTAAACAAGGTGAATTAGTACTTTTAGATACTAAAAACCTACCGCTAAAGGTGGTTAGCTCTGTAGAGAGCAACAAGTTGAAGCACCGCTTCATCGGACCCTTTGCGGTCCTGGCCAAACATGGCGCGGCGTATACCATTGACCTCCCCAAGTCAATGGCGACGCACCCGACGTTCTACGTGGGGCGTCTTAAGCGGTATCACGATCCGCTGGGTCTTCCTTCTCGGACGGAGGAAGACCAAGGTGAGAACTCACCTCCTCGAAACGAGGCTGAGCTCTCTGGACAACCGGAGTTGCCGGTGTCGAAGCCTGCGAACGATACACAGGCTGGTGCCCACGCGAGTCATACGAAGGGTATGACGGTACCGAATGGGAAGAGCTCGGGTAAGAGCTATACCCATAAGCCGAGTGGTACGAGTACCCCTGCGGCTCATAAGAGGGCATACGACCATGCACCTCATGGCTTAGAACGTCTAAACCTCGACGGAGCTCCTTCACGGCAGCAGCCGGAGCTCGGCGGTCAACACGCCCATGGAGCTCATGAGTCTCACGACCAAGAGCGTCCAAGGCTTGGCGAAGGACCTCAAGGGTCCCCGGCTTGCCAGCCTGAGCGGCAGCCTGACCACCAGGTCCAAGCCCAAGGGTTATCTCGATCGCATAAACGCGATCTCGAAGTTGACGGACCTCGTCACTTAATAGGGACCCCACAGAGTCCCGACCCGAAGATGAGGGTCCAGAAGGATACGGCTGAGAAGGAGCCGCGTACTCAAACGCGTGCGAGAGCTCCTCCTGCCCTCCTTGACTGGAACGGCGAGCTCCACTATCATGTGGAGCGGGTCGTCCAGGAGCGGCGGCGCTCTGGGAAGCGCCAGCTGCTTGTGAAGTGGCGGGGTTACCCCTCGTCACAGAACTCGTGGGAGCCGGAAGACTGGCTCCGGGTTGACTGCCCGAAGGCTGTTGAGATTTGGGATCAACAGCCGGGGCGTAAGTAGTCCGCGGCTTTTTAGCCGCCTTACGGTGTACGGTCCCTGGGTTGACGGAACCGTACCCGCGCTCATCTTGAGCGCTGGACTTAGACTGCTGTCTAAGTCCCTCCATAACGGAGTGGAGTTGCCGCTTCGCGACTAAGTGGGCAAACTCAATTCGAAGATCTCGCTGGTCCAAGACATAGGACAGCAGGCGATCTTCCCGGAGTTCTTTCAACTCCTGAACTGTGAAGTTCTTTAGAGAAACCCATCTCCAGAACAGGTCTTCTGCCTGGGTCTGGGTTGTGGTGTTCTCGGGCTGTGGTGTTCTCGGGCTGTACCCAAGGGTAGCCCCACACGGGGAAGAGCCCACCACGGTCTTCGGATTTCTTTCGAAGACTAGTGAATTCCTTGAGAGGAATTCGGTGTGGTGCAAGTAGCACACACCTAGCGGCCTCAATGTCATTGACAAAGAGCGGTTCGACTTGAACCAAGGCACGCTCATAGGCGCCACGCGAAGTGCGCCCATGGTTTAGTCCACGAGGGGCCTTGAGGTGCTCCAAGAACATTGGAGACCCGGACCCCGCATCCGGTGGGTAGTATCCACGAGGATACACCGGCGTGGTAGGCACAGGAGTGCCTTGCAGCTGAGCAGTTTGGTAACGCTCTTGCTGCTCATCGAGATCATTAGAGATCTCTCGGGGCTCGGAGATAGCCCCCTCCTCTTCCTCCTCGTCTGAGGAGTCGAACAGGGATTTAAATCCCTTAGCGATTGAAGGCTCTGACGTAGGAGAGCCAGGGGCTGCGCGCTTCTTAGCAGCAGCAGCGCCCTCACCAGCCCGTTTTGGAGACGCTGCTTTCGCAGCTTGGGCTCGAGCCTTACCTTCGGTCAAGGTAAGGTTCTTGGCAGGCGAGCTCGTCGAAGCTGCCTTTGCCTCTGATGACTCAGCATCATCAACAGGAGCGTCCTGCGTAGGAGCGTCCTGTACAGGAGCATCCTGTGAAGGGGCATCCTGAGAAGAAGATGGATCCTTAGCGGATCCAGGAGAGTCCCCGTCAGACTCTGATCCCGTGATAATCGGAATATGAAATTCCGGGGACTCTGACCCAGGACTGTGGTCCCGATAGGCGAACCGAGGGTTCGGCCTATCGTCGGGTGACAGGGAGCGCGAGCGACTGCGTCGCGAACTCCCTTCTTGGCTGGCAGCAGCAGCCGTACGCTTGCTGCCTGCCTCGGAAGCCGCCTTGCGGACTTCCTTGCGCGGAACGGCCTTGTCTTTCGACTTGGCCTTAGCCGTCTTCGACCTCGCGGTCTTAGACTTAGAAGGCGCCGAAGCGCCGCGGGTGCTTGCCTTCTTAGGCATCTTGGGAGGCTGACGTGGAAGCCTCCAGGTGTCTTGGACGCGCGTAAAGGCTGAATGAAAGCCTTAAGCCACAACGGTGGCTTGTCGATGGGTATCGACAAAGCACAGGAAAGAGAGCGGAGCTCTCTTCCTAGCTCCTCATTGGTTGGGGGTGTTTCCAACCTAAGTGGGGGAGGATGTAACGGGGTTACATGAAAGGGGTACCCCAGAAAGGGTACCGCCTTCAGAAGTAGATATACTTCTGCGAGTATTTGTTTTAATACT
This sequence comes from Phytophthora palmivora, assembly GCA_008079305.1. Lineage (NCBI taxonomy): Eukaryota > Oomycota > Peronosporomycetes > Peronosporales > Peronosporaceae > Phytophthora > Phytophthora palmivora. The sequence goes on from VOQZ01000998.1 coordinate 28,152, forward strand.
CTGATGGAGTGGTGTGGGCCACACTGTGGTGTGAGCCACACTACTGCCACGTAGGTTCGGTGGCTGAGGGCCAACCAATAACATTAAACCTACCTTTTATATGCATAATTACGATAAAGTATAGTTAATTAGTAATTTGTATTACAGGCCAAATGGACCTAATTAACTATAAATAAATCAGTCTAAAATCTACTCTAAACTGGCTATTAAGTCCCCTAAGACCAGGGACTAGTGAACTGCCGTTCACTTAGAGTTTGTATACTCTTAATAGCACGCTTCCTCTAAGCAAGGTGCTCGTGTGACCCCGTCACATGAGGGGTACCCCAAAAAGGGTACCGCCTCTAGAAGTAGATACACTTCTGTGAGTATTCGTTTTAGATACTCACTGATGGGTGGTGTGGACCACACTACTGCCACGTAGGTCTGGTGGCTGAGGGCCAACCTATAGTATTTGACCTACCTTTTACATGCATATTAAGGATAAATTATAGTTAATTAGTAGTTTGTATTACAGGCCAAATGACCTAATTAACTATAAATAAATCAGTCTAAAATCTAATATAAATTGGCTATTAAGTCCCCTAAGACCAGGGACTAGTGAACTGCCGTTCACTTAGAGTTTGTATACTCTTAATAGCACGCTTCCTCAAGCAAGGTGCTCGCGTGACCCAGTCACAGCATCTCCAAAGATGATCGCCATCTTTCGGCCGAATCAAACTGAGCAACAGCTAAATGAGGGAACTCCCCTCGATCCATCTTGGCTTACGTTGCACAGAGGATTTAGGTAATTAATCAACCCGCGTAGGTGTGAATTGGCTACAGGTGCTTGAGGAAGCGTGCTATCATGGAAACTCCAAGTGATTGACAGTTCACAAGTCTCTTAGGGGACTTAATAACAAGAATGTGTAATATTTAGACTGTGTATGTTAATACTGAATGAGGTAATTTGGTCTGTAATATTCATATAAAACGTGGCGCATCTTCACTGACCATGGAGTACTCCTTAAGTAAATATTCTGAAGTATATATACTTCTGGAGGCAGTGCCCACCTGAGTAAAGTTTTGATTATTCGATGAAGGCTATTCAACTTAAGCGCATTTATTTAAATGAAAGTGATTGACAAAGACGACAAACATTTACGTGATTAACAATGGTTTGTACTTCTCCTCAATCAAGATGATTCGACAAGTCTCTACATAGTCTATGGATAATTGGGTACCATCTTTTGCGTTGCTACTTAGCGTCAGTTTCTGGGTACTGATCTTCGAGCCACTCCATGACGTGCCGTTGCTGATGACCTCGTGCAAAGATCTTCGCAGATGTACTGCAACCTTCAGTGCGCTTAGCCCGCAAAAACAGAAGTACTTCAAAGTGTTCGCGATTGACAGCGAAATCCATGGCATCAACGGTGCAGCCTTCCGAGAAGTTCAAATGAAGCCACCGCACGATGTTCAGGTGGCCATTTCGCGCAGCGTAATTCATTGCGCTGGTTGTGCAGCCCTCCATGCGATTTTGATGGAGCCATTTTACTACTGCCATATGCCCATTTTCAGCTGCGGAATCCATAGCGTCGGTGGACCACTCAATGTTTTCTTGGTGGTGAAGCCATTGCAACATCTCAAGGTTGCCGTTGCGAGCTACCATACCCGTAGTCGTGGACGGGAAGGTCATTTGCGGATACGTGTTGCATAACCACTTCACAACGTCAAAATGCCCATTGCTAGACGCTGACATCAATGCCCAGTTCGAACACGTAGGACCTCCACTTTTTCCTTGATGCTGCATTTCCATAGCTAAAGAGTGGAGAAACTCCAACACATGTAAGTGCCCGTTACTTGCCGCTCTGTCCATTGCACTTTGGTTTGATCGGCCGACTCGAGAAGAATCAATAGTTGGAAAAAGACCTGTATCGTACTTTTCGACAAGCCACTCGATCACCTCCATATGTCCGTAAGATGCAGCATCGAACATCATTCGCGACGACCCATAAGTGATCCCAGCCTCGCTGAGATACTTGACAATGTCTAAATGACCTCCATGAATTGCACAATTCATAGCAAAATGTGGGTACGAGACCCCACCACGCTCCAACAGCCACTGTACAATCCTCAGATGGCCTTCACTACATGCTGCTTGCACAGCTTCTCGAGCCCCTTTGGTGATTCCATTCTCCACGAGCCACTCCACCATGTCCAAACGACCATTCTTAGCTGCTCTTTCAAGTGCGTAGTCACAGCATCCACCAAAGTCCTGTTCAAAGATCCACTGAAGGATCTCCATGTGACCCCCAGCAGCAGCGTCACTCATCGACGGGGGAGCAAGAAGGAGCTCCGACATGTACACGACGTCAAGAAGCCACTGGATGAGCGATATATCACCATGGCGGACTGCAAATTCCATCACATACTCCAAATTCCTTCGAGCATCAGGAATGTTCTCGTATAACCATTGCGCCACTTCACCATGACCCTCTTGAATAGCGTTTGCCATGTCATCACCACCCCACAAAATAACATTTTGGTCGTCTCCGTAACAACGTCTATACTCCAGAAAATATTCTAGAATATCCAGTCGACCACAACGTGCTGCTTCTTCCACCACATTCTCCTCTGCTGTGCATCCTGAAAAATGTTTTAGAACCCATTGCACGATCTCTAAATCTCCGAGTTCCACTGCTGTCCGTAGTGACTTCGTGAATTGGAATCGGTAGTAATGCACATCCGATCGTAAATATTGACAAAGCGACCAAGTCGTTCCTATATTGGCTTCTGGGTCACTGTTCTCCCAGATACGATCAAGCAGTCGAGTCGACCGGAATGAACACGCTTGAGCCAATGGAATCATCACGGAATTGTCCAAGAAATACGAGATACTCGAAACGACATGTTCTAAGGCAGACACTGCGGGAAAAGGTTTCAACGCGAGCGTAACGGCGGTCAACGAAGCTGCAGGCATTGTACTCCACACAGCAATGGGAGAATGAGCTGTGGACACCGACGACACGTATACTACTGCTTTACAAATCACGTCCTCGTTTAGCATCATACATTGAACCCTTGAGTGACGAAAGGTTTCACCGCGTAAGAGTAAATGCAATACCCCACTGTTATTAATACAAGTAGCTAGACAACTTCATGAAACCAGCCGTCACGCCATCGTTGATTACTTTGTGAAAGAGTGTGGGGATAGGCATCTCGACAGACAACGTTATTGATTTCGCTCATTTGCGGAAAATGACGTCCAAGAACAAGCTCGCAGTATATGACGAGAGACTCAACATCACGCCAGAACCAAACTTGTTATTCGACGGTATGAGTGAACCAGGAGGACAGCATCAAATAGCAACGCTCGACGAAATGAGTATGAGTTTAATGTTAATGACTGGATTGATTGGTATGTCGAATTGCTACCATTACTACCAGTTTTAACCCTGCGATAGAAAACCACCAACTTACCAACCAGAAATTGTAAATACCTCCATACGATTCGATATAGAGAGTGAGGTTTTGCTGATGTAACAAACAGGTCATCCTTCGGTAACTGGCAGAAACACTTCATCGAGAAGATTCCACTGTGTTGAAGACTGGGAGTGGCATCTAGAACCTCATGCTTAGCGCCTATCACTTCGGTTTCGTCTGTTTACAGAACACTCCACTTCCAGCACATTCAGTACGGCAATTATGTCCTTGTTGGAACGCTATCTACAATTTGCCAGATAGGCAACACTAAATGACCGAATCTGATCATCAAAACCCGTATCGAATCTTTTATTAATTTATCTTTCAGTGAAAGCTGCTAACAATTCAGATATCTTGTAACTATGGTGTGGAATAGTCATTCCCTTTCACGTGGATCAGAATGAGCGGCATTCCACGTCCACCTAGTCCTTCGAGATACCATCAACTTTACTTTTGGTCTACATTATTAACAGCTTTGGTAGAGAGCAGCTACGTTGTTTGGCTCTTGAATTATTTCCGTAGATACTCATCGCAGCAGTGTTATCATTGCAAACTCGAAAAAGAATTTATCACCAATATCCAAGTAACATTCATAAATTCGTTTTAAATGTTATAACAGCGGGCATACAAAACATCCGATCGTGTAAACAATGATCGCGTGAACTAACTGGCAAAGATGATGCTGATCAAAATCTAGTTACGGTGGGCAAAATCGTCAATGGAGAAGTGGTTAAAAACAGTGGTTACCACTTTTTAAGAACGGTGTAGGGTAACCATATTTCAAAAATTACCCGTGTAATTTAAATTTTCAACCCCGCGTCTACGGAAAGAGAGTAACAAAACAGTGAGAGGGTAACGCTAAATTTAAGCACTAAGCTATATTAACCCCCAACCCAGATACGTGTATAACACATGATCAAAAACCTCTTATCATGTCCCTGGTACATGATAAAGAAATAGACTTGAGTTGAGTATGAAATGGAAGGTTAGTGCGCAAATCTTGTACATGTCCATGCGGGTTAAAAGAAAAACATGGCAGTGGTAAATGCGGCAAATATAAATTTAGAAAGTGACCAAGTCGCTCCCAATCATTCCATATTAACAATTAGAGGCATTAAGTCCTGTCCACAGGTTGGGAGTAATTACAAGATTCGCGAAGAAAAAGAGAATGGTGTTCCATTCGCGGTGGGCTGAGATGAAAAAGGTCGGATTGATATCCAATGCGCCCCCCACTAGGCTTTCGAATACCTTCATCTACGTCAAACCCGGTAGAACGAAGAAGGGCATGCGAAGCCAGGACTAGTTTGTTAGAGGAGAGGAGCTGATGTGATACCTGTACCGATGTGACATAGGTATGAACAGTGCTTGTGAATCGCATGAATACCTAAGTGTTTATATTAATGGTATTATCTGTTAAACGAACTACGACGCCAGAAAGAAACCTCGAAGGACCAGGAGACCGCTCCAGAACAAGACCGAACAACAGCAGCAGGTACGGAAGTATTTTAGCGACCTCGAATCATGTCTGATACGTGTTTCATGTGTTTATATCATGCCCCAATCTAAAGCTACAAATTGTGAGTTACGTATTTATGCAATAGCATGTGTACATACTACTTGTGTCATTTTTTTTCTGATGTAGATGTCGAACAAGACACTCCCAGCGTAACTTAGGGCCAGTCCTTGCTGCTGTTGTCTCTGATGATGACGATGTTGACACCGAGAACGAACAACCATCGTCAAAACCTAGAGACACTAACATCGGCAACAACGAGGCGATTTTTGGTATCGTATCTGGTCATGACTACGCCATTGGCCAGTCTATCATGTATATACATGATACAAAATGTCAAACTAAATGATATCATGTATATGGCGTGTTGCTGATTAGAAGTAGATTTGACGACAGCAGATGACAACCCGGTTGAACTGACTGGTCTAGACTCGGATGGAGAGAATGACGATGGTCCTGATGATCGCAATAGTGTAGAACATGAGGATTCTAATAATCAATGCTGACGACGACGGTATTATTGGCCCCCCGGGTATCTTGTTTGACGAAGAAATTCTGCTGCTGCTAGAGGTATTGATAACCTCAAATCCATTGGTACGACTATACTTGACGAAATAGGAACAATCGGGTAGACGGACCCTACTACATGTACTCCGTATCCGTATATGAGCGGCCCGTACGAACTGCCTGATCCCAAAGTTGCTTTTGAAGACTATCCACTTTTGTATGATGCTACCTTCGGACCAACTGTGGAAGTATTAGCTGCTACTGCGACTCCGTCATGAGGTCTCTTCGATTATATGACGCCTGAGCTGTGGGACGACATCGCGTTACAAAATAACGATTATTTCGTCGAGAAGCTTGATGGACGCGTGAAAGGTCAATACGCTAAGCAAAATTCTCGCGAGTTAAAGAAACATGGATTCCGCAGAGAGGCAAAAGAAGAGATCCGCAAAGAGATCAAAAGAATACCTGAGATTACGGCAAGGATTCTATGTGTGGTAGTTGGGTTTTTAATTGCTCGGCCTGTGGCTCCTATCAAGAAGAATCTGCAAAATCACTGGAAAACGACAGACCAAGGTGCTGATTTTCGTGGAAACTCCGGGTGTTTCATATCACGGGACCGGTTCTCACATGTATCACGAAATCTTCACTTCAGCAGTAATTCCGACCTTACCGATAGAGCATGGAATTTATGACCTCTGATCGAGAATCGGCAACAATGTTTTAAATTCGGTTACATCCCACGTTCGATCATGGCGTTCCACGAGACGATGTAGCCTTCGTGGTCTCCATTAAATCGAGTGAGATTATACAGTTAAAGATAAGCCACATACATGGGGTACCAAACTTTTCATGTTGAACTGCTAACGTACAGACTATTGTGTTCGGTAAGAAGCTGATCATGCCTTTGCATGTCCTCAACTTTGTTCTGGTCTATAAGTTCTATTATCATGTCCAATACATGGATGCAACAATACTATCGTATCCGATACAGGTTCGAGTCGTAGCTTGGTATTCACCCACCAAGCTGAAACGCATTAGCTGAAGGCAACGTGCTCCTGAATAGATTGCTTTGATGGGTTGCTCACATAGTGTCACCAAGGAGATCCCCTAGGCTAGTTGTAGATATCCTCGAACTAGAACCTAATGCTCATTTCATCTCACTCTTCAATTTGGTAGAAACAACGCAACACAAGATGTATTCGATGCATAACTTGTTTCTATCTCATGCAAATCAGTGAACGATAGTTGCACTACAAGTCCTAGCAGCTGATGAAATGTGAGACAAAAGGTACGTCGATTCAAAGTATGCCTTACGAACTGACAAAAGCTAGCACTATTCACTTGTCATTCTTGCCTTAATTTCGTTATCTTCGTCGCCACCACTGCCACCCAAAGCTGGAGTTCTTGATGTGTCTTCTTCCGCTCACCTGCTTCTTGACCCGGGCACCGCAATACAACTCTATCCCCCAATGCCACCGGAATCGCTTGACCGCGATCGAAATTGTCGTGCCAGCTCGTAAAACGTTTTTGAAGTGCCTTTGGGCTCATTACGGATCTTATTACAGAACCAACCTTTTGCATCGTCGATCGAACAGTGTTCACATAAGGACGCCGGCTCGTACAACGTCTTCTTGCGGTCGGTTCTCAAAAGTGCACAAACTTTACAAGAACGCTGTCGCCATTTTTTGGACATCTGTAACAGCTACCCAATCTTCGGCCTGTTCCGGAACGTGCACGATACGGTGATCGTTTGCGCCTTTGGCTAGTGGACAGTGGGTTTGTGACGATGTCTGCAATGTCGTCCTCTTTGAGACGTAGAGAGCTGGATCTGAAGCACAGTGAGCCACTCAGCTCGAGTCATAGTCGTTGTCTTCAAGGGCTCCGCCGACTCCAGGTGCGAAATGTAAACATTCGCGAATGTCAGATCGGCGGATCATACGGATAATATTTAATAGTATTTCTTGAAGTTGGTGGACGTCTGCAGAGTGCATTTTTAAAGACGGACACATCAACTCCGCCCATCCAACGCTTATAGCTATGTACAGCTGCAGGGTGCCATAATAACCCCGGCCTCCTTGGCGTTTCTCTCAATCGTTGCTTTGGTCATCGCAGCGCCAGTGCATAGGTAGTGGACAGGCTTGCGGTCCCACCAGCGAAAGGCAACCTTACCGGGGACTGCAACAGTTCGGGAGAATGCTAAAGATCCGTGTTGGATCAGCGCTGTACGTGTCTTGCGCGACTCCTTGACGTTTTTGTTAACCCCAGTCGGTTGATCATGATGATGCCAATGACATACACGTCATAGAGAGAAGATCATTAGCCAGCAGGATCGACGTGTAGATACGGCCAATGACGACCGCGCGCCACGATCGTCGAGTCACGGAGCCCACAACGCAATCTTATAATTGCGTATGACAGCAGCAGGACTCGTCTTATGGTCAAAACCTATGTCACCGTCATCGCTCGAATCGCGTTTCCAGCACATATCTTCAACCTAGCAAATTGCAACGTATGAAGTCGGTGATATACATTAATGCCGTGACATATGACATAAAAACCCGAACAATACAACATTTGGCAATACGCCGTTCGAGCGGCGCACAACATGAAAAATTTTGAACCGTAGGGGGTGGTTTATCGGACATAAAAATGCCCGTCGTATTCCTCTCGAAAGTTGAAGGAGCATGTGTTTTTCGAATGAGAACACGGCAGTGAGGGACCAACCAGTGAGAAAGCGCTCCTGAAACAGTTCACCGCTGGTCGAAGTTTCCACTGTTTATCACGAGTGCGAGCGGCCTCATTGTAAACGAATTGCAAGTCACGTAAAATGTCCTGACATCGATTACGGTCATTAAATCGACCAAACGTTCCACCAGGTACCGATCCATCTTCAATCATCGACCAGTGAGCAGCAAAGTGTCGTTTTTGTGTACACAGCATACGTGCGACTAGAAAACCGATAACATACAGAATCTCGTGTGTGTGGTATCCTGGTTTCGTTTTCTAACACCGTCGATTCTGCTTGAGCCTCTCACGGCGGCTATCAGGCTGTTTTGCTTGGGTCACCTTGGCACGCCTGCTAACTTGCTAAAGGCTGTACCGGTTCGTCTCAGTATTGATCGTGATCCACAACTTTTTCGACATGAAATAGAAGAAAGTGAGAATAGGTGAATGGCATACCGCCCGCAACTCAGGCACAGGTTGTACCTCTTCCAGATCTAATCCAGGATACACAGCTACGCTTTCCTCTAATGCAGAAAGTACAGACGTCCACTCCATAGAACGCAGCGCGTCATTGCATTGCATTATGGTGCGTCTATCTTGCCCGCCTTCACCAACTTAAAGTAACTCGACGAAAGCGTCGTTCATCTGTAATGCGTCAGCTTCTGATATGACATCGTCGTCTTCTTGTCCAATGGCATCTGAGCCGTACTCGCCATCATCTTCATCAATACTCCCGCTGTCGCTTTTGCCAGAACTAGAACTCTCGTATGTATTTATTCTCGTCATCAGGAATAAAATTGATAACTGTCTTCGCGTGAAGTCGCGGACGGAGCAAACATTCCACCAAGGCCACAGGAGCTTTCTTCTTTACTGTCGCTATCGAGTTCTGATAGCTCCGACAACAGCTGGAAACGCGTTGCCTTTTCTTGTTGTGACGCATCAACCGTGCGCTCGTTAGACGACCGTTCAAAAGCTCGTGCTACTACGTGCTGAGGTAGGTTCACCAACGACTCGAACAATTGATCCAAACTGTGCAGGGATAGCTGGGCACTCGTGTCGAAATGTGACGTCGAACGCTTTCATCTTCAGGACCTTGCGTGTATCTCACTTCACCACTACCTCTCGCGCACATTCCGCACGTTATTGGCTCTCGGTCGCCTCGATAGATTCGGCCGCGGACCCCCGTACTCTCGTTGATGTTCAGCAGCCTGACGCAAATGCGTACTCAACAAGTTCGTCCTTTACAACAAAACGTTCGTGCCATCAGGGCTTCAGCAGCTCCAGTCATTCACTGATCCGCTGGGGCGCTTCGAAATCCAGCCTGCCGACAGGAATTTCAGCCAAAAATGACGAAAGTCGATGTCGCGAGCGACGGTGGTGTGCGTGCCTTTCCCCTGAGAACTTGAATGTCTGTGTCCTATTCGGCAAATTTAGGAATGGGTGGTTCATAGACTATGAAAACCAAATTCCTCGAGCCTTGATTGATTCTTTCCCACACTGCCCCGGTTTTGCCGGTGTCCGGAAGTACTTCTTGCACCTCACTCATTGTATCGGCAGTAACTATCTTGGTTTAAGTATTGATATTCTCTTCTCGAGCCAATCTCTGTTATTGATCTCTTAATGTCGTAACATCCAAAGGTAGCTGTTTTGAAATGTCGTAAGGTATGACGTCGGGATTCAAAGGGTTTATTGTTCTGGCCCCCGTTGGCAAACCGATTCCAAAATCATGTACCTTGGCGTCTGTCAAAAGGGTAATAGCTGAAATATATGACGTTCCGCGCTGTAGGGTAAGTTGCGAAGTGAGTTCATTTAGCTGTTAGACAAAAGTTCTAGCGCTACTTGTCTTAGAGGATGGCGTGCTCTATAGCGGCGCACTCCTGCTCACCAACGCCACCCATTGTTGCTGATTATGCAGTACCGCGGTCGACGGGGCGTCGATTATGTAGATGTAGTGTTGACGCGGCCCTCATGTGCTGTCAGTCTGTTTTTGCCAGGTTGCGGCGCCGCCGGCGTTGTTGGCGGCGGTATCGTGGTGTGGTCTGTCGGCGCCGTCTGGTTCTAACAAAATACCAGATTAATATCATGGGTACTTTGTAACTCTGGTCCCTCAAATCGACAAAAATTATGCATTATTGAGTAAGTTGCACCTAGATCAACCAAGCCAATATCGTCTAGTGCATTATGGAGCTCGACCAGATTAAAGATGTCCAAAACGTTTTGAATGACATCTTCACATTTCGCACAAAACTTCTCTCCATGCATGTCATGCTGAGCAACATGCCACTTCATGTAGTTTTCCAAGGATGCAAGTCAGTCGTTTGGGGCAATACGCTGTATTGATCCTCGCCAGACTTGAGTGAGGGCGTGTTGAGGCGGGTCAAAATGTGGAAGAATGGCGAATGAACTGTTGTGCGTACTTTCTTCATAGGGACCTTGGTAACTTGGCCCAGCGTTGGTTTCGAAACTCCTATCCGCGATCCGGAAACCAGAACATACTTCGCATATTCTCCACACCAGCAAAGCTAGCAGCCGCGATCGAGTTATTGGCACTACAGCTGTCGGTGTCACACCAAGCTTGTCGCACCCATTCACAGACGACTGCCACAGAAGGCATACGTGGATTGGCAAAGCGCGTGTAGTCAATCTTGCCACTCTCCTTCCATGCATTTATCTCGATGTAAAGCCGGTCCTTAAATGTCTAGTAGATAACAATATCTCCTGCTTCTAGATAAGAAGTGAGACAACCAGGAATGAAACACATGCTAATGTCATGGCTTATTAATAACACAACAATATACGAAATGGCTGATCGCCGGCATTGCAAATTTGTGTGTGGTTCCTGCAGGGTTATGACATGGTTACTATTAGAGGGTACTATTCGGACAAAGGGTTGTAGTAGTGAACCCCCTCTAATAGAATGCGGACCTAGACAACAGGCACCGGTGATCATCGACCTAACGACGGATGGGACGGAAGTGTGCCCAAACAGTCAGACGGTGGTGGAAGCGAGCTGGTAGGCTGCTACCACCGACTGCCGAAGTTAGTGGGACTCCTTGTCGAGTCAGCATTGAAGTGAGGGCGACGGTAGAAGGTAAGTACTAGAAGGTCGCGCGGAGGGATGACGCGCGAGGACTAGCCGAAGCATGTTCAGGGACCAGGAGAGGCGACGCAGTGGAAGAACTGAAAGAACAGAAGGAGCGAAGGGAACGAAGGGAACGAAGGGACCGCGGACGGTCAGTTGCGATTTGGAGGAGACCGAATCAAGACTAATATACGCTACTTGACGACTGTGAACTGCGAGTTGTGCTGTGCCTAAGCGAAGTAGGGGTACGTTAAAACACGCCGTGATGTACATTGATAGGGATAGCGCGGACAACAGAACTGAGAGTAGGGCAAGTTGGGGACCGTAGAGAGAGACTACGGGGGCCGCGGTGCTAAGTTGCGCTGGCATTGGGGCCGAGGGGTACGGGCTTGGTGTGACGGGGTCACACGAGCACCTTGCTTAGAGGAAGCGTGCTATTAAGAGTATACAAACTCTAAGTGAACGGCAGTTCACTAGTCCCTGGTCTTAGGGGACTTAATAGCCAGTTTAGAGTAGATTTTAGACTGATTTATTTATAGTTAATTAGGTCCATTTGGCCTGTAATACAAATTACTAATTAACTATACTTTATCGTAATTATGCATATAAAAGGTAGGTTTAATGTTATTGGTTGGCCCTCAGCCACCGAACCTACGTGGCAGTAGTGTGGCTCACACCACAGTGTGGCCCACACCACTCCATCAGAGTATTAAAACAAATACTCGCAGAAGTATATCTACTTCTAAAGGCGGTACCCTGTCTGGGGTACCCCTTTCATGTAACCCCGTTGCATCCTCCCCCACTTAGGTTGGAAACACCCCCAACCAATGAGGAGCTAGGAAGAGAGCTCCGCTCTCTTTCCTGTCCTTTGTCGATACCCATCGACAAGCCACCGTTGTGGCTTAAGGCTTTCATTCAGCCTTTTCGCGCGTCCAAGACACCTGGAGGCTTCCACGTCAGCCTCCCAAGATGCCTAAGAAGGCAAACACCCGCGGCGCTTCGGCGCCTTCTAAGTCTAAGACCGCGAGGTCGAAGACGGCTAAGGCCAAGTCGAAAGACAAGGCCGCTCCGCGCAAGGAAGTCCGCAAGGCGGCTTCCGAGGCAGGCAGCAAGCGTACGGCTGCTGCTGCCAGCCAAGAAGGGAGTTCGCGACGCAGTCGCTCGCGCTCCCTGTCACCCGACGATAGGCCGAACCCTCGGTTCGCCTATCGGGACCACAGTCCTGGGTCAGAGTCCCCGGAATTTCATATTCCGATTATCACGGGATCAGAGTCCGACGGGGACTCTCCTGGATCCGCTAAGGATCCATCTTCTTCTCAGGATGCTCCTTCACAGGACACTCCTGCACAGGACGCTCCTTCGCAGGACGCTCCTGTTGATGATAGCTAATCATCGGAGGCAAAGGCAGCTTCGACGAGCTCGCCTGCCAAGAACCTTACCTTGACCGAAGGTAAGGCTCGAGCCCAAGCTGCGAAAGCAGCGTCTCCAAAACGGGCTGTTGAGGGCGCTGCTGCTGCTAAGAAGCGCGCAGTCCCTGGCTCTCCTACGTCAGAGCCTTCTATCGCTAAGGGATTTAAATCCCTGTTCGACTCCTCAGACGAGGAGGAAGAGGAGGGGGCTGTCTCCGAGCCCCGAGAGATCTCTAATGATCTCGATGAGCAGCAAGAGCGTTACCAAACTGCTCAGCTGCAAGGCACTCCTGTGCCTACCACGCCGGTGTATCCTCGTGGATACTACCCACCGGATGCGGGGTCCGGGTCTCCAATGTTCTTGGAGCACCTCAAGGCCCCTCGTGGACTAAACCATGGGCGCACTTCGCGTGGCGCCTATGAGCGTGCCTTGGTTCAAGTCGAACCTCTCTTTGTCAACGACATTGAGGCCGCTAGGTGTGTGCTACTTGCACCACACCGAATTCCTCTCAAGGAATTCACTAGTCTTCGGAAGAAACCCGAAGACCGTGGTGGGCTCTTCCCCGTGTGGGGCTACCCTTGGGTACAGCCCGAGAACACCGCAACCCAGACCCAGGCAGAAGACCTGTTCTGGAGATGGGTTTCTCTAAAGAACTTTACAGTTCAGGAGTTGAAAGAACTCCGGGAAGATCGCCTGCTGGCCTATGTCTTGGACCAGCGAGATCTTCGAATTGAGTTTGCCCACTTAGTCGCGAAGCGGCAACTCCACTCCGTTATGGAGGGACTTAGACAGCAGTCTAAGTCCAGCGCTCAAGATGAGCGCGGGTACGGTTCCGTCAACCCAGGGACCGTACACCGTAAGGCGGCTAAAAAGCCGCGGACTACTTACGCCCCGGCTGTTGATCCCAAATCTCAACAGCCTTCGGGCAGTCAACCCGGAGCCAGTCTTCCGGCTCCCACGAGTTCTGTGACGAGGGGTAACCCCGCCACTTCACAAGCAGCTGGCGCTTCCCAGAGCGCCGCCGCTCCTGGACGACCCGCTCCACATGATGGTGGAGCTCGCCGTTCCGGTCAAGGAGGGCAGGAGGAGCTCTCACACGCGTTTGAGTACGCGGCTCCTTCTCAGCCGTATCCTTCTGGACCCCCATCTTCGGGTCGGGACTCTGTGGGGTCCCTATTAATCGACGAGGTCCGTCAGCTTCGAGGTCGCGTCTATGCGATCGAGATAGCCCTTGGGCTTGGACCTGGTGGTCAGGCTGCCGCTCAGGCTGGCAAGCCGGGGACCCTTGAGGTCCTTCGCCAAGACTTGGACGCTCTTGGTCGTGAGACTCCTGAGCTCCATGGGCGTGTTGACCGCCGAGCTCCGGCTGCTGCCGTGAAGGAGCTCCGTCGAGGCTTAGAGACTCTAAGCCATGAGGTGCATGGTCGTATGCCCTCTTACGAGCCGCAGGGGTATTCGTACCACTCGGCTTATGGGTATAGCTCTTACCCGAGCTCTTCCCATTCGGTACCGTCATACCCTTCGTATGACTCGCGTGGGTACCAGCCTGCCTTCATTCGCAGGCTTCGACACCGGCAACTCCGGTTGTCCAGAGAGCTCAGCCTCGTTTCGAGGAGGTGAGTTCTCACCTTGGTCTTCCTCCGTCCGAGAAGGAAGACCCAGCGGATCGTGATACCGCTTAAGACGCCCTACGTAGAACGTCGGGTGCGTCGCCATTGACTTTGGGAGGTCAATGGTATACGCCGCGCCATGTCTGGCCAGGACCGCAAAGGGTCCAATGAAGCTGTGCTTCAACTTGTTGCTCCCTACGGAGCTAACCAGGTTTATAGGTAAATTCTTAGTATCTAAAAGTACTAATTCACCTTGTTTAAAAACATCTAAGTTTCCTCTATGTTTATCTGAGTACTCGTTCTGTTTATCTTGGGCTGATGCCATTGCATCTCTAACCCGGCTGATCAACGTCAGCCTGTTGTCAATAAACGACGACAACTGTCTTTTTAAAGACTCGGGCTCTATTTCAGAGACCTGGGAGGAAAAGGCTTTCCGAGCCTCTCCCCCACTTACGATGGAGGCCGCGGTGCCTCCCCGCAAGGTTAGCGGCACCTGGGGGTGTCGTAACCCATTCAGATAGAACGGGGTAAACCCCGTTGATGCGTGTACCGCATTGTTGAGTGCAAACTCAACCATAGGAAGCTGATCCGACCAGGATCGAGGTGCTTCCGCACAGATACTGCGCAGAGTATCTTCGAGCACGCGGTTGACGCGCTCCGTCTGACCATCCGTCTGCGGGTGGTCTGCAGTTGACATCGTCAACTTAGTTCCCAGCAAGTGGAACAGGGTGTCCCAGAACGCACCCGTGAAACGCGGGTCTCTATCCGAGACTATGGTCTCTGGTAGACCATGATAGCGAAACACGCTATCTAGGAACAGCTGTGCAGCTTGTTTCCCGGTGACCTTGTCACGTACCGGAGCAAGATGCACCATCTTGCTCAAACGGCAGACAAACACCAATATGCCGGTGTTGCCCTTGTCATCGGCCGGCAGGCCGAAGACGAAGTCGAGACTCATCGACTTCCTGCAGTCCGCTGGTACAGGTAGGCTCTGCAGTGGAGCCGAGGCGTGGCCCGAACGCTTCACCCTCTGACATGTTTCACATGTCTTGACATAGTGTGCCACCCACTTATACATGCGGGGCCACCAAAATGTCTGAGAGACCATTTGGTAGGTCTTCTCCCGGCCAAGATGGCCACTTATCGGCGCATCATGCGCCTCTAGAAGTATGTCATACTTCAGATCCTCGTCGTTTGGAACGACAACCCGAGGAGGATCTCTAGGGTCTACTCTGTAATGGAGTAACCCATCGGCCAGCTCATAACGATGGAGCTGCGCCCGCTGTCGAGGCGAAAGCCTGTCGACTTTGGCGTCCTTGCCATCGGACAAGACCTGCACCAGTGGTGTGTAGTTCTCGTCCTCCTGATACGCTAAGCGTATCCGATCGTATAGATCTGTCGTGACTCGACTGACATGAGCTAGCTCATAGTCAGGTCGACGCGACAAAGCATCGGCAAGCACGTTCAGCTTGCCCGGCTTGTATTCAACGCGGAAGTTGTATTCCGCGAAGAATGACAGCCACCTCGCCATCCGCTGCGACAGATGCGGCGAGTTGGTGGCAGTCCGCAAGGGCGCGTGATCCGTATAGATCACAAAGGGCCTCGTGCCCAAGAGGTGAACTCTAAACTTGACAAGAGCGTACTTCATTGCAAGTAGCTCCTTGTCATGAACGGGATAGTTCCGTTCGGCAGCCTTCAGCTGCCTGGACTGGAAGGAGATGTCACGTTC
This sequence comes from Phytophthora palmivora, assembly GCA_008079305.1. NCBI lineage: Eukaryota > Oomycota > Peronosporomycetes > Peronosporales > Peronosporaceae > Phytophthora > Phytophthora palmivora. The sequence goes on from VOQZ01000998.1 coordinate 44,186, forward strand.
GTGTCCTTCATCGTCCTTCTGCGACAGCGCACAGCCTATTGCATAGTCAGAAGCGTCACAGACGACGCTAAATGACTTGTTTTCGTCCGGCAAGGCCAGGACTGGCGCTTGCTGTAAGCTCGCCTTGATGCTGTCAAAAGCACCCTGGTGCTGTTGCTCCCAGACCCAGTCGGCATCTTTCTTTAAGAGATCCGACAAGGGTCGAGCTAGTTCAGCGTACCCTGCGCTGTACTTGTGAAGATAGTTGGCTAAGCCCAACCACTTCCGGAGGTCCTTCTGCGACCTCGGGGTCGGCCAAGCCGCTATGGCCTTGACCTTCCCTGGATCGGCGCGTACGCCGACCCTGCTGACAAAGCAGCCGAGGACTTTTATCTCCTCAGCTGCAAAGACGCACTTGTCGATGTTGGCATAGAGCTTATTAGCTCTCATGACCTCAAACACTCGACGGAGGTGCTTCAAATGCACCTCCATAGCCGTCTGACCGCCTTCGGCACGGCTATGGACGAATATGTCGTCGAAGTACGTCTGAGCGAACGTACTCAGTGGTCTAAACAATTGTGTGACCAAGCGATTGAACGTCGCTGGGGAATTCGATAGCCCCTGTGGCATCACTAGCCACTCCCAGAGCATCCCACTCGGGGTGCTCACTGCGGTGAGAGGAATGTCACTCTCCCGCATCAGGATCTGGTAGTATCCGTCTACCAGATCCAGGGCACTGTACAGCGTACAGCCCGACATGTTGTTCAGGAACACATCCTTGCGAGGGATCGGCGTCTGTGCCGGTACCGTCGCATTGTTCAGCTTGTTGTAAGCATGAACCAGACGCCACTTCCCGTTCGGTTTCCGAACGCAGAAGGTCGGCGTCGAGTGCGGGGACTTCGACTCCCGCACCATGCCCGACTTCGCCTTTTCAGCGAAGAAGGCAACTATGACCTCGCACTGCTCGCGAGGTAGAGGCCACTGCCTCGTGACACAATACTTTGTGCCAGGCACGAGGTCAATCTCGTGCCGAACTCCCCGATCCGGCGGGAGTTGGGATGGTGGGTGCTTCGACACCACATCCGAGTATTCCTTCAAAAGAGGATACACTCGATCCTCCGGGTTCTTGAGAATCTCAGAACCCAAGCGCGTTGCACGCTGCTTCGTGAACCCCTCCAGGACGTCCTCGTCCATTACGGAGGAAGAGTTCAAATCTTCAGGAGAGGTCTCCGGCTTCAGGAGCACCATCTCCGCAATCTCTCCGGCCTTCAACTCGGCCATGAAGTCCTTCATGGACAATTCCTCGAGGTTCAGCAGTGCTGACACCTCTGGCAGTGCCTCCAGATGGACGGCGCCTGCCCTAACTTGACGACCGGACACGCCGTCGAAGACATGGCATTGCTCTTCGACCGGCCGTGCCGGTGGAGTCTCAGACTCCGAGTGTGGTACTTGGTTATCCACACGGGAGGTGCTCAACGACACCTCCGCACTCGTACTGGTCTTCTTGACCCCGCGTGGAACTCTGTTACCCACGCTAGAGACGCATACTGCGCTCTCGATCTTCTCGGTCTCTTCGACCTCGTGTGGAACTATGTTACCCACACCGGAGGCGCCCTCAGCGCCCTCCCCAGCAGCTTCAGCTGCTTGCGGACCTATGTTACCCGCTTGCGGAACTACGTTACCCGCCTGTGGACCTATGTTACCCACACAGGAGACGCCTTTAGCGCTCTCCTTAGCAGCCTCTGCTGCTTGCGGACCTATGTTACCCGCCTGGTCAGTGCCGTCCGGCACTGCCACAGTCGAAGCCCATACGGCGCGACGACTCTTAGCGTTGGGACTTGCCGTCGTGGCAATCCCACACGCTTGGCAATGAGCCTTGGCCTCACGACCGGTTGCGAGGCTCATCGCAACATCTTCGTTGGAGTCCGTGACTCCCAATACTTCTTCGGGCGCATAAGCGCCTTGGCGACCATCTCTGGCGCCCCAGTCCCGGACAGAGGTGGGAACATTACTCACCAAAGCTCTGTCGGAGACTGCGGGCCGGCTAGCCCCAATGGCTTTGCCGCGCCAATCGATCCAGGACTCGTGCTTTTCGAGCCACGGCATGCCCAGGATCAAGTCGTACTTGTCCATGTCTAGGACAAGGAACGACTCCGTGCTGTCAAAGTCTTCAAACTTTACAGCCAGGTCCATACGGACCCCAGGTACGTTAACCACCGTACCATCAGCCAGTCTCACCGAGACCTGGCCCCTGCCTTTGCTTTCTCGCAAAGCATCGGCATACTTGTCGCCATTCCGCGCGACCGTCTGGCGTCGAGCAAAGTTCGTCGACGCCCCAGAGTCAATCAGGACTCTAAAGGGATCTCCATATCCCCGTACACTCGCGTGTACCACGAGCAGTCCGCCGCTGCTCTTTCTCGCTTCGAGAGCACCTAGGCTCTCAGGGGCTAAGCCTCCATGGCGTGCGCCGTCCGCACTCCTACCATGAGGACTTAGATCTTCCCCAGTAGGGCGCCCCGCCCCTACTGGTGACCCCAGTTCCCCTGGCTCTTGGGTCGTGGTTTCTGCCACTGGTCTCTCGAGCCCCTAGGTTTGGAAGGGAACTTCCTTTGCCCTCCCGCAGGGCAGGCACGTTGCATGTGCCCGAGCTTCCCACATCCGTAGCAACGGATGGAGCTCTGTACGGCCGTACCCAGTTCCATGGGTACCGGCCCTGTGCTAGCTCCAGCTGCTGGAGCTCCTTGCACTGCGCCTGACGACGCATTGTGGCCTTGCCACACCGACGTAGGAGTACGAGCCTGTCGGTGGCTGTACTCCTCTTGGAGGGCGATCTGGATCGCTTCCTCCATAGTGTTCGCATGCACGCGGAACAACTGTGTGCGGGATGGGCCCACCTTCAGGCCATCCATGAACACGGTCACTTTGATGTGTTCAGGTAGGGGGTTCCCTACCAGAGATGCAGCGAGTACTCGCATCTCCTGGATGTACTCATGCAGCTCACGCTTCCCTTGTTTACAGGCAAGGAAGCGCGAGCGCTGGCGATACTCATAGTTCGCCGGAAGGAAGGCGGCTCTAAGCTGTTGACACAGCTGAGCCCAGGTTGTGAAACAACCCGGCGTCGTCGCTTCGCGCGTGTACGCCCAGGTCTTCGCCCGACCTCCTAGGTTGGACAGGGCGAAAGCGACCCGAAGTCGCTCGGTCGAGATTAGAGCCGCGTCCATCGCGAGCTCTACTTCTCTGACCCAGAAGTGGAGGTTCTCTCCCTCCTTTCCCTCATAAGGGTTAACCTTAAGCCTCAACGGCTTAGGTTGGGCTGGCATCATCTCAGCCACGGGGGTCTGCAGCCCCTGTACGTGGGCGATTAGCCCTCTCTCGTACGTGTCGAACGCCTCGATGCGTTCGACCTGCTCGGCCGGCGTAGCAGCCGCCAAGCTTCGGAGGGTATCTCCTCCAAAGATGCCCACCATCTTCCGGACCGACTCAAACTGAGAGTCGGTCAAATGAGGGAACTCCCCTCTATCCATCCTGGCTTACCTTGTAGGAGCCACAGAGGATTCAGGTAGTCAATCTACCCGCGTAGGCGTGGATTGACTACAAGTGCTACCAAGTGTGACGGGGTCACACGAGCACCTTGCTTAGAGGAAGCGTGCTATTAAGAGTATACAAACTCTAAGTGAACGGCAGTTCACTAGTCCCTGGTCTTAGGGGACTTAATAGCCAGTTTAGAGTAGATTTTAGACTGATTTATTTATAGTTAATTAGGTCCATTTGGCCTGTAATACAAATTACTAATTAACTATACTTTATCGTAATTATGCATATAAAAGGTAGGTTTAATGTTATTGGTTGGCCCTCAGCCACCGAACCTACGTGGCAGTAGTGTGGCTCACACCACAGTGTGGCCCACACCACTCCATCAGAGTATTAAAACAAATACTCGCAGAAGTATATCTACTTCTAAAGGCGGTACCCTTTCTGGGGTACCCCTTTCATGTAACCCCGTTACACTTGGGGTGCACTCATGCCAAGTCCCGTCCCGTTGTATATTGCATGTTTACCGGAACGCTTGCGGGGGACAGCTTAAAGACCTACCGGGGTTGCGGTCGCCGATAATTGTCCCCTCCCCAGTATCCCTATCCTTATGCTACTGCGAAAGACATGGGCCAACTACAGTTGGTACTCGACTGTCGAGGAGCGCACCTTATTCGGTGAGACCACACTCGTGTGTTCGTGTGAGGTCGAGTAGTGTATGGTAATGTTATTGGCCATTGGGTTGGCGATAGCTACAGGGTTTTTATTAATCGGGCATTCCGTTACCATAGCAATTGTCATATATCTTTTATGGGGTTTGGGTTTCGGATTTTCCTCCCAAGAATGATAATCAAATGGTAACATATTTGACAGGTAAATTTGGCGCACAAGATGTGACATTATTTCCGGACAAAGGACAAAATCAAAGGCAGCAGAACTGTTAGGAGTGTCCACGGAAGCATGGAGAACCTTTCGTAGCTTTGCCGTTGCTGGTGACCTACACAGCTGGACAAGCTTGCTATTCTGTTTGCATCACAGTTAGATGCTCGTGAGTTTCGTTTGGTACTGAATTCCTGATACATCAGTGTAGAGTATGCCAGAGTCGACGTCATGAGAACTACATCAGGTCGGAACTGATGCGTTACCACGACACCTTAATACCCGCAAAACCGCCTTCCTCCGTCGTTGCTGTGCTTCTGTTGTCCTTCGCCCATTGGGAACTTAGTGGTGTTCATGGCCTTCTATTTGAGCTTATTTACTGACCTATAGAAGCCCTTGAGACGTGTCAGTGTTTGCCGTCTTTCTGACGTGGTGCTTGAGCTGAGCGCTTTTCCTTGCGCTTCGGTAGGATAACTTGAACACTAGCGGGTTTACCGGGCCTTCAGTGTTTGGCAGCGGAACCTTGACCTCGATGGGTCCGCCAGGTCCGTCCCGCCTTGGTATCGATAGTGAATACACGTGGGGTCGCCTTGCCCCACATGCTGCAGCGTAGTTGAAATATCTTGGTGGTAATCACCAAGCACGGCGCACCCATTGGGAACTTAGTGTGTCAAAATCTGTTTCCACGCTAGTTTCAGTGTGTCCGACCAATCTGTCTCACTTTATGGACCACCAATTGATGTCGGATATGACAATTGTTTTCAGGGTGGGAAAAAGATAAATATTGATTGGCTATAATATTTTGTCTGATATGACAGTTTGCTGGATATGACAATTGCTATACGGTACATCCCGTAAAAGCAGCTTCACATCATTGTGGGGCTTCGCCCCAATCAGAGTAACTGCGTACATTTGCTTTTTCCGGGGATTCCTGTACATGTATATAAGTACATTCACAATGTACTGGCGTCAGTGTTCCATAGTGCAGCTACCAGGTCAAAATGTAGTCTCTTCGGTACAGCTGATGGCATGAAATCAGTGGCTGTAGCTCGTTCCGTTATCATAGTGCGCAGAGTATTTACATTTAGTTGTGATTGAAGCCCTTGGGTTGTGTATTCAGGCGCGTTGTCTCTCTTAAGGCCACAGCTTGTAGCTGTCAATGCTCTATAGCCGCCTCGAGTGGCATCATCTCCGACAGATAGGATGCCCACATGTGACAGTCGAAAATGCGACGAGTCGAAAGGATGTGCTAAGCGAAAGGCGTGAACGACCCAAGCACCACAAAGACAAATACACCAAAGTGCAAACGAGTTCTCATTTCAGTTTGTAACTCAATACTGACTGCCACCTCAAGCTCCAGTATTCAAACGTGACATGGCTGGCTCGTCAAAAGTTCGATGGCAACAACGGCTGCTTTCAACACATACGGCGTTGCTACATGGGGCTTGTTTCTGGATCATCAATCGAGGTATTCGCGAGTCATGGCGTGAATCTCTGCAGTGGCATGGCAGTAGCACAGCGTCAACCCCATAGTATCCCGAATAACCTCCAAACTGCTTCAGAACTACAAGAAAAGGCGGTTGGCATCCAATCAGCGAGGAAACATTCACGCCCAGTTCTGCTCGCTGACGTAGGTATACCACGTGCGCCAAACAGCGCTACGCCAGTCACTTGCAAGGAACAGCCCTCATGTGTCACTTCAGTATTTCACAACTAACTACCTAGACCCAAACAATGGGAGTTCAACCTGAAGTTTTTCCGCTTCATTTCCGCCAGTCGCAACCACGTCCTCTCAAATCCCTGTATGGTATTCGAACAAGGCCGAGCTTCCGGCGCAAGTCTCAACCACTCGTGGTGGAACTGCCAGAAGACGTACGCGTACTCAAGCAGAAAATTCTCGAGGCACACCCGATCAAGCTGCTCCGTTTTAGTCTTAGCCGTATGCGTCACATGGCCACTCCGCCTGTGCTCATCCCTGACGCTCTCAACGACCGACGAGCCATGCGAACCCTCGTGTCTGGCAAGACCGTGCCGCTCACCATGAATATGTGGGAGAACTGCAAGAGGAAGACCAAGCATCTAGACATGATCGCCGAATACGTCACTTATCGGTGATATATCCCTCTCGATAGTGCCATTCCAGCAAGACCGCGTCGTATTGAAGCGCCGAAATATTAACACTACTGCGCCAACAGATTAACAGTCGCATTCGCCAGGTAGCATAACATTGAACGCGATATATCCTGCATTTATTCACCAAACGAACATTCAATAGCTCAACAAGCACATCTCAGTGTCATTGACCAAGCAGCTATGTAGACGAACAAGTCGATTACCGTACAGAATGTCATTTACTAGGTATTCTGTTTCCAAATCTTCTGCGCAACTCTTGTACCTCACACAAAAGCATGTTCATCATAATGATGGCGTTATTGCAGTGATGGACTACTGTAGTGTGCTACAACGGGTAGATTACAACTTGTAGAACTAGGTCCAACTTGGATTCCAAGGGCACGAATGCTCTAGAGTCGTTCCCCATTGATATGTGGTAGTGTATAATCCGTGAAAGATGTGTGTCAACCAATCTGTTTGATAGGACGAGTGGTAATCTTCAGGATTGGATGTCCTCGGTGTACCACATTGGACTTGCGGACATCTCAACGGCGTGATTAGACTGTCGAGCACATCGACACATGCAAAGGAGCAGATGTTTCTTGTGGTTGAAAGTTCCTGTGACTTCGTGCAGTGATTTCAATCTCACACTTTTGAATTGGCTGCGCTCAGCACAAGCACTATTAACTTGAAGTATGGGTCTGCTACCTCCACGCACAAAGTCGACCTTGCTCTTCAAGTCGCGCTCTAGTACGAGCAAATGTCCTAAAGAAGATCCATTCAATGCGATATCATTGCCGCACGAAGCTCAAAAACTCAAGATGCAGATTTTGAACGCCCATCCTGAATCGCTTATGCGATTTAGTATGAGCCGGATGCGCCACATCGTGACCCACGTACCCGTAGAAATCCCCGTCGAACTCCGACAGAAGAACGTTTTGACCTGCCGTGTAGCTGGTCACAATGTACCGCTCACACGCTCCATGTGGGACAAGAAGATGAAGCGGTACAAGAAGAGCAAGCTGGATATTATCGGAGAAGGAATTTACTATGGCTGACTGACCGAACGTCCGCACCAAATGATATGTGATCACAGTACATTGAATCTCGTTCAAATTCCTCCAGATGTAGACTAGAACCTATGAAAAAGAAATACATTACTATAACACTTTGGCACCCATTTCGATTAAGTGTATTCCCCATGGACACGATAGACAGTGTACAGGTGATGGCTACGTGGACCTTAACTTTAAAGACCAACCAACTCACTAAACTAGATCCTCGCTTGACCTAGAAGATAGGAAACTTAACTGAAAGTGTTGAAAGAGCCCGATAATCCCGTTTGGTCTGTCCATACCTTCAACTGTCATTGAAGGCGTCCCTGGAACTGGTAGTTTGCACGGTCGCAGACAAAAGTTTTCGTAGCGAATCTTACTTTTAATTCATGTACAAGGCGTAGAACAACACCCGAGGATTATAGTAGAAATTGTGTTGTTCATATATGTATCTACCTGACTGCATACCGCTTCGATCGTCTCCTAACTCGAAATACCTTCAGAGTTTTGTCTTGGGAATTAAATCGACGGAAATGGTGTTCTTCGAGTCAATCATGAGACGATAAAATCAAATAATGTGAAATCAAAGTAGGGTCACGAGCTTTGGACACTTATCAACTTAATTCAGCAATGTTATTGCCGAGACGGATGACTATTATTGCTATAGGGTCACTTGAATAGCCCAATAAGTCATTATTCACGACCAATTCACTCTGATTCCGTTGCTTCCAATTGTCTGCAATCCTGGCCCTATTTTTTACCGCCCACAGCTCGGGATTCGGTAGTTGCATTTACTCATTGACGTAAGTTGACAACTGGAACACCGCATTTAGCCAGAGATTAACGAAGCCACTAAGAAAGTTAACTGGAGCGGTGTTCATTTGACTGACACCATACTCATCTCGTTGAGCTCACCAGAAATAAGAAATAAACCTCGGCTTTGTTGTTTCTCGGATGTCCCAAATTATTTAGCAACGTGTGTTCAACTTTTCGTCTCTGGTAGCTGTCAATTTATCGGTATTCGTGTTGGTAGAGCTTGTTTTATTGCTGTGACTTCAAGTAAGAATGAGTTAAACTCGTCATGTCCATTAACGCCAATTGTTTTTGTGCGTCTCTGCTAAGTTTTTGCTTCTATAACAGTCAAAATCGTGATAGCAAGTAAGATGTACTGTATAATCTTAATTAAATGACTCCGTACAAACTGAAATATTTGTTTCCAGGACACAAAATTTGGCATCAAGAATGAAGAAGCTTTAATGTTTTTATTTGTTGGCAATTTGCATGATCATTTCCGTGAAATATAGTGGTTTCACTTTCCGGTATTTTCTCTTTACGAAAGGAAGCGAATTTTGGTGTGGACTGTTCATTAGGTATAATGATCAAGCTACGATTTCATATCGAGTTTTGTCTCCAAGTTTTGACAACTCCAGCCAACAGCTTAATTTCATACCAAACAGTCGTTGCGTGGAATTCCAGTTTGAATCCAAATCCACCAGATTTCCAACCGAAGGTTACTAAAAACTTTATAAAATAGAAACGTATTGAGACTCTCTAAACCACGAATCGTAGACCGTGTAAGGGACAACCGATAGGTGGTAAAATGTTAGAAAAACCGAAGTGTTTACCACCGATTGAGTCGTGGTAAGATCACATCTACGTACGTATAAACCAGAAAGCACGCGGTCACGTGTGTAAGCAGGAATCGGGTACGAGCTTGGTTGAAAAAATGCGTGTGATTCCAAATTCCACATTTAATGTATCGTTAAGGCATGTACGTGTAGAGACTTTGAGTTTTTCCTCTCAAACTAACTTGCACTGGAAGGGTTACCGTCACTGAATGGGTAAGCAACTTTGTGATTGCCTCATGTATATACTCCAAGCCAGTAGTAGATGATGAAGAATGGGTGGCAAGAGAAACTAGTAAACAACAAGATAGCTGATACGATCATTTCGGTGCAAACAGAATGTGAAATGTTTTCATTTTTTTCAAAATCATTATTATGAGATAAGGGCTAGCATATCGTCGTATACAGGAGCAATCATTTTGCTTGTGGGTCGTAGTACGGTATGATCAATTACGCAAGAATCAAGAACGACATGTTTATCTGTTTTAAGACCGCTTATAGAGCAACCACCGTGAGTAGTTATGATCAAATTAGCGAATTGTGATGCATTCGAACGATGAATCGATAGGCTGCCGAACTGTTGATTAGCGTCAAGTCGCGATAGACTGGGTAAGGTAGCGATCTAAATTACAATATACGCGGCGAGATGGTGTACATCCATGGCAAAAGTTGTTTCACTTGACTACAACATCTAGTTCTCGAGTACGAAGTACTGAACAACACCAAAGACACAATTATCATTGTTGAAGTATAATGGTGTTCGTGCAGTGAACATCGGTCAGATGTACGAACTAACTCGTCGTAGTGCGAGATCTTTTTCTGGCAGCACTGCCCGTGGCGCTGTACTACGAAGTACACTGCATTAATACAACTTTTACTACTGATATACATTCACGTTTAGTTTAAGTGGCTGTTAAGATATTTAACGATGGTGGGAGCCGGTTTCCCATCCAAGCTGGCATCACGATTGCGGTAAGTAGCGTGAAGTGGTAATCGGACGTAAGAAGGTTTTGTATCTGTACGATAAAGCCTTAATGCGAAAGTGTCGACCTCATAATGGTTGAGAAAACAGAACCGACTCAGTGATTTTCTATTTCAGTGGTCCAGTCCTTTGCCTTGTAGCGTCAAACTGAGTTGTTAATAACACTGTCGTCGTAGCATTGTCTGTTTACTTCATCTCCACCGATTTTCTCAACGTGTGTCTTCATTGTCATCATCAGGATATTACGGATCAGTGACCATGATCATCATCACACTGTGCACCCTCAAATCGACAACAGTTCTACGTTATCGAGTAAGTTACACCTAAGTTCCTACTCGTCAACTAATGCGACATCGTCTAGCGCACCACGGAGCTCGTCCAGATTAAAGATGTCCGAAACAATGAGCAGTAATTTAACTACTTCAAATGGCGCGCAGCTTCTACTTGTTAGTAGTAAGGTCAAAGCTTTATTCGTAGCTTAGCAAATTCCACAATGACTGTGGTTTTTCTTTCTGTGCAAGGCGAATCCGAAGATTATACGACGACCAGTCTCAACTTTACGGTCCGTCCCATACGTTGAAGTCGCTCACTTGTTCACCCGTTTCTCATACTCTATTCGTCCTTAAATTTGTTCGCCATGCCTAATTCATCTAAAGACATTCACTATCAGTAACAGGCGAATATACATCACATCATATCTTGCTACCCTTAACCTCAGGTCACAATTACTCTGCATGTGCTTTGATCTGGACTTGACACTCCAGAACACTCGCACCATGCAACCTCATACCACTTTGTGGCGCTCACTCATTATGACCTTCTTCTTCTTGACAAGCGGTTTTCCCTCCCATTGACTGGGGATATTCTCTTTAGTTGTAGTGCCACCAAGTTCATGCACCCTAGCGTCTCTCGGTGTCGCCTAAATGCCTTGCTAGGCAAAGGTTTCGTCATCGTCTCCGCAACATTAGCTTTTGTTGCTATTGACCCGATCTTCATGTTTCATTCCGCAACTTACTCGCGGATCTTGAGTCTTTGATGCTGAGTTGTTTTGTCCGGCGGTGCTTTCCGGTATGTTTCATTAATTCCGAGCACTGCTCGAACCACAAAACATATTTGTGTTCGCTCTCGAGAGTTCCATCTCATCTACCAGTTGTTCAATCCAGAAATCATCATGCAGTCCAATGTTAGCTGCAGTCAACTCCGCCTCACACAACTCTCTGCCAATGTTCCTTGCTTCCAACTCTTCGCTGAAATCAATTGACCATTTCAGAATACTGACCGACTTAAAATTCTCAACATCTGAAGCGTAACTAACATCAGTGTAAGCCTCGACCTGAAGCTTTCATATTTCCTAGCTTCTGTCAAATCATAGGGCAACTCCATCTCTTTAGCTCCTTTAATATATCGCAGAACCCTCTTCGCGGCCTGCCAACGAGCCACACTGACCTTCTCCAGGAACTTACTCAGAATCTTGAGTGCCGTCGCGAGATCCGATCTCGATGGCGAATGGCGTAACCCACAGATGCTCTTCAACAAAAGGCAAACACAATTTTCATAACCACGCTTGACATGCCTCTCTGTCTGCTCCATATAGATAACTCTTTCAGTAGAAGTTTAAGGAAGGCAGTCAAGAAACCATACTGCTTTGCTGTGGTGAAGTGGATTTCCAAGATCTGGCCGAAGGAAATCCGAGAAAGATCCGACCTGATGTGATTGGATCTGATGAGAGGTGATTAAACGTGATGACAGGCTGATGTGGACGGAGCTAGGCATAGATCCAGATAGTGACTAGATTGAAGGGGATAAGTGGTATTTTCGGATGAACGTGATGGATGGATCGGCATACGATCTGGACTGACACTCGGATCCAAAGTGGTATGTGAGAGTATAAGATGGGAAGAGGCCGGAGAAGAACATATGTGGAGATGGGTGATGTGGGGCAGTGAAGACAATGGGAGGATACGGCATCACGCCTAGATCTATATTGTAGAAGCTAGTGATTCGGATCCAGGTCTATGGATCTGGATCCGAACTCATATCTGTGTGATCTGAAAACCGATTGAACGCCGGAATCCATCTTTGGGGTCTAGACCCAGTCCACGGACCCGGTCTGCAGGTTAACCTAAGTGATCTGGGATCCGGGGCTATTATGTCGGAACGGGGTAATGATCTGGTTGTGAATGGCATGGATGATGCATAAGCATGCCATGATTATGCTTATCACGAAGTGCAATGACGGGATCAAGCTTGGAAGTCCTGGATCAAGGCGATCTGGTGGATCCACATTGGAATAAGCGTGATCTAGCATATTGGGGTGTAATCTGACTTGAGGAATGCGTGATCCAGATATTACAAGGCAGAATTATGATATCGGTAGACAGATGAGCCCAAATCACGACATGGCGACTAGTGGTCTGATGTTTATTGCCTGGATCAAGTATAATCTGTAAGGATGTCAGCTGCGGTGATGGTGAGGAGTAAGAAGGGACACGAATCAGGATAGCGTAATCAGTCGATGTGTCGTTAAGGATAGGATACAGGATGGGATATGTCTTAACCTTAAATCAGAACCGAAGTTTCATTGTACGACACAAGTGCTCCGCTACGCGCCTGGAAACGGGAACTACATTGGCCCAACGGTATTAATAGCGAGTTAGGTGTGTAGATCTATGGTGGTTGATAACATCTAGATAGTATATTGGCTAGATCCAACCTCCTAGTATCTTACCCTAAGTGCAGATCCATGTTCCCGATATTAATTGCTTAGCCGGTAGATCCTCGGTATCTCAAATATCAAGATCGCAATTGAAGCGTTAAGCAACTAAGGACCTCAAGGAAAGGGAAATCAACTACAAAGGAACTACTACACGGCCAGTACCAGCTCTAGGCTACCGGATCCAAGCTTGACCTAATCGCTTGAACTCCGGATCTACTACTGGCGGGTGATGTGAAGGCTCCCACGCTACTCTACAACCCCAACGTCACGCCAAGACCTTCAACTAACGCAGATTGAACAATTTAGAAGTCACTAAGAGAGGAAGATCCAGCTCAACCGACGGGTACACAAATTGAGCAAGTTCAGTAGATCACGGATCATCGGAGAACCCCCTTCGTTAGTCGGTGTCGGGACATTCGTGGGAAGTCAGATCCAGCAACCTCGCAGATTTTGCTAATCCCGCTACACCACATTGCCTCTAAATGATGCGTGCCTGCATACAGCAGCACAAACCGCAACGTTTCAAGTCAAACCACTGGGTCGTCATAGTCCAGCTTCCAGATTTGCAAAAATCTCAGCACTGCCAATTCGACTTGAATCGCAAAAGGCGATGCTCATTCTCTTTTAGAACCCAAATCCACTTATTTTTCACTACATGTGCATTCTTCGGTCGAGTTACTAAGACCCAAGTCTTGTTCTTCAGTTTTGCGAGGAATGCATCTTTTGTAGCTTCAAGCCATTGAGCACGTCGGGGCGAGGACATCATTTCATTCCATGTCAACAGCACTTTATACCCCACCATCAAGGTAGCCGAAGTTGATACACTAAACACACTCGCCACAAAATCATTTAAACGCCCTGGCTTCTTCCTTGTGCGCTGCGAACGCCGAGGCTGATTTGCTTCCATTGGTAAATTACACTTCTTCGCCGCGATCGGCCTCTTTTCTCCAGCAAGACTCTCTTTTGTGTTTTGAATTTCTTCCGTCAAGCGCTCACTACGACTTCGATTCCCCCTTTGCGCTTGACGACTGCTCACAGACCCATTCTTGTCCAGACCACGAGCAGCACGTTCCAAATCCTCTTCGCGTACTACTTCATTCGTCTTACTCTCCGGTAATGCAAAAAATGACAACCGGGTGCTGTCAACACCCGGTCGACGTCTTAACCGATAGACTGTGTTCAATAACTTATTCACATACTCATAGGCCACTTTTGTCTGTTCATAGAATTTGACGTTCTCGGCTCGGTGCTCACTAATTACCCCTTTGTCAAATCCAACAGACGATATCCTTTTGACCGGCTTGCATATCCGACAATTAAAGCTGGAACTCCTCTCCTCGACAATCTGTTGTCTCGATATTCTTTGTCCACGAATTTCAGTGCAAGACTTCCAAGTGGTCTCAAATGACGAACACTCGGGTTCGTCCCAAAACCTTTCTCGTGCGGTGTCATCTGATCATGATTACCCTTGTTACTCGTTCGATTGGTTGTCTCAATCACGTAAGCAGCAGCTTCTCCCCATAACATTTGAGGAAGACCAGACTGAACGAACTTTGTTCACGAGAACATCATGAGCCTTCTTGATCAAGCACACTTCTTCTGGAGTGTGTGGATGAGCGAATATTTTGATCGACTCACCAGCCCAAGTCGCGGCTACGGCATTATTTGTAAATACCGGACCTTAATCCGAGTGAACATCTCTCACCACTTTCTGTTATTTTGCTTCTACATGGTCACGAAATTTAATTAGCTTTTGTGTTGTTTCGTCCTTCGTCTGCTGTATGTAGATCCATTCGAATCTTGAGCCTTCATCCAACAAAAGTAGGTACACTGCATGCCACTTCCAAAAAGCCCAAGTCCATTACGATTTTGTCAAATGGAACCCTTATTCGCTGATAAGACGTATTGCAGAATTACTCGCGCTTCATATTTGCCGTCTCACAGTTATAGCACCGCGACTTTGTCTTCTGTTCAGACTTCGATAGCTCTAAACCCTTCCCTAGCTTAATGTCATGACTTATTAATAATACAACAATATACGAAATGGTTGATCGCCTGCATTGCAAATTTGAGTGTGATTATCGCAGGGTAATGACAAGGTTACTATTAGAAGGTACTATTCGGGTAAAGGGTATTAATCGGACATTTCCACTATATTGGCATTTACCAGGCGTAAATACACCCGAACCGGTCGGTCTTTTTGCATGGATTGCTACTTCCAGTCATGTTTGCTGTCTCATTCCACGCACTCACTGTATTGGCTAACAGAACTTCTCTCTCTTCGTCCATTTGGTACAGTTTGAACAGTAGCAAAAACGAAAATGAGCTCTGATACAAATGCAAGATCTTTCAGATTGTGGTTGTGGGACTTCTCTTTTCTCCTCCAGTACGAAGACACCGATGGACAGAGCTCCAAGTAGCTTAAGGCTTACGCAGGCGCAAGCTACATTGTTTTATCTGATACCTTTTTGCCATTAATAAAACAAGCTACTAAATACGTAAGATACTGGAGATGTCAACGATAATAAACAGAACCCATAACCACTGATGACCTGTTGCCGTTGCCAGCTCATTTTGAATTAGCGAAGGACCCAAGCCAGGACAACAGCCCTAGTAACAGTCGCCAGCTTCTTGACAAGTGTGGGACTCGAACCCAGTGCATGAAATAATAGAATCTTCGACAAGACTAGTACAGTATATATCCAGTCTTAAGTGACAAGATTTGTATAGAGAGATGGTGAATATCTTCGCTAGTACTAATAGGGACAACCCTGTCGAACAAATTGCAACAAGTACACCGCCTGCGTCACAAGTAAACAAACATCTTTTCTAACGCGTTTCTATTTTGAGCATGCGCTTCGTGGATATCATTCAAACTGCGAATATACTTTCAACGTGGGCTCAAAAGGATCTGGTACAACGCCGCTCAGTAGGCGGTATTACTGACCATATTGGAGTAGTGATGTGAGCGCGAAAGATGGCTCAAAAGGGTTCGAAAGACATATTTCACTAATAAATATAAGTATTAGTGCCAACAAAGGTGGGAGGGAAATGGCCCCGGACATTATATTTCCTTAGATTTTGTTTATTTACGTAGATTGTAACGTGGAAATTACGTACGAACGAAAAGAAATGTAAAAGTCTACACGCAACCCTTATGTATTGACGACGTGAATCATCGACCATCACTGGCGCTGCCACATGAGCACATTGCTTAGAGGAAGCGTCTTATCAGGAGTACATATCCCCGGCTGAACAGCAAGAATAGGGAAAGATTTAGCGTAAGTATAGACTTTGTATATTTAGTAGCTAATTAGGTACTTTGGCTAATAATACAAAATATTAATTAACTTTAGTTTCATTCATATAAAACCTAGCCTTACCCTATTGGTTGACTCACATCCACTCCCCCATGCATCGGTGGTGTGTCCCAGACAACTGGAGTATTTTAAGGGCATAAAACACGCTGAAGTGCATCTAGGTACCAAATTTTGAGTATCCCTCATTCAATCCCGTTACTCCATCACTTAGATTGGCTCTTTTTTCTTCTCTTGTCGATATACATCGATAATCCACGATTGTGGTTTTGCGGCCTTCATTCGGCCTTTGTGCGGTCAATACACACGCACCGGTTTTCACGCCAACCGCACTGAACAAGGTCAGGGAGGCAATCTCCCACGGCATCACTGAGTCTTCCAAGTCTATGACTGAGAGGTCTTGAATTGCTAAGGTCACATTGATGGACAAAGGCCACTCCACGCACGGAAGTCCGCAAGTTTTCGGCTGCTGCAGCGACTGACCTTGAAGGAAGGTCAAGCTCGAGCCCAAGCTGCGAAAGCAGCTTTTAGAAAACAAACCGAGATGGGTGCTGCTGCTAATAAGAAGCGTGCTGCTCCTGTTTACCTTTTGCGCGTGTCCACCCTACCCAAGGGATACCGTGTCCTTTTCGGAGACTCTGAATCTGATAAGGAGGAAGAGGAGGGGTCGTATTCAAGCCCCTAGAGATCACTAACGATCTCGATGAGAAGCAAAAGTTTTACCAGGCTGCTGATAAACAAGGCAATCATAGGTAATACCCTACGTGCCTTCCAAGCAGATGTATCGTTGCGGGTACTATCTACCGGACGAGGAGGCCAGATCTCCAATATTTTGGAGAAGCTCATGTCTTCTAGTGGTCTCAACCATGGTAGGTACAGAACAAACCTCTCTTTGTCAAAGACATTGAGGCTGCTAGGCGTGCGCTGTTACCGCCACATCGAATTCACAAGTCTCACGAAGAAGCCGGTAGATTATGGTAGGCTCTTCCTCGTGTGGGGGTACCCTTAGGTACAACCCGATGTGGTGAAGTGGGTGAACACTTTTATCGTCCAAGGTATAACGAGCCTGCAAAGGTGGTGGTTCTTCAGGAAGAAAGCGCTTTCATGGTAGTACAGGTCCTGGACCAAGTACTAGACTCGATCCAGGTTGGTGTGTGACCTTGTGCAATCCCTATAGGTGTCGATTACTTCGCCGGAAGGGTTTCGCAGAATATTAGTATTCCTAAGACAGCTACATATAAAATATAAGAACTTCCAGGTTGTACGTGTCCTTAGAGTCCTGAATGTGGGTTGAGTGGTCACGAGTAAAGATCTTTATCCCAAAAGATAAACTAAAACAATACAGAGTTTGAATATACAACATACAGCTTGTCAGTTAGTTAGCACACCCGAATACAGGTAAATTTCGTAATGACCTATGCGCACCACCCTCGAAATACTCGAGGGAATCAATAGAATATCTTTCCTAAACACACAGTTATCTACGGTGAAATCTTAGGGGTGATCACTACGAAATCTCCTAAGCTCGCAGGGAAATTAATATAAAATGCAAGGGACACTCGGGGTATCCACTAGCAACTTAACAAATCAAATACCTGGATCAACCCGAGTGTCAAGCCCACCGCCCTCCCAAGTTAAATTAACTTAAACGTGTTGAGAGCTTTCACGTGGTTAGCACGGCCTTGGTCGTCCTCACTCGAGCCGGTCTTCCGGCTCTCACGAGTTCTGTGACGAGGGATAACCTCGCCACTTCACAAGCAGCTGGCGCTTCCCAGATCGCCGCCGCTCTCGGGTGATACCCTCTCCATGGAAATAGAGTTCCCGTTCCGATTAAGGAGGGCAGGAGGAGCTCTCGCACGCGATTGATTACGAGGCTCCTTATCATCCTCATTCTTCTGGACCCTCAACTTCGGATCGGGATGCTGTGGGGTCCCTGTTAAGCGACGAGCTTCGTCAGCTTCGGGATCGCGTGTATGCGATCGAGATAGCCCTTGGGTTGGGGCTTGGTGGTCAGGCTGCCGCTCAGGATGGCAAGCCAGGGGCGTAGAGGTCCTTCGTCAAGATATGGACGCTCTGGGTCGTGAGACTTGGGAGCTCCACGGGCGTGTTGACCGCAGCGTTCCGGCTTCTGCCCTAAAGGAACTTCGTTGAAGCTTAGACGCTCTAAGCTATGAGTTGCATGGTCGTATGCCCTCATATGAGCCGCAGGGGGGTACTCGTACCACTCGGCTTATGGGTATGGCTCGTACGCGAGCTCATCCTATGCAGTACCCTCATACCCTTCGTATGAATCGCGTGGGTACCAGCCAGCTTTACATTTGCAGGCTCCGACACCGGCTGCTCCGGTAGCCCAGGGGGCTTAGCCTCGTTTCGAGGAGGTGAGTTCTCACCTGGATCTTCCTCCAGCTGAGGAGAAGAACCCTGCGGATCATGGTACCGCTTCAAACACCCCACGTAGAACGTCCGGTGAGTCGCCATTGACTTGGGTAAGTCAATGCTGTATGCCGTGCCATGTCTGGCTAGGGTCAGGAAGGGTTCAATGAAGCGATACTTCAACTTGTTGCTCTCAACAGAGCTAACCACCACGGTAAGGTTTTAGTGTCTAATAGGACTAAGCCCCCTTTCCTAAACACGTTTTAGTTCCTTTTCTTTTCTTGTCTGAGTACTCCTCTGTTTGTCCTGGGCCGACACCATAGCGTATCTAACCTGGCTGATCAACGTCAGTCTGTCGTCAAAAACGACGACAATTGTCTTTGTAAAGACTCTGGCTCAATTTCCGAGACATCGGAGGAAAAGGCTTTCCGAGCCTCTCCCCAACTTACGATGAAGGCCACGGTGCCTCCCCGCAAGGTTAGCGGCACCTGGGGGTGTCGTAACCCATTCAAGTAGAACGGGGTAAACCCCGTTGATGCGCATTGTTGAGTGCAAACTCAACCATAGGCAGTGGTCCGACCAGGACCGAGGTGCCTCAGCACAGATGCGAAGCGCGGGTCTCAGTCATAGACTATGGTCTCTGGTAGGCCATGATAGCGGAACACGCTATCTAGGAACAGCTGTGCAGCTTGTTTCCCAGTGACCTTCTCGCAAACTGGAGCAAGATGTACCATCTTGCTCAAACGGCAAACAAACCCCAGTATGCCGGTGTTGCCCTTGTCATCTGCCGGCATGCCAAACACGAAGTCGAGACGCATCGACTTCCAGCAATCTGCTGGCACAGGTAGGTTCTGTAGCGGAACCGAGGCGTGGCCCGACACCTTCACCCTCTGACATATTGCAACGTGTCTTGGCATAATGTGCCACCCATCTTTACATGCGAAGCCACCTAAAGGTTAGAAAGACTGCTTGATAGATCTTCTCCCAGCCAAAGCGGCCACTCATTGGATCGGCATCCACCTCTAGAAGTATGTCATACTTCAGATCCTCGTCGTTTGGAACGACAACACGAGGATGATCGCCTCAGTCTACTCTATAGTTGAGTAACTCATCGTCTAGTTCATCGCGATGGAGTTGTGCCTGCGGTTGCGGCGAGAGCCTATCGACTTTGGCTTCCTTTCCCTCGGACAGGAGCCACACCAGAGGTGTGTTGTTTCTGTCCGCTTGATATACCAAGCGTATTCGACTGTACAGATCAGACGTGACCCGGCTGGCATGAACGAGCTTATAGTCGGGTCGACGCGAGTATGCATTAGCAATCACGTTGAGATAGCCCGGTTTGGATTAAACGCGAGTATTATATTCCGCTAAAACCCACAACCACCTAGCCATTCGTTGCGAGAGATTCAGTGAATTCATGACAGTCCACTAGGACGCGTGATCAGTGTAGATCAATAAGGGCCTTGGGCCCAAGAGGCTCACTCTTAACTTGACACCAGTGTGCTTCATTACAAGTAGCTCCTTGTCATGAACGGAATAATTCCGTTCGGTAGCCTTGCGCTGCCCGGACTGGAAGGAGATGACGCGTTCGCATCCGTCATCGTCCTTCTGTAACTGCGCACGGCCGATTGCATAGCCAGCTGTACCGCAGAGAACGCTAAAAGACTTCGTCTTGTCCGACAAGGCCAAGACTGGTACTTGCTGTAAGCTCACCTTGATGCTGTCAAAAGTATCCTGGTGCTATTGCTCCCAAATCCAGTAGGTATCCTTCTTCAGAACATCCGACAAGGGTCGAGTGAGTTCAGCGTAACCCGCGATGTACTTGCGAAGAGAGCTGGATAGATTCAACCACTTTCTGAGGTCCTTTTGTGACACTGGCGTTAGTCAAGGAGCAATGGCTTGAGCCTACCCTGCATCGGAGCGTACGCTGACTCTGGTGACAATGCGGCTGAGGGCCTTTACTTGCTTAGCTGCGAAGACGCACTTGTCGATGTTGCTATAGACCTCTCACCACCTCGATAACTCGGCGGAGGTGCTTAGGATGCAAATCCATAGTCGTCTGGCGATCTTAGGCACGGTTATGAACGAAAATATCATCAATGTTTGTCTATTCGAAATCGCGAAGTGATAAAAACAATAAGCTACCAAGCGGTTGATTGTCGTCAGAGCATTCGTCTGTGTCATCACCGGAAACCACCAAAACATCCCGTCAGGGGTGTGAGAGGAATGGCACTCCCCCGCATCACGATGTGGTAGTATCCGTCGACCAGATCCAGTGCGCGGTATAGCGTACAATCCGACATATGTTTGAGCAACACATTCTTGCGAGGGATCGGCGTCTGTGCCGGTACCGTCGCATCGTTCATCTTGTTCTAAGTGTGAAAGAGACGCCACTTCCTATTCGGTTTACGAATGCAGAAAGTGGGCGTCGAGTGCGGGAATTTCGACTCTCGCAACATGACTGACTTCACCTTGTCCGCGATGAAGACACCAATGACCTCGCACTGTTCGCGAGGTAGTGGCCACTGCCTTGCCACACAGTACTTTGCGCCAGACATGATATCGGTCTTATGCCGTACTCCATGAGAGTAGGGATGATAGATGCCTCGACACCACGTCAGCAAAATTCTATACTAAAGGGTACACGAGGTTCTCTGGTTTCTTGAAGATTTCAGAACCCAAGCGTGTCGCACGTAGCTTCATAACCCCTTCCAGGCTATCCTCGTCCATCCCGGAGGAAGGCGTGGAGCTGTGGTACCCACACTGAAAGCGCATGTGGTGCTCTCTCTAGCAGCCTCTGGAACGGCATTGCCGAGTCAGCGGATTCGGGGCTCGTGCTTCTCGACCCATAATATAGGCAGGATGAAGGCATACATGTCCATGCCAAGAACTCGGAGCGACTATGCGCTGTCACAATCCTCGAACGTTAGAGCCAGATCAATGCGGACCCAGGTACGATAACCACCGTACCATCGGCCAACCTCACCGAGATCTGATACCTCCCTTCGCTTTCACGCAAAGCGTCGGCAAACATATCGCTAGTACATGCAACCGTCTGGCGACGAGCAAAGCTTGTCGACGCCTCCTAATCGATTACGATTCGGAAGGGATCTCCGTATCCCTGTACACTCGTGTGTACCACTAGTAGTCCGCCGCTGCACTTCGTTTTTTCGAGAGCACCCAGGCTCTCAGTGACTAAGGCACCATGGCGTGCGCCGTCCGAACTCCTACCATGGGGACTTTGATCTTCCCCAGTAGGGCACCCTGAAAACTTAGATTTTCCCGCCCCTTCTGGTGACCCCTGTTCCCCTGGCTCTTGAGTTGTAGCTTTTGTCACTGGCCTCACAGGCTCTTAGGCTTGACTGGGAACTTCCTTTGCCCTCCGTCAGGGCAGACACGTTGCATGTGCCCGAGCTTCCCACATCCGTAACAGCCGATGAAGCTCTGTACGATCGTACCCAGTTCCATGGGTACCGGCCCCGTGCTTGCTCCGGTAGCCGGAGCTCCCTGTACTGCACCTATTGACGCGTTGTGGCCTTGTCACACTGACGTTGAAGTACGAGTCTGTCTGTGGCTGTACTCCTCTGGGAGGGCGATCTGGATCGCCTCCTCCATAGTGTTCGCGTGTACGCGGAACAACTGCGTGCGGGATGGGCCCACCTTCGGGCCATCCATTGAACACAGTCACTTTAGTGTGCTCTGGTAGAGGGTACCCTACCAGAGATGCAGCAAGTACCTCCTGCTGCATCTCCTGGATTTAACATTAAGCCTCAATGGCCGAGATTGGGCTGGCTTTAGTTCAGCCACGGGGCTCACAGCCCTTGCACCCCCTGCACAGGTGCAATGAGCCCTTGCTCATACGTCGCGGACACCTCGACGCGTTCGGCCTGCTCGGCTGGCGTAGGAGCAGCCAAGCTGCGGAGGGCATCTCCTTCAATGATGATCGCCATCTTCCGGACCGACTCAAACTAAGCAACGGTCACATGAGGAAACTCCCCTCGATCCATCTTGGCTTACCTTGTAGGAACCACAGAGGATTCAGGTAATCAATCAACCCGCGTAGGTGTGAATTGACTACAGGTGCTTGTGGAAGCATGCTATCATGGATATAGAAACGCCAAGTGAATGACAGTTCACAAGTCTCGTAGAGGACTTTTTAGCAAGAATAGTGTAAGATTTAGACTGTGTATATTTAGTAGAGAATGAGGTAATTCGGTCTATAATACATATTACTAATTACTATAGTTTCTTTCATAAAAACGTGGCGCATCTCATTGGATGGCTCACAGCCACTGACCATGGAGTACTCCTTAAGGAAATATTCTGAAGTATATACTTCTGGAGGCGGTGCCCATCTGGGTACCCCTCACAGAATCTGGCTACAAGTGTTCTCCTAAATTGAGTTTTTGCTATGCCAACCCATCGACTCACTGATCAGAAGCCAGCAAAAAAACGATCTGATTAGCACATGTCTAAATAGCACGCTGTAACTCGCTGCAGGAGCAGGGATATTAAAACAGGATCGTCCCTTTTTGAAAACTAATTTGTTGCGCAGTGTCGTAGCTTCATGTGTATTTACCACATTAGCAAGCTACAGACGAAATTGCTGGGAAACCCTTCGTTCAAGCATAAGATGTTCAAGAAATGGCTTTGATCTAGGTGAGGTGAAGATGCGAGAAACAAATTCTGCGAAATTCTCGTAACAAGTCTACGAATATTCATCGAAGTCTAGCTAGTGACTAGCCTAGTCCCCGTGTAAAGTTTTGATTATTCGATGAAGGGCTATTCAACTTAAGCGCATTTATTTAAATGAAAGTGATTGACAAAGACGACAAACATTTACGTGATTAACAATGGTTTGTACTTCTCCTCAATCAAGATGATTCGACAAGTCTCTACATAGTCTATGGATAATTGGGTACCATCTTTTGCGTTGCTACTTAGCGTCAGTTTCTGGGTACTGATCTTCGAGCCACTCCATGACGTGCCGTTGCTGATGACCTCGTGCAAAGATCTTCGCAGATGTACTGCAACCTTCAGTGCGCTTAGCCCGCAAAAACAGAAGTACTTCAAAGTGTTCGCGATTGACAGCGAAATCCATGGCATCAACGGTGCAGCCTTCCGAGAAGTTCAAATGAAGCCACCGCACGATGTTCAGGTGGCCATTTCGCGCAGCGTAATTCATTGCGCTGGTTGTGCAGCCCTCCATGCGATTTTGATGGAGCCATTTTACTACTGCCATATGCCCATTTTCAGCTGCGGAATCCATAGCGTCAGTGGACCACTCAATGTTTTCTTGGTGGTGAAGCCATTGCAGCATCTCAAGGTTGCCGTTACGAGCTACCATACCCGTAGTCGTGGACGGGAAGGTCATTTGCGGATACGTGTTGCATAACCACTTCACAACGTCAAAGTGCCCATTGCTAGACGCTGACATCAATGCCCAGTTCGAACACGTAGGACCTCCACTTTTTCCTTGATGCTGCATTTCCATAGCTAAAGAGTGGAGAAACTCCAACACATGTAAATGCCCGTTACTTGCCGCTCTGTCCATCGCACTTTGGTTTGATCGGCCGACTCGAGAAGAATCAATAGTTGGAAAAAGACCTGTATCGTACTTTTCGACAAGCCACTCGATCACCTCCATATGTCCGTAAGATGCAGCATCGAGCATCATTCGCGATGACCCATAAGTGATCCCAGCCTCGCTGAGATACTTGACAATGTCTAAATGACCTCCATGAATTGCACAATTCATAGCAAAATGTGGGTACGAGACCCCACCACGCTCCAACAGCCACTGTACAATCCTCAGATGGCCTTCACTACAAGCTGCTTGCACAGCTTCTCGAGCCCCTTTGGTGATTCCATTCTCCACGAGCCATTCCACCATGTCCAAACGACCATTCTTAGCTGCTCTTTCAAGTGCGTAGTCACAGCATCCACCAAAGTCCTGTTCAAAGATCCACTGAAGGATCTCCATGTGACCCCCAGCAGCAGCGTCACTCATCGACGGGGGAGCAAGAAGGAACATGTACACGACGTCAAGAAGCCACTCGATGAGCTATATATCACCTTGGCGGACTGCAAATTCCATCACATACTCCAAATTCCTTCGAGCACCAGGAATGTTCTCGTATAACCATTGCGCCACTTCACCATGACCCTCTTGAATAGCGTTTGCCATGTCATCACCACCCCACAGAATAACATTTTGGCCGTCTCCGTAACAACGTCCATACTCCAGAAGATACTCCAGGATATCCAGTCGACCATATCGTGCTGCTTCTTCCACCACATTCTCCTCTGCTGTGCATCCTGAAAAATGTTTTAGAACCCATTGCACGATCTCTAAATCTCCGAGTTCCACCGCTGCTCGTAGTGACTTCGTGAATTGGAATCGGTAGTAATGCACATCCGATCGTAAATATTGACAAAGCGACCAAGTCGTTCCTATATTGGCTTCTGGGTCACTGTTCTCCCAGATACGATCAAGCAGTCGAGTCGACCCGAATGAACACGCTTGAGCCAATGGAATCATCACGGAATTGTCCAAGTAATGCGAGATACTCGAAACGACATGTTCCAAGGCAGACACTGCGGGAAAAGGTTTCAACGCGAGGGTAACGGTGGTCAACGAAGCTGCAGGCATTATACCCAATGAACCAATGGGGAAATGAGCTGTGAGAACCGACAACAGGTATGTCAACTATTCGTTACTGCTTTACAGATCATATCCTCGTTTAGTACCATCTGAACTATTAACGGTTAATTAATAAAGCATTTGATACGGTTTTAATGGTCATATTCGGTGATTTAGTCGTCTGTAACATCGTCAATGAAGTAGCTTCATTGGGGTTTTATCCTGTTTTCACACGGAAAATTGCGTTACGAAAAGGGCACAATTCCGTACGGAAAGAGACGGAAATTGATTTGAAGTTACAGGCAAACGTGGGGTTCTAGTTGCCGCTTCCCAGTCGTCGTGGAATCTTCCCGACGAGTGCTTTTTACCTGTTACCTAAGGGTGAGCTGTTCATTACATCGACAAGACCTCACTCCGTGTATCACCCTACAGTATTCCTCGGCAAATCGGGAAAGGTGGGACTGATAAAGATTGCGAATATACAAAGTGTGCACAGGGACCGGTCCACCCAATAGGGTACTGAGCTTTTGTTATTATCTGGGGATCCAACACATTGACATCAGTGAGTTTTCTGTAGATTCGATACTACCAACGCATCGCGTTGGTGTAGGGCGATGTAGAGGGCTGATTTGGACTGAGGGTGGAGCAAATCGATGATAAGCGTTGTCTATTCTGCTAGTGCCGTTATGTCGGGGACTGCGCGATTACCATCTTGGACACAATGAACTTTTATAGAAGAGTCAAACGTAGGTACAGTAGTGGGGATGCAAACATGGGACCTATGATTATTCTAGCAAACTGGTATAGGCGGATCATGTACCAGCAATACATAATGCTCACTGTAAGCCATCCATTTGCCACCATATAGCAACTCATGCATGCATGCAAGCTCTTTCTGCAGACTGCCCAAAGATGCTAACTTACACGTAATTCAGTATACGTGCCATCTTCGCATCAAACTCCGTCACCATCGTTTTTGTTTATCACTACTGACTCGTGGAGGAATATAGACAGACTCAGGTGCCGATTTGCCGGGGAATTCTGTACTGCTTTATAAGCGTGTTAAGCCAAATTCAGATGAATTTGTTTATACCATTGTTGTAACGGAGGGTATCAATGTCTCCGTTCATGATTATGCAGATCATGTGATTATGACGTACTAATGGGCTGGCAATGGAACGCTGTTTAAGGACAACATGAACAGACACATGAGGTTGGTCAGATTACTCTAGCTCATAGCAAGTTAAGTTATAAATTCACTTTTTTCCACGATGGAGTACTAATTCCGTCACTACGTCTAAAACAGAGAATACATTGAAAAACTACCCTGAACACCTCGATTACGGTGTAGCCTCGATTACGGTGCAGCATGAAGTGACAACTGTCGAACATAAGAACCACCTAATTGGACAATACAGATAGCGATGTTCGGTCCTATAGATCAGCGTGGCAGTCTATTAACCTCCTGCGTAGTATGACCTAGTGTATTAACAAGAAAATTACAAAGTGAGCGGACTGCTGCCTGTGCTACTCCTACAGTGAGGTAATGCTATCAATCGAAGTTGTTATTGTTGAGTTATCTTCTTACAGTTAGGTTTCACTGTTTTTGGTTGAACAATGACGTGAGGACGGTGTCCCTCTCTCATAACTGATTAACGACTGATCCGATAGTAAGCTCGCCGAAAAGTAAAGACTAATAGAAAAATTAGACAATTCTTTAGTTTTAGATGGTGGGACGCAATGGAGCCACCAGAGCTACAGCTACTGTTGGAGAGGATCACCAACACAACACTCGACCGCTGCAGCGACGCAAGGCCATTCCACACGATTTATGCGTACGTACCAAAACAGCGTGAATTTAAGGCTTGGTGTGATCGGAAAGGTTTTCACAAGACAACACTTTACCAAGTTGCTGCGTCTAGGATGCACTATTTCTTTGAGAGGAAGTACTAGAAAGATAACTTAGAGCCAAGGGTTCGAAGCATAAAGTGGGTGTATCTACTGTGGAAATGTACGTGAACGCGATCGCGATCTGTATAAAGGTCAGCAAAGTCGAGGGGCAAGCTCATTCCGCATCCCAATCATAGTCTGATTAAAGCACTACTGAGTACACCAAGACGTGAAAAGCGTACAAAAAACATGAGAATGTGAATCGTGGAGTGGGAACTGGATAGATGTCTGTAGCGACGTCTACGACTGTGTCGACCCCGGTGGCGACACTTTCAAGTGAAACAACGGAGAGTAACCCCTCCGTCACGGATTATCTCGCTCAGCAGCAACAAAAATGTGCTGAGCGTGGTAAGACAATCACTCCTACAACTGTCTTAGAAGGTTTGCCGATCCTCGCCACGGCGTCTTTATACCGGTCTGACACCGAAGAGGGAGCAATCATGGAATATGAGGTTCGTAGAAGAAGAAGGACCTGCAGGATCGCGTTGTCCACGCGAGGACGACCGGACGCTTCATCCCCGATATGTCGGCACAGCGAGATTGAAGCGGCGCCTTCCACGTCGGATCCGAGCACTAAGCATCCTGTACGCGATACTTCGATGCCGTCTGCGAAAATTATTGCAGACCGTGTGGCCAATGCCTTGTCTCCACGCCCGATACCACTCTATGTTGCAGAAGTATCACCGACGACGCTAGCGCCATAGTCGTTATCGAGTCAAAGACGCGATTATTACATCACATCGTCCCACGAGCTCCGTCATTGGAACTCGAAGAAAACATCTCGCAATAGCAAACCGCATGAGTGGCAGACACTTTGTCAAAGCTGGAATGGCTTTGTTGAGAACTTTAACATAGACCCACAAGATTACCACGGCCGGCTCGCCGTGGTACGTGAACGCATCAGCAGGCTCTTGAAGCGTGTCAAATTCGAGTGCCTCCACAGTGAAGATGTGGAAGTGGGTATTCCGTGCGCAGTGCCCGTTGATATTAACTGCTAGTACTATCCAATTTGGGTAGCTCGCCTGAGCGATACCGACATCAACGGGCACACGTCCGTACGTGTACCTGAGCAGCTCAAAGACCTCCGTGCTAGTCTTGACGATGCACGGGAGGCATCTACTGTTGCTAACAACTACAACACTCGTAGAGACAACACGCCTCTAGTCCATGGTGGGCATCGTACGCCTTCACCATTTCCGGAACGACCGCCATCAGGACGTCCCGCGGTACCATGTATCTCGCTAGAGAGAGCATTGTCTCCAACGAATACGAAAACGAACCGGAAGTTGCATGTGTAGATAGGTTTTGAGTAGCTAACAAAACCAATGAACCCTTTTCAAATTCATTTGTGTTGCCTCTACCCACACTGTCAGCATTCAGCTTCTGTCAATTGACAGAAGCTGCTATCGTATCCTGGACAAAGACCATCACTCTCGAACTGAAATCGCCATTCTGTTCGGTGTCTTTTAAAGTGGCTGTGCCCTGCCCATGTCATTTTGGTTTGCGACAGGCCCGGCCTGTGCGTGGTTCCCCATGCTGTCGTCGCCCTGCACAGACATGTCATGCACGTTCGCAGCAGGCCCGGCCTGCTTGTAAAAAAATCCTTTTGGTGTCGGTGCCCTGCCCAGACATATACTCTGCATTTATCTTCTCATTTTTTGCACGTGACGCAGCTTTTGCACGCATCACGACGGCAGATACTGCCGTTTGATCAGCAGTCTTCTGTGGTTGATTGGGCACAATCGTAGATCCTCCCCCACATAAGGAAGGAGCCATTACCCCGAGCACGCTCGGTAGGCGTGGATGCCGCATGGCGTTCACAAAGAACGATGTATGCCTGGTCGAGGCATCGAGTTGTTGATGGCAAACTCTGCCATAGGCAAATAGTCGCTCCAGTTATAGAACGAGTGGGTATAGCTTTTTAGCAAGTCCATGAGTACGCAGTTCACGCGCTCGGTTTGACCATCCGTCTGCAGATGATCCGCAGTCAATATTGAGGTGCCAACAAGTGTAAACAATTCTTGCCAGAAACGCGCCGTGAAGCGTGGATCACGATCCAACACAATGTCGCTAGGCATCTCATGATGTTTGACCACCATGTCGACGAACAGACGTGTTGTCTGTTCGGAAGTCACTTGGGCTAAACCTGCAGCAAGATGCACCATCTTGCTTAAACGGTTGACAAAGACCACAATACCCGTCTTCCACTTGGAATCACACGGAAGACCAAACACGAAGTCCATTGATACGGACGTCCAACACTCCGACAGGGTCGGTAGTGACTGTACTGGAGCCTGTAAGAAAGGAACAGGCTTCACGTGTTGACAAACATCGCAAGTATGTACAATACTTGCGGACCCATTTATACTGGCGACTCCAATAGAAGTCGCGCGTGAGAAGGAGATAAATTTTCTCATGACCCGGATGTCCAGCTATGGGCCATCGTGATACTTGTGAATGATCCTAATGCGCAGGTCATCGACATTTGGAACGATATTGCGATCTGCATTGTCGTCAACTGCACTGTAAAGTTACAGTCCTTCGTGCACACGATACCTGTGTGCACGTTCACGCAAGTGAGCGGGTAACTTCTGACGAGCTTTGTCGGAAGGAGCTGATACATATTCAATCAGCTGTTTTGTATCCGCGTCGCTCGCGTACGCAGCCTTCACTTGGCGTCGGCTGTTTTGACAGCGTAGTCCGATCGATGCGACAGCACGCCGGCGACAACATTCAACCTTCCGAGTTTGTTCTCCACCCGTGGCCACTGTCGCGTCACACAATACTTTGTGCCCGGCACGAGATCAATCTCGTGCTGAATTCCCTTGTCCTGCAGAAATTCCGCAGGAATCCCATCCGGGAACACGTCCCTATGTTCTCACAGAATCTTGTAGAAGGGACTCGACTTGAGCGAGTCCCAGCTCTGCTCTTCGAAGCGCTGCTTCTTCGTCTTGACACTTAGAGTATCTCCGCTCTCAGTGGTGCTCCCAGCTAAGAGTTGTCTCAACGCTTGGGCCTCGCTCCTCATCCTTTCGAGATCCAAAGGATGCAAATCTGTTCGATACGTCCATCGTGCAGGTCCTATGCCAAGCGCTTCCAACTCGTTGCTGGAAGCAAAGTCATCTCCGACACGCTTGTCGGAGGGGTTTCCAGCTCCATCTTCTTGTACTGGAACCCAGTACAAGTGCGCGTCAAGACGTTCAACGTCTCGACATCCGTTGTCGGTTCTTTTGGCTGCCCGGCAGACTTTTCCTGTAACGCCTCGGTCCCGGACTGAGGCTTGCGCAGCTTTCGCCGCTAGCGCTTTTGTTTCTTGTGGAGCTTGGCTCCACTGGTTTTATGTTCAGATCCGGTCGTGGACATAACATACCTGCCCGTTAGCACGACAGCTTGCAAGTTTCTTTGGTGCTGGACGTTTCCAACCGTCCGCACTACTTGCAACATCGACCCCCGGAGTCGACGCATCCTTGTCACCTCTATACCTTTCGGCGGAGTCCCCTCTCGATGTTGATATCGAGTTTGTGTCAACTCCGGGAGTTGACACACTGGCATCACCTCTACGCTTAGCAGTGGAGGTTTTCGTCGAATCTGATTGGTTCCGATTCGCAGTGTTTGGCCCCGGTCCAAGAACACCAACGCCACCAACAACACCCGGAGTTGTTGCAACTCGCGTGCCCGGCGCGCTACGACTGGAGACAGCCGCACGAGTCGTTGCCTCTTCAGGAGGTTCGGATGCACCACGTGGTGCATGCGCCACACTGACAGGGTCATCGCCCTCTGTCGAGTTGCTGCGTCCGAAGCATACGATCGTACGCTTTTCGCAGTCGATCACTGGGTTATGTCGTATAAGCCACGGTATGATCGGCACCATATCGAACTTGTCGTCCAAGTACAGGACGATGAAGCCTTCCATAAGCTCCCGGTGTTTGTACGAGAAGTGTGACCGTATCACATGCGTCTCCGTTTCCACACGGCACCTGTTGCCAGTCGAACCTTCAACCTTCTTCGAGGTATTTTAACCTCCTCGAAGTCCAATGATGGTAGACTTTGCTGTCGAATAAATTTCCTCGACACACCCGAGTTTACCAACGCACGAATAGAGTCTGCTCCCTTCGACTTCGACATTGCTTTCAAGATGACAAGCTTCAACTTCGACATTGCTTTCAAGATGACAAGCTTCGACTTGTCATCTTGTATTTTACAGTGAGAGTCCTTCTTACTCGGGGCTGCGACCTTCATCCTCGCGTGTCTGTTATAGACACGGGTGACTGCATTACCAGTAGGGAGGCCCGCACATACTGGTCCCTCAGGATTTTTATGTGTTCGCGACGATGCCCGGTATCGCCGCGTCGACCACGTCCTGAGTGTACGGACGCCGTACAGCCGCGTGTATAATGACCGATATGTCCGCAACGAAAGCATCGTATGTTGCTACCGTTCCTCTGCTGTCCGACAGCGGGTTCATTCGAGTGGTCCATAGGCTCTGGACCCCCTGTGTTTACCACCGGCCGTTGCGGCCGTGGTACATTCACATGTTGTTTAGCCTGCCTCAGGCTAAACTCCTCCAGCATCGCGATAGTGATCGCAGCTTCGAGTGTACTTACTGTACTCTCGGGAAAGGTAGGTCTTGACAGGACCGTCCTTCAAGTCTTTCATGAACGTGACGACCTTGGTCGTCTCGTCAATCGGATTGGTCACAACATTCGAAACCAAGTACCGTGCCTGTTGGACATAAGTATGTACATCTTGCTTACCTTGCTGCAGGTCGAGAAATTTTGCTCTCCACCGGAACTCATTTTGAGGGGGCCCAAACTCAAGCTTCGCCTCTTCCTTAAACGCCTCGTGAGATCAGTGAGTCGGCGCCCATAAGTCTAACTCTGCGCTCGTCCGCCAAGGCACGACATTGCGAACGCAACCTTTGACACAAGGTCAACAATACGTCGAGCCGTGATGGCAATGTCGAGTTCGACAAGCCATCGGAGAAGCGTCCCACCTTCTCTGCCCATGTAGCTACTCACATGAAGCTTCAAGTGTTCGACGCGCGGAGTCACAGAAGGTGACACCGGTTTTGAGGCAACAGCATCCCGCTGCTCTCTCATGATGAATCCCAGAGCAACACCATGTTGCCATGTCGGCGGTAGCGTACGTAACATTGACGCTACGGTAGCCTCTCCAATGACTGTAGATAGTCTTTGGAGAGCCTCCCACTCTGGATCCGACAGGTTGGGACTGCCTGCACGCACAACCTGCGTTGGAGACGCATTCGGGCTACCCGTGGACGCAGCGGTGTCCATGGGAAGGTTCTCAGCCCCGTGAACGTATTTCATACGATCACTCTGGTAGTCGGTCGCTGGACGGATGGCACCGTGCAACCAGGTGTATTGGGTCTACTTGGCTAAGTACCTAGTGTACACACGTGCGCGCGTCTATGAGGAAGCGTAGGTTACTTAGAATTAGACTTACTATATTACAACTCGTAAGTATTGCTAGATCTAAGTAAAGATTTGATTTTAACTGAGTATTCCTGCAGAAACCGCTAACGTAAATGTAAGGGAACTGTCAACGTGCGGTTGACATTGTTCCATGACTCTAATTAGTAGAAAGACATCACTTTCTACCAATTTGTATTCTTGATACGAAACACTGGTGTGTTATACACCACTGCGGGAAAACTATCTAACCACTAGCAGACAACATGTCTGTTAAGGTTACGTGTAACCCTGTTACAACTCACGTCTAGAAAAAATAGTGTAACAACACTGTTGACATACCGAAGTCATTATTACTCAACCGTCAGAGCCTTAACTGCTCTTGGTATAAATTCAAAAGCCAAAACTCATGCGGCCCGTGGATCGGCTCAAAAATGGTCGGGCTAACTGGAGCAATCGAGTCTCAAATAAGACGTTTTGGGTGGTGGAATGCAGGTGCAATGGAAGATTGCTATCTTACTGCGCTTCCGACGGACGCCATGCGATCTCTAGACGGGTTTACATCATACCGCCGCTCGTTCGTTTTGGAACGTGAAACTCTATCCTCGCCTGAATTGTCTTCAGCGCGAAGTATTTCTTTTTGTTGAAAACGATATGGAAGCGTATATGAAATAGTCAAATCGGCACGTAGCTACTGGAGAATTCTTGAAACTGCTACTATACCTCCGTACTGTCATTTTACAAGACGGTTGGCTGCTGCGGGAGGTGCATCCTGTGCAACAGCTCTAGAGCCATCACCCATGCAGCTCCAAACTATTCGACAGGTTTGCAGCAGATCTAATAGGGAAAATGTTCGTGAAGACATCTCGTCAAATTATGAAATTGAGTGATGGTGTTCCCGCCTTGATAGACTACCTTAAACAGTAACATCAACAGACTAAAACACGTACTCTCTCCCTTAACTGTGGCCTCACACCAGAGGATGGACGACACGGGCAGGGAACGACGACACGGGGTAACGCTTGCAGACCGCTCCGACTAGGTGCAAAGCCCGCGCTCGCCGACCTTCGGTGAGTCCTCGGCCTTAAAGCCGGAATGTCCAGGAACCACCTACTACACGCTATTGAACTTACCATCTGGAACTAGTGCAGTCACTCCAGTCGCTTAGTTCAAGTGGTGGCCATAATCTGGTCCACAGGGCAACTTACCTTAAAGGGTCGCCTCACCGCTTGTGTTAAACTTCGAATATTTCACTCTGTTATTTCTGTTAGCTTCGTTGGACTCTTGGCCCTTCCTGAGTTCCCAATACTAATCTGTAATGTAAATGGGAAGGTACAGCTTCTCCTATCCTGAGATCAAGTCTAATCTCCGACCAGTCGTGGACCATGTGATCATCTGTCGGCGATACTCCAGACTCGGACTTAAGTGGGACCAGTCGGTGGCTTGTACGCTGGATGGTCCGACCTCGCTAGTGTTACAAGATCCTGCCTAAAGTCTAAACTAGACAAGATTCTAAAATCGCTATACCACACGGCTATTTACGGTTTCCCCTATTGTCCTGCGAAAAGTGCAGAGAGGGTAACGAGAATATATTCTGATTGCTGGGTTTTGCTGTGGCTGTTTCACAGTTCTCTGACCTTGGGTTAATGCTGTCGATTATGAGCAGAACTTCGTGGGCTTCGTCGTTTCGGAGCACCATTTCAACCGCTTGTTTCAGTACCACTCAGTCTAAGACTGCTTGCGTCTCTATTACGTCAAATTTGTGGTTTCCTGCAGCACTGAGCTGGCATGATTGCTCATGACTTTGATGTTGAACTACCCATTCGCCTTGAACCAGTTTTTTAGCGTGAAATACCTACGTAGTAGCGAATACGCACGCATCAAGTGGATCCGAGTACTTTGGTTGGATGGCCATCATTACCTGATGGCATAATTCTAGACACACACCTCGTATCTGCATTTTCGCCTGCTTCTTTCGCTGACTAACGCCATAACTGTATAGTTTCCAGCGCCCCAGATTATTGAAGCTGTGGCCGAGAAAGATGTGTGATTTTTGGAATGTGTGTCTGTTTCGTAGTCTCCAGAGAATCGCAGGTGTACTTGTTGCCCATATGAACAGTGTTTCCATCGCCTTCTTGTGGGCTTCTGTCCATCTTGACGTACACCGCTGAGCAAAACCCAGAAACGTTAAGGTTGATGAAGGTGCCTTTCTTGCTGTGAGGAGTTCCAGTATTTGGTTTCGCCGTGATGGCGTGAGTGGTCCATCCATCCAGAGATCTAGCCTTCCTTTCCAAGCTAGTTGCGCTTTTTCACAGTTCCAAATGAGATGGATGAATGTCATCACTTATCGGACCTTACTTAATTAAGTGCGAACATTACAAAACTCTAGTTAAATTGAACAAATCATCAGACCGCATATCAAGTATAGTCTATTCAAGTATAATGCGATATGGAGCTCTCTGATTGGTCAGAATCTGGAGGCTGATGTCACGACGTTGCCCTAATGGCAAGCGAAGGCTCGACTAGCGAGCTGTTGGGGGCTTTGAATTATATCGCAAGGGCATTTGGGGTGAGGCAGAGCGATAGTTAAAGGTGACACCCCCTCGATTTCTCGTGCATGCTCAGGGTTATGTAGATAGTCTAGGTCCACTTGGTCCGATAAATTTTGGTATGGATGAATATCATCATTTATCCGACCATACTTGAGTTTAATATTGATAATGTTGACCAATAACATTACTTTATTTATCTTCAAATGCACACTATAATTGTTTTGACCTATCATTCCGCAAGAGGTTAGGTAGGTCCTGTACACCAGTGATTCTGGCGTATCGGGTCGGATGGACATTGAAAATATGTATATTGCCATTCAAACCCCTTATATAATACATATCACTTGCATATTTGCATCCTATCCGACCAATCCGACCAGAATAGGCTTAGACGAGCTCAAACTTGGTAACACTAAGCGTGCCAAGAACACGGGTATCAGTGTGCTTAAAGCGTTTTTGAAAAGCGAACATGTTGAGTTTCACTATGCTAAGCAATGCATAGAAGAAGACGCTACAGGTAAGTGTTTTGTATCTGTATTAGATAAGTTTGGTATGTATCTAACTTTTAACGAGGGCAAGAAAGGTAAACCCCTTGTCCGGAATACAGCTATACAATACTTTAGACAGAGCAAGATGTGGTCGTTTGAGCTCTTTCTCGTGTAACGACACAATGCTAAGTTGCTAAGTATGGGTAAGACGCTCGACAGCTTTTGCATGATACGTGATGTAAAGCATCAATAAAGCACCACTATGCTCAAAGAGTGGTGACAAAATAGACTACTAGCGTTACCATTTAGTATTTTATCTTGAGTTTTGTATTTGGCTCGGCCGGTCTTAATAATGGACGCACAGGCAAATATGGTCACTTGTATACTAGCCCTGTCTTATTAAAGCGCGAAATCCCACGCGTTAAAACAAGTATCAAACGCGCAATTACAGTATCTAAATAGCGCCGTTCAGCTCCCAAAATTGACGGAGCTACGCCCTAAAATGTTGGTGGTCATATAAGCTGGCGCGGACTGTAAACTCGGCTCAAACAGGCTCTCTTTCAGATTTTGTTCCCTAAATACACCAAAACACATATTAATACATGTACACTATTCACACACACAAATGTTCATAGATGTACTACATTTACGGCACAGGTCGGATAAGTTCTCCGGTCGGATATTTGAGTTTGGGGGTCTTGCACTCCATATACTCAAGGTAAACTGAGCATAATGCATACACACCACTTTACAATTTGTCGCGTATATCTTTGTGTGAATGGTTACTTTTTGAGTGGTGGTTGTACTACTGCTACGTTTTCGCGGTTAGCTGTCTTATCCTGCTCAATTCTAACCACAATTCCTCCAATTCGTGTGGGTCGTAACATTGGGAAGTTAGCCGTTCGGAGTGGACATCCGTTTCTATCCATCATATTTGCATTATTGTGCCGTGTTGATTCCATTAAGAATGTAACTTGGTCTTTGTGAATTTGCCGTTAGTCATTGCTGGTGTAGTGAATAGCAGTTTATTACCTGATATCCAATAGCAGGATACAGACTGTTGCGATAGTGAGACAACGTACCGTCTACAGGAATTGCAAATATGCAATCGTTATTGCTTGCTCTTGATATCGTAGAAGTACACTTAGATGATTGAAGTTGGAGGAAATTACGTCGTACTGGAAACAATTGGGTTCCTGAGATCATGACATTAATCGGAGTAACTCCGTACATTATGTGCAGGTACGTGTGAGATCTTACACCCTGGAAGGTTCTTTGCCTTTATACCAGAGATTTCTGTACATGTATATAAGTACATTCATAGTGTACTGGCGTCAATGTTCTACAGTGAGATAGAAACCATTGCCTATTTAACCTTTGTTAGTAGCTACCTGGTAAAAATGTAGTCTCTTCGGTACTGCTGATGGCACGAACTCAGTGGCTATAGCTCGTTCCGTTATCATATTACTCAGACTGTTTACACTTTGTTGCGATTGAAGTCCCTGGGTTTTGTACTGAGGCCCATTGTCTTTCATAAGACCACAGCTTGTAGCTGTCAATGCTCTATAGCCGACTGGGGTGGCATCATCCGACAGATAGGATGTCCACATGTGACAGTCGAAAATGCGACGAGTCGAAAGGATGTGCTACGCGAAAGGCGTGAACGACCCAAGCACCACACAGACAAATACACCAAAGTGCAAACGAGTTCTCATTTCAGTTTGTAACTCAATACTGACTGCCACCTCAAGCTCCAGTATTCAAACGTGACATGGCTGGCTGGTCAAAAGTTCGATGGCAACAACGGCTGCTTTCAACACATACGGCGTTGCTACATGGGGCTTGTTTCTGGATCATCAATCGAGGTATTCGCGAGTCATGGCGTGAATCTCTGCAGCGGCGTGGCAGTAGCACAGCATCAACCCCATAGTATCCCGAATAACCTCCAAACTGCTTCAGAACTACAAGAAAAGGCGGTTGGCATCCAATCAGCGAGGAAACATTCACGCCCAGTTCTGCTCGCTGACGTAGGTATACCACGTGCGCCAAACAGCGCTACGCCAGTCACTTGCAAGGAACAGCCCTCATGTGTCACTTCAGTATTTCACAACTAACTACCTAGACCCAAACAATGGGAGTTCAACCTGAAGTTTTTCCGCTTCATTTCCGCCAGTCGCAACCACGTCCTCTCAAGTCCCTGTATGGTACTCGAACAAGGCCGAGCTTCCGGCGCAAGTCTCTACCACTCGTGGTGGAACTGCCAGAAGACGTCCGCGTACTCAAGCAGAAAATTCTCGAGGCACACCCGATCAAGCTGCTCCGTTTTAGTCTTAGCCGTATGCGTCACATGACCACTCCGCCTGTGCTCATCCCTGACGCTCTCAACGACCGACGAGCCATGCGAACCCTCGTGTCTGGCAAGACCGTGCCGCTCACCATGAATATGTGGGAGAACTGCAAGAGGAAGACCAAGCATCTAGACATGATCGCCGAATACGTCACTTATCGGTGATATATCCCTCTCGATAGTGCCATTCCAGCAAGACCGCGTCGTATTGAAGCGCCGAAATATTAACACTACTGCGCCAACAGATTAACAGTCGCATTCGCCAGGTAGCATAACATTGAACGCGATATATCCTGCATTTATTCACCAAACGAACATTCAATAGCTCAACAAGCACATCTCAGTGTCATTGACCAAGCAGCTATGTAGACGAACAAGTCGATTACCGTACAGAATGTCATTTACTAGGTATTCTGTTTCCAAATCTTCTGCGCAACTCTTGTACCTCACACAAAAGCATGTTCATCATAATGATGGCGTTATTGCAGTGATGGACTACTGTAGTGTGCTACAACGGGTAGATTACAACTTGTAGAACTAGGTCCAACTTGGATTCCAAGGGCACGAATGCTCTAGAGTCGTTCCCCATTGATATGTGGTAGTGTATAATCCGTGAAAGATGTGTGTCAACCAATCTGTTTGATAGGACGAGTGGTAATCTTCAGGATTGGATGTCCTCGGTGTACCACATTGGACTTGCGGACATCTCAACGGCGTGATTAGACTGTCGAGCACATCGACACATGCAAAGGAGCAGATGTTTCTTGTGGTTGAAAGTTCCTGTGACTTCGTGCAGTGATTTCAATCTCACACTTTTGAATTGGCTGCGCTCAGCACAAGCACTATTAACTTGAAGTATGGGTCTGCTACCTCCACGCACAAAGTCGACCTTGCTCTTCAAGTCGCGCTCTAGTACGAGCAAATGTCCTAAAGAAGATCCATTCAATGCGATATCATTGCCGCACGAAGCTCAAAAACTCAAGATGCAGATTTTGAACGCCCATCCTGAATCGCTTATGCGATTTAGTATGAGCCGGATGCGCCACATCGTGACCCACGTACCCGTAGAAATCCCCGTCGAACTCCGACAGAAGAACGTTTTGACCTGCCGTGTAGCTGGTCACAATGTACCGCTCACACGCTCCATGTGGGACAAGAAGATGAAGCGGTACAAGAAGAGCAAGCTGGATATTATCGGAGAAGGAATTTACTATGGCTGACTGACCGAACGTCCGCACCAAATGATATGTGATCACAGTACATTGAATCTCGTTCAAATTCCTCCAGATGTAGACTAGAACCTATGAAAAAGAAATACATTACTATAACACCTTGGCACCCATTTCGATTAAGTGTATTCCCCATGGACACGATAGACAGTGTACAGGTGATGGCTACGTGGACCTTAACTTTAAAGACCAACCAACTCACTAAACTAGATCCTCGCTTGACCTAGAAGATGGGAAACTTAACTGAAAGTGTTGAAAGTGCCCGATAATCCCGTTTGGTCTGTCCATACCTTCAACTGTCATTGAAGCCGTCCCAGGAACTGGTAGTTTGCACGATCGCAGACAAAAGTTTTCGTAGCGAAGCTTACTTTTAATTCATGTACAAGGCGTAGAACAACACCCGAGGATTATAGTAGAAATTGTGTTGTTCATTAATGTATCTACCTGACTGCATACCGCTTCGATCGTCTCCTAACTCGAAATACCTTCAGAGTTTTGTCTTGGGAATTAAATCGACGGAAATGGTGTTCTTCGAGTCAATCATGAGACGATAAAATCAAATAGTGTGAAATCAAAGTAGGGTCAGGATCTTTGGACACTTAACAACTTAATTCAGCAATGTTATTGCCGAGACGGATGACTATTATTGCTATAGGGTCACTTGAATAGCCCAATAAGTCATTATTCACGACCAATTCACTCTGATTCCGTTGCTTCCAATTGTCTGCAATCCTGGCCCTATTTTTTACCGCCCACAG
The DNA here is from genome assembly GCA_008079305.1 of Phytophthora palmivora. Taxonomy (NCBI): domain Eukaryota; phylum Oomycota; class Peronosporomycetes; order Peronosporales; family Peronosporaceae; genus Phytophthora; species Phytophthora palmivora. The sequence goes on from VOQZ01000998.1 coordinate 84,151, forward strand.
CTCGGGATTCGGTAGTTGCATCTACTCATTGACGTAAGTTGACAACTGGAACACCGCATTTAGCCAGAGATTAACGAAGCCACTAAGAAAGTTTACTGGAGCGGTGTTCATTTGACTGACACCATACTCATCTCGTTGAGCTCACCAGAAATAAGAAATAAAACCTCGGTTTTGTTGTTTCTCGGATGTCCCAAATTATTTAGCAACGTGTGTTTAACTTTTCGTCTCTGGTAGCTGTCAATTTATCAGTATTCGTGTTGGTAGAGCTTGTTTTATTACTGTGACTTCAAGTAAGAATTAGTTAAACTCGTCATGTCCATTAATGCCAATTGTTTTTGTGCGTCTCTGCTAAGTTTTTGCTTCTATAACAGTCAAAATCGTGATAGCAAATAAGATGTACTGTACAATCTTAATTAAATGACTCCGTACAAACTGAAATATTTGTTTCCAGGACACAAAATTTGGCATCAAGAATGAAGTAGCTTTAATGTTTTTATTTGTTTGCAATTTGCATGATCATTTCCGTGAAATATAGTGGTTTCACTTTCCGGTATTTTCTCTTTACGAAAGGAAGCGAATTTTGGTGTGGACTGTTCAGTTAGGTATAATGATCAAGCTACGATTTCATATCGAGTTTTGTCTCCAAGTTTTGACAACTCCAGCCAACAGCTTAATTTCATACCAAACAGTCGTCGCGTGGAATTCCAGTTTGAATCCAAATCCACCAGATTTCCAACCGAAGGTTACTAAAAACTTTATAAAATAGAAACGTATTGAGACTCTCTAAACCACGAATCGTAGACCGTGTAAGGGACAACCGATAGGTGGTAAAATGTTAGAAAAACCGAAGTGTTTACCACCGATTGAGTCGTGGTAAGATCACATCTACGTACGTATAAACCAGAAAGCACGCGGTCACGTGTGTAAGCAGGAATCGGGTACGAGCTTGGTTGAAAAAATGCGTGTGATTCCAAATTCCACATTTAATGTATCGTTAAGGCATGTACGTGTAGAGACTTTGAGTTTTTCCTCTCAAACTAACTTGCACTAGAAGGGTTACCGTCACTGAATGGGTAAGCAACTTTGTGATTGCCTCATGTAAATACTCCAAGCCAGTAGTAGATGATGAAGAATGGGTGGCAAGAGAAACTAGTAAACAACAAGATGATACGATCATTTCGGTGCAAACAGAATGTGAAATGTTTTCATTTTTTTCAAAATCATTATTATGAGATAAGGGCTAGCATATCGTCGTATACAGGAGCAATCATTTTGCTTGTGGGTCGTAGTACGGTATGATCAATTACGCAAGAATCAAGAACGACATGTTTACCTGTTTTAAGACCGCTTGTAGAGCAACCACCGTGAGTAGTTATGATCAAATTAGCGAATTATGATGCATTCGAACGATGAATCGATAGGCTGCCGAACTGTTGATTAGCGTCAAGTCGCGATAGACTGGGTAAGGTAGCGATCTAAATTACAATATACGCGGCGAGATGGTGTACATCCATGGCAAAAGTTGTTTCACTTGACTACAACATCTAGTTCTCGAGTACGAAGTACTGAACAACACCAAAGACACAATTATCATTGTTGAAGTATAATGGTGTTCGTGCAGTGAACATCGGTCAGATGTACGAACTAACTCGTCGTAGTGCGAGATCTTTTTCTGGCAGCATTGCCCGTGGCGCTGTACTACGAAGTACACTGCATTAATACAACTTTTACTACTGATATAATTCATTCACGTTTAGTTTAAGTGGCTGTTAAGATATTTAACGATGGTGGGAGCCGGTTTCCCATCCAAGCTGGCATCACGATTGCGGTAAGTAGCGAGAAGTGGTAATCGGACGTAAGAAGGTTTTGTATCTGTACGATAAAGCCTTAATGCGAAAGTGTCGACCTCATAATGGTTGAGAAAACAGAACCGACTCAGTGATTTTCTATTTCAGTGGTCCAGTCCTTTGCCTTGTAGCGTCAAACTGAGTTGTTAATAACACGGTCGTCGTAGCATTGTCTGTTTACTTCATCTCCACCGATTTTCTCAACGTGTGTCTTCATTGCCATCATCAGGATATTACGGATCAGTGACCATGATCATCATCACACTTCAGCAAGCACCACCGTTATTCGCTTCAATGCTAGTAATCATTTTTGATTTTCTATAACCAGCAGCAAGGGGCAGTAACATGCTCCTTCCTAATTTTTTCAGTTGTGACCGTCGGTTCTGGATAAAGTTTTTACCGTTCAGTGGAGGGTGGTACCTATCATATGCATTATTATGCCCCACAGATCATATCGTTGCTTTCAGTGTTGGAATGGTGCTATGCATCTGCTCGGAGCTTGCATCAGAGTATATTTCTGAGGCAAAACACTGCTTGAAAGCAAATGTATCAGCCAGGTTGGCACAATTGTAAGTGGTTTGAAATTACCATTAATATAGGGGTTAAAGCTGACTTGGGTTTTGTTCTCCACGGTGCAGTCCACAACAGAATAGCTTTCTTCTCCAGCTACCGATCGAAATGCAGTTTGAAATCGCACAATTCCTGGCAGCTGAAGATTTATTAGTGGCGCGAGCAACATGCCGCAAAGTCAACAAAGTGCTGAAAGACGAATCTGCCCGCTTTTGGTTGCACACGCGCCTGCGACGAAACACTCGCAACCAATCCAGTCCCTTAGATAGCGCTCAAGGTCGCCAAACAAGAATTTGGATCCAAAACCAAGTTCGGTTGCTCGTATATGACGCTTTAGCACATATTCTATCCAAAATCATTGGACCCAGGTACAACAAAACAATCAACCGCACAAGGTGGAGATATTTTGACTGATTTCATTCATGAAGCAGAGACCCGATTCAGGTTTTACAGTCTAGCAACGAAAATGATAGCGTGCTGAAATGGGTATACTTGAATGCTGACTGGATCCGAAAACAAAAGCTTCCCCCGCTGGTACAAGACGACGGCAGCATTAACATCACGTAAGTAGCTTTTGAATGATTGTTCAGCTTGTAAGTACTTACTCGTTTCGATCAGATTAACACCTAGAGATGTCGCTTTCAACGTGTTTTACCATATGATCGGCAAGGTATTGGTCCGCTATTTCCTTGAATTCGACGATAAGCAACTTATCCAACTTATTTTCTGGTTGCCATGGACACAGGACACTTTAGGAATTATCGTTGACTATGACAACGATTTCAACACCGAACGTATTCAAGTACCCCGATACATTTATGACATGGTTCAGCGAGATCCTTTAGCTTCATGGCCGCTGAAACACTGTCTGCGCCAGAAATGCCGAATTCGTATCTTGTACTAGTGGTGTTTGCTGCAATGACTCTCGTTTTCTTGGTGCAGTGTTCTCGAGAAGCGATATTTGGAAGCTAAAGCTGTTGATATACTGTAAAACAAATTTATTATGAACTGTATGTTTGTCAAAGTGTAAAGCGTACAAAAGAAGAGGATTTTCTGGAGTAACACCAATTACTTGTTCCATTTCCAGAGGTTGCCCTACTTCTTGACTAAAACCCAACCATTTCTCGCTAATAGGACTCCTTCCGATACGACACTACTTCACGTTCATTGTCACTGTCGCCCACGTGGCCACAAGGAATGAGCAATTTTCAAACGGCGATCTGCTTCTACTTCAACCAGAAGCGGCACCGCGGCCAGTTCCAGCCTCCAGGGTAGCACAATCGGCAACGAGGCCAGTTCCAGCCTCCAGGTAAGCACAGACGGCAACGCGGCCAGTTCCAGCCTCCAGGGTAGCACCGCCCAATAATGATCTCGTTGTTCTCGTTACCGGCGGTGTTCATATAACCTCCACCCACATTCGATACCCCCATCGGAACACTAGGTTGCTCTGGTTGTTCAGGCTGCTCTGGTTGTTCAGGCTGCACTGGTTGTTCAGGCTGCATTGGTTGTTCAGGCTGCTCTGGTTGTTCAGGCTGCTCTGGTTGTTCAGCTGCTCTGGTTGTTCAGGCTGCTCCGGTTGTTCAGGCTGCTCTGGTTGTTCAGGCTGGTCCGGCTGGTCCTGTAGATGGCGTAAGTGGGTTCCTACAAGCCCGAAGGGGGAGATAACAAACTATTAGGGCTGCATATCAGAACGGGACAACAATTCTTACCTAGAGCGTTATCCTGAAGTCCATAAACCCTTGGAGATAATACGGTGGTAATCGCCACTAACAACAACAGTAGCAGCGCAAATCCCTTCATGCTGAAGCTACGTTTCACTGAGTCCTTCTCGCGCTTGCGCTCTCGCGACTTCTTTGGATGTTAGCAAATTGGCGACTGAGCTCGGCGGGAGCTTCACGCATCAGTGCATCTACAGTTGGAAGCAGGTCAAGCACGTATACCCTGGCGACAAAACGCCTTCCTGTAAAATGATTGTTTTGGAGATCATTTTCGCTTGAATAATCTGCGACGAGCAGCAAGCGTGTTTCCTCAAAAGCCCGATCGGGTAAAACGGAGATAGCGAAGCACAAAGTGTCGATACCAAACCGTTGTTCGAACAAGACAGTTAGTATTTTGGGTGCAATTGCATGGACCGATAATTCCGCGAAGTGGAGTCAATAACTACTGAACCGTGGCGTGTTAGTTGTGTCACGTACAACAGCAACTAAGCTTCATCAACGCTTAAAGCTGCATTCCGAGCAGCATTATCAGCGACGTCGTTCCATTTCGACCGCCAGTCCTTCTTACCTGTGTGGGCCTTCACATGGATCCATCTAATTCGTCGATCACCCTTCTCCGCCACTAAAAGCTCCAGTAGATCACGGTTTTGCACGGGAGCACCATCAGACTTGTTCCAGTTGTTTCTTTGCCACGTCCCAATCCATTCCGTCATGGATCGAATCAGCAACATGCTGTCCGAAAAGATGTAGAGCATACGAGATCCGTCCGGGTCCTCCATGTTTGCACGTTTCATAGCTTCCAGTGCCGCCATGTACTCAGCTCGATTATTGGTCGCACGTTCTTCCACAAGTTGTTTGGCCACATTCCACTGTTCACAATGTGGAAAAATACAAGCATATCCAGCTCGACATTTTCGACGTCCATTCTCCAAAGCACTTCCATCACAGAATGCCACTAAAGTGTTCGGATCTTTAGGGTCTGGATCACCATCTTGTTTCTGAGTAGCAGTAGTATGTTGGTTCACAAAAGCTTCAGCCTCTTCTTTTGTAGGAAATTTTTTGAAACTGGCACTAAACAAATTCTCCACTTGTTTCTTTGCTTCATTCCATGTCCGGAACACACCCGTCTTTCGTCCTTTAGCTACTGCATACCATGAACCTCCACCCGTCGATGAAGAGTTAGCAAAAATTTGGTCCTGACCAAAATTTGATAAATAGTCCAAAGCTGCTTGTTTCGACTCAAATTTCTCGTAGACTGCGTGACCAGGATAACCTACCGTCATCTTGTCCACTTCTGCTTGTGATGTCACGACTCCAGTTGTATGTCCTTTAGCTACGGCGTAGTAAATGTCTTTGGTGTCGTGTTTCAGTTTCTGAGCGGGAGGTTGTTGCAGTTCCGTATCGGGTACGGTACTTTCTTCCCTTATTCGTTTAGAGTTAGAGTTTAAGGGAGCAGCCCCATGTTGGCTCTTGTAGTCGTCGATGAAGGTCTGTGCCTCTGCAATTGTCTTGAATTTCTTGAACCGAGCGCCAGTGAAGCCTTTGACTTGAGCCTCACACTCGCTCCACGTCGTAAAGATGCCCGTCGAACGACCCGCCGCTACAGCGTAAAATCCTCCTTTTGTCATTAGGGGAAGATTGATTCTAATGATTGTGAAGCCATGTACTATTTCACCAGAAATTGCGAATTGGACTAGTCTGTATTTTGTATCGTATCTAAATTTGTAATTTGTGACGAAAAGTTGAAGTTTCTGGTGACACTGATGATAACTCGTTACTGAAGATCGGCAAGTGTATACGTACTCTGTAGATTTACTAGCAATTCGTAGCTCTAATTAATTGTACGAACAAGCATCAACTGTGCTTCGTCACAATTCCAAGAAACACACCTACATTCTCAACAAATGATGGATTTGTTCTCATGGTCTTACGTTTTCTGGAATTCCCAACGCACTTTGATATTGTTCTTCGCTCAATACCACAACAAACCACTGCTCATCGTCTGGTAATTTCTTGCAAATGGATCGCGTGAATTTGGAAAAAGGAGATTATGGAGGTAGCTGAAAGACTGGATTCATCTGTTAACCACCTTACTATGAGTGATCTCGATAAAGGCCTCGACCTAATTGAGAAAGTCGGTGCCTATATTATTAATGCTTGTCAAGGAGGCTTGATTAATATGGAGGACAAACCCGATACAAATATTGCAGTTGTGGTAACAACGGGAGCTGGGAAAAGTCTTTTCTACTTGGAAAAGGGAGTATGCTAGTCCACCATGAATCCCAATGCTCTCGTGTACTCATAGCCGAGGAACCGATAACTGAAGTCTCTATTCGAAGCGGGAGCACTTCTTCAACACTTCTACCAACCTGCAGTCGTGTGAAATTGGGAAAGAACTGTCGTTGTGTGGGATATGCCAGGAAGTCGGGACACGCGAGGCCCATTCGTGGAACTACTCATACACCTTGTCTACTTTTACATGCTGGAAGGAAATACTATGCTTGGTTTCATTCTCGTGAGCCCACCACTTCATGAACGACATCAGGCTGTTGCATTCGCGAAAACTATCAACAGACCCCTCATTTCCGAGAAAATTTGGTGATTATCTACACGAAGTGTAGTAAGGAGTTCGATCCACAAGTTACGGTAGATCTCAATATTACTGGAGGCAAACGCAACATCCGATCACGTTGCGTGAACCAAGAAAACTGGACCCTGAAGGTCACGACTATTCCCTCGAGTACGAAAGCGTAAAAGCAAAAATACTGAGTACTATTGCTTCACTGAAAACATTTGAACCCCACGCCTCCCCAGACGCTGAAGTGGTTTTTCATCGTACCTTGCCCGATTCTGTTCGACTTTTGGGAAACAAATTTCGGAAGTACAGCGGTGAGTTTGCCAAAGAAGTTCTATCGACCTGTTTTCAGGAGGTGTTTAATCGGGATAATTCCCATAGACCACTTTCAGAAATGGAAGATTTGCTTGAGACACTGAATGCAACGGAAAAGAGGTCAATGAAAAACATGATAAGCATCTTAGCTACTTTCACTCGAGCTGAAGGAGGCCCAGTGCAATCGAACATAGACTTGATCAAGGTTCAGCGACGTCTAACGTTTGTCGATATTTTTTTTCAGTTGAAACTTGTCATCACATATCTGAGTGGTTCGATGAAGACTGCATTTCTACACTGGAAAAAGTGAAAGCTGATCTTGCGGTGCTTATCAATCAAGTGATGTCATACTACTATTGTGGTAAAATGCGTCAAACATTGCCTGGTATGGAAAATCCAACAAATATTCTTGTTATTGGGGCATTTGACGTGGCACTCTCTCACGAAGAGCAGACAATAATGAAGTATTTGGAGAAGCGCCAACAGTGCATTATATCTCAAGAGGATATCCCGGTAGTATTTATCGTGGGTTTTAAATCTTTGACGATCGATATCAGCATGACCGCATGGTCTAATATTGCCTTTGTTAGTCCGTCGGTGACTGTGACAACAACACATCCGATTGATTTGAGCACAATTGGACAAGCACTGCCAGTGGGAGTAGAAAACTATGAAAACGGAAGGAATGGCGACCATGGAATTCCTGGGCTACCCGGAGAAATCTAATTGTCGTGTGCAACGAGCTGAAGGACGATGAAAATTTACTTCAGAGTACGATATCACGTGGACAACGAGGAGGCAACACCCAAAATGGTGGTGATGGAGTCAAAGGGATGGACGCAAAGTATACAGTCAACGACTTCGAATGTGATCTCAAATGTGCGATTCAGACTGGTGCTCTCTTAGACGACAAACTATTAAGACAAACATTACCAGGTGGGATCCAACCGCTGAAACAGACATACAAGGACGAAATTTCTCCATATCGTGGGTTCTTTTATGGTGCTCCAGGGAAAAGAGAATGTTCATTTGAGAGAGCATCCGAGATTGGAAAACCTGGGATTCGTCCAGGTTGCGGTGGAGGACGAGGTGGACAGATTCACATATAACGTTCTACCAGTACCTGGGACACAGAATATTTTCCAGGGAACAATGGCGTTGATGGGAAGCCAGGAAAATCTGTCCAAAGTAGTCGCATGAGCCCAAGTTATTGTGCGCATGTTCAACAATGGTACTACAGAGGTGGCCTATTCGGTAGTTCTGATGAAAAACCAATAATTGACATTACGGAGACACCACCACCACCTTGTACAGCTCTCGAAGCAGAAACAGCGGTCGAACATGGAGAAGAAGCACTACCCAACACAATGCTTGATGTCGCTTTCGTGAAAGAGAAGTACGAATTTCTTCGTGCGAAACTTGAAAACACTTTTCCACAGTGTGCGTTCAATGATTTGGACATTGAATATCTCAAGTAAATCGCAGTGACCGAAGTGTTTCCTGGACACAAGTGAGAATAACGTAGCTTGCATACGTATGTAGTTTTCGTTAAGTGATGAATACCTTTTGACTTTCGAAGCTGGAGCGATCACGACCGCACGATTTGAAAGGTCGAATGTACCTTGTCAAGCGTGACCCTCGAAAGATACGCAGATCCTAGTCCCAAGTGCATTGATCACTATTGACATCATGCAACGTGCGAGTTTGATCTCAAGCGATGTCGAAGAATCCGAAGACATTCCTGTCGAAATTTTACCTAAAGAAGTTCGTCTTGCTGAAGATGCTGGTAGGTCTCATTACTATATCAATAAAGACTTCGTAGATCTAACTGTCGCTGTTTAGATGATACTTTGCCAAATACTTTGGTGATCACAGTGTTGCAAGCTCGAAATCTCCAACCTGCAGTGCTTCGAAGTACTTTAAGTTGTTATGTCAAGTTGACGTCACTTGGAGTGGAGTACAAGACCAGTGTCATGACCAAGACTCGAGAGCCTCGATGGCATGAGGTCTTCGTCTTTCGAGCAATTGACTGGACGACTGGTGTCACCGTCTCGGTACGAGATCGACTGCCACTTAAGATGCACTTCGTTGGTCAAGTGGTCATCTCATCGGCTGAGATTGCCAGTCTTCCAGGGATGATCACTCAACGATGGTTCCAGCTCCGAGATAGGGGCGTTGCTGGTCAATTAACTGGCGCTGAACTAGAATTGAAGGTGGCGATGGTATACACGAAAGCCAATGATCAAGGGTTATTTGAGACTGGTACTGCAGCTATGGAGCTTGATCATGGAGCTCCAGATGCTGGTCTAGCGGATTTACTTGTTGGACAAGAGGACGAGACAGAGGAAGAGGTTCATGCTCGAACAAAGGCACTTCTTCGACGTGAAGAACAAGAACGAGAGACTGCTGCTGCCTTAGCTGCACTGAAACAAGGTTATTATCAAGTGCAGATACACATCATCGAAGCGCGAGACCTCAAAGGAGAGAATGTAAGATTGTTTTCAACCACAGAATGTGCTTGTCGAAACTTACACTGTTTTTTTGCTGGTGATGTTCAAGTTAAGCGGCACGTCCGACCCGTATTGCCAAGTGGAGATTATGAATGTAACAAAGAAGACGTCTACGAAATATGACACGCTGGGCTGTGTATTTGACGAGATTTTATTCTTCAACTTCCCCAACATTGGTCGTCATGAGCTCCGAGAGGCGTCAATCAAGGTACCATCTCATGTGAAAAGGCAAATTGTTCTTTGCTGCTTCTTACTGTGCTTTATTGTCAGATATCTGTCTATGATAAGGAAAGAGTACTCAAAGACAATCTGATCGGCATTTACCAGCTCGACTGTCTGTCCGTGTATGCTCAAGTACGTCAAATTGGAATGTACAACTAACTTGTACTCACAACTCATATATTCACATGCTTACGCTTTAGCCCGACCACGAGCTGTATCGACAGTGGATTGCTGTTCACGATAATTTGAATTCAAAGGACCGAGGTATTCAAGGTTTTCTCCTTATTAGCGTCGTAGTGCTCGGACCTGGTGATGCACTCCGTGTGCACGATCGTGAAGCAGAAGTGGAGCAGGAACTTGCAGAGGCTACAGGCGAAATCCTTCCAGATGCCAATGACCAACGTATTACACCGCCTCTTGTACTGGTTCCTCCAGCTATCGAACTCAAGCTACAATTTCTAGTTGTAAGGGTTCTACGAGCCGAACATTTGCCTGCTATGGATAGTGGAGGACTGCTGATTGGGGCCCAGGGCATTGATGCGTTCTTACAAGTGGTATTTGCTGCGAATGCACCATGCAAAAGCTCCGTTGTCACCGTAAAGGGCCGTGGAAATCTTGCTCCCGATTTTTATGAGGAGCTGTGGTTACCCGTACGCATTCCGACATTTTCTAGGCACATCGGATTGTCAGTATGGGATCGAGATCTGACATCTCCGAACGAGTTGGTCGGTGTGGCATCACATGATTTCCTCCACGTTCCAGCAGCTAATGGAGTAAATGATACAACGTCTACTAAAGCACCAGAAAGTTCACAAAATGTAAATTTGATGCTGGAAGACAGTGATATCGAAGAAGATGTTGGTGCTGATGAGGATTTGAGTGAAGCTGCAATGCGAGAAAAGCTTGAATTTGAAGAGGAACATCAGCGACGCCAAGCTGCAGCTCCCCGTTGGTACAATTTGTATGGACCTCCATTGCATGGTACCAATACTAAACGAAAGCAACTAGTGTCGCGTCATGCTGAACTTGGTTCGACATATCGTGGCCGGATTTTAATTTCAATGGTTCGGGTCGAAACTCCACTACCAGAAGATGGCGAGAAAATGCATTTAAAGACAATGCCTGCACCAGAACGCGAGCATTTTGAACGAAGCACCCCGAAAACTGTCAAGTATATGCTTCGTGGAGCACTTTATTGTGGTGTTGAGTTACCTAGAGGCTCGACAAGCGCTTTGATAGGAGGAACGTCACAAGTTCGAGTCACGATATCTCTTGGTCCGTATACAATATCGTTTGAAAGCCAAGAAGTTGGGAAGGACGGTTCTGCTACATTTGAGCAATGCTTAGAGCATCCGTCTGCCTTGGACTTACCTGCAGATTTGACCCAGATCCCTGATATTATCGTCACGCTTAGTCGAGCTGTCGGAGGCGTTGCAGCAGCAACAAGTCGAAAGGAAGAATTTGTGAGTGTTAGTTTTGCACGCTTTCGCGCTGAAGAATTGTTCACGCATGGATTTACTGCAAAATGTCAGTGGGTAGTGTTACGTGAAGAGATAGCACGCCGTCAGACACGACATGCACTTGAACGATCGCAGAACGCTGGTGTTTTACTACTTCGGCTTGGTTTTGGTCGACTTGAGATGGCTACTCGTCACCCGTGGATGAACGAAGCAGACACCAGTGAGCTGTTTGGACCATTTCGTCTTCCACGAGTGCACCGGGAAATTCGTGTTCATGTTTTCCAGGCTCGAGAACTCGAGTCACCCGCTGGAGTTGCACGTGTGCCAAGTCCAGCCGTAAATGTTTATTGTTGTGGCCAGCAAAAGCGCACGGTAGTGCGTCAAAGTACATTAGCACCACTATTCTACGAGTCACTTATCTTCCTTACGAATGTTCCTGCAACGGACATCGTATACACTCCCGAAATCGTGCTACAAGTGCAAGACTCGAGCACAAGTAGTGGAGTTGCAGGCGTACTGGGGGAATTACGATTATCACTAGCATCCGCAATTCGGTCTGTGGCCACTGCAGGATCTCCAAAACCGAGATGGTATGACCTTAAACGACCCCGTAGCAGGTCCTCGACATCTGTGAGACTTTTACTAGCAGAACAAGCTGAAGATGGTGGATCAGCAGGTCAATTGCTGGTTGCTCTGCAATATATAGATCACACCGGACCTACTCCACCCGCTGTTCTCCGTCAACCAGCTCCGATCACTCCAAAGTATACCGAAGCCAATCTGGACATTGTGGCACTTGGTGTGCGGCATTTGAAAGCCTTAAGTACTTTGGGTGTTCGACGTCCTCATGTTGAGTTTGAACTGGTAGGTGGATATTTCATCGATGGTTCAAGTGTAAAACGTACGCAATCCGGTCTACCGAGTTTTTCAGGAAGCGGCAAGAATGCGAATTTCTTGGATCGCATTGTTGCTCGTGTCAAATTACCCGTTGATACCCTCTATGCTCCACAATTGCATATTCGAGTTTGTGATTCCACACTTGGAGGTTTACGAAAAACAACACTAGCTTCGTGTATTGTTGATCTATCAGATAAACTTCCTTGGAGCCCAACGTATCGTATTGAGATTGCTGCTGGGTCTGGATCTCCATTCCGGAGTCCATCGAAACGGCGAACGATTTCGCAAAAAACTAATGAGGAATTTGCAAAAGGTAGTAAAGACATTGATGATATCCCGGATGATGAAGAAGGAGTGATAGATTATCTCGACGAAGGTCAGCCTGAAGCTGAAACAGATTATCCACTGGATGATGGAATTGGTATCGGAGATTTGAGCCTTCCCTCTGTTTTGTACTCCCACGCACGAGTGAGCAGTACTAAAGTTTTAGATGATACTGATCCTGCTGTCATTGAGCAACGTCGTCGGGAAGAAGAGAGACGCTACAGTGCTGGGAAGTCTGCACTTCTACTTTCACATCGAAGTGGAACCGAACGACGTGGATCTGTACTTGGTTCACCAAGAAGTAGCAGTCGTGATCAAGAGCACCATCGCGCACCATACCTTCGAGGTCGAGACTGGTGGATTTCTCAATATGGAGGCGAAGAGCTTGAAAAGTATTTTACAAGTCCAGCACTGGAAAGTTACTATCTAACAAGACCAGTTCTTTCACGACCTTCACTGCTAAGTTTCAAACGAGTGCGGGTTCAATTACGTGCTGGGGTTTTTAAAGGACGTATTACAGTGATAGAGCGACGAGGCAAGCAGGAATCTCGGTCACAAGAGGAAGAACGTTCAAAGCAGGAATACTTGGAGCTACGTCGACTACAAGATGGACCTCAACCTGTGATCGTGCGGGTGTATGTACTTCGGGGGCAAAACTTGCAAGCCAAGAACACTAATGGGTATTCTGACCCCTACCTACGCCTAAAGCTTGGAAGTACCCGCATCAACGATCGTACGAATGCTTGTCCCAAAACACTCCAGCCAGAGTTCTTTCGGATGTTTTCTCTCGAGACGACACTACCAGGTGCTTCCCAACTCGATATTGGTGTTTGGGATCGTGGACATGTATCCGATCAACTCATTGGGTCTACGACGATTGATCTGGAAGAACGTTGGTTCCACCGTGAGTGGCAAGACATCGGAGAAGGAGAATCACCAGGAAAACGAGGCTCAAAACTGAAACCCATTGAGTATCGACACTTGTATGTACCACAAAGCCGCACAACGTCACAGGGTTTCTTACAACTCTGGGTAGATATATTGACAACGCAGGAAGCTGCTCGTGTTGAACCTGTTGATATTTCCCCACCTGAACCAAAGAATTTTGAGGTTCGTGTAGTTGTTTGGCGCGCTGAAAACGTACAGGATCAAGTCCAAAGCGAAATTAATGATTATTTCGTGAAAGCATGGATGGAAGGTGGTGGTGACTCGGGTAGTAGTCGAGCCGAAAGTACTGACACACACTGGCGCTGTTCGAATGGCAACCCCTGTTGGAATTGGCGTTTAATCATGAAAACGGAGTTTCCTCCTCGATCGCCTGAACTGGCACGTCTTCACATCCAGCTTTGGGATAAGGACGTTCTCAAATGGAATGACGTGCTGGGTGAGGCCCAATTGGATCTGTACAAATGGCTCCGTCGAGCGTACGAAACTAACCGCTCTGTTGCTCCATTTCTCGAGCTAAAACGTCTTTCGCTTCAGAATATGCTTCCTGGGTATTATGAAGCTCAAAGCGAAGCTAACGAAGGAACCAGTGAAAATTCTGGAGACGAAATGGACAGCAATGATGCACCAAGTGATGATGAAGATATTGGTATCAAATTATCCCCTCGTGAAGATAATGCGTTGTTAAACAAGAGTCCTACGAAATCTTCAGGTAAAAAGCGACCGAAGTTTAGAGGATTGAAAAAACGTCATGAGCCTTCACTAGCCGAACGTAAAACTCAAAAGGACGAAGCCGATGCTGAAGCTGCACTAAATGGTTTGCTCGATTTCATGGGTCTCGGTAGACTACCAGATGATGCAGAATGGATTCCGATTTTCTTTACAGATCGAGAAGCAGCAGTATCAATGGAAATGGGTCGTATTGGAATCTCGATACAAATTGTACCTGAAGATGAAGCTTTGGCATCTCCAGTTGGTAAGGGACAGAATGCCCCCAATCTCAACCCGTACCTGCCTCCTCCGGTCGGACGAATGCGTGTGACTGCGAACCCAATTGCGATGTTGAAAGTCCTAGTCGGTCCTAGAATGTGCATTCGTCTGTCGATCATGTGCTGTTGTGTAGGATGTGTCTTGTTCATATCCGTGTTCGGAGCGACAGTCATGAGCACACTGACGTATCTCCAAGCTGTTGAAGCTAGACATTCACATATGAGAAGACCGTAAGAACTCGTTGGAAATGATGAAAAAACATGTATCCCATCAAATTAATGCTGGGCAAAGAGACTGAGGAAGTCTTTTCCTAATGAAGTACGGAGTGGAGGAGAACGAGAAGTTGGTACTAGTCGAGGATTCCAATCCATTTCCGAAGATGGAGGAGGAGCTGGCATGGAGACATCACCTAAAGCGGTATAATCATCTAAATGCAAATCGGTCATCTCCGTCGCTGCTAAGGTCATGAGATCATCGGATGGATATAAAGGAGTTTGTTCGATTGCTGTCTCCGGATCCATTGAATCGTAGTCAACTGTCGATGTAGAATCAACGAAGAATGGATTTGTGCTTGAACAGATCCACTGAAGCTCTGGGTTATCCGTCACTGACAAAGTGGTTGTTGGTGTCTTCATCTTTGATGCTACCGCCGCACGTCTCGACGGAAATGGCATTTCGACATGGTCAGATTCAGGCTGTTGTTGTTTGTTAACTACCTCGCGGCTATGGTTTTGAGGTCCATCACTGTCTTCAAGGTCGTCTTCAATTGCGATATCTGCTTCAGGAGTAAGTGAAGCTCGTGGACTTGGTAAAGTAATAATCGTCTCAAAAAGATGAGCATTGTCAATCTGATCATCTTTGCCGAACCATTGCAGCTGACTGAGTTCACTAGACATTGTTTGATCGTTGCCCCGGTTTCCATCGGAACCTGTCACTACCATCCGAAGGAGCTGCTCTTGGTTACTAATGGGCCAGGGTCGAGCACTTCGAGAATTTGAGATTGAGCCCAATTCAGACGATGGTGCCGCAGGTGAATCGAGCATTGGCTCAGTAACATCAGTTGTTACTTCAATTCTGAATGGTGGCGGCACGCTTTCATCGACTTCTGCAAACCCGTCAGTCCTGGGATCGTGATGTGCTTGGTTGCTTGAAAAAACAATGTTTTTCTCGACAACATCTCGCCGAGAAGGGACATTAGAGTCGTGCGTCGGACTCTGTTTACTGTTTCGTTTAGCCTTCACCATGTATCTCGATGGTGGACGATCAGTGGTGATCCCATCCGTTGGAATTGGTAGATCTGTTGGACTACATCTACGACCGCTGGTACGAGCACTTGATGCCGAGGTAGAGCTACCTCCACGTCTTACTGTAGTTTCAGGAGCATTAAAAGCATTAGCATCTATTAGATGAATGGGAAAAGCATGGCGCTGACGTGACGGAGGACGATCTGGGAGTTGCGTAGTTACCGGAATTGTTGTGGATCGGGATCGTGGCTTTTTGTTCGCTCCAGCCGACAAATTTCGGTATTTGCTGGCACGAGAAGGGAGCGCAGCTCTCGCAGTGACATAGTTATTGTTCGTGTTGGTGCTTGTCTGCCAGTCTTCCTGACCCGAAATGCAAAAGGTCTCGGGACCAGCTCCCATCTTACCAATTGACATTAATTGTTGTTCATCACCGTTGAATTCGGGATCGTTGTTGTTGCTGCTCCAGTGTTGACGTCTGTCGAAATTGATTTCTCCGAATTGACTGCCATCAAGACGCTTCCGATTTGACGGACGGATTGATGAAGCGGACGAGGTTAAACCACGTCGAGCAGTTGTACTCGCTTCTGTCTGATCAGATCTGCGCTTTATTGTTGAAGAAATCAATGATGGAGCAACAGCACTGAGAGTGGAGTGCCGAAGAATCGAGTGACTTGGTGTTCGTCTACTGCTTCCAGAAGTTAAAATACTCGATCGGTGCCTACCTGTTTTCACTTCACCAGTAGAAATTTCAACTTTGTCTCGATATCCTCGTCGGGTCTTTTGACGAGGTGCTTCATTCTCCACTTGAAAAACTTCCTCGGTGCTCGTTTCCGGTGGTATTATACGCTGACGTCGGCTTTTTCTCTTGATCTTGTGTTCATTCGATGACATTTTCGCCGTCGGAAGACTCATGACACTATCAGCAAAAACTAGAATTACGGCGTGAGAGTACACAGCGATGAGATGTGGTTCGTTGATAACTAAATTGGGCTAGCCCGATTTGAACGCATTAGAATAGGTGATAACTTCAACGGTATTTTGTTTGTTTTTACGTAGAAGAGTGGTGTGAATTGATGATTTTTAAGTTAAAGAGTGGAGACTTGCTAGAAAAGCGACGAGGCATGCCAAGAAATCTGTATACGATAGAAATGGGACCGTCGTAGCTGACGGGATACGCTTAGCACCAATATTATTGTTCGCGATAAGCTTGGTTAGCAAGTACCGGAGACTTTCGACAGTGACCTTTGTGTTCCTACAATCCTTTTTACTAGTTTGGCAAGTCAAGTATTAGTCATGTCAGTTTGATGACAAAAGAGGAAGCTATTACGCACCTTAACTTGGAGAGAGCCTTGGTTAGGCCAAGCATTGTCATTCGTTGCGGTGTTCGAACATCGGTGTCTGCATAAACTTCGTATGCTTCTTGTGCATCAATCACTTGATCTCCTAGTAGATCGATCAGCGCTATCACCTTGTCCACAGGAAGAACTGGGGCTGGTGAACCACTCACGTCCTGTGTTACGAATGACACGTTATTAGTTTTCAGGTGATGACAATCTATGAGCGAACTCACTCACCAATTGTGGATTCCTTTCGACTGCAAGATCATCACTTTCTTCTTTACTTCTAGCAGCATTAGCGTTCTGGTTTGATGCTGATAAGACTTTTCCTAGTGGTTTTACACATTCAATAACGAATTTTCAGATTAGTCTTCAAACATACTACTTCGGTATCTAGAAACCTACGAACCTGGATATACACGCTTGCACCTTATGCGTATCACTTCTCCATCACTGATATGTTGAGACTGCTTGCTAGTACATTTATTAGTAAAAGTCATCATCTTGTTGAAACCATGCAGGAGAATTACCTGAACTTCTTGCATAGAAATTCCGCTACGACCGCCTCACAACTCAAGTGCACTTCGTTGCGAATTTGCCGTTCATCATAGTTTCCCACACTACGATATCGTCGGGAAAAAATGTCACCAACCTCACAAACAGCATCTTCCGGAACGTTATTGAGCTGCTGTACGAACTTCACGACATCACGAGGCTCAACTTCCACTGAGCTAATCCATTCCAACGCCACAGTCTCCATCGTCTTTAATTTTTGAGTGAATTCATGAACAAGTAGCAGCAAATACAAACTATTTTGATAGGATAAGGTCAATAACACCCAGCATTGTACTATTACGGGTGTTAGATGTAGCACTATTTCCATCCAAAAATCTCTTCCAACATACTCAAAATTACTGCATCTTGGCGCCCACATAATTACAGTGCGAAAAAGTTTCTTGGAGGCGCTCAAAAGCCTCCTCGTAGTGTGTTTTGGCATTCGTCAAAGGCGTTAGAAGTTCTCCAGAAGTAAAACCTTGTGACCCTACCTTGAATAATATTTTCGTTATGTTAGTTAACAGTACTGGCCCTTCCATCCTTGGAAGATGTTCCTGGTCTTCCAGGTTCATTATACTCCCGGACTTATCATTCTAATTCATTGTCACTTGATCAGATTCAAACACGATTGAAATTCCACCCAGAATCCAATGTCCACCTTTGCGCCTACCACCTAGTGGTAAACAGTTTGATCCCTTAATATTTGCTCGAGAAATGTGACGTTCTGTCAGCCAGGTGTTTCTCCCAAGGCAGCATCCAACAATTGAGCCACAGACAGTGACCTCTACAATTTCAACGATTCAAACTGTTTGCGGAATCACATTACTAAGAGCCACAGCCACAGTAATCTCTGCTGACCTGGTTATTGCGTAAAGGATATCGCTGTTGGTGCGGGATGCTTTACATATTAGACGTTTTTCAAACCCAATTCCATTTGACAACATCTTTAAAGCAGACTTTCATTGTTCCAGTGTGGATAACATTTTCTGGCAGACACTTGAAACTGTGAAGCTTCATATTCAGCATCAATTCCATCGATTCCACGTCCTGCGTTCTGCCCAACACCTCCATGTTGACCAGTTGACTTAATTGTTCACGATCGCAACCATTTTCGAGTATTCGGCATCAGGACATGGTTTCCTCCGTATCGGCCAGGTGTTCATAGCATTCCATTTTCACCATGACCTGCTCAAAACGGTACAGAAGATGGGGTCAGCACGTCCGCTGATAAATCCACAACTAATATGCGTACTACTGGACTAACAATAATCGCATAAGCCCATATTCGTAGCGGAATGTTGAGTATGACATTCAAGACCCTTGTCAAAACTATTGTCAGAATTCTTTGTTAAGTTGGCGTGCTTTAATTGCAACATCTTCAGGTGACAAATTCAAGTTCAAAGCACTCCCTTTACTATTTGAAGGTGTCGAAAACACGAAATACCTACCATGAGTTTGATCGAATTATTATTCTCTCGCAGTTTTCAGTACTTTTCTGCATT
This sequence comes from Phytophthora palmivora, assembly GCA_008079305.1. Lineage (NCBI taxonomy): Eukaryota > Oomycota > Peronosporomycetes > Peronosporales > Peronosporaceae > Phytophthora > Phytophthora palmivora. The sequence continues at coordinate 103,162 of VOQZ01000998.1, forward strand.
TCTCATTGCACCATTCTTGACAAACGCACCTCTGTTCACGATCCCATCATCTCGGTCATTTAAGCACATTTGCAATTTAGCCCATTCGACGTAAAGACACATCCGAGATAGCATCCGCTGTAGAAGCTGACAATCCAAATTCTATAGCTTGTTGACTAACAATGCCTCCAAAACACCGAGATCTCACTCATCTAAATGCCAGCTGAAGGTGTCGCAATTGCACATGTATAGCCTAACAAATTCTGCGATCATCAGGGGCATTAGGAAAAACCCGCAAGCCTCTTCACAATCATGCAAAACCGGGAACTTGCACTGTAGCTTTCTCTTGTGAAGAGATACCAGGGTACCAAGACGATTCGTAGTATTCGTTGATCAACCTAGACCGAAATCTTCTTGTCTCATGAATATTTACATGGAAAATATGCATCTAAAGTTCATGCTTCAACTTCGACTCACAGTATGTTTGCTGGTTCATTCCTTAGGATTTTGATTCGTTAGCTTTAGTCACTTGTTTTTGATCAGTGTCCGAGCGAGCTAATCTTTCAGCTTCGTCATGAGTTATTCCGTGTAGCTTCAGTAGCAGGTCAGGTCTAGTCTCCTGGTCCAGGAAGTGCCACGAAATTGTGCGAAGCTTATCCGCTTGAAGCAATTCTTTGTATATGTCGCTATGTGCTACGGGCTTGTTCTTGGAGGTCTTCCATCTATTATCTATCTGCCAGTTATCGATCCACCTTGGCTTGTCATCATGATCGGCCATAGCAAACACCAGACCCTGGTAGCGAGAATAAATGACGAGATTTCGTTTCATGCTGAGGTCAAGTTCATTAGCAATTTTTGTTGCCTCTAGAGCTGCCAAGCAATCCGAACGATTGTTTGTCGGGTTGTCAATCACTTGCACAGAACGAGTTAAGACTTCAAGTGGAAAGGAGACTGCGTATGCAGCAGTACATCCCTCTCTCCCATTCAGAGGTGCACTTCCCGCACAAAACGCAACCAGGTCATTACCATGGAGCAGTCGAAGACCATCAATCCATGCATCATCGACGTCGACCTCCTTCCTTTCGGACTTGAACGTCATTGATTGGAACTGCTGGTCTAGCTCGTTAACGTCATCGGTATCACCCACTGACTGAGTACTAGTAACTTGACAGTACTCCTTAACAAACTCCAGTGCTTCTTCTTCAGTTGCAAATTTTTTATGTTTGCTGCCGGGAAAACCATTAACCTGTTTCTCGGTCTCATCCCAAGTTTTGTAGACACCAGGCTTTTTCCCCACGGCCACGGCGTAGAACCCCATTTTTTGCTTTGGCATGACTTGTTGGACGCGTGTGTTTGAGCTTTTCGGATGAAAAGGAAATATGTTGGCATGGATTCTCGAGTTCACGGCTCGTGTCCACAACTCGTGGACCTCAAGCACAACTCATGAAACGCAAAGGGGGAAGTGGGAAGGTTAGAATGAGATCCAAAGACTATGTAATGCATCGTTCATTCACTGATGTTCAACGATGAAGGCACCCCATGTTGAGCTACAGGCTGTAGTAGTACTAGTACAGCGTGTTTTAACCACGATTTCCAATCTCTGACGTCCACTTCGGTGCATTTTCGAAGCCGTTCGAGCCACTTTGGTAGTCACGGATGGTCTGGTGGATTTCGGCTTCCGAGGTCATGACGAAAGGTCCATACTGCACTACAGGCTCATTCAAAGGCTGACCACTGATCACAATGAACTCAAGACCTTCCTTATCGTCCGTTGTCACATGCACGCCATCACCTTCTTGCTCCATGACAATAGCTTGATGTGCCTCGATGTCTTCACCCGCACAGTTCCCCGACCCCGTTAACGTGTACACGAACGCGTTATGACCTGCCGGGATCTTGTAGTCGAGCTCAGCGCCTTGCTTCATCAAGAAGTGGATGTACGTCACAGGAGCTTCCGTCTCGATCGGTCCCTTCTGTCCAAACACTTCACCAGCGAACACAATGGCTTCGACCTTTTTAGCTTCATCCCACACGTGAGGTACCGTATCCCGACTGATCTCCTGGTATCGTGGTTCCATGATCTTTTTAGCTTTAGGTAGATTGATCCACAGTTGCAAGCCATGAGCTTTGTCCTCGTTTACTGGCATCTCAGCATGCAAAATGCCCTTGCCAGGGGTCATCCACTGCAAATCTCCCGGTCGCAGCTCACCCTTGTTGCCTAGAAAGTCCTCGTGACGCATGTGGCCTTTGGACGTTGGCAACATGTACGTGACCGTCTCAAAGCCTCTGTGTGGATGATCAGGGAATCCACCGGGTAGTCCGACGTTAAACTCGTCTAGCATGAGGAATGGGTCGAGGTTGCGGAGTTGTTGAGAACCCAATGAGCGTCGCACTGTGGCACCGACTCCTTCTCCTTGTTCACGAGCAATGAACTTGTGGGCGATGCGTCGAGCATTGAACATGTTGGAAATGGAGGAGAAACTAGAGGGTGTTGACTCCTGAGAGGACACACAGGCAGCGTCTCCGTTAGCCACACACTGTGCTTCAGTGTCAAGCTCCACTTCTGCAATAGAAGCAGTGGAAGGACACAAGAATGCAGCAAGTACACAAATAGCTAAAAGTTTCATAGTCACCACACTAACCTGCGTAGTATGCAGCGAATTCTGGAATGGTAGATCCACCACCGGACTTAGTTTTGCTTACGTTAGTTCATAGCCCCACGTTGAAAGCTATGGACAGGTGATTGGTCCGATGAAAGATTACTCAAGACTACGAGACTTCATTGAAAAACTGCGTTGCGTCATGTGTACTGGTATGAAGCTGTAGATTTTTTTATCATTAGCGAAGATGCTTTTCAATGACGAGGATACAGTGAGAACGTTGATGAAAAGGAGACCAGAAGATGAATAACCAAGCGACTTCAAATATAGGGAAAATGCGAGCGAGAGGAGTTAGATCAGAGTAGCCATTGTCCACGACAACTTGCAGAATGGTTTTACAAAGTAATTATACTAAAGACAATCGCGTGTGTTTAGTTAGATCCATAGTGTTCGCTATATTTCACCCAGAATAGGATGTAGCGAACACAACATACGACGGATGTACGGGAAAAGTAGACCTGCATCATTCGTATTGTTTTCGTGGATTCACTCGGGTGAGGATATTTCCACGTGAAACTACATCCTTCGTTTATTGTCAAGTTTAGTACGTTTAGGCTTAGCAGCGGACAGTGATAATATCATGCTTCATATTAAGCAGATCAAGTGTCAAGTGGTCGTAACTATTCTCTATAGCAATCAAAACCTGAAACATTCATCCAAAAATTCGTTTTGTCCAATCATGTTCGTGTATTCAACATCTCTCAGCCAATCATCGACTGTCTTTTCTTTTCGCATCCTAATTTCTGATTCTTCAGTTCATCGAGAAGCCGCAGACTCGGACCCCGTCCCCATGGCACTCCCAGCCATCGGAGAGGACTCCAAGATGCACAGCCACCTTGTGGATGACCTCCCGTCTCCTGTGTCTCCGTGTGCGTCTCAAGCTCGTGCTCCGTCGCTCTCTCCACGCTCCGTTTCGTCCTCTTCATCTGGAGACCTCGTCGTTCCCAAAATATCCCTGAAAACCCAAAATTTGAGTAAAAACTCCATTCATAACCTAAAAACACATTGGAGATATCCCAATCAACCCCTAAATCCACAGGAAGATGATGAATTGATGCCAATTCGACGCAGATTCCACAGTTCTGACATCATTTTACGTACCAAATTCCCTAATTTTTATGAAAATGACTGGAAGAAAAGTATCAATGATACCAACACCTACAATCACTTTAGTGGAGATGAAGAATACGAACCAGAGCCACCATTATCAGATCCAGCGGAACTTGCCAGATTGGCCATGAGAAGAAGAACATGTTCGGAGAATTTCACGAAAAGTTCAAGAGCTCCATCGTCATTTTTCCAAAAGGAAAATTCGTCGTTCTTTAATGTTGAAAATGGGAGTTTAGAACGACACAGAGAGAAGTTAATAGTGGAGGAGGAACATAAGATACGTGAAGATGATGCTGATGCAGTGGATCATTTATTGATGGAACTGCATGATGACTTTGAGGAGAGATCTGCGGAAGAGACTCCAGAAGTGTTATCAGCTGATGATTTCTTTGATGGTTCCTGGCCGTCACAATCTGCAGGAGTTCTACATGCAGGGTTTTATAGTGGTCCAGCATCCGGTTCTAATTACTCGGTTGAAAGTGATGGACAGAATCTGGAGAAATTGCGGAATTTGCAGAAACTGTATCAGGAAGGATTCATTACGGTAACAGAGTACAAGGACCGCCGTGAACAACTTGTTGACGAGTTGAGTGAAGCAGACCAAAGTATGCCGCAAATTTACACGTTAATTTGTACCATTTTGCTACTAGCTAGAGAGAAGAACTAATTGTTTTTATTTGGCCATTTGATGATTGTCCAGCAATCGCGAAGACATCGGATTTGTTATCTTTGGAGTTGCCCATAGTTTACAGGGAACCACCTGACTTTACACTCCTGCGCGAACGTGATGCCATCAAGCATGCCTTCGACTCGGAGCTCCGCAAAGTAAGGAGTTTTTTGTATTTTTGTTTATTAGCTACAAAGTGACTAACGTTGTTTGCGCTTAGTGGACTTCGTCACGAATTACAGTGAAGATAGACACAGAACCGTTTGCTAAGGGTGGTCTGCGTCAAGTATTTCACCTGCAAGATCTTAGTATGCCACCTCCTGCTTTAAGGGCCCAGGACGTTAATGAGGACAGTGTGATGTCGAAATGTACAAGCTATGTGGCAAAAATCGCCATAGACCCAAACGAAAACCCGGACACATACTTCAAAGATGTAGAGATGCAAGCTGTGGCTGCCAAATACGCTAAATTGTACAACTCATACAACCCACCGAGACGCGTCGAGTTTCTGGAAGCATGGATTCTTCAGCTGATTCCTTCTGAAGCAAGTGGAGCTGGGGACGAGACAATTGAAAGTCTAACGCTGAGTGGTTCAATTTGTGGTGTGGAGCCCTTCATTGCTGGGGAGTACCATAAACACAACAATAATTTTGGTTACGTGAGCGAATTGGAGCGGAACACCCCACAAGCTTTCTCGCACTTTACATACGAAGCTTCTGGTCAGCAGATTCTCGTGGTCGATATTCAGGGTGTTGGTGATCACTATACGGACCCACAGATCCACTCGAGGCGAGGCAAAGAATTCGGCAAGGGCAACTTGGCTGTGCGTGGTTTTGAACGATTTCTAGGCTCACACCGGTGCAACCCCATTTGTCGATATCTAAAACTTCCTTTGATCAACCCAAAGGACGAGGACAGCAAACCGGTGGATCCGAAGGGTACAATCCCAGCGCAAACGTACATGAGCCAACCACGCGTTGTAGTAAATCAAGTTGATTCAATGTTGTGTCATTATTACGGCGACTCGAAGGCTTTTAAGAAGTACAGCTCAAAGAAGAAACGCGAAAAGAAGAAACGTGAAAAGCAGCCTAAGAATCATCGTAGATCCGGACATGAACACAAGTGGCAAGCCCAACAGCAGGAAGACGAACTACCTAGTGGAGATGGTATAGGAGTCGAAACTACTGGGGCTATCCAGCACGATGGAAACAGGTTTGTGACCGCCTTAGTTGACCACCAGCGATCGTGCTCTTCCTTCGTTTGCGATGGAGTTTCACAGTGCATTGTGTGTTAATGTACTAGCAATAGAGAAACACTGCTGATGTAATACAATCTGGAATTATCGAGTTACAAGGCGATGATGCTCTGCAGTATCGAGCTATTTGGTGTTGACGCTATGCGATCATCTACAGCTTTGATCTTGGTTCGAAGGAGCTGGATACGCTCAGCAACGGGGAATTTACTGAGTCGTCGACGCAGAGGTGATGAAAATGTGAGATGGCTGGTCCTCTCTGTTTGGCCAACGCGCACCTGAGCGTCTTCATCCTCGAGAATCGCTGCGTACGGTGGGCGTCCGATGCTACGTCCGTATGCTGCTGCATTCTCTGGGGTGTCGAATATCATGAGCTCTTTCAGAATGGATTTGACGACGGTATCCCGAAGTGCCTCATAACCCGGTACCATCGTGACATGGTCAAAGGCGTAGCCCATAAATCCTGGTGCATCCACAGACGACGACGTGAACACTGGCCAATGTGGGTTGTCCACAGGCACAAACGTAATTGGTCCAACGTAGCTGGAACGTTTACGGAAGTTCATTACATGCTCTGGTGTGGCGGCTAGCACCATACTGAGCGCACTTTGTCGTTTCCAAGCTACGAAACGAGCGATTCTCGGATCACGAAATTCAATGATGTCGCAGAACATGGCGACGAAGCCATGCTGCTCTGTTGAACCACAATACTGTTCTAATGCTCGGTGGGTGGGGTGCACAGCATGTATGTGTGCAAGTTCACGGTCGAGTTGATGCCTCAATGAAAAAAGGTACGACTTGAACGCCGACGTGGATGTGATAACAGTACTGAAGACCCGTCGTTCCTCTATCAACGTCCGATAGAGCTGGTCTCGATATTGCTGGATGAAAGCATTCCAAGCTTGGTTGACTCCTTGAATACGTGAAAGCGACTCACCGTCCAGGTATGAAACAATGAGCAGAGCAACACCGTCAATTGACAGAGCTGCCAGGTGACCTTCGGAGCTAGCAGCAGATACAATGTCTGAGGATTTGGAAGAATTATTGGTTTCAATAGTTAAACCATGCACAAATGTCGACCGAAAAGTGCAAAGTGGTGAGACTTTGACTTGTTCAAATGTCGTTCCCACTGGAGTCACAGTTGTTGAAAGTAAATTCAGATGCTGATTCACAGTGTGTTGGAGGAGAGAAGCACCACTTTGCATGAGACCGAAGAGATTTGTTGCAGATGCTCGGGCCATTGGCTTCGATTGGGAAAGGATGTTGGCCTTAAGTGGTAAAATGGGGAATGCTCATGCTTGTCAATAACCGCAACTTCAGATGTAGCCATGTTGAATTTGGACTCATACCGGTCTGGCACACTGTGATTGGTAAATTATCTGAGAGAGTTGGCAGGATTTGATTGGTGAATTTGAAGACGAGGTGAGTGATGGTGAACTTCAACTTGCACATACATTCTCACTTACTAGCTAACACTACAGATAAGCTTCATGCCCACTTTCCGATGAGCGCCATGAGACCTGCACCAAGCCACAGACAGATGTAGAGTGTGAATCGCTGTGACGTGGTGCGAGTGAGGAATTTCTGGCTCGTAGTCATATTGTATGTCAGCAACTCAACAAGACCCGTGTAGAGTAGAATACCACCAGCCACACAGTCGAAAACTCCCTGCACCCATAACGCTGTCGTCGAAGAACTGGAGTATGTGCTGTGGATGGCGATACCGAATGCTTGTCCAATAGGAGTAGTTATCGCGAATGCAAAGTTAAGCAACACCAACTTCATACGATTCGTAGTTGATCCTAATGTTGCACTGCCGACAGCAACACCCTCAAAGAACTGATGGAAGCACAACGCAGTCAAAAGAGTAGTGAATTCGGAGCCAGTAGTGACTCCAAGGTCGAGGCCAACAACAAGCGAGTGGAAGATGACCCCTGCTTCAAAAATGATCGTGGCCATTCTGCGACGGATACTGTTGTGTTCGAGTTTCTCGACGTCTCTCTTCTGGTAGGGGTTCGCCGTTGAATGTGGCGACGAAAAACTGTTACTCCGCGTACTGGTTGTCAACTCCACCACATCACCAGCGTGGTCATGCCCGTGACCGTGTAAGCTTGAACCGTCACTGCCAAAGAACACCACACTTTCGCACTCGATGAAATGCATCAGCATCATGATGATAAGAACGATCGCTAGGCCCAGACATTCGTATTCTTCCACAATAGAACCCAGACATTCATCACTTAATTTCTCGATGCCTTCCTTAACCATATGAATCAATCCCGTTGCAAGGACCACACCAAAAGCAAAGGCGCTGATAGCTTCCATGATGATCGAATTGGCACTGCAATGAGGAATCTTTTGCGCAATAACTGGAACGAGCGATCCAGCCATGGATACCGCGAAAATAGTGAAGATAGCACCCACGTGCATGTCCATGTCGTAGTACTCGGATTGAGTGGTGACGCACCCACAGCAGCGTTCGTCGGACATTGTGGAATGCCGAATGTGTTGTACAGGTAGAAAATATAAAAGTGATCGAATTGCTTTGGTCATTGTAGAATACAAGAAGTAAAGGTGGTTGTGACCCCAGCTGCAAAACTCGTCGCTACTAGCTAGTCGTCTGCTCAAAAGTGACCTCAAAACGCAGCTTGTGGTATCGGATAAGGTACAAGTAATGTGTCCTCATTGGTAATCCGCTCTCTTGTGGTTGCGACTACATTGCCCCGCCCAGAAATTCATTGGCTTTGATGACGGTCATGTCGTACATCTGGTTTGATCTCCACACACTTTCAACAAGTGTGCATACAGCACAATATACATGTGTACTGCAAGTAGTATGGCCACGCACTACCAACTGTAGAAATTGTAGCCATTAAAATTTAGAATGATTTCATTGGCTAAAACAATTCATCCAATCATATCACACTACGACGGTATCTTCAATTTGATCAGAGTTCGCACATGGGTTTGGTCTATTCATCATTCTCCTCTACTCCTCGAGAGTTGTGAGGTATGTTTTGCTCCGATCTACTCGGTTTTAGTGTATTAAAAAAGTATATCACGTTGGAATCGTTCTGTATGCACTAAATGAGTCGATAAACCAGCAAACCATGGTTACAGATTCCGAAAGTCCTGACATCTTGGTCATCAAATGATTTTTCAGAGAAACGAGATTTCTTCACTTTGTGTGGCTTACCTGTTCGACAAAACTTGTTTTTTATCGTTTTTCTCCCAATTTTTGAGCGTGGCCGCCGTCGGATAAGCGGGAGTTGCGGAGAAGTGGGAGCGAAACTTCATTTGTACTTCCAGCACTGAAACGTGTTCATTTGTCCGACGGCGGACGATGAAAGATTCGCATTTGTGCGTGGGATGCGGTTTTTTTTGCGAAGAATGGCAGTCAAATTGCAAATTTGGAAAACGTATTGTGTCCGGACACGAATGTGTTTTGTTTTTATCTGCTACTGGGGAACTTTCGACGATGTTTTGTTTGAATTTGTTGCCTCCAAGACTACAGCTTTTATCCACATTGTGAAAAATTCAGTCACGTGATGGCTACGAGTATATGCTTTTGGTTTGAGTGGTTTATTGTCGTGTTAAAAGCGATCAAGGCTCTGGAATTATTGTCCGTGCACATCGCAGACTATTGGCGTCAATAACGTCTGAATGGTAAGGTCAGTACTGTTACGCACCAACAACATCACCCATTTTCATTCTACTGGACTGGCGATCAAGTTACTTGCAACGCAAGACTTATAGCGGAAATATGGAGGATTTAGGCCTCCATATTGGCGCCGTTTTCATCATATTTGTTGTTTCTGCGGCTGGAACGCTCGTTCCCTTCATTTCGAAGAAGATCCCTGAATCTGAAACTAGTGCTATCACTATGGAGGCTATTCGCGTTTTTTCGTTTGGAGTGGTGCTGGCAACAGGCTTAATTCACATGATCAACGAAGGCATTGAGAAGTTAAGTGACGAGGCTCTAGGATCCATCGTGGAAGAGTATGGTTGTATGGGTTTGGCATTTGTTCTCCTAACTGTAGTCCTTATGCATTTTATCGAGTGCGAGAGTGTGGTGTTTTTTGGCAGTCAAGGGCCTACTCTTCATGGCCATCGTCACAGCCACAGTTTCGAGCTTCAGCACGACCACCATGCTCGAAACTCGGAGGATAGCGTGCGCGATCCTAGTAGCACACCAAGCGGGGATTTCCGCGTGTTGAGCCCGAAAGAGAAAATGTCCAAGGAGACCGACCAAGACCACAACATTCACCGAAAAATTGCCACTCTTATTTTTGAGGCGGGCGTGATCTTCCACTCTGTAATCGTTGGGCTTGATCTCGGTGTTTCAACAGGAACCGAATTCAAGACACTTCTCACTGCATTATGTTTCCACCAATTCTTTGAAGGTATCGCCATCGGTAGCGCCGCAATTAACTCTATGACGAGTGGCAGGAAATTAATGATGATCAACTTCGCGTTCGCTATCACAACCCCCATCGGCCAAGTGATTGGAATTGGCATTCGCAACTCGTATTCGAGTGAATCGACGACTGCATTATGGGTGCAGGGTATTTTCGACTGTGTGGCCGGCGGTATCTTGCTCTACACGGGTCTCATCGAGCTGCTGACATACAACATGACCACCAACCAGAAGTTTTTGACACGCAGTGCATCACACCGATTTCTGTTGTACCTTTGCTTGTGGTCAGGCGCTGGTCTCATGGCACTTCTGGGTAAATGGGCGTAGGAAATTCCTCTTAGGAGTCATAATTCAAATAAACGCATCACAAGTACAACTGAAGAATGCCAGCTCTTCCATCATCCCGTAGCGAATTCAACAGTTGTAAAATCTACCCATTGATTCAATAAAGTAGCTTATGGTACTATATTCTCAAACATCTTGCTAAGATTTCAACTAGTTTGATTTGTTCAACTTGACATTTCCAACATACACGGAAACTTGAATTTTTAGTACTTCGATGTAGATAATTACCCAAAAATGAATAAAGCTCATACTGAAGACAATGGGAATAAACTTAACTCTTCACACAAAGGTTAACAGAAAGAAGCAAACGCAACCTCGGGAATTCGCCAGAATAATCATCCGATGTAGAAATCAATGCTACCAATGTGGATGTCTTTCCGTCGTTCATTATATCTTTCGTCGCCTCATGAATTCTCTCCCTTCGTTGTCAGGAAGTCTGAAAACCATTGACTTCACTCGCAATATGTTGGGTTGCATCAATTAGTTGATGGGATTAATTCACTTCTTGTGCGTGTGCACTCCAACATGAATACAGGATTACCTTTTGCGAGGAAAGGAGTTACAACCACTACTTGGATATACAATATACAGAAGACTGAAGTAGTGAAATGGTTTCGTATGCTAATTGGTACTCCATGTACTTCGAAGTCGACTGTAATTTAACTTGGTAAGTCAACCATTGCTGATGCGGCTACTATCATAATATGTTATATTGCATGTAAAGCAACGCGCTGCAGTTGGCAATCATATACCATATAAACGCGACACCTGAATTCATGGACAAGCAATGAATTCTGTGTTCTAGAGAGCGTTTTGCTAAAGCTGGAAAATAACAGCGGTGTGGCATAGCCATCGCTAATGTTTGTTGTACACCCTACTCAAATTGTTCATGCTTCGTGCATAGTATTTCACTATTTAGTTCTGGCCTACTTTCATCGTACTTCAACATACATATATATGTGTGTAGTAGGTAAGCATAATACATGTAGTCCTAATCCGTAAACAAAGTCAACAAAGCAACCTCGATCAAAAGTACTCATTTGACGATTACGGTGCCACAATGGACCAGCCGCATGCCTAATGTTTTCTACCACACGGTCTATCGGCGCTAACTATTAGCAACTATTCTTGAGGTTATGTCGTCTCATCCTAGTTAAAATGGCGAGACATCTGCAGTCGCTCCCGCAAGTTCTCCAGTTGTGCACTAGTTGTCGACGGGCGTGGTGCATTGGTTGATGCACCACGATTGGCAGCAAAATCGTGGAAGGAAGTGAAACTTCGGCCACGAGTTTCTCCAGAAAGAGCACTCCCAGCCAATGCGGGGGCCGCCGAAGCGGTTCTTGCAGTGCGCGTTGTGATACCACTGTCTCGAGGGGGAAACAAACGACGAGTGAGGCTTTCTTCTGGTGCAGGATCACGAATGGCTGGACCTCCAAAATGGCTCATAACAGGAGGTGCAGCAGAAGCAAGATTGCTATTGCCGTTGTTGATACTGTCGTTTTGTTCATAGTGTAGTCCAGTGGGCTCGGTAGTATTTTGCTGTGTCTGGCCAATCCCCATCTCTTCGAATGCCTGGCGTACGGGAGAAGTAGCGGGTATGTCCTTCATTGACGCCTCAAACGCACTAGAACGGGTCTTCATCAGACTTTCAGCGATAATTTTCAGCGCAGACCGCATGTTGTCATTGGCAATGTCTACCATCATGACTTCAGCTTGAGGAAGAGTTGAAAAGAACATATGCATCTGCATGAGAACTCCAAAGATGTCAATACCCTCAAACGGAGTCAGCGAACTAGCTTGGACGTGTGATAGCTTCAGGAGGATACGTCCGACGAGCTGATCCAGTGAGTCCTCCTTCAGCAAATGCTTGAGTGTGTCGTTTTTGTTGTAGTCACCAACATCATTGTGCATGAGGCGCTGCAGAAGGTTGATCACCGACGGATAGACATCGCCAGGCTTCGCCCGCTCAGTCAATTTTCGCATCGCCTTGTAAAGAGCCTTAAATACCATTAGATATCGCTTTTCTTCTGGAGCGAGAGTTGCAATCTCAGATGCAGGCAAGTTGGCCTTTTCGGAAAACTTTTCCATTCGTGGATCCATGATCTTCGAGCATAACTCCAGCAATACGCGTTCTACCGTGTAGCGTTGCATGCTAGTTACAGCATCACTGCTGAAGACAACCGTCAGCGTCGTGATGCTAATCGCAAGAATATACATCTCTGGTCTCTTTTCAGCATTACCAGCGTAAAAGGCTCCATGGATGCAGTCGCAGAGGGCCAAAACGATCTCGTTTACATAAGAGTGCAAAAATTCAACCTCTGACGGATCTGAAGGACGGTTGATAATCGCATACAGACCCTTGAGAGCATTACCACCTTCCTTGTATGCTGGTGTCCCTGCCGGCACAATCTCTTTCGAGGAGTTAATAAGCAACTCGATTGGGCGCAGCAGTAGCTCTTCGATAACCGCACTAGATGACATTTCTTCAGCACATTCGTTATTTGGCGTGCTCATGTCAACATCACCATCGTGTGGATCACTTTGAAATTGCTGCACACCAGTTATCGAGGTAGGTTCCACAACAGGCTGTATCTCCTGAGTACCAAGCGTCGTAGTAGGAGCAAATATGTTCGTTGGAGCTGTAGATGCAGCAGCAGCAGTAGCTGTAGCTCGACTGTACCCAAACCCAAATCCTGCTTGTTGAGGACGCTGTTGTGCTACCTCAGAATCTGGTATGCTTTTCTGTGCTGTTGGTGCAGCAGGTACACTTGGGAAACTGCTGGCAGGTAAATGCTTCAGACGAGCATTTAGCAAATCTATGCCTTGCTGGGTGGTGATACCAGCAAATCGGAAAAATTTATCTGGGTTTCCTCCTTCCGTCCGCATGTACACAGCAACGAGTGCACTGATCGCACTCTCACGAAGCTCCTTCTCGTGAGCAACGACGTATTTACCCACGTCTTTAATGCATTTGCGACCAATAACATTATATCCATGAACACTCACGATATACTCCACCAAATCAATGCACTCACACCGACTTTTCATGTTCTTCGAACCATTGAAGCACTCAATCAAATATGGGACGTACTTTTCAGGGTTGTACACGTCGACCACTAGTTTCATAACGTCGCGGAAGCGAACACGGAAGCGAGGTTTTGACTGGCCACTTTCCTGAAGGAGGTACGGCAGCAGGATCGCTGCCTCAACATCATCCAAGCGATATTCCGAGTCTTTTAGCATCTCGAAGAGTTTGACCAGTACCTCCAAGAGCTTGGCCAGTGCCTGGACGTTATTGTCAACGATACGAAGGGTACACCACTTTAAAATGAGATCAAGTGACGAAATCACTTCGTCGGCTTGGTGAACAATGCACAGCGTCAACTCATCCATCGCTGCAAGCATTCCTTTTTCCAAGGATGGTGCAAACAACTTGGTGTGGAACTCCGGGGACAGAAAAGGCTTCCATTCGACCTCGAGTTCACCCTTGCGCGAATTCATTTCACTAACGGACGTCGTCTCAAAAATCCACTTATTGTGCTGGCCCTTTGAAATTCTTGCTGGTTTGTTATTACTCATTTTCAGCAACGGAGCAGCATCCTTGGTCGAGTTATCTGTCATTGATGAAGAGGAGGCCATGGGAGCCCGAAGCGAACCCGGACGTGTAAGACGTGATTTCACTGGAGTGCCACCAGACGCAGATCCACTAGCTCTTCTTTGAAGCCCGCCACGTCCAAGTCCACCGGTAGTAGAACCTTTGCTGACAGTTGATGTAGCCACAGGAGGCGTTGCACTTGGTGCAGAGATAGATGAAGTAGCTTCTCTGGCCGCGGTAGTATTTCCACTGGCATCAACTACGTCACATACTTTTTGCAGCAAGGGTTTCAAAGCTCGCATTGCAGCAGGTTTGATGTCACGGCATCCTGCCGAATATACAGTGTCCTTGCCAACCGACTTCATCACTTCAATAAGCAATATTTGAGCCTTCTCACGGGCTTCAGATGACTTGTCCATCATGCATTGCACCGTCGGAGCGACTAAACAATTCAAGTCAATCTTCTCACATCTTTGTAGGTGCTCCGCTGCCCAACCAAGCAGCTCGGCTCTTCCAACTGTATTCATGAGACCTTCCGACAGTGGAGAGAGAAGACTTTCCATGCAGGCAGTCGAAGTTGCATTACTGTGGTAAACCCAATTGTGCAGTGCTTGTATAGCTGCTGTTTGCATTGCCTTCTTGTTGTCAGCAACACCAGTGATCAAACTCGCGCCTAGAATTTTTGACATCTTGGCGATATCGGGACCAACACTAGTGGCCACGACACCGATCACGTTAGCAGCTTTCACCTTCAAGTTAGCGTTCGAATCGTTAAGGCGAGCTTTTAGGACGCGAAGCACTTCTTGGACAGGTCGAGTGAACTCAATTGCGCAGCCTGCCCCCTCGCAAATAGCTTGAACACTGATCATAGCCTCTTGGCGCTTCTTCCAGGCAAGTTTATCTTTCTCATTCTTCATATCCTCAAGCAGCTCTTTCGTAATCTGGGCGCTCACATCAACACGACCGAAAAGTGCCCCAGGGTCTGCTGTAGATGGGGCTTCGTCTTGGTCTTTCACCTGCCGTTTTACGCTCGCCATTGCTTTTGCTGGATCAAAACCTACCTTCTGGAACTCCTCTTCAACAGTCTTAGCCAACGCTGGCTTCCAGCTATCCAAATTCAGTATTGGGAGTAATGCTGGTCCAAGCTGCGAGTACATCGTACTGAGCAGTGAAGTTGCAGCACTGCGGACTTTAGGGTTTGAAGATTCTAATCCTTGGGGGCCCTTCGCGTATTCAATTAAGGCTCGCGGATTGCAAATGGAGATACCGAAGTCTTTCACGCAGTCCGACAATACTGAAAGTGCCTCAATGTGAGCCAATGGTAGTCGAACCTTCGGCATGTATTCGACCATACAACCAGTTGTATATGAAGGGCTTGTCGCCTCACAAAACTGAATTATCATATTGCGGATTGCTTCGTTCGCCTTCCTGTCGCCAATCTTATCACACGCGCGAGGGGTGACAAGACAGACAACACCGCGCGGGAATTTGCTTGCAGCAGTTTCAGCAAAAGTTCCAACCGCCTGGAACGAACTCTTCAGCACATTGATATTGCTGTCCTTGAAATCCTTCACCTGCTTTGACAAATACACCGTGAATGCTTCAATCACTCGCATGCTCATTGTGTTAGATTGCGCCTTGGCGTATTCCTCCAGTCCTTCTATTGCTCCTTTACGTTCCATCCATTTTGAACTTGCAAATCCTTCTTGAATCGCACTCCAATTCTCAAGATGTAACTCGCTAATTATTTCCTCCGCTTCTTCAGCGGAGACTGAGATCGCCATTGGTGTAAAATCAGTACTAGCACTGCCACCTGCAGATGGACCAGTGCTTGACCCTGCAGCAGTGGGTTTTCTGGGAGGTGCTTTCGGTGTCGTACCACCACCAGGTTTCGTTCCCAACCGAGTTGGTGGCCCACGCTTTTTCAATGAAGGGCGACGAGGACCAGCAGGAGCAGGACTTTCCATATCCACATCAGCGGTGTCAAGCTCTGATGTTTTGGACCCACCAAAACTTGAGCGACTTGCAGCACTACCTGCACTACCGGGACGTGATGGTGCAGCACTGCCGGGGCGTGAGGGGGCAGCACTGCCGGGGCGTGAGGGGGTAGCACTCCCTGGGCGAGAAGACTGCGCGCTGCCAGGACGAGAAGAAGGAGTTGATGCAGTACCTCCACCCAGACCTCGCTGAATCGTCTTGAACGCTCGTGAATTCTTGCGCGCAATTTCATCCATCATGTTTTGTAGCCATCCAGCTGTTTGATCGGTTGCCTGTAACAGTATGATGAAGGACTTTTGACCTTGCTCGCGCACCTTCGGATCCGTATCATCGATGCCTTTCATAAGCATTGCTCCAAACGATACGATGAGTGCCTTGTCGCTTAAATCCACAAAGCGATTTTCCACAGCACGTGTTAAGAAAGCCATCGTTTGAACGCGCGCTGGTGGAGCTTTGTTCTTCGATGCATCACAAGCTAACTTCAGGTCATCCATCATCATGTCAATCGTCATCGCATGCTGAAGGAACAAGTCCAGGGTCTTATTTGTAGCGTTCAAAATCACCGATTTTTTGTCTGACAGTTTCCGAAGAAGTTCAGGAAACATTGTTCGCGCATATTGCGTGAAGTTCTTGCGTAAACCATCTGCAAGCGCACCAAGTACCTCAATCGACTTCGCCACTATATTAACATTCGAGTCGTTTGTCAATGGCTTCAGCGTTGACACTAGTTCGTAATAATCACCATTAGCTAACTTAGGCACTGGACCAATCAGTTCCAGAACAATTTTTAGCGCTTCCACCTTTTCACTCCACTTCGGTAGCGCCAGCTTGGTCTTAAACTCAGACTTCGGGAGTTTGGCAAGTAAATCCACTGTCTCGGCAAAATCACGAGGGTCAAATGCTGCTGCAGCTGGCTCGGCCACTCCTGATGTAGTATTTGATGCTTTCCCACCAGCACCAGTCGCTTTAGCTGGCTTAGCGCCTCTGACAAACTTTGTCGGCGCAGCTTGGCCAGGCACAACATCTTTAGTTTGTTCCTCAAACTCTGTTTGTTGGGCTTGTCGAAGGTTAGCTACAATATCCTGAACAAGTGCCGGGCCAGTCCATCGGTGGATCTCTACCATAATACTCATGGCAATCGGTCGCACTTTCACGGCACCTTCCATCAACTTCGGCAGTGCTGTTTTAATAGCTTGCAGTGGTACAACTCGTGGTCCATACTCCTTTAATGCATCCAGTATGCACGTAGCACAAGCTGGTGGTACCTTTGGCTTGCGATTGTTCGTTCCTTCTAACAGAGCCCCCACTGTCTCTTCCGCTGCACCTGCCGCAATAAATGCATCTGTCAGTTCTGTACAGAGCTTCACAATACCCGGTCGTGCCGAGAATCCTTTATCAGTCACTCGAGTCATCACTCCACCAACAATGTCCTTATCAAAAGGTTCCACATTCAACGTATACGCCAACGCCGCTGCAATACCTGCTTCCATAGCACTAGCATTGGCGTCTTCACACATCTTTGTAAATAGCTCCATAGCTGGTCTCACTTGATTCGTCTTGACTCCAGGCTGTTCAAACAGCGTCTTCAGCTCTTCAAATCCTTCTTTTCTTAATTTCCAGTTCTTATCTGTCAATTTGGGTAATACAGCGTCCAGCGAGACAGCTCCAGTTTGTCCTCCAGTGTCCACCTTCTTGTCCACCTCCATATTCGACAATGTCGACGCTACATTCTCCATTTGCGTATCTTTTGGTCCTTCTGAAGCTCCAGCATCTGACATCGTAACGTCCTCCACTGCAGTGTCCATGTGGACGTCAATTGGAGCAGGTGGAGGTCTCTTAACAGCACGTAAAGGTGGCGAATTGGCTACAAAAGTCTTCTTTTGGGACGGGACGGGCGGGGAGTTGACTACACCGCCGAATCGAGGCGCTGGAGGGGCTTCTGCCTCTGCTCCGTCGCCTTCTTCCTCGTCATACTTGATATTGGACGAAATAGACTTGGAAATGTCCATTAATGACGCCACATCGAAGCCTGCGCACATGCTGCACGTGCAACTGGCATTACGAAGGCATTTCTCGGCCATTGTGTCTGAAACTGATACAGATAGTTAGAAGAGACGATCAGGCACACAATGAGCTGCCGCTGGGTGTCTACAGATGCGTGTAGAGCGAGATATGAGACCGCCAAGGCCTGGCGACAAGTGAGTTCCGCCCTACGGAAGAAAATTTTCGAGTGACGAGTGAGATTTGAATTTTAAACACGTATGCGACATGTGGAGACATAGTGAACTTGAGTGTTAAAGAGTGATGGTCAGGGAAATGTGAGATTGCCTCCCGCCAAAAAGTTGCAGTAGGATAGAGGACAAGTTGAGGTCGTTAAAGTACAGGAAGCTCCTAAAAATAGCGAACGGTGCGAATTTCTCGTGAACATACGTTTTTTCTCTTCTAACGTTAAATTCTATTGTGGCTATTACTCGCTGGTATCGTGAAAATGAAAAATCACGGGTGGATGGAGAGGGCCAAAAGTTCAAGTTAATGTAGAGTGAAGAGAAGCAGAAAGAATCAAGGTTTACCACTTTATTTGTCAAGAAATGCTCCAAGTCAGACTGAATCATCCAGTCTGATTTCAAGCAAACCAAAGAACATTTTCGATCGTACAGTTGCCAAACCTCAAGCATCTCTAAAACAACACAAATTGGAAGCTGCTATGTCTACTACAAAGAAATTTGAGCGATATTAAAAACGCCTTTGTTTTCGACGCAGCGTTATCTCTAACGTAGTCATTACGGCTAAAGGGACCGCAAATGGGATATCGAGGATGGAAAACCAGGAAAGACAATCAAGGAAGAAAACAAGTTTAATTTCTCTGTACACGGTGGTAAAGGATCACCAGTATGCAAGAGTCAATGCACTACTAATGACCCGCGACACGCAAAGATGCCATCAACTTACGCGTCTACAGAGAGCCAAAATGTGTCCCGAGACTCATCCGTGTCTGCTCCCTTCAGCAAACACCCATTCAAGAAAAACACCAAAGCTATTCAGCTACCAACAAAATTTGAAAACGGGAACAAGACAACACGAATTCGGAATGTAAAGAAATCGATTCAACTGTAAACAGCGAATGACTGATCCAAAAGTTGAAGTCGTCGAAAGCACCTCAGCCCACTGAACTTAGCTGTAAACGTCAATACTTACTTCTCCGGTCCACGAAATTGTGTAGTAGATTTTATTTGCCAACATCTTACTACCTACTCATCCATTTTAAGCACTGCAAACATCTTTGGAAAGCCGAGTTTCTTATATAAGTTGTCTAGTTCCTCACACAAGCATCGATTAATCTTCTGAATACCAACACACTTTGAACAACATTTTAAGCCATCCGGTTACGTCGTTGAAAACAACTCATGCTGACATTTTCATTCAATTGAAGCACTATGGCTTAGGATTCTAGCGGATCGTCGTGCTACTTTTCAATTTCGTTCCGGCATCACCAGTATACTCTTTTGTAAAGCTCTCGAGAATCTTGTACCTTGGATCAAACTCGGTTTTCAAAGGCCCACTGTTTGGAATCACCAATTTCGCTGCAACCGTGGTGGGGTTGTGGCCTTGGTCCATCCACCGCTGAAACTGGTACTTCTGTATAGTCTCTGCGAGTGCTTTCACTCTCGGTATGTCTCGCAGTGACTCAAAGAGTATCGCAAGCTTTGCTTCAGATGCTCCTGACTGCTCTAATATCGAATAGATTTTATAATCTGAGAGCCCGTCAATTCCTTTTGCCGCCCTGTACTCTGTCGCAAACCAAAACCACTGAATAATGTGCTTCTTCTCGTCAATCTTCTGTCCAGCTCTGTCAAGGTGAAAGTATTTGAACAACCATAATGGATCCTCCCCAATTATAACCCAGACCTTGTTTGATAAATACATGTCAAATTTGCGCAATTTCCAAGTCATCTTGTCCAGATCCGCAAGTTTAGATATACCTTGAACATTCACTCTCTCTTCATTATTCGAACTGTCATCTGTATCGGCGAGGTTTGCAACTTGAGCTTCGGTTGTCCTTAGATATCTCTTTGGAGTTGTCAGGCTGAGTAAGGAACGGTTTCGAGCAGTATTTTTCGAAGTAGAGTCTTGCAGGTGCTCTGAAGTAGCGTTAGTGCTGGCGAGAAAGGCACATAGCACCAATAGCACAGCAATGTGCATACGCATAATCGTTTAATGTCTCTCTGAGTCTGAAATCTTAAAGTCCAATTGAAAAATGAGCAAGAGCAATTCCCAAAAGCGGTATCTGATATTATGGTACGAGTTAGTTGTATACCATAAACTACAGTCTAGTAATAACTAAAACATGCAGAGATAAACTTGTATACCATGGTATATACCTTACAAGTTGTATATGAATGATATCCCACCTATATCTCCATACCGTAAATTCCTAGTCTGGGTTTGTTCCAAACGATACAGTAACCTGCGTCAATAAACAACGGGGTGTAGCAGATCCAGGGGATCCAAGCAGCGCAGAGCTTTGGCGGTCGCCTAGTTGCCAAACGTGCGCACGACCGGACTTGCCGTTTGCTTGCAGTCGTCGGAGAAGCGAATGCGCAACTAGGTGTTTGCGCATCGACTAACAAGCACTGGCCACGAGGGCACCGAGGTAGAGTAGGCTTTTGCTTAAGGAAGACAATCTCACTTTTGCTTTCGCTTCAAAGTGCGGAATTGACTACAAAGTTAACTTTAGCAGCCCAAGACCGAAATGTCTGGCCCAACGCAACGCGACGCGGACGGCGACGTGGTCATGGCCGTCAGCCAGCCTGTGTTCGAGTTCGTCCAGGCCCCGAAGCTCGAGGACTGGAGCCAGGAAGCAATTGTCGAGTGGCGCAAGACGAGATCGCAGTATGAGTCTCGCATGCGCCAGCTCTGTGTGGACAGCGGCGAGTCGCTTGCGAAAGCGCTCGCTACGGTGAAGGACTCGTTTGAGCTGAAGCTGCTGGAGGTGGTGAGCCTCTATGAGTTGCAAACGACTGTGGAAGAAGTGACGGAAGATCAGCTTGTTAAGCTGATCTATGACCGCACTAACAACGTCATGAACGAGTTTGTCCCAGATTTGGATGGGTTCTTTCGGAAGAACCTCAAGATGGACTTGAAGGAGGTCGACATCGACGCTCGAGTCCTGAAGTACTACCGTGATTTTTCTGAGCTGATTGAACAACACGGTTGTGGTCGCCTGCTCGCTGTTGGGCTTCCGGGCGATAACATGTTCGAGGACCGTATGAAGCAGCGTTGCAAAATACTGCTGGACAACCTGGAGCCACAGGTCCTGCGCGATGATGTGCAGCGGTATGTTAAGTACGAGCGCCGCTCGGCGAGGAGGAATGACTTGGAGTTGTTCCGCATCATCAAGGAGCGCGCACAAACGCAGCACAAGTACCACGTGCTGAACATGGAGTACAAGCAAAAGGTCGACAAGGGAAGCGACAGAAAGGTTTCGGTTAAGGACGCCAAGCCCCAGAAGGAACGCGAACAGCGCGGCGGCGGTGACCGCGAGAAGCCGAAGGCGGACCCAAGCGTGTCTGCTGTGCGAGGCAGAGGCGCTGGTCCGCCCTCTGATGGCTGCCTTCACTGCGGGGGTGCTCACTGGTTGCGCGAGTGCCCGACAGCATCTGAAGCGGACCGGCGCCGCGCGTTGGAAACGCTGCGTTTCCAGAGGGACGGAAGCAGACTACGGTCAAAGGCGGTGCACAACGGCCAAAGCCGGTATCCGAAGGCCGGCGAGGTGCTCGTAAATGGGATGGTGACCGCTCCGTATTGTGCGGACTCAGGTTCCGACCGAAGCATCATCCCCCAGAATCTGGTCGATGAATTGGTGGAGTTGGGCAGTGATGTCCAGCTCACTCTGCTACCCCATCCAATCGTGGCAACCGTGGTTGGTGGTGGCCAGGTAGAGTGCACGCATGAGGTGGTGGTTGATTTGCAGTTGCAGACCGCCGCGGGTATGGTGCGTGTCGCAAGTGTCGCATGTCTGGTCATGGGTGGCGGCGAGACGGAGTTCTTACGTGGTGACGACACGCTCAAGTTGCTGGGGATCGATGTGCACAGACAACTCGAGCAGCTCGCCGGTGGGGATGCAGTAACCGACAACGACCCGTTCGAGCCTGAAGTGCCTCCCGCGGAGACCGATGTGGTGGCCCGTCTGGATGCCATGTTGGTTGCCGTGCTGAGCGAAGGTTTCGACCCAAGCTTGTATGAGGAGCTACGCCAGTTGGTGTTTGAATATCAAGACATTTTCGCCGTTGATGTTGGTGACGACCCACCAGCCAGTGTCGAGCCCCTGACAGTGACGCTGAAGCCAGACGCCGTTCCGTTTCGCGCCAAGCCGCGCAAGTATGCACCTGCTCAGCGCGAGTTCTTACGCAAAGAGCTTCAACGCCTTGAGGACCTCGGGTACATCCGCAAGAACAATCATAGCCGGTGGGCATGCGCGGTGGTTCCAGTGGCCAAGCCCGGGCGCAAGATGGAGTTCCGCATGACTATAGATTACCGGTCGGTGAACAAGAAAACTGTGCCAATTGCTGGTGCAGCGCCCAACATGGACACCATCACGCATGCCGTCGAGGGAGCCTATTGATTTTCGGTCTTTGATTTGCCAAAAGGATTTTTCCAGTTCCCACTAGCTGAGGCCAGCCAGGAATCGATGTGCTTCATCTCGGAGGATACGGTGTACACACCCACGAGGGTGCCTCAGGGGGCTATGGACTCCTCGGTTCACTTCCAGAACCAGATGCAGAAGGTCTTCGCCGCCATGCTGTATACTAACCTTCTGCTGTGGATCGACGACATCCTCGTACATGCCAAGTCTGCACGTGCTCTGATCGACGTTCTTCAGCATTTCTTCGATAGAGTTCGTTCGTATGGCCTGTGCCTGAGTGCTATCAAGAGTTGCCTATTCCAGAAGGAAGCTAAGTGGTGTGGCCGAATAATTAGCGGTGATGGCATTTCACATGATCCGGCACGCCTGCACGCCCTCGCGACGCTGCCACTTCCTGTGACTGGCTCGGATTTGCAGCAGTTCCTGTGTGCGGCAGGGTGGTTGCGTGACACGCTCATTGACTATGCACGTGTGGCGAAACCGTTGCATGAGAAGCTGGAGTCAGTGTTTTCTACGGTGGGCCGCACGTGCCGTCTCGCGGCAGGCGGCAACCTGGAGTGGGCCGAGGCGGAAATCGAGGCGTTCGAGGCGACCAAGTCGTTGATTTCATCATCGCAGCCTCTCGCATTTCCCAGCGATGACAACGATGTATGTGTTTTCTCGGGTGCATCCGAGGCTGGCTGGGGTCTGATAGTCACGCAGGTCATTCATTGGGATGATGACCTGGCGCCATGGGAACAGGCTCACCAACTGTTGGTGTGCAAGAGCGGCATCTTTACGGGTGCTGCCAGGTACTGGGCCATCATCGACAAGGAAGCATTTCCGATCATGTGGGCCTGCGTGCACTTGGAGTATCTGTTGCTCCGCAACCGTGGTTTCCGTCTCTATTGCGATCACAAGAACCTCATTTACATCTTTGACCCGTCGGTGGAGCTGAAGCGCCACATCCGGGGGCGCCTGCAGCGATGGGCTCTCGCACTTACTGGACTCCCGTATGTGATCGAGCATCTCGACGGAGAGCGCAACGACTGGCCGGATCTACTCTCGAGATGGGGGTGTTCTCCGACCGGAGCGGGTGGGGCAGTCACACGCTGTAAGGCCATCACTCGTAGCAGCACTCGGGCAGGCACTGCGGCCTTGCCCGACGAATGCCACCGTCTGTGGTCTCGTTTCGATGGATTTGTGTTTCCGATGTTCGACGAGATCAAGCGCGCGCAGACGGAACACCAGAGGGTGAAGCCGACTGGAGCCGAGCTCAACAACGAACATGTCCTGGCGGTGGATGGAAAGCTGTGGCTTCCAGAGCGCGCGAAGCTCCTGATGCGCAGAGTGATGATCGTGGCCCATTGCGGCAGCCAAGGTCATCGTGGCCTGGAATCTATGATGTACACAATTCAGCAAGTGTTTTTTGTACGTGGCCTCTCAAAATTATGTCGCCAATTCCTGAGTCGGTGTCTGTTTGCAAGCACACGAAGGGTGGTAATATCATCCCGCGCCCATGGGGCCCGACGTGTCAAGCGACAATGCGCAACGAGATCCTGCACTACGACTTCTTGTACATGGGGGACAGTGTGGGCACCACGCGCTACGTGCTCGTACTCAAGGACGGCCTCACGCACTTCTGCGAGCAGATTGCGTGCGACTCCCCAACCAGCGAGGTCGCCGTGCAAGCGCTGCTGGATTGGACCAAGCGATTTGGCACGCCAGAGATTCTCGTGTCTGATACGGGCTCGCGTTTCAAGAACCTCGTTGTCAACGAGCTCTGCCAACGCCTGTCTATTGAGCAGCACTTCGTGCTCGCCTACTCGCCCTGGATCAATGGCTCGGTGGAGCGCATAAACCGAGACATTCTACAAGTGATGCGCGTGATGCTGATGGAATTCCAGCTAGCCACGTGCGAGTGGGTGTACCTGTTGCCTTTGGTACAATCCAATTTGAACCACACTGCGGTACCCAGCCTGAACAACCACACGCCGAGCGAGCTGTTCACGCTACTACCCGCCCCGAACCCGCTAGCGTCTATCGTGGTGCCACGACCAAAGAAGAATCTGATCTTTGATGCAGCCACCCAGCGCGATAACGTCGAGGACCTACGTTCGGCGCTGTACGCCATGCATCATGAGGTCGTAGAGACCAAGGACACCCGCAGGCGCCGGAACAAGGACAAGTCGGTCGGCACTCAGTGCAACTTCACCGAGGGCGACTTCGTTCTTTGGTCGCGGATTGACAGCCGCCAGCCGAACAACAAGCTGTTGGTCCGCTGGGTTGGGCCTTTCGAGGTGACTGAGGCGCTGCCGCACTCGTTTATGGTGCGTCACCTCGTCACTAATAAGCTCTACAATGTCCACGGTTCCCGACTAAAGTTTTTTGCTGACTCAAGCCTGGATATCACTGAAGAGCTGATCGCGCATGTCGGCAACCAAGGCATGGTGCTATTGATCGAGCAACTCAAGGATCATCGCTACGCCAAGTCGCGTGATGAGTGGCAGGTGTTGGTGTCCTGGGTCGGCCTCCAAGTTGAAGAGGACTCGTGGGAGTCATTGAGCGCAATGGCAGTAGAGGTGCCCGCCAAGGTTAGCGAGTACGTTGAAAGCAGTGGCAGTGCCGCACTGGAGACGGCACTTGCGATCATCCTCACCAACCGCCGTACTACCGGCCATGTCTAACTGCATCGGCACGGCGGCCAACCTGGCGACACACTGCGGCTCTTGGAGGGCGGTGTAGCAGATCCAGGGGATCCAAGCAGCGCAGAGCTTTGGCGGTCGCCTAGTTGCCAAACGTGCGCACGACCGGACTTGCCGTTTGCTTGCAGTCGTCGGAGAAGCGAATGCGCAACTAGCTGTTTGCGCATCGACTAACAAGCACTGGCCACGAGGGCACCGAGGTAGAGTAGGCTTTTGCTTAAGGAAGACAATCTCACTTTTGCTTTCGCTTCAAAGTGCGGAATTGACTACACGGGGTCACAACCAATAACCTGATAAACTCTAAATATCGCCAATTTCAAATTGAAATAAGCAAGGACTGGAGCAAAGAAATCAAGGCAGTCGTCAAATTACATCCAAACATTTTCTGTTTGGGCAGTGTTTGAATTTAGGCGCGAGTTCGGCTTTGTATCACCACCCGCTTCAATTGCTAGGTCTGCAAAATTGCATTTGCACTAATTCGCTTAAGCACCATCCGATCCGACATGTACAAGACACCAATCAAATGCGTCCACCTCACTTGGGTGAGAAGGCATGCATGTCGTACGCTGAC
Source organism: Phytophthora palmivora (assembly GCA_008079305.1). NCBI lineage: Eukaryota > Oomycota > Peronosporomycetes > Peronosporales > Peronosporaceae > Phytophthora > Phytophthora palmivora. The sequence continues at coordinate 129,083 of VOQZ01000998.1, forward strand.
ATAGCAATCTGGGCTGTTACAGAATACACTCTGCCTGCCGCTCCAACAAGGCTACCATTTGTCGCACACTGAAATCCAGTGATAGGATCTTGGTCAAAGGTTAGTCCTATCAGTATCCAGTATTTACCACTAATATTGCTGGAACCACTCAGGATTGATTAACAAGGCTAGTGTCAATTTCTTCTTGAACTAAAATCAATACACATGCAAATGATCCTGTTTTCATTCCGCGATTGCATCATACACCGTGCAAAGAGGATTCACTCCATTTTGGATGGAGCTACCCATTACTTCGACAAATATTCCCTGAAGTATATTCTCTCGTCTCATTGATAGTTGAATAGTTTCTTGTTCAATTGCCATCTTCACGGTAACTGGAACGCTTCTCTTTGGCTCCAGATCAGTTCTCGATAGTGTTTCCAGTCTAACTTACTGCATTAACCCCCCAAACCCGGATGCCTATATAATATATGATTGATAAATTTCTTATCATGCCCCAGATACATGATAAGGAAATAAACTTGAGTTGAGTATGGAAAGTATACAAACGTCAAGTCGACGAGGGAAAGGATAGTGCGCAAATCCTGTACATGGACATGCGGTTTAGACCAAAAAAGACATTAGTAAATTTGGCAAATATAAAATTAAGAAGGGGATCAAGTCGCATCCAGTCGTTCCTTATAAATTAATAGAGGCACAAAATCCTGTCCACTGGTTGGGAGTCATGTCAAGATTCGCCATAAAGAAAAGAATGGCGTTCCGTTCACGCTGAGCTGAGCTGAAAAAGCTTGGGTGGACTTCTAAGCACCCCTCTGGGCTCTCGAACGGCTTCACCTACATCGCACCCGGTAAAACAAAGAAGGACGTGCCAGGCCAGGACTATTTTGTTGGCGAAGAGGAACTAATGAAATACTTGGACCGATGTGACTTAGGTTTGTACAGCGCTTGTGAGCCACGTGAATATCGAACCGTTTGATATGTTGTTATTAGTGTTAGACGATCTACGATGCCAGAATGAAACCTCGAAGGATCACGGAACTGCACCGGGACAAGCCCAAGCTACGGCAGCTGGTATACGAGTTTTATCGTGAGCCACGAATCATGACTGCTATCTAACATGTCTAATACGTGTTTAATGTGGTGTTATCGTGTCCCAATCTGAAGCTACGAATGGTAAGTTACTTATTTATGCAATCTTGTGTGTATGTGCTAATTGTGTCATTTGTTTCCGTGCTAGATGTCGAACAAGACACTCCCCAGCGTAATCTGGGACCAATCCTTGATGCGGTTACCTCTGATGATGACGCCAAGAACGCACCCCCGTCGCCAAACCTCAGTGAAGTGACCTACATCAGCAACGAGATGATTTTTGGTGGTGAATTTGATACTGACGAAACCATTGGTCAGTCTATCATGTATATACATGATACGAAATGAAAAACTAACTTATATCACGTATATAACGTGGTTATTGATTAGAAGTGAACCTGACGACATTGGATGACAACCCGGACGAGCTGACTGGTCTTGATTCGGATGGAGAGAATGATGACGGCCTTAATGATTGGAGTAGTGAAGAACATGACGAGTCAAGTGATTGTGATGCTGACGACAATGATGTTGTTGTCCAGCCGGATATAATGTTTGACGAAAAAATTCTGGCTGCTGTTGGAGGTGTTGATAGTCTTGAGTCCATCAGTAAAACTGTTCTTGATGACATGGCAACAACCGGGTGGACGGACCCAACTACGTGTACTCCATATCCGTACTGGAGCGGTCCGTATGAGCCGCCTGACCCCAAAGTTGCTTTCGAAGACTATCCGCGCTTGTATGATGGTCCATTCGGGCCCACCGAAGACGCATTGGCTGCTGCCGCGACCCCGTCTGGAGCTTTCTTCTATTTTATGACACCTGATCTGTGGGACGACATCGCGTTACAAAGTAATAACTACTTCATCGAGAAACTGAACGAACGCGTCGATGGTCAATACGCTAAGCAAATTGATCGCGAGGCGAAGAGACCTGGATACCGCCGAGTGGCAAAACAAGACATCCGCAAAAAATTGAAAAAATACCTGATATTAACCTGATATTACTGCAAGCGATCTATGTGTGGTAGTTGTTTGGGTTATTGATAGCTCGGACGGTGGCTCCTAACAAGGAGAAACTGCAAAATCACTGGAAAACGACAGACCAAGGCGCTGTTTCTCGTGAAAACTTCGGGCGCTTCATGTCACGGGACCGGTTCGCACATGTATCACGAAATCTTCATTTCAGCAGCAATTCTGACCCTCGAGCTGCTATGGATAGAGCATGGAAGTTACGACCGGTGATCGAGAGTCTACAGTAACGTTTCAAAGACGGCTTCGTACCACATCCGATCATGGCGTTCGACGAGGCGATACTGCCCTCACGGTCACTTTTCAATGGAATGAGCGTTTACATGAAAGATAAGCCCCATAAGTGGGGTGCCAAACTCTTCATGTTGAATTGCTCACGTACGGCCTATTGCATTCGGTAAGAAGCTGAGCATACCTTCAGGTGTGCTCAACATTTGTTTTGGTCGCTAAGTTATCTAATCATGTCTAATACACGAATGTAACTATATAAACGTGTCCGATACAGGTTCGAACCGTACCTTGGGAAAAACAACACTATTCAAGGACAGGAGATGTTGGATGCGAAGACGGGTCCTGCCGCAGTTGCACGCAATCTTCACCACTTATTTGGAGACAGAACAACCCAGCGGATGCGACTCGTCGTGATGGACCGCTACTATACGGCTGTGCCTCTCGCATTGTATCTATTATCGCGAGGTTTCTACAGTATCGGCGCGGTTGTGACTCGCCGACTTGGATTGAACAAATATGTCATTGAAAAGAAGAAAAAGAGGCTTATCAATTTTGAGCGAGGAACCTTCACGTTTGCAGAGTCCACAAAGGTTGCGGATCTCAAGATGTTTCATTGGTGGGACAACCGTCCAGTGCATATGCTTTGCACGGGAGGCAGTATCGAAATGGATCGCGTGGTCCGGCGTGAAAAGTCTGGTGAACAAGCTGAAGTGGCCTGCCCAAGAGTGCTAAAAGACTACCAGTCGTACATGGGCGGCGTCGACGTGCATGACCAATTACGTCTCCAAAGGTAAGTAATGCTATCATGTATAGACATGATATAGCAGTCTCTTATCGTGTATTGTATATGTTTACAGGTACTCTCTGCAGTTAGCTGTGCGGTACAAGAATATTACAAGAGCCTCTTCCTTGGTTTTGTGGATCTCGCGACAATCAACGCGTTCATCGTGTTCAACATTGTTAGGACAGCAAATAGCAAACCGAAGATCTCCCACATATCTTTCCTCAAACAGCTCCATCTCGAGCTGTGTCAGCTTGACGAACCAGACTGGGATATTGTCCGCAGATCGCAGGGTGTGCAAGGAACCCCCACGAAGCGGCGAACACCAGAAGGACCCGTAGATCACAAGCCTGTGCTCACAGAGGAAATGAGGAAGGGAAATACTGAAGGCAGCCCCAAGCGACGGACAATAGCGTGCAAGGTTTGTACTATCCTGAAAGAGAAGATCAACGTTGGCGATACTTCCTCGTACTGCAGCGGCTGCGTGCTACAAGCTTCTATCAAGTCCAAGTCGTCTAGGGTGTATCTTTGCTGCAAAGCGAAGAACATCTATGACGGCAAAGCGAGGTCATGCTTTGATATTTGGCATGAGTGCTGGAGGAACGGGACACTGAAACCAACCGGAGACGGCAAGCGCAGCATTCGTGTGCGATTGAAGTATGACGGAGGGGACGACGACGCTGTGCCACAGAATCACCATGGGAAGTCCCGGTGTCTGCAGTGATGTCGTGACAGTGGCTGTTGCAACCTTCGAAAGCGTTTTGATTTCACTATAGTTCATTCACAGCTGCTTTAATATCATATTTTAAAAGAAATACGCAAGGCTATGTAGCTGTGTAAATAGGATTAATCTTACACCTCCGGATTCTCCTGGCGATCTCCCTAATCCTGAGGGTCCCGACTCTGAAGCTCCTGAGCCCGAGATTCCTGATCTTCTCAAGAGTCCGAGATCGAGATGGAGGGTGATTCCCCCGAGAACGACGCTGACGACCCCGAGATCTCGGCATCCCCTGCGAAATCTCGCTCAGACCTCCGTCGATCTAGCCAGTGCGGAGATAGTCTCGGTCGGTCGGGTACTGCTGATCATCCTTTCGAGTTGGGTGGCGATGGGGGTGACCACGATCCTTCGGATGGTTTGCCATCGTCTTCCAGATCGCACGTTTACGATCTTCTCAACTTCATATTCGTCATTGTCCAAATCACAAATCCAGCTGTCCTCAGGTAACAGTGCTTCATCAAAATCATATCGATCTTGTACCAGAGTTCTGGTATTGTCAACCGCATCTGGGGACGATCCGGAAATTGTCGTACAGGCTTGATCTTATAGACATGCACCACCGGGAAGAGTTAATATTCTGTACCGGCGATCTCGAGATTCACTACATATTCATCCACAAGTTCCAACACGCAGAAGGGACCGTGCCACATGTGTACCAGCTTACGCGCATATCCTTCCTTGACCCGATCTAGGCGCAACCTCACTTGAGTTCCAACTTCGATCTCACGTGGTAGGACCGTTTCATTGTGTCGATCTGCCCTTTCTTGGATCGCTTCACGTAGTCTCTCGTCAACCTGCTCACGAGCTTGTTGATAGTGCTTCTGGATACGATATCGCCACCGACGGAGTTCACGATCTCGTCTTCTCGCCGATCCTAATGGTACCATTGCTTCCAGCGTAGATCGTGGATCCCAACCGTGAAACAGATAATACGGGGTATCTCCTCGGATGCGATCTTGGGCAGTATCGAGCGCGAAGGTGAGACGCTCCGCGTACTCATCCCAATCTCGCTGATCGACATCGTCCACATACATCTTGACTACGCGTGTTAACGTTCCCACCATCCTTTCGGTTGTGTCGTTTGCTTGCGGGCAGTACGCCGTTGCTGCGCTTTGTCTCTGTCTCACGATTTTGCTGAACGATCTGAAGAAGTCAGACATAACACCAGATTCTCGATCATGTCGGATAGCCTCGCTTGCACTGAATCGGCGAAAGACACATTCCTCGTAATTCTCGGCGACAGTCTGAGATATTCTTGATGCGCTAGCCTTTGCGATCGTATATCCAGTGAATAAATCGATCCAGATCAACAACTCGGTGTTTCCTTTGTACATTTTGGTAACGACGGTATGTGGTCCATGACAATGATTTGGAATGGGTATTTAGACTGCAAATTGCCAGGCGATTCCCCATGGACCGTTGGTCGTCCTTTTCCCGTCTCGCAATCTATGCACTGACCCATGTAGCGTTGCACACTCTGATATAATCCCCGCCAGTGGAAGTTAGCTCTGATCTTGTGATACATCCATCCAATACCTTGGTGACCACCTTCCAGACTCGAATGATAGCGGTGCATAAGATCATTTTGCAATATTTCGGGCACTCGAACTTGGCCACGAGATCGTGATATTCGTCGGGCTGTGGAATATAAAAACGTAATCCTGACTCATCCGGCTCATAGTGATCTGCGAGCTTAGAACCATTTTTTGCTTCGGTCGACGTGAGATCTTGTACGTCTTCTGGCAGATAAGCCTTAAGATCGACGTTTCATTTCTCCTCATCTTGAGCTCAACCAATACGCTCCATCCTCATTCTCTACACGACCTCCTCATGTAACACCTGAAGACGACATTTCTTACGCGATCTCGTGACTGCAGTGATCTTGATTGTAGCTGCATCATTCTTGAATATTAGCAAGTCATCCAATCTATTGAGAGTCATAAGACCTTGGCACACCTCTTCGGTGGTGATCACAACTCTACTTTCGCGATATAATGCGGCACTCGCCAGACTGCCTGCGCTTTGATTCCAATCTCTCTTCATGTGCAGAAACTCATGGTGGGCCAAGATCGGAGACATTCCAACGCTTATTGTCGTAATAGTGTTAACGCTGGGGCTTTGCATTCGATCTCACCCCTCATTTGTCAGATCATCAGGTTAGAGTCTCCGCAAATGATTAGCCGCCCCTTGTCCATTTCTGACAGGAGATCGAGACACAGGAGCAGACCATGGTGCTCGACCTCGTTCACTGTGAGATCGAGCTTGTACTTTGATGCTGCCGAGATCGCTGTCCAATCTGGTAGACTCCAAATAATTCCACTGTATGCTCCACCACTTCGTTTCACCCGTGCTGATCCGTCAACGCTAACGACTAGCAACCTCCCATCTGGTTCCTCTGTTGGAGGCGGCATCGAGAACACTTGTCGCGGGTGCTTCGTGGGAGCGATAGAGACCAAGATCGCGTCCATTTCTTTGCGAGGCGTAATGCTTGCTGCGATTACGCCTAAGATCTCGTCTTCCCTCTTGGTACATTTGACGATCTCAAGGATCCAGCTGATAGAAGTGCAGTCCATCGCCCTAACTGCCCTTGCAACCAGATTAGTGAAGTAGTGTGGCGCGTCAACACTTTAATCCATCTTGTCACAAGTTGAGTGTTGCATATGTCTAGTATCCTGACCAGAGCCAACACTTTCTTGTCGGCCATATCACAGTTGATCTCATTCGGCTTGAGCGTACGATGACCGGCTTCTACACTCCGTCATGCTCTTGCGTCAGCGCAACTGAGAACGCCCACTTACTAGCATATACGACCACCACCGTTTGTCGACCTACATCGAAATGTTACAAGATCGGAACAGTCACGATCTTGTTCTTCAGTATGGATGGCGAACGCCGTCCTAGCTTCATTCCACCTGCCACCTTTTTCCGTAATTCCATTCTCATCTCCCCCAATCGATTATGTCCTTCGAGCGATCTCGTAGAAATCCGCTTCGCGGAGCTCGTACAGAACCGATGCGTAGAACGCGAAGACTTCAATGAATCAGCTATAGTAGTCAAGACTTCCCAAGAATGATTGCATTTATCTCAAGTTGGTAGGGAATGGTAGTTCTTGCAAAGCCGAAAAATCCTTTGGATGTGCATCCCTTCTGCTGACACCAGAAGCTTTTGGTGACACTGATGGACAGATTCCATTCGTCACAAGCGTCCAGGAAACTTTCCACTTTTTCGCATAGCGCGTCCCACGATCTTTCGGTTACCAGTATGTCGTCGATGTAAGATCGACGTCCCAGTACTGATACGGTTTTCTAGATCAGGCTCCCCGTCTCAAATACGTTTCTTCGGTCAGGTCGATCTTGATCTTGTGTCATCTTCAGAAATCCATACAGCGCGTTATCTAGTAGTATCTGGTAAATCTGAGGAGAGTTTTAAAGTCCGAACGGCATTCGATTCCACTCGAACAATCCAAACGGCGTGATGAACGCCGAGATCGCTCGAGCTCGGTTCGTCATAGGCACTACCCAGAAACCACTTTCCATATACAGAGAACAATATCAGAAAACTTTATCGAGATCGTCTGTGGTATAGTGGGATCAGCAAAATCTGCAAGGTTGCTAGATCCGACTTCCCACCACCGGCTAACGAAGGGGGTCCTCCAATGATCCGTGATTTGCTGAACTTGCTCACCTTGTGTACCCATCGATTGGGCTGGATATTAATCTCTTGGTGACTTCTAAGTTGTTCGATCTGCGTTGGTTGAACGTCTTGGCGTGACGTTGGGTCGTGGGGTAGCGTGAGAGTCTTCACACCACTCGCCAGTAGTAGATCCGGAGTCCAAGCGATTAGATCGAGCTTGGATCCGGCCTTGTAGTAATTCCTTTCCGGTTGATTTCCCTTTTCTGGAGGTCTTTTAGTTGCTTGACGCTTCCTATAGCGCGATATTGATCGTTGAGATACCGAGGATCTACCGGCTAAACAATTAATACCGGGATCTTGGATGGATCTGCACTTAGGGTAAGATACTAGGAGGTTGGATCTAGCCAATATATTATCTAGATATTATCAACCACCCTAGATCTACACACCTAAATCGCTATTAATACGTAGGGCCAATGTACTTCCCGATTCCAGGCGCGTAGCGGAGCACTTGTGTAGTACAATGCAAATTCGGTTCTGATTTAAATTTAAGACCTATCCCATCCTGTATCCTATCCTCAACGACACATCGATTGATTACGCTATCCTGATTCTTGTTCTTTCTTGTTCCTCACCACCATAGCAGTCGACATCCTTGCAGAACCCCCGGATCTGAACCATAAACATTAGATCACTAGTCGTACCATCGTGATCTGGACTACTGCTTTCATCAATATCATAATCACATCCCATAGTATCTAGATCACGCGCTTCCCGAGTCAGATCACGCCTCTATAGACCAGATCACGCTGATCCAATTCTAGATCCACTAGATCTCCTCGACCTAATGCTCCTACGCCTGATCCAGTTGTAATACTTCGTAGTAAGCGTAATCGTAATAAATCCCAGATTACTCGATGCTGTTCATCTCCCGATCATCATCCAGCTTTGCCATAATGTCTCTAGATTCCGGATTACTCAGATCCGCCTATGGATCTAGGTCCATAAGCCTTGATCTGAGTTCCCTGAATATAACTTGGTGTGCGAGCTTTTTATGAATATAGACTTTGATATAGATCCATACATCTATCTAGATCACTGTTTCCATAGCGTACATAGGTCATCGCCACACCCATCTTACAGTCACGGCAGTCCCATATCATCCATATCCACATATAATCATCCCAACCCTTCAGATCTGGGTATATGTGTAGATTGTATGCCAATCCATCCATCATGTCCCACCCAGGGAACCACTAATCTCCATCAATCTTAGTCATTCAACTGGATCGGGGACCGGATCCACCCACATCAGCTCGCCATCCCCCCAATCACATCACGTTGGGTCCAATCATGTCCAATTGGATCTTTCCTGGATATTACAATGCCAAATCCACTTCACCACATTAGTGCGACCATAGATCCACGTTCATTTGTGAAGTTTGAGTCAGATGCAGAAAATGAAGATGGAGACGATGAAAAGTATACATCTGAAGACGATTTATCTAGCCATGATGTTCATCTACCTGGTCCTCCTCAGTTGCCGTTTGATGGCGATTTGATACCCGCCGGCGGCGGTATGTCCAACATCGCGTCGGGCTCGGTGTCGGACGAATTCCTAAAGACGATGGCGGACACCGGTTGGTCCGACTTAGTTACAACTACGCCGCCGCATGAACCTCGCCCTCCTGGAACTATTCATGAAGGCTATCCGAACCTATACAATGGAACTTCAGGACCAACCGCCAAGGCACTCGGAGTCGCAGCTACTCCTTCCGGTGCGCTCTTCTACTTCATGCAGCCCGATCTTTGGGAATCCATCGCAGACGAGAGCAACCAGTACTTCAGTGAACATATCGCTGAAAGAGCGGAAGGCCAACACGCAAAACTAGTTGCTCGTTAACAAAAGCATCCTGGCTTCAAACCAAAGATCAAAGAAGAGTTGCGAACCGAGCTTCTGAGATCTGCTGACATTACACCTCGGGAGCTATGAGTATTTTTAGGGTTATTGATTGCCAGATCGATCGTCCCTAAAATGGAAAAACTGGCGCATCACTGGCGGACTACAAACGAGGGGGCAATTCCGCGCGGGTGTTTCGGCCTGTTCATGCCTCGTGATCGCGTTATGCATCTTTCGAGAAACCTGCACTTCAGCCGAAACTATGACGGCCTCGCCACTACCGCCAGGGCGAAGTTACGTCCAGTTATTGACGCTCTGCAGGATCGCTTCTCTCACGGGTTCGTCCCTTCAGCTATCATGGCATTTGATGAGGTCATGCTGCAATCAAGATCCTCATTCAACCGCATGAGAGTGTACATAAAGGACAAACCCCATAAATGGGGGTTGAAGCTATTCATGCTGTGTTGTTCTCGAACGGCATATTGCATCCGGTATGTCGTGGGTGTGCCTTCGGGCACGTCCATTTTTTTGGCGCTCAAGTACTCTTGTCATGTACCGTACACGCTAATATATATCTATGCTGTATGATACAGGTTTGAAGTGTATTGCGGCAAAAAGGAGAGGGCCGGCGGTATTAGTTCTACTGACTACAAATCTGGACCTGCACCAGTCGTGCGAAACCACCGAGAGGTATTTGGTCCAACACCGCCTGCGAATGGCTCAATGCGGCTTGTCGTCACAGACAGGTTCAACTCTGCAGTACCGCTCTCCATGCAGCTGCTTACTATAGGTTTTTACTCGATCGACACAGTACGTACCGACCGTCAGGGGTTGTGCTCGAAACTAATCCCAAAGAAGAAGAAGTAATCCTCCTAAAATACCAAAGGACACACTGGCAAATATTGATAGGGGGACATTCACAGTCGCCGAAGCGTTGCGGATTCCTGGTATGAAGGTAATGCGTTGGTGGGATACTCGGTCGGTTCACATGCTCAGCACTGGTGGAAGTGTTGAAGTGGACCGCATTGTGCGGTGCGATAAATTGACTGGTGAACAGCAGGAAGTAACCTGCCCGCGTATCGTCAAAGACTACCAGACCTATATGGGCGGCGTAGACGTGCATGATCAATTGCGTCTCCAATAGCAAGTATTATATTCCTGTATGTACAAGTTTAGCTATAATCTATTCGTGTATGGTACGTTTTTAGGTACTCACTGCAGTTACCAAAACAAGAAGTACTACAAGTCCCTATTTCTTGTACTCATCGATCTTGCTATTATTAATGCGTTCATCATCTACAACTCTCGACGTGCAATGGCCAACCTCTCGAAGTTAAGTCACGTGAAGTTTTTGAAGCAATTGCATTTGGAATTGCGCCAGCTACGTGAGGAAGACTGGGTGACGCTCCATAACAATGCGTGCTTGCAAGTAACGCCGTCCAAGCGATTGCAGCGTGCAAATGGTCGCAAAGCCGCACACCATCCTATGTAAAGCGATGAATGGCGTAGTGGCAATAACCAACAGGGAAGGAAGCGCCGCACTCGAGTTTGCAAGGTCTGCTCGCTGCTAAAGGGCACCGACAACGCCCGAGGAGGCGACTCATCCATTTTCTTCAGCGAGTGTAAGCTGCCGAAAACGTCTAAGAAACATATGGCATGGCGGGTGTTCCTGTGCGAGAAGGTGCGCCATACGTACAACGTGGCCGCGATGTCATGTTTTGACATCTGGCACAAGGCCTGGAGGTACGGTACGCTTCTCCCCAAGAAGGCTGGTAAGCGGAATATCCGAGCGCGTACACCAGCGCGTCCTGCGAACGAAAATGAAGAGAAGGATGGGGGCAAAAGGGTGCCGTCGTCGAGTGATGAGTCCATGGTTGTCAGTCCCAATTTGCCAAAACGGGCTCGCTTCGCTCCGGATACCGCGATGACTGACTGAGACATAGGTTGCGTCCGTCTATTTTTATTTAGGTTTTGTATATCCGACATTGAACTAGCTAGCATCTGTCGAGTTGGTTTAGTTATGCACACTTGTCGCTCGACTTTGTTTGCTTTTCTCACGGCTCTTGCACATGTGTGAACCGGTTTTGTAGTCTACTATACATTATACATTACTAAAGTGTATCTTGGTCGACGTTGGGCCATCGATATGATGGATGTACACAATAAAAGGAGGTGCAATATCCCAGGTTTAGGATTAGAGTGCGTCTGTCCACTATACATGTTACCAAAACATATATGATTTAGTATGCGAACCCTTACCCGCACATATATGTGATAGCGTTAGGGATTCGGTTAGAGTTGGCACCAAAAGGCCTCCGGTTTCAAGGGGTTAAAATCGTAATAGAACCTAATTCAAGTCAAGTCACACTCTTTCATGGAACGCTGGTTACACTTGGTGTTCTTTACGAGGCAATAAGTTGCACATTTAGACGAATAAACCTAATATACCGAGTGTATAACCTGGAGTGCAGTGTGTGCAGAGCAAACATCACATCGAGAAGGTCATGCTTCTTTGGGCTGTGGTGCGGATTGTAGAGATCAGCATCTTGCGCGTTGTGATACTTACATGACTTTGAAATTGATATGCCTAGCGTGAAAGAGCTATTTCCAGGACACATGAAATCTGCCAAGACCCCAACCCACCGAAGATTTGGCTGAAGAAGTTGAACCACCTTCCGGACGCTACACTCCCCATTGAGAGTAGTCATGAAGCACGGGGTTGACAGCAAGTAGAAGCACGTTCCACTCCACAAAGGCAAACTATTTCGAGCTATCCTTAGCATGCTGCCAACAGTTTTACTTGCGACGACCAATTATTCCTGAATGCTGGAGCTGCTTTTGTGCAAGCAGTTGTTGGCTAGGACAAACTTCTGATCTCGGCACTTTCCTTTACTGCAGTGGTGGGACACGCACGCCACACTTTACCGTTTGCCCATATTAAATTGCATTGTCACCTTGGCGCGGGAGCAACCCTCTGCACATGGCATAATCGAGTTCATGCATAATCTCAAATCAACGAGGAAGAGCTACTGTAGCGAAGTGCAAAATACAGAGGATAACTCACAATCCTAAAAATGAGTTGTTATTAATAACACCTAGGAATTATCTAGCACCCGAGATATAGCATTTTGATAATAAATCGCATGAACTAGTGGCGTATCTGTTGTCCCTCCATCTAATTGTAGTGAGTTGTTCGGACACCGACTCTTGATCATCTACAAATTCTCGTGAAGCTCCTTGAAAAACAGCATTTGAGAAGCCGAGAATTAGTGTGCTTTATAATGTGAAGATTGTGCCACCGTTGTATAGTTGTCATTTTCAAGTTTTAGGGAATCCTAGGATACGATTTTGTTGATCAGATACGGTCATTTTATCTCATTATTCTCAAGTTAACATTTGCACGCTGTGCCGTAATGTTTCATCGCGACAGAGTGTGATGAAGGTGGTTTTTATCCGTGCTGTCAGCATCATCTTCAGTACTCACCAATGATAATTATATGTGGGAAGACGTCCAGATGATAGGTCAACGTATCATTACGATAAACTCCAACCCAACTAATCCCTAACTATATCACGGCTACAAGGGGCAGGTACAGTTGCGCCAAGCTGACGGATGAATCGACTTAACTCTTTCGACGTGTGGCGTCGAAGTATATAAGACATTTACCCTACATTTGGGTCGTGCACGGCTTTCAGCAATTCTCGGGCGTCGCGAGCAGGTTTCACAGCAATGGCCGACACGCGTTCGTTTCGAGGATGTCTCCGAGCTATCAGGTTCATGATGAACTTTTGTGCTGTGTCATATCCTAAGATTCGTGACAGCTGCTTTCGCAACTTGTCCAGGGAGGCTCCTTAGCAGACCCTATTACTAGTATTCATAGTTTACTACTCACTTCGCAATTCGCTTGCCAACCCGAACACTTTCTACGATGAGACTCTATCTCGTTGCACTCTTAGTTGCTGGTGCATTCCTGATAAACGTTGAACGCGCCACCTCTTTTCAGCACTCCACCCCCGATTATCAAACTGCGATAATCCGTTCCTTCGCTGACCACCAGAACAGCGTCGCTCCTAAGAGGTTGTTGAGACATTACCGTGAGGATGACGAAGAGAGAGCCATCGGCGGTGGTGCAATCTCCGAGCTGGCAACCAAGGTCAAAGGCGGCGCGTCGAACCTCGCTAAAAACTTGTTGGGTATAAACAAATACGAGGCGAAAATGGCACATATATTGGACCGCGTCAGTGTTTACAATGCCTTAACACCTTCACACCTGACTAAATTGACCTATGACGTCGAAAAGATCAACAGCAACAATCTCATTAAAAAGGTGTCGGTGATTGGAATTCTCACCGCTCGCTATGGAGACGACAGACTGGCGAAAGCGCTCGTGACTGCCAAGAGGGAAGCAGTAGACCCGGCATTGGCACTACAAATCAAAGCATTGCGAACAGATCAAATGACGAGGTGGAAAAACGGCGGCAACTCCATTGACGATGTTTTCAACTTACTGAAGATTCGCGAAGACTCGTACCACATGGTTGCCAGTCGGAAGTTGGAGGTTCTGGATGACTACATCAAGTTCGTCAACCCAAACAAACACGATCAGACATCTCTGGCCAAGACCTTGATTAAAACATACGGTAGTGAAGAGAAGGTGCTGAAGCTTTTGGAGGCTGGAAAGGACCGTGGTCATACGGCCAATCTATTGGAGAATTCTCTACTGAGCAAGTGGGCGGGTGAAAATCACTCACCAAAAACTGTCTTTCAAAAACTAAAGCTTCACCTCCACGCGGATGATGCTTTCGCTGCTGATCAGTTAACCAATATCGCGAAGTATGTCAACGACTTTAACCAAAAGAACCCCGTAAACCAACGATCAGCGCTCACGATCTACACGCAAAGTTTTGGAGGTGCTACTGTAGCAGAGAAGCTCGAGTCGGCAGTGCGCAATCCATCCGCAACCATAGTCGCGACGGAGTTACAGACGCAGCAGTTGAAGGGTTGGATCGCCAACGGGATGTCTGTTGACGACGTGTTCAATGTTCTTAAAAGCGAAAATCAAAATGGTGCTACCCGCTGGCAGTTGGACGTGCTGGAAAAGTTCATTACGAGCAAGAGTGGAAAACGTAACGTGATCAAGATTTTAACTAAGCAGTTTGGTGGTAACAATAATCTTGCGACCATTTTGGAGAGAGCAAGTACGAGCAGGGAAGCTACAAACTTGCAGAAGAATCAATTTATTGCGTGGATAAATATAGGCGTCAAACCGGAGAACTTAATGTCATCTGTATTCAAGACGATTCCTGCCTCAGTTACGAAGGAGCAAGAAGCGATTGCGGACAAGTTCGCGAAGGTCTACCGGAGTTTGTCAAGGGAATGATTGAGCAAGGCGATAGTAAGTTGATGACGTTCAGGTATGTGAACAAGTTGCTAGCCTCACGACATATTAATGCAGTACATGTGTGCTGCTGTAATTCTGTGGCAGAATCGTACCCAATGCAAACGAATGAGAGATAACTGCGTCCAAAACACGTCGATCATCACGTATCGAACACTTAAGAATAAAGAGCCTTCCAACGATTCTTCACCAGAAATGAAAAATAGGCGCAAACTAAAATAGCAAAGTGCTAGCAGTTCATTTCGCATGAGTGGAGAACATAATGTGATCAAGATTTTAACTAAGAAGTTTGACGGTAACAGGAACCTTGCGACCATTTTGGAGAGAGCAAGTACGAGCAGGGAAGCTACAATCTTGCAGAAGAAGCAATTAACTGCGTGGATAGATAGAGGTACCAAACCGGAGAACTTTTTGCTCTCTGCACTCAAGACAGTTCGTGCCTCAGTTACGAAGGAGCATAAATCGATTGAGGCAACGTTCAAGACGTTCGCCCCCACTTGTGACTAGCGAGTGATTGAGCGAGGTGCTTTTAAATCGATGACATCCATGTATGTGACGCGAGTACGATAATGGAGTACGTGTAGTGTTGCTGTAATACTGACGTAGACTCATCCTAATGCAATTGACAAGATCGATATTTGCCTTAAACACGTGACGTATAGTTTATTAGTAAAATACAAAGAAGTAGTAGCTACGTGTTGTAGTGGATTCTAGGCTTCACTGTAGAGCTTAGTGTCGTCACCACAACGGCCCCAATGCTTCAGACGTGGTCAATACTCTAAAAATTGTAACCAGCACTCTGTAACCTCACAGGCAGCAGATGCCCGTACTGGGACGCTACTCTCATGGCTAGGAATTTATTCCCAGCTACGTGTCATACTAGGTTATTGGGTTACTGAATTCACTGGAAGCTTCTAGAAACTGAGTGTCCAACGAGACCAGAGAGTGGCGTCTTGCAATATTAATCTCACTGATTAATGCATTGGGCATCAGCTCTTAGCCGGCTAGCCACCCGCACTCGCTCTATAGATCATTCAGACCCGGGATTCACTACACATGTACAGTATTTACACACTACCAGTACTGCTACAAAGTCGTTCTGTAGCACGAAGAAGCTCTGAAAGTTGAAATAGGAGAAATGGCGTAGGGTTCGCCACTACCCGACAACACTGAATCCGCCATACCTATAACATCGAATCAAAACGATCATTTGGAATATGTACTATTCTCTGGATATTTATTATCCAGAGTTTTAGGTGGGATCGCAGACCGTCTGGAAACTTGTATAAATACATAGATCAGTACATATCGTAATTTAACGAAACTTCACTCTCTATTACAAAGAGTCACAAACGTTCGGGAAATCGAATACCTGTCCTCATTTTTATCACGAACAGGTGAATGTTGACCCATCCGGACACTAACAACCTTCGTACGACCTAACAATAAGTAACATTCGTGCAGCATTCACGTAACATCCACTGGACCTGATGCGGCGCTAGAAACAGCTCTTGTGGCGAAGGAATGGCGAGGATCGACGATTGGCTCGATGATCCAGTGCACGAAAAACGTATCAAGCCATTTCAAGCTACCGAATGGCTCTATTGGGACTGTTGTTGCAATTACGCTAGCTAAAAATGATGATATTCAAGTGCGTGTCGTTGATGGAATTGAAGAGCATCAACAATCTCTACATCCTGATGTTGTGTTCGTCAAGTTTAAGAATTATTCAGATTGCTCCTTTCATCCGGTGCCTGCCAACGATACGAGAGAGGAATCAGCGTGAAATTGCCCGATCGACAGTTCTCTGTATGCTTACGTCAAGTGCCGTTGGTACTTGCATACTCTCACACTACGGAAAAATGCCAAGGTTTGACTGTTGACAGAATGATACTTGCTCCACTTCGACATCCAACACGAAGTTCACCATAACGATCATCATTTTATGTTGCGGTCAAAACTTTACGTCAGCTTTATCTCATGACGCCCCATACAAATCAGTTTCTGGAGTACTTCATTCCAAGTCAAGACGCACTTCGAGAGAGCTTGAGACCGCTGGCACGAAAAATCTGCCTCTAAGTATTTCAATTGCTAAATTTCTAGTGCATGTTATATAAGGCTTCATCGAGGATGTTTTGCTAACAAATTTGTTCTGTAAAACAGGTCGATATAAATATCCAGAGCTTCTCCGGGCAACGCACGGCATTAGTTTAAATTTACAACCTTCTGTACAAGGCGTGAGTGTTCACCAGCTCTAAGACGGAAGTGTTCATCAGGTCTAAGTAAGACAGAACAACAGTCGATAATCGAAAGCAATTGAAGCAGTGAGTAGCATAGGCTATGGATAATTGGATATCGTACACTTCGTCATATCATGATGGTGGTGTGTAGTGGGATACCAATGAGTTGAAAAGAAGTGTTTGGCGTTCCTACCATGCTCAGCACGGTCAGACGATATCGGCAACTTTAGTTCGTCATTCATTACAGTTGCTCTCTTCTTAGCAAAATTGCCTATACGTATGCTCAAGTCTCCACTCACAGCTAGTGTTAATATGGTGGCTAAAAGTATGTGTTACTCTGATGTAACTGCTTTTGCTAGATATATATGTAATGTAATGTATTACGCTTACGCGGCAACTTCGTCGCTCAAGGTTTAGATACATATATGTACAGATATCTCATGTTGTAATATACATATATTTGATCGGTTATTTACGTAATTAGGATTTTTGAGGGGTCACTAAGAATATAAATGGAAACGTTGGATTAGTGGAACGTGGTATGGTAAATAATGCAAATTTAATATCAAGCAAGAGCGACTACATATCCATGGCCGCACGCACCACTCGAGTGGTACAGAAAATTGATTGAAGCACCTAATTATTTTCGAAATAGTACGCAGAGTTTTCACAATACCGACATCTTCTGCTGCTGTAAGACGCTGAAGCGTTCACAAATATGTCCACTCCATACTGCGAAATGGAGTGGACATAATAATCCTTAAGCTTGACGAACACAACATCAGGATGTAGAGATTGTTGGTGCTCTTCAATTCCATCAACGGCACGCACTTGAATATCATCGTTTTAGCTAGCGTGATTGCAACAACAGTCCCAATAGAGCCATTCGGTAGCTTGAAATGGCTTGATACGTTTTTCGTGCACTGGATCATCGAGCCAATCGTCGATCCTCGCCATTCCTTCGCCACAAGAGCTGCTTCTAGCGCCGCATCAGGTCCAGTGGATGTTACGTGAATGCTGCACGAATGTTACTTATTGTTAGGTCGTACGAAGATTGTTAGTGTCCGGATGGGTCAACATTCACCTGTTCGTGATAAAAATGAGGACAGGTATTCGATTTCCCGAACGTTTGTGACTCTTTGTAATAGAGAGTGAAGTTTCGTTAAATTACGATATGTACTGATCTATGTATTTATACAAGTTTCCAGACGGTCTGCGATCCCACCTAAAACTCTGGATAATAAATATCCAGAGAACATTGTGAGTCACAGCATATTCAAGATCTCAGTGTTCAAGCAACTACTAATAGCAATAAATTTCAATGAAATTTACCGTGGATGTTACCTGTAGCTGACACAAGTAACATCACGTGAAATTTATGTTTTAGCCAGGGTATCAGATTTATCGACTTCTTGGCACTTTCGATTAACTTGATCTTTGTAAGTAAACCTTTCAAATACAATATACACAAAGGAAATGTTTTCAAAAGGATTAGGCAAAAGAAGAAAATCAGAGGGGGAGTCAGATCACCCCATAACTCTGAAACAAATTCAGAGAATAGTACTATACCTATCACGACAAACCACAGTCGGTCGTACTCAGCATCTTCGCAAAACATCAAGTGTAATAGTTTCTGTACATCAACAACACCACGGTGAATGCTTCATCGGGTTGTACGCACGGGGAAGTCGCAACAGAAAAGGGTATACTCTCGCAACCTTTGTCAGGCACTTAAGCTGTTTGCTACTAACACAGCATACCTGAAGCGGACAAAGCACAAAACTACTTGAAGTCAGCGTTGAGTTCACTACGGTGTCTGCAACCAGATAGACTATATCTTATGTCCAAAGTGTGACGGGGCCACACGAGCACCTTGCTTGAGGAAGTGTGCTATCAAGAGTATACAAACGCTAAGTGAACGACAGTTCACTAGTCCCTAGTAATAGCCAGTTTAGGATAGATTTAAGATTGATTAATATTTAGGAAGGCAAGCACCCTCGGCGCTTCGGCGCCTTCCAAGCCTAACACTGCCAAAACCAAGTCGAAAGACAAGGCCACTCCGCGCAAGGAAACCCGCAAGGAAGCTTCCGAGGCAGCCAGCAAGCGCACCGCTGCTGCTGCCACACAAGAAGGGAGCCCGCGACGCAGTCGCTCGCGCTCCTCGTCGGTCGATCATAGGCCGAACCCACGGTTCACCTATCGGGACCACAGTCCTGGGGCAGAGTCCCCTGTATTTGATATCCCTATGATCACGGGATCAGAGTCTGATGGGGACTCTCCTGGATCCACTAAGGATCCTACTCCTGCACAGGACGCTCCCTCCCAGGGCGCTCCTGTTGATGATTCTAAATCATTAGCATAAGGACACTTCGACAGACCCATCAATGTATCAGTTTACCTCCGCTTGGGTCAGAGCTTTGAAAAATTGACAGACATATACATTCACTTTGGAGAGGGATCATATCAACTATAAGCGAGAGTAATAGCTGTAATGTCATCTAATCCAGAATATTTTTCAGTATTATCACCTCATTTACCTCAAAATGTAAGATAACCCTTTAGAGGTCATAGGGTGCATTTTGCCCCCCTTGGTTACAGTTCATGAAGCACCCATCAAAACGGTCATCAAGTGGGGCATTTTGCCCCCGTTGGCAGAAGTTCAACTGCACATCTCCTTCTGTAATTACGACCAATCGTATCATCCTCTGGAATCTTTAATTTACGCGATGTGACAAACATCATGGAAAATTATGCCCTTAAGTACGAACAATATCGAGATTGCGTCAGCAAACACTGCTTTAAGTACGTAATTTTGGTGACGCCCACGCGTAATGTGACACCTTTGAGTGGATCTCCTGTCTCTGAACTCAGCACTTCTACAAATGTTTCTATACTAAAACTAAGTCATTTGCCTACCTGTAATAGCACAGCAGTCATGGCCACATCGTTCACTTTTGAAGATGATAAGGAGCTTGTGCAGCAAGCGCGCACCTATGTCGATGCAGGTACAAGGATCGCATGGGCTAATGTGGCCCAGCGTATGCAGCGCACTGGTCACAATGCGAAGTCATTGCAGGAGCGACTGCGAACATTGAAGAAGGCGTGGGTCAATGGTATCCGGCGATTCCCTCCAAGCTTCTACGCACAAGTGCGCCGTCCACGTGGTCGACCACCAGCGGTGACTCGTCAGTTGCGGCTCGGTGCGGCCACTCCGAAACGACAACGTACAGACACAGGAGATCCAGCACCGCTCCGAAGCTCTGGCATATATCTGCCTGCAGGTCTTCCAGAACATCCGCGACGCCCTGCTGCAGAAATCCCGCCACGACCACCAAGTTTACAGCTCCAAGAAGAAACTCCACGGCAGACCCCCACAACACCGCAAGTGGCTCCGGTTCCTCCTCCGATATCGCCGCCAGCAAGTAACCTACGACCTACAAGTACGGCACCGTCGCCACTCCCAGCAGATACTGTCGCTCGTGAAAATTCGCCAGAAGTAACAGACGAATCTCGGCCAACACCTGAAGGCGCTGTCAAGCTATTTGCTGTTGCTGGAGCTTCGTTGGCGTTGCACTCCGCTCGTGCTGACGACGCGGCAGTAACATCAACCGGCACCAGCAGCAATACGGGATCTACAGGCACATTGGAGGACCCAGAAGAAGAAAGATCACCCCCAATGTCACCGTCAAGGTGTGAGCAAACTGTAGCAACGATTTTCGCTGACGTTCCTCGCGAAATGGTTGTCCAGGGCACCAACAAGAATCCCCACCGCTATGCCGGCGAGTTGATGCCGTGTGGAATTTCTTCTCTTACCCGTGAGCTGGGTGAACTTGGCAATTCGGATATCTTCCTCGATATCGGTGCCGGGGTCGGGAATGTGGTGGTACAAGTTGCCCTAGGCACTAACGTGAACAAAGCTATCGGCATTGAAGTTTGCTGTGATTTATATGAGGTCGGAGTCGCGATGATGTCAAAGTCTACGAGTTCAAGGCGATTATACAAGAGAGTCCAACTAATTTGCAAGGACGCCGTCGACCTGCGCATTGCGTCTACGCCACCATACGCTGACGCATCGGTTGTATACTGGAACAATCTCCTCTTCGAACCGCAAGTTATCGAGCATTTGAAGGATGAGCTTGCTAGTATGTTCCTCTTGCAAAAGCTTGTCAGCACTCTAAATTTCTGCCCAAGACACCGCGACGGCTATCCAAACACGTTCTGTCGAGCATTCAAGTTAGTGAAAGCGTTTGATCTTCCTTGCAGCTGGAAGGCTGATTTACAACATGTATTTTTGTACGAGTCGAACTGAGTTGACGTTCATAAGGAAACAGAACAATACATATTTTTGCTTTTCACATTTGTATACTTTACGCAAGGGACTTGCATTCCAGGCCTATGGAACTAGTGCCCGAGAGCATTTGCAATCTCAGCAGGCTGCTATTCAACGGCATTCGGTGTACCGGTGGCAGGTAAATAGTCTATCCCGAGATGCCATCACGTCGTTGCGTGGAATGCATGCAACATTGGCACAAACTCGACCACCGCTCGTAGCTGTTCAGGGACACTTCCGACGATTCCTTGAGTGACTTAGTGCGCCGGTCATCTCGCTACACACAAGCAGTCCATACTGAACACGCTCCATCGCGGCTAGCATTATATAGCGTAGAATTTGCTCGTCGGCGCCTTCACGAACAGCTTTGGCGATCAAAACGCGACGCTCTGATATGTCAGCGCCTTCTCCAAACAGTGTAGTAGGCGATGAGAGTACCTCTAAAATGTTAGTGCTGCGTGCCAATTACAGCAACGGCGAGCTGTTCCTGCGTGAAGCTGCTACCAACGCTGACGATAACCAAGAAGTACGGGGGGGGGTCTTCTCCCACCGAACTCGTGAATAGGATCGCCATGAATCCGTGACACCACTACTCAATCTGTCTTAGGCGGATGCAATGCATGTGTCACCACCTTTGTCGGTGCCCCTTCACTGCGCATCGGAGGTTCTACTGCGCAGCAAACGGTTTTGGAGTTGGTACAACGCGAGTTGTTTGCAACCGTAGCAGCAAATGGTGACAGTCGATTCCATCGAGCCAAGTTCACCATCAGCTTTCTTGCAGTCTTCAACGAGACTGTGTACGATCTTCTTGGCCTTGAAGCAATGACAGCGCCATCGACTGAGGCAAAATCCTCCACCGCACGCCAAATTGTGGTGCTTAAGGTACAGAATGCGGAGGAAACATTGATGGTATTCACCGGAGGACATGAATACTAGCTCAACCCATTCTTACGTATACTGCATCTTTTGCATATTTAGATCAAGATAACTACCCACAACTTACAAAACGATGGACCTTGCTACTGAACGGCTAGCTCCGGTGGCACCAGGCCTCTCCTCAAAACTTGCCTCTTCTTGATCTTCGCTTGCACGTTGACTGCTCTTTAGTTTGTATAGTTCAGAACTCATTCGGGTCTTTCCTCTCTGTGAGAAGAGCTTCTTGGGGAGGTAGTAGCGATGATATTTCTCCCAACAAGCCCAGGTAGTTTGTGGGCATGCGTAAACTTGTCGGAGACATGTACATTCTGGCAAAGGCAGACGTTGTGTAACACGCAAACGACCGTAACTTCGGTAGCATAACGCTCTTCCCAACGACAAACGACGCACTTCCTGCGCTTGCGATTCATGTCGGTGAAAACCTGCTTCGAGGAGACAACCGAACACCTATTTTGGGGACTTCCAGAGCCTACCATATCATTTGCGGCCTGGGCAATCCATACCGTGCTCGACGGAGATGCCTGTTCCAAACCAGCTTCGCTGGGGACGCTGTCAGCGTAAAACGTTAGTCGCTCACTGGGTGTCTCCTTCCACTTACCAGACAACAACTCGGAACACAGCTGAATAACGAAGTCTCGGTGTGGATCACGCGCCTTACTCAGACCCAGTACCAGCCTCCGCGTTAAATACGCATTAGCTCTAGCAACATCAATGAGCGCTAATGCAAGCTTCTTGTGCCACTTTTTGAAAGAGTGGCCGTCAGACAGCGAAACCCGGGCACGAATATGATCAAGACGATCCACACCCTGCATACTGGCGTTGTATTCCTTGATGCATGTCGGTGCTGAAAAGCTTCGTTTTTCTGCTCGCACTTGTCGGGTTACGGTAGTGATAGACGACGGGTCTGCGTTTGATATCACCGTCACGATGGAGCTGTCGTACCATGACGCCGCAACGAGGGAGTGATCGGTGGAAACACCTTGGCGAGAGGTACCACGGGAACAATCTTTCTTCTCCAAGAGTACATGACGCGGAAAGTGTGAGCTTGTCTTCCGCACCGTACCGCAAGCGTAAAGCCCCTTGATACGTAGTGCCATCAGCAACTGCACTAAAGTGTAGTAATTATCGGAGTTGATGATCCGTCGGGTGGAATACAGCGGGCGAACTACTTCTAGTACACACTTCCTAATTGAGGACATCTCTGCAACTTCATCACTCAATCTCTGAGCCTTGTCCACCGATATAACCCCATTCAAACGCTCCGTGATATCGCTCGCACAATGCATTCGAAACTTTAACGAAATCCAACTTGTAGCGCAGCACAACATGTAGATTCGGAAGTGATACTTCCCTGTCGGCTTCATTGGATTATATTCAATGCGTAGTTTGCCGTACGTTGACCAACAAGCGACGCTGGCTGCGGCCTATCTCCACATATTTTGCCCCGGTTGTCTTCAATAGGCTCAGCAATGGACGGATCCTTGCAGCCTGATCTCGAGTGCCCGAGTTGGTTTCAACACATTGGAAGCAGAAAACCTTCCGCAGGATTTTGAACCGACGCAGTGGCATCTCGTCGTCAAGTCCAACCGAAGATCTACCCAAGATCGAGTTCTCTATTTGTGTACCCCAGTAGTTAGCGTATTCGCCTTTGTCGATAAGTGCCATATAGAACAAGATCCCCCAAAACGTCATGACTTCATCTAGTGTAAACGGTGTCCCGACTGCGATGCTTTTCTGACGAGCATTGGTATTCGTCTCTCCAACAGCCTGCTGCCAGAACGAAACAGGAACGTACGCGAAAAAACTTGACGATGCGGAGTGCTGAAAGATATGCTTGAATTCTGGTCGCAACCGTGTCTTCGTAGATCCGTCAGCATGTTGATACAGATCTGAGGGAGCGTCACACTTTGCTTCAGGCTCGAAACGGATGCTTTTGATAGCCTCTACCTCTGTTAGTGAGGCAGGAAGTTCAACCGGTGGCTCGTTGGACTCCATGTACTCCTCAAGGATGTCGGTGTCGTCATCGATACGGACGTCCTCGCCATCAGCAACAGCGCACAAGCGGCCCCATCCAACACCAGTAGAGCGCCCGTGTAAAGCACGATAGTTTGTGTTGCCTCGCTGCACGGCGCTAAGAGTCAGGGTTTCCACGTGGTTTTGGAACTGCGAATCCAACCAGTTTATCTGGAACAACGACTGCTTCAATACTCGGTAAACTCTTCCAACCAGGTACGCACTCCCAACGCCAACGTATTTCTTCTTCTGCGTAATAAATCCTTCCTTCGAAGGAGCAAATGCAACGAGTGTGTCTACATACATAGACAACACTGACGGTAACGGGTTTTTCTTGGTACGTCGAGTAGCAGAGTCTTTGGTTGTCGGTGCTTCACATGCTGTGGCTGTAGGGATCGTCGTAGCTAGTGATTCCTCATCACCAGGCACTACCGTTGAATGGGTTGCCAGTGCGACAGCGGCTGGAATTGATGGCAGGGGTCTCGTAGTGGCAACAGGCCCCCCCGTTCTTCAACACCTGCTAATTGGGGTGTTGGCGAGGAGGCTTCATCAACAGAGGCTTCTTCAGTCAAGACTTGATCAAGACTCCTCCTGGAGGGGGCCTTGCGTTTAGAAGCTACGGAGACTGGTTCTGTTTGGCGGCTTCGTTTGACGCCTGGCTGTGGAGGCTTTGGCTTGTTTTTTACCCTTTTGGGCGGCCTCGTTTCCGCTTAGCAGGCCCACCGGTATTCGCTTCTTGGTCTAGCCCGGCTGTGCTGGCTGGGTTCTGCTGTGCCGTCAGCATGCAGGTCATATCATCGCCTGCCGTTGGTGCTTCAGAGTGAGTATCGGTGACGACAATGACAGCGTTCTTTGCGTCGCGACTTGCCTCGGATCCTTGCCGACACGTTGCCATCTCAAGTGACGCCTCCAGTTTCTTGCGGGATTGGATTGTGTCAAATGCGAAACGCATTGCGTCCGTCGACTATCTATAAAGTTGTACAAGATTAAATTTAATAGAATATCAAAGTAAAGTATCATTTTTATATAATTTCAAAAGCAAGGTGATGGAATTTCAAGATTCCATACTGAAACCAAGTCATATATCACATTCATTACTAAAACATAGTGCAAAACTGGCTTCCACGTCCAAACACGGAAGTGCTGTAGCCTTGTTGATAACTACATCTACGCCGCAAATATTATGCACCTCACCCTACATAAGCTTAGACGAGGAAGTGCAGTGGCAGCGAACACGGTGTCCGAGGACCAGCTCACCAGTTGAAGCGGTGCCGTAAGGAATAGAGCGGGACTTGTAATTTATCATGTATCCACCTCTGCCTGTCTCTCGGTTTTGTGCATTACGTGAACAAGCTGATTCTCAGCTTGGCCAATGAAAAAATTCGCCGTCAACTATGCTCATCGATACAAAAATATCAGCCAATGAAAAAAATGCTAAAAAAATATTGAAGAGAGTACCGGGGCTAATGAAGGGGGGCAAAATGCCCCCCCTTCATCACCCAATCTACAGCTGTGTAGAAAGGCTCTGATCAGGCAAGTACCGTGCTTTATGAAGGGGGGGCAAAATGCCCCACTTGATTTCTTAACATGCTAACTTTGTATACCATAGTAGCCAAAGAGAATATGCTGTGTTCGCCAAAGGGTTAATTGGCCAGTGAAATCTTGAAGGAAAGCACAAGTGAGTATTTTAACTATCCACGTGGATTCAAAAAGGTGTCTAAAACGCCGTTTTGTCGCCTATATTGGTAAAAAACACTTTTCGAATGTTTGTGTTCGCGATGAGCTTTTCGACCAAAACCGCCATCATCTTTCGCAAACCTTCGTTAAAGAGGCGTCGCGAACACGGCCTGAGGATTTTATCGGCACTCCCGCCAGTCTGGGTCACTGTTATGCATGATGAGAAGAAATTGAAAATACAGCACTAAAATTGTAGAAACATCTTCATGCTTTCCGTTCAATTCCAACCAATTCCTTTGGTGACATGAATTATTTATTGTACTGGCCAAAATAGTTTGTACCAAACTTTGAGGGCATTTTACCTGTAGAAGATGGTAACTTTCCATATACGATATTTAGATATAAGGTGTAATCTCGACCGTAGATTCCGATTTTGAGGTCAGATTTGACCGATTCGGACTCCTTACACTCGATATACCTCCTAGAAAACATCGCTTCATAAACTCAAAAGTTTGGGGAAAGGGCTCCAGTAGGGTTAGCAAATCAACAGTCAGAACCTGCGATGATGATTGGCTCATTTGACCAAACATATGCTGAAACATATGGTGTTTAGGTTTAACCCTTTCGCGGTGAAAGGGCGCAAAAATCGCCCTTTTAGATGGTTTCCAAAACACGGTACGAAATACTCCTCTAAAAGGGCGATTTTTGCGCCCTTTTACTTAAGTTCAACTAAGTATATACCTTCTTTTGAGACATATGAAATACGGTACGATTACATAATCATCATGTAATCATACACCATAATGAAATTAAGTCAAATGTGTACGATTGTATGCACCAGCAAATCCAAACAAATCACAGTAGATCGCATGTCTCATGAGACATGCCAGAACAGTACCGTGAATTCATTAAAGGGCGAAAAATGCGCCCTTTGAGAAGCAAATATCTTAGATTTGTATACTATAGTTTAGATAAATGGCTCGCGAAAGGGTTAAATGTAGTGAAATTCCTGTCGAGGCCATCTTCATGATTACAACACGGCAAATCGGATCTCACTTATCAATATAATATTTTATGGGTATTCGGTCTGACTGTCACTACCTTCACTTTCGTCGTCAGCATTGGCGCATTCAACCTCTTCGCGTTCTAGTGCCTGCAGGTACTTGTCTTCTTCCATTTGAATGTTTTTGTGGAGTGATTTTTTTTGGGTCAAACTCTGCGCAGGTCAACTCGTGCGCAACTCGCTTTTTGGGTCAATTCCTGCGCAACTTTTTTATTGGTCAATTAATGGTCAAAAATTATCACGATCGACAGGTGTTATTGTTAGACCAGGAATATTAGCCAGTGATAATGCATTGTTTCAATAAATTTAACAATAAATATGTAGTTTCCCATGAAAAACTGACACTAATCTAAATATAACAATAAGGTGAGATGACAAGGTGCTCTACACATCCCATTTATTACCTTCTGAAAGTGATGGTGCTGGACCAAGTAGTTCCCTAAAGTTCACTTTCAATTCTACCAATTCTAAAGCAACTCCTCCAACTACCAAGTTAAATCCCTTCTTTTTCCTGTCCGGCAACATGGATCACCAACACGTCTTCAACGCTAACTCTTCCGACTCGTTCCACTCCGATATTAGTGGTGACTATGGCTCTGCCATGAGTGACATATCGTCTGGTCACACCGAAATTATACCAAGCCAATCGTCACACTCCGACTGGAGTGATGGTCACCAAGCTGTAGATGATGACGGGTTCAATCTCCCTGATATCACCGAGAGGTTTTCGAGCCATGAATCGAATGATGGTTCGCATTTGAGCAGTCAAGAGAGTGAAGGTCGTCAAGTTGAAGATGAAATAACAAGCGGTAGATTTATACTGCCAGACAGTGTCGAACCTGTTTCAGGTTCTAAATCGGTTCATTATCAAGGATATCAATACTCGTTCTACCATGGAAGTGGTGCCACTCGGAACTACCGCTGCAGTTCGTACCGCCGCACCCAGTGTTTAGCTAAGCTATATATTTCCAGAATGGGTGCCGTTGTGCGAGGGAATCACAAATCTGATTGTGTTCCAGAAATGCGTCAAGTTCCGAATGGCCCTCCACCAACATTCGTGAATTGGAAACAGCAAATGTTACTGGCGACAGATGAAATTGGTATTCGCGATGTTACTCTTTCGCCAAGAGAAGTGTGGCAAATTATTCGAGATCAATTCTATAGCGACGACAGCATCATTGTGCAAGGAGCGACCAAGAAACAAATTATGGGTCGTTTGTATCGGACAAGAAGAAACCATTTTGGAAGGGAAATTTTTGGTCGAATTGAAATAGAGCCACTGTGTGATGTCAAGCACTGCCCGGGTCTGAAGTTTTTCCAGTTCCACTTCACTTATTACGAAGACGAAGTATTGCATCGAGTAATTGGTTGGTCCCACCCACTGCTAATGGATCGCCTGAAACAGCGACACTGCTCCATTTTCGTTGATGCAACATTCAGATGTGTACCAACTCAGTTCTACCAATTGGCCCGATTTCTGATTTATATCTTCCAGTTTGGTACGTGTTGACTTCCGGAAAAACTTCTCAGATTTACGAACACATCTTTCATTACATTTGTGTTGCATCTAAGAAGAGGCTAGACCCAGCTCATATTGTCTGTGATTTTGAGTTTGCGATGATCAAAGCTGTCAAGGACCAGTTTCCAGATTCTAGAATTGTGGGATGCCTTTTTCACTTCAAACAAAGCATTACGTCGGAAAATGCTCAAGTTAAAAATTACCGATGAAGAAGTGGCTTTGGCCATGCATGAAGGGTGCATCGATGGTCTTACCCTAATTCGTCGGTGCAATATCGTGTTCAGAGGGATCCCTGATGTACGGCGAATGATCAAGCGTGACTGCAGGGATCAAGGTATACTGTATTCAAGAGAGAGTTGGAAAAAGTTTTGGAAATATTTTACGAATACCTGGATCAAGAAATTTGTCCCTGAATGGTGGAATGTCAATGGTCTCAATGAGGACATCGTCAACCGGACCAACAACCCTCTTGAAAGATACAATCGCACGCTCAACGATGCTTTCTCCGTACCACACCCTGATGTGGTACAGTTTATCAGTGTCATTGAAAAACAGAGCCGTGACAATGTTCGACTGATTAATGACATTTCCAACCGTAGAGCTAGAGCTCCGAGTCACGCTTCGCCACAACGAGGGCCAAGGTTTGAATCAGATTATCAACTGGAAGTGGAATCCGAATCGGACTTGGCTGATTCTGACGATTTGAACTCGGACGACGACTCAGATATATCTGTATCACCTGAATACTGAATGTAGTGTAGTAGTACATGCTATTCTACATTTTACCACAAACTTATATGGCACTTAAAAGATGAATATACTATCTTTTGCATGAATTAATTTATGCTCAGATGTTAATATTTCTAAATTTATCGTATTTTAAAATTTGACTTGGTTTCACTATACTTGATTTAAGATATTGAATTTCTATAAAGAAGGGATTCTAGCCAATCGAGAACGTTTGTGACCAGGGAATAATCCCATTTACCTTCCGTCGAACGCTGATTGGCTAGAACTCTCCAGGTGGTGCAATTATCCTGGAAAATTCTGCCCAGCTGTTCCGTATGAGACTCATACCCCTAGAGGAATGGAGCGTGTCGACCCAAACACTTTATTATGTCTCGGAACCGACGGAGGACTGACACACGACACTTACCTAAAGCATCGATTTCCCTGCGGGCATGGGACTCGAACCCATGCCACCTGACAGATAACGGGCTAAGCAGGCGCATACAAACCAGTTGCCTAATTTGCATACCGAGTATGAATTGTTTGTTCAATGCTACTCGTACATTCACCTTTAAAATATATAATTTATCATAATGTCATAATATAAAGTTTAGTAATGATATCACATATGGAAAAATGCAGTCACGTGATGGGTCAAAACGTGGTCAACTTGCGCAGGAGTTGACCTAAAAAGCGAGTTGCGCACGAGTTGACCTGCGCAGAGTTTGACCCAAAAAAAGGGATATCGTTTTTGTATGCGTTCTTCCAGTCCTTTGACGTGATACGTTCTTTAAATCTACTTTTTCTTCTAACCCACCAGACACCTTAAGAGGCGACTCATTGCACGCCGAGATATTTGCATGGAGGTGCGTCTAAAGACTTCTTCACTAACCATCTGAGCTGTAATTTGGTTGTCTCTCAATGTTGCACTTATTGATGTACGCGTTAATTGCTGGTGACACGTCTTCATCTTCATAACTCCTTGGCCTCCCAAGGTATACATTTATACAGGTTAGTGATATATATCGTTAATATGGCAGTCATGCGCGTACCTCGGAACTGTCGGAGTGTTCGCGAGCCTGGTGAGGTCGCCACACGGCCCCAATTGTGCTTGTAGGTGTCCCAAGACACTAAAGAACAAGCTCGCGCGTTCGTCCATACACTATATTGTCTTCTTTACGTCATTTTTGAAAGAAATTGTAAGCGGTCACAATCATTGCACGCTCACTGTCACGTAGTCGCTTGCCCCTGACCATCTTCGTGAAGCGCAACGTGAAAACTTGGTAACTGTTATCGAAAGAGGAGATCACAGGCATTATTTTAAGGGTAGTTCCATGCATGTCCGCCTAATATTAGAGATGTAGTCGACGATAATGTGGTCGTGTTAGAATTTTTGGTACAAACTATTTTGGCCAGTACAATAATGTAATCATGCCAATTTGAAGGTTGCATTAGGCTGCAGGAGTGTCATCACCGAAAGTCTATCGCAGTCTACGTGAAACTCTAGAGCTACATAATCAAACAGGAGTCGCAACGTATGTGTTGTTGCCAGCGGTTAGAGGTGAAGCTCCTGGCCTGATGGCCAATATGAAAGAAATATTCCATAATATTTGACTGGAGAAGTGGTCAAACATGAATTTTGTGCAATGTCATCAGATTCAGCGTAACTCAGCGAAACCCTCTCGTCTCTCGAGCTTCATCACAAAATCATCATACACTGTTGTTCATACGAAACAACATGTAAAAACACAACAGCCACAAAGAAAACCAAAGGTGTTCTGTAAGCATCAAGTCTTCCATTCTCTGGTCTTAGAAATAATAAGGTTTCTGTCCACACTCCATACCTCCTTCTTTGAGGTAGTGGCAGTACTTGTCTTCCGTACACGTCGTCGTTGCGTTGCCACACTTGGCAGCTCCGTTCGCATCGTCCACTGCATCGGGTGGAGCACAGATGCAATTCTCGCCTGCTCCATGCAGACAGAGACACATGAACTGCCTCTTGCAGACTGGTGGGTCTCCTATCTTCCTGTTGAGTTCCGCCGCCGGGTTGCAGGTTTCCCAAGGCACCACCGCCGTCTCCTCGATCTCGAATGGGTTGTCCTGCATATTGCTGGGGTCATAGAGCAAACAGGACGGAGCGGTGGCGAACATCTCCTGACCAGGCTCCATCCTGCACACGAAGGTCTTGTTGGCACACATGGGCAGCGTATTGGCGGGGTAGTCGCAGTCTGCGCCATCCTCCACCACGTGAACATAGTTTTTAACGACCGGGCGGGCCACAGGAGGCTGCGTGGCGGTCAGTTCCAAGTGGATTTTGTTCTGCATGGGCTCTGCATAGCATATTGACGCTCCTAGACTGGATGCAAGAGCTACAAGACGGAGGAGATGCATGTCTTCAAGATGATACAATGCCTTGGTGGCAGTTTTGCTGGCTCGAACGTTGGAAACTGTGACCTAGTATAGAGACTGTACGGATAAAGAGCAGCTTGGTTTGACAATCTGATGGGATAGTCACATTAAATTGTATTATTGGAACAGATGAACAGTATAAGAGCAGAATAGTCATAAGATCCATAGCGTAGCTCTATTACCGTTAGAGCAATAGAGTAGCAGATACTCCTAAACGTACACTCAATCACTGCAGTCTTCACCTTAAGCACTTCCACTATCCCCTCCATCGACGCAGATACCAAAGTTGTCATAGTCTTCACATGTCAAGTTGGCGTCACATGCACCGTCGTCCGTGCAGTCACTGTAAAGTGACGTGCTACTGGGCAGGTATGGTGCCGTAGCACACTCCTGGTAGCTTCCCTTAGTGCGGCAGTACTTGCCCTCATCACATGATCCCTTCTCCCCACTGGAGGTCGTACAGTTGTCCGCCGTCGCACGTCCCGTGCGCCAAGCATCAGGTGGCATACAGTAGCAGTCTGCATTGGCGTAGTCCATGCAAATGCACTGGAAGTCAAAGAGACACTTGGAAGGAAGAGAAGCGTTTGATTGGCTGCACTGCATCCAGGGCATAGTGGTGCTGCTATCCACCGAGTCCAGGAACGAGTCATCACGCTCTAGACACTTTTGCGTGCCTGTGCCATCATCTTGGCACGAGTATGACGCACTCTCGCAGAGCAGCACGTCTCCTCCATTGGGACAAACTTCATTGTCCGCAATAACTGTCACCTCGCGGAACTTCATGTGGTTGTGCACTTTATAGTGCGCAGCCATGGTGGGGGTTGCCAGCAAAGCAAGAGCGACAAAGATCGAGGGCTGCATGATGAGCTTGTAAGATATCTCACTTGATGTTGACGAGGCGGAATGTGAGATGAGATGCGAATCGGATACCGAAAGGATAAATCAGATTTTAGACACTTGTGTCCGGGCGAAAGTGGCATGATATGGGATTTATTACTTCAGTGGAATAAGGAGTGGATGATACTAGAGGGACAGTCTTTGGGACATAGTAGGAACAGGCACTGGATTCCGTATCTGCGCCACCGGTATTGAAAGGTTGGTATCTGTAGCATCCGTCGTGCATGTATTTCGGACAAATTGGTTCAAAAGTGAAGTTTCAGTCTTGAATCATGACTCGTATTATTTCCAAGCAAGACAACAGCAATACACGACGCACTTCTATTGCCTGATAAACACTGTAATTACCCAGGTGCAACAATTTCGTATTTAGCGTGACGTCGATCATTCTCCATGAATTCTGAACTTTTCTATTTAACCGATCGAGATATCCTCTTTCAATTTTTTTTCTAATACTTCGTTATCATTGAAATGCCAATGTGTTTACCACATTTAGAACAAATTTCAAAGGTGTCTTTGCTTTCATAATTCAATTGGAGACTACAAGACAACAAGAAAGAATTCCGGGACGATGCGTAAGCTCTAGGCTGTATTGTTAGTTACTATCAAGGCTACTTCAGAGCATGAGCAAGACACTTCTCCCGAGAATTTTATTCCAATCCTTTCTTTGATCGACATGCCTACCTCTAAGGACACCCGAACTCAAGTTGCAAACCTCGCCGATATCGGTGACAGAATAGATAGTGAAGAGAGTAAATGTTGAAGATTTATCGAAACTTGCGGATCTGGACAATACGACTTGGAAGTAGCGCAAATTTGACATGAGCATTTCAAACAAGTTCTGGGTTAACATGAGGAAAGATCCATACAGCGTGTTTAAATGCTTTCACCTTGACAGAGCTGGAGAGAAGATTGATGTGAAGAAGCGCATTATTCAGTGCTTTTGGTTTGCGACATAGTACAGGGCGACAAACGGAATTCGCTGGCTCCCAGACTATGAAATCCATTCGATTTTAGGACAGTCAGGAGCATCTGAAGCAAAGCTTGCGGTACTCTTTCAGTCCATATGAGACATACCGAGAGTGAAAGCACTCGCAGAGATCATGCAGAAGTACCAGGTCCAGCGGTGGAAGGACAAGGCCACAACCCTACCACCGTTGCAAAGCTATTGGGGATTTCGAACCGTCGGCTTTTGAAAACTGAGTTTGATCCCAGGTACAAAATTCTCGAAGACTTTACAAAATTGTTTGCTGTTAATACACCATTATTGTCCATACTTACCTTCCGACAATGTAACGGGGTTACATGAAGGGGTACCCTAGAAAGGGTATCGCCTTTAGAAGTAGATATACTTCTGTGAGTATTCGTTTTAATACTCTGATGGAGTGGTGTGGGCCACACTACTGCCACGTAGGTTGAGGTGAACCAATAGTAATTAACCTACCTTTTATATGCATAATTAGGATAAAGTATAGTTAATTAGGAGTTTGTATTACAGGCCAAATGGACCTAATTAACTATAAATAAATCAGTCTAAAATCTACTCTAAACTGGCTATTAAGTCCCCTCAGACCAGGGACTAGTGAACTGTCGTTCACTTAGAGTTTGTATACTCTTAATAGCACGCTTCCTCAAGCAAGGTGCTCGTGTGACCCCGTCGCAGACAAAGTCAGTACTGCCACCATATTGTATGCCTCTGCATGTGTACAATTTTTGTGTACTACACAAACTTTACAGCCACTCCGCTGCTTCAAAACAGCCAGTACACAGATGCAAGGCCAAATCAACATTTGTCGTTTTTAGCAAGCTACAACAGTATCACTGTTCACTCGCTGACTTTCATGTCCTTCATGAGAATGGCATGAGTGACGAACTTGTAAGTATGGTGGATGCATTTGAGGTAGAAAACCGGTGAGGAAAAATCTCCTCGGTAGCTCTTGCAGAAGGCGGCGCATATAATCGTTGGCCTATGGCGCCTTGTACGAGCCAAAACGCCCTTCATAATGGGCAAGTCCATCACGTGAAATACAGGCAATGGCATGGATATTTTTCCCTTACTTGACGCGTTCATTTCGACTGCACGCGTTCCAGCCTTGCTCCACCCGAAATTGCGTGAGCACCATAGGTTAAAGTTGGTCTCATCGACGTAGAATATGTTCTTGGTTTCTGCCACGTACTGGAGTAACTTAATTGCAAAATCACGCCGCTTTTCTTTGTTTATGGCAGTGTTGCGGTACTGTGAGTCACGATGCACTTGCTTCAAGGTGAACCACACGCCATCCAAAGCGGCCCGAATTGTCGTGGGGGAAACACGGAGATTATATTCATCGAACAGCAGTTCTTTCATTTGACGGAGTGTCAAGTGATAGTTGGCGCTAATCTTATCGACAATAAAGTCGACGTGCTCCAGCAGAATTTTGGGCTTGCGAGCGCTTCCACGTCGCGATTCTGGAGCCTCATAGTTTCCGGTCGGTCGAACATGCTGAATCGAGCTACGTGCCGTTCTCTCTTTCACTCCGTTGTACGCAGCAGCATCTTTCCAGTTGAGCCCCATCACCACTGTAAAGTTTGATAGATTCCACTTTTTCGTGCGGGTCTTCATTAGCGAAGCTTTGCGGTTTTTAAGCTGCCGTTCATCAGGGATCCTAGCCAGAATCTCAGAGTTTTCAGAGGATTTCTTTAGGTCCTCCACCTCACATCAGCAAACTGTCCACTTTGGATTTCAGTCCAATGTCTATACCCGATCGCTTCCGATTGGTTTCCTCATCGCCATGGTACCCACTCGCTTGAACTTCGTATTCCACACCCAACGATAATCCTCGCACCATACATGTTGAAGTTTCAACAATGCGAGCACGCCACAAAATTAGTATGTGAAACGCATTTATTCAAACGGGTCTGTTTTAAATCAGTCCCGTAAGTTCTCAGATGTATGTACTCCGGCGAATCAACAGAATGTAGTGCATTGATGGCAGCATCCTCCTTTGTATGAAAAGACATCAAATCGAAATGTAATCGTGTCAGTTGTCTTCTGCTACTAAGACATAGTCGCTCATTACCTATAGTCTTGTGAGCTGCGTATGCCTCTATCAAAAAATGTGATATATCGAAGAAGAACAGCGGGTTGGTTTCGAAACCAACGTAAAGATCGTACTATCAGGATAGAATTATAAAAATGTTTTATGCCGTGCGTCGTATGGTGTGTGAAACACATTGCGCTTAGACTAGTGCAGGAATTCATCCGTTTCGAGAAAAATGTAAATAAAGCAATATTTATTAATAGGTCGAGAAATCTATTCTTTTTTTAGTGGAAAGATGCTCGATCCCTCCTCCATCGGTGGCAACTTCATGTTGTAGACCTCCTGCGGCTCTGGGCCATCAGCACTGCTCTTCGATCGTTTGTTTTCATACGATCGGTACCTTGGTCTGTAGTGTTCTTCTTCCGAGTGTCTTCGAAGCGTGTGAGAACGATCATAATCGAGCGCTACTGTTATAGCGTCGGTCAATGGTGCACTTCTGCGATACTGGACTTCTTCGCGGATACTTGGCAGTAGCTCACGTAGGAAATACATGATCGTGTACAGTTCGCTCATCTCCTTGACTTCAGTAATCAAACGCCTAAACGTGTAATCTTGAAAGATTTCGCAATGACGCTCCTTCGAGTCGTTTATCTGATCGCGGAGACGTTCGTGCACATCCGGAAGCGTAAACCCTTCCTCCAACTTGTCAAAGAAGAATTAGACACTCTTCACATCATCCTTTTTGACGATGTACCACTGCACAGCTTCATACTTTAGCGATCTCGCCAGTACTACCAAAATGCGTCTACTCAACTTACTATACTTC
Organism: Phytophthora palmivora; assembly: GCA_008079305.1. Classification (NCBI taxonomy): domain Eukaryota; phylum Oomycota; class Peronosporomycetes; order Peronosporales; family Peronosporaceae; genus Phytophthora; species Phytophthora palmivora. The sequence continues at coordinate 165,584 of VOQZ01000998.1, forward strand.
TATACCTTTCGCGCTAAAACGTGTTAATCAACCTACTCCCTGTACAATTGGAACGATCCCTTGAGTGTCCCCCACAACAGGGTAACTTGATCCCATCCAGCTAGTTCTTAGACAGCTGTCGTGACTTGTGCAGCTCGTCATTGAGTTCTGTCTATTTTTGCATGGGAACTGCTGGCCCGTCAAGGCAGCCGTCACAGTAACAAGTGCTTCTGGCCACTTACAAAGCATGCCAGAGCCTATGTGACCGTACGCTTGACCTGTTTGCTATGCACCCAAACGTGGGCATGACGTCGTTCATCTGAAAGTTCCATGCTTATGTCAAGCCAGCGCATTATTCAAGGTAATTTCATCCGGACTCATCTTTCCCTTGCAAATACCCACTTGAAATTGGTGCATTTCCTTCACAGGAAAAGATGCGATATAGAGGCCAACGACTCCCGATGTCTCATAGGAAAGATCGACTTGCTGTGTCCATTGCAGAACAAATACATAATTGTTTGTCTCTCACCAAAACACATGTATTCACAAACGATGCCGTGCAAGCATCAACATGCAATACAAAGTATCAACCACCACCATTTGACCGCAGCTAAACAAGTTTATCACGTGTACATACATAACAAAGTCCTTAACTTCGACAAGTAAAACTTTGTAGATGTGATCACACCAGCTGCTGCTGGACTTCAACACCAAGGCTCAAACTGACTGGAATCTCCAACCACGATTGGACTACGAAAATTCCCAATCCACTTTCAACCCCCAAAATATGTACACGTGGAAGAGCGGATTGGATAGCGGTCAAACCACCAGAGGAGATCTCGCCGTTATGTCGTTCAGGCAATTTGTTGTCTCTAACTCGATTGGGCAATACTTGTGACGATGCAATGAACATTTTCTCTGTAGTCAGCACATTAGCTCAACTGATGGGTTATTCCTGTTGCGTACCACAGCGCAAATCCCAATTAAACAGGCCCAATTTTGTCCCATACGCACGCTTAAGCTCTTTTTAATCTGATTTGAAGCCGATGGCGAGTTTTTCCGAGCTCACTGTACCCTACCAATCTCGATTACACTCCATATTATAACATTCATCAATCTGCTGCATCGCTAGCTGAAATAATAATTGATACTCTTCATCTGAAACTTCGTATTTCAGTTGCAAGACCGCAACCAAATGTGGATCATACCTCTGATTATGTAACCAATCCAAACCTCACACCTCCGTTTATTGCGCTTATAAAAACACGTGGTAATTAGGTGTTCATGTTGAGGTCACGTCTCAACATACGTTGGTCAAATCACTAACATTTTTTCCTTCAGGTTCTCTATGAACGTTCCGTCAATAAGATTCGTGTATGACAGAAATAGTCTCCGGGGATTGGTCAGCTAGTTCAAATGAACAAATCAAAACTCGCGGGTTTCCAACACAATCCATAAGCGCTTATTTAGAACTAGCTTCAAGTCCCGCATGTTATGGCCTTATGAGTGATACCAAAATATTTAGTTTTAGTTTTTCACATCCTTTTCAAGCTCTTCTACGTCTCTTCCTATCAGGATATACTCGAAGGTTCTACCTGCAGCACTCGCGTCACTACAAGCCCGATACCCGCAATACTGGTCAATGCATATACTACAGAGCACTGCACGCTCGCTTCCGAGATTCTACGCGCTGATAGGTTTCTACAATGGTCGGTTCGTTACCTAATATAATTTCACGTATTTGGGATTGACTATTCTGTTTACTGGTGGTGACCAATCCCCGGTGGTTGTTCTGCTTGTACGCTCGTGACCAACCTCCCATAAATGGTTACATTCAGTGCTGGTCGTGATGTTCTCTATTGAAAATACTGAGAAAGTCGTAATTGCTGAGAAGAGATTCAGATCGCAATTGATTCCTATAATTTGGTCAAAATTTATAGTTGCATATGTGAGAGTGATTGCAATTCATGATGGTATCCTTGCTGATGGATCATAATCATGAACGACTGCTATAGGTTCCCCAGACAGTGGTAGCTATAACAAACCGACACAAATTACGACGTCAGTAAGCACGGTACTACCGAGACGGCCATCAGCAATTACGTGTAGCTCTTCACCACTCGCACGACGGTAGTCACCATAGCCGCTGGGGATTTCCTGGCACTTAATCAACATCTGAATGATGCTCCTGCAGAGACGTTATAATGAGGCACCTTATGATGGAACTCACGTTCGGGGTCTCAGCTACCATTTGCTACTGTATCCCAAATTACTAGTTCGCCACCGTGGTGGCGACGGTGACGTGGGGCCATCAGTGACACTGATAGTATCAGCTAATACATGATCGAGCCAAGCTGTCCGTATCCGGATGAAGTTGTCTACAATTAATCATTAGCTGTCACTACATTATAGTTTTATTATATGCTACGTTTTGGCTGGATAGGGACGCACGTTATGGTATCGTTGAAAGAAATTACGTTTTTTTAATATCTGTTATAGTCATTAAATTATACATGAGTTGGCGAAATATTAATGGTGTTCTCAAAATTGGCAGGCCCTTTCTCAAGGTGGTGAGCAGTTTGTACACAATCAGCTGATCATACACGCGGGCAATAATCCGTGGAGTCGTTCATATATAGTGTGTGTGACGTATTGCGTAATAGCTGGTCGCAAATCTACGTCAAGGCTAGTTAATACCTGATATGTTCACTCATCCAACGAGATATAAGTGGTGGTGCCAACATTCTGATTAGGCAATGAAATATACGTGTTGGGCTAGGAAGTTCTCAAAACATCGACAAACATCACTGAGTGCAAATACGGGTATGTTTGGACGGTTCATAGATATCGAACCCTACCTAAGAATCTGCGTGGATACAGCAACTCCTGATTTACTAATCCCCCCGGAACAAGCCACCCATCACCGTTAACTATATACAGCATCTAACACAAAAAGAAGGTAACGATGTCAATGCATTTTCTGGGAGCAAAAATGTAGCATGGGCGAATGGGATCTAGCGGTGCACGCTCAGATCTAAATAGCTAGGTCGGGCTAAAAGCACGCGCTGAATTCGAATCTGAGCTCGTGCCAGACATAGAAGGAACAGAAGAGCTCTAAACGGCCTGTTGGTGCGATAATTCGGAAACGGAGTGTCGTTTTCGTACCATGGAGGCCACGATGTTGGGATATTGCAAATCTGATTTGACCACGTGAAAAAGCATCGACCGGATCCGAACCCGAAACTCTTCAGCGTCATGGATTTGCAGGACCAAAAGAGGGTGAGATAGGCGCTTTTGGTCCTCGGCATAAACGACACTGTACCGCACGCCACATCACGTTTTGCGCGTTTTGAAGGGGAAGCAGTGCGAAAAATCATTCTCACGCGCGGGCTATAGGGGTGAAATGGGACAGGGAACGTTTGCTTCCATACATGCGACCCTAGGTGTCTAACCCGTTTTTGCTTCGCATGGCATTTTTTAAATTCGTAGAGATTTTCGCTTCAATTTTAGAATCGATTTGTAGCTTCGGGGGTTACAGTTACGCTAAATCTGACTGTACCACGTGAAAGCGCGCGTGAATATACCTCTAGGCAGACCGAAGTGCGTGGGCACCATTGGGGTTTTTAGGCAAAGACAGGACGGAATGTGCAACGGGCGTCACGATAAGACTCTTTATGGCCTATTTCTCACCATCCATTAGAAACTGACTGTCAGACGGTCCCGGATGACTTGGCCCGTACCAAGGCGAATCTGTAGAAACCAAAACTAGCACTTTTATTTAGCCGTTGCTGAGATATCGATGGAAACGTAAACTACATTTTAATCGAGTAAGATTTGAATCCCATACGGCTGTTACACATTACGGCAAAGGCTGATGTAGAAACAGTCACTAGCCGTCATTTCGAATAACCTCGTATGCGACCCACTCAGCATTATGACTCGCGAAAGCTTTGCCACTAAAGCACCACGACTAGCTCACGTTATCACGATGAGCAAGCTATATGAACGACATCGCTATGGATGTCAACAACCATTTTGCTAGGTTTAGAAACTCCATCAAATTATACCGGTTAGGGTACCATGTGGATTCGAACAACAAGCGCTAACCCTAAATTCAACTATTTTAAACACCAATTACATACCATCTAAAACTCTATGCACATTCCGCAGCACGGCAAGTAGTAAAAGGTCACGTTTTCAGCAATTTGAGATCCCTAACAGCACGAAATTCCCTACCTCTACCTTGCGATCCGCCACCACGAGCGCGTAGTCTGAGGCCGTGGTGGGGACTGTGACCGATGTCGTCGATGTGGTAATGACACTGCATATGGACGTTACCCCAACACGATCACTAGGGTCGCCTAAAACCTACATACTTGACTTGTGGTAGCAGCCGTATGGCGGTCATTCGACCCCTCAAACTGTCTGACATTTCCGAACCCGAACTCTATTGAGATGTAAATGCCGTCTCAGTTAACTGCCCATGTTTGTAATGACTTATGCCGCGAGGAATATGTATACCAAAATTAAACCTCTCGTCCCCGCCTGGACAATCCGGCTGACACTTTCAAATTGACAGCACTAGGAGGGAAACACTATGCGTCGGATGGCGTGTGCGTCTTCCAGTTAACTGTGTGAGGTCATACCCCTCGTTTGTAATAATCCTGAGCCCCAATTTTTCCTTGCTTCCTTTGTCCTTCAACGTGACAGAGAATTGTGAAATCGCAAGCGCGCATATGTACTGACTCAAGCTGTATGTAACTTCTGGGTGCTATATGAAGTGTGAGCTCGCGAGTCAGACTGCGAGTCGCACCTCAGAGATCTGGCTGGAGGCTAGAGGGATAATGTTGCTCCTCCATTCTCGTTAATGTTGTTTTTCCTATATGGTCAGTGTCGTATCATTCAGTAAACTCTCGTCTGTCCCGTGCATGTAGAGAATCACCACGGGGGCAAGTGGGGCGACTCCAGACCGATCACCGAAAGACAAATGACGGACTTTCAATTGTGACGAGGCGGGTGAACGCCTGAATCGTCCAAGTGTATAGTACGCGTTCCAGATGGGAACTCCGTTTGGGGTATTCCAACTAGAACAACCTCGGTCAAATTACTTCAACCGAGGTGGAGTGTGTCCTTGTGTCAATCCCTATAGGTTCGTTTGTCTTCGTAACCAGGGAAATGCACCGCGGGTGAGTTGCCTTCTAGATGTAGGTCTTGGTCGCAGGGCCGAACGTAACTTTCTAATACATAGCCTCCACAGCAGTTAACCAGATATAAACAATAAACAACTAATCAGAGTTATATACAATATGCAGCCTCTCCTTATTCTTTCGGACCGTGGAAAGGTCGGTCACTTCACTAGTCGACTGGCCGCAATTCCGGGATACTAGTCAATCCCGGCCGACCTTCTTCTAAACGTGCACCACTCCCAATATAGGAGAAATTAACGTAAGCAATACAATCCCTTCACTCAACAGTACTTTCGTTCAAACTCTTACGTTGAGACTGATACAACAACGCAAAAGGTAATCGGTTGAGAATATGAAATGCGGGACCCCTTTCGGAGAGACAACCGCAACTAAGATATGAAATGGGCGGTTCACTCCGAGTGATAGGCAAGCCACACCCGGTCCCCAACCCAATGTGGCCTAGAATACTTACGAGAGCTCCATGTTGGATGCCTTACCACACGCGCCTTCACACCACACCTAGCCGGGCCTCGTGGTATACTTCTTCATGCAGGCTTGTCCGGGTCGCTTATGGGTTTCTCGGTAAAACGAACTCTGATTATATGTTATCTGTCCTATCTTTGGTCTAGCTGTAATGCATGCATGCACACTTTGGACTTACTTTCAGTATACCTTCACTTGCGTCATCATTGATGTGTGTTTCACATTCAGTGTGTCTTCGTCTGCGTCATCATTGATGTGTGGTTGCTTGATCTTGGGATCTGTCGACTCTTGGTTCTGGTTGACTGATGATTCTTCTTGACTGTTCTTCAATACTTCCTTGCACAGAAAGCAGATCTTCGTCGGCTGACTTGGTGTAGCTATGATGAGTCTCTTCATCTAGACTTGGTACGTCCAGACATCTTCGTTCAGACTTCATCTCTCTCTTGAGCCATCTTGGCCTTACGCTTGGTGACAGTGGTGTTTTTTGGTGATCTTCAATGGGGACTCATTGTCTTCATGTACTTGTATGAGTGTGAGGCCATGTCAAGACTAGGTGGCTCGATCAACTATGCTTAGTTGAGAGCTCTTCCGCGCCTTTTGAGCATAACCTGTCGTCGGGAACTAGGTACCATCCAGACTCCTTCGTCTGGGTTCTCTTACGTTTGGGATACCTGGGCCCTCCATGACCTTCCCACACTCCAATCACTTTCCATAACCCATTTGTCATCCACTTGTCACACGAAACTGGCCTTCTGATCCACCAATCAGGACCCGTTTGGGCGGGACTCGGAAAAATCCAGAGTCACATCGTGTCACAATTCTCGCCTTAGCATCTCTGCAACGACGAGCTGGTCCACTTGCTGTCGCAGATAGCGCAGGTCTGTGGCTTGCTTATGCAGAGCAGACAGTTCTGTTAGAAAATCCGTTTAGTACATGTGGATGCTAGAATGATTTGATGCAAGGAAAATTTGAATTGGCATCGTAACTTTCTACGTACTTGAACAGGGTGTTATATTTTGAATTGCCTTGTTAATACCAAGGCCAGCTGGAATGCGAATTACAAATAGGATACAGTTACACTTGTTCACACAAATTTGTAGCTCATTTTCAGACACCCCTGAATACCCATTCAACGTGAACGGACCCATGTACATTGTTCTCAAAGATCTGTAGGGACTGTGGCGATCTGACCGAGAATGGAATTCTGGGCTGAACAAGTGATTCCTTGATCACGAATACCTACAGTCACTGACTGAGCCTTGTCTGTACTGCCATGTGAAAAGCGAGATATTCGCCTTTTTATTCGTATTCGTTGATAATATATTGGTAGCAACCAGCAACAACCAATGCAAGAACAAGCTATTTCAAAATCGGAACGAGAAGTATGATATCAAGGCCAGCTCTCTCAAAACCTGGTGATAGAGGGAGAGCAGGTGTCCGATCCGTCAAAACAAGTATTCACGTAAAATTTTGTCGAAATTTGGCTTTGATACCGCTCATTCGGTTAGTAAACCCATCGAAGTGAATGTGCGACTTGCTCCGATAGGTGATGGAGAGAACGGAGACACAAGCTTCCCGTATCGTGGTGCCGTTAGAGTGCCGGTGAACCTCGTAACTAGCACTCGACCAGACTTGGCCTTCGCTCTAGGACAACCGAGTCGGTTTATTGCAAACCCATCTAGCAAGCAAGTCGGTACTATAAAAGGGTACATCGATATTTAGCTGGATCCATTGACTACGGTATCACTACACGAGGAAACAGCGCCAAGCTAAGGAAGTGGTTCTTGATGGTTTCTGTGATAGTGATTGGGCAAACGACCCGGGACAGCGTAAAAGTACAACTGGTTTTGTATTCATGTTAGCTGCTGGGGGCGTAGCGTGGATGTCAAAACGCCAATCGATTATAGCTCTTTCCACGACCGAGGCCGAGTATGTAGCGGCACGTGAAGCCGCCATGGAAGTCCAAGGTGGAAAGCAACATACGGCAAGAAATCCTACCGCATAACGATATCAATCTACGCTTTGAAATAGACAGTTAAGAAGCGTACGTCATGGCGACATATCCTACGTATTGTCGTCGTTAGGGATATAATGGGTTAACGTGGTATTTTGATCTAGATCAAGTGGAAATAGGTGCCATCGAATTGAATTAAGTCATAGCTGACGATAATCCCGACGACACGTTCATAAAATCACTGGGCAACAAACGACTGGCAAAGTTACTGAATTTGACTAATATTGGGGGTTTCAAATAGTGATCTTCGATGCGGACGTGTTGGAAATTGAAGTGGATATCTGACCCAATGCAATTGAGACATGATATGAAGGTGTGAAAGACATCAGGTAATTAATGGAACAGGTCACACGACCTGAGAGTGTTGGTTGCAGCTAAGTCTTAACCTCTAATACTCAGTCTTCCTATCTCATCCAAACTCGAACTGCGGACCTTGAATTCATATTCCAATAATCCGGAAATAGCTTGTGTATTGGAGCTGATTCTTGTATGTTGGAGCTTGTACAGGCAACTACAAAATAAGCGTGAGGGTTTAAAGTCCTGGTGTGCTGAAGGCACACCAATCTCCACCAACTACATCACTTACGCACGTACAATCTACACGGGATAACCATAAAATATTTTGTTGTTTAAAATCTAGTCTTGAGTGATTGATTGACACACCTAATCGCCCTGTCAGTGGTGTTTCGTACACCACCAACATAGTATTATCCCTTAGTTTTTTTTTTTTTTTTTTTGAGATTGCTCAAGGTTTATTGTAATCACTTAACATCGCTAACGATTTCTAATAACCCATTAATCCAGCCTACGCCCATTTACGTCGTCGGTGGATGCCCCTCATGTGTGAGAGGTCTCATCGTGCGTTTAAAAGGAGCACGGGACCTATGGTGTACTAAGTCGTGATCAGTCGGTTTTCTGTCCAGTGACTGATATCGTTTGCAACCCAGTGTAGTGCTGGTTGCCAAAAATCATCGACAGTGTGGGAGACAACATGAAGTTGTCGACTGCGGTGGACGTCCATTGCCAAGTTAGCTAGTGCGTCGGCTGTTTTGTTAAAACCCCGGAGGTGGTGAGTCCAGGATTGGACGTTACATCTGTCTGCTAGTACTCGACACCGTTTGTACAAGTGCGAGAGGTGATCGGCACGCGGTGGGCGACGCCGCTGCTGCTGATCAATAATTAACTTGCTATCTCCAACGATATGGAGCGGCTTCATCCGCTTCCTGTCGGCTGTCAGTAGGCCATGCAGTAACCCCCTGTATTCGGCTTGGTTGTTCGTCGTTGACTGTGCACGATACGACATGCTTGCGATCCATACCACCGATCTCGCTGCAGTGTCTCTGCCGAGCTGGACAATAACAGTTCCGCTACCACCTGGTCCCGGATTGCCTCGGGAGCCACCATCAAAAAATAGCACGTACTGTCCTTCAGGTGATGTTGGTGTGCAAAGCGTCGGTGTCCATCTTCTATTTAAGGCCCCAACAACGGTATGCATCGCAGCAATTGCAGACCCATTTCTCTCCTCCTCATGGACAGCAATCTGCATCGTGTGATAGGCTGTGCGCAACCTAAGTCGCAAAAGCGCCTGGAATTTCTCCACTCTCACAACTCGGTTAAGCGCGAAGTGCTCTGTACGCCACTTCCAAATGAGTTGAAGTACTGTTATAATGCCAAGTTGCCAGCATTCAGTCGCCGCTTTGTGAAGAGAAGCCGCAATGTCCAAGCGCTCACCCACACTTCGCCAATAATGTTCAGCGTCATGTCGATCAAGAATTGCTGGTGGTACCGAGCGCAAGTTGAAGGTGAATAGCGTCGATATGTCCTGCAGGTCGACCAGGAGACCTAATTGCTTCCATCCCTCCATAAAAATCTGCCAGAGCTGTTGCGCCGATGGGCAGTCCCAGAAAATATGTGAAAGAGAATTGTCCATGCCTTCCACACATTTTGCGTGGGGACATCCCATCGCATTCTTCGTAAAGTCGTAGCAAGAAAGGCTTCGAGTCTTGAGCCTGTATAGCAGTCGCTCTCCCCATGGATTCACCCCAACGAGGCTTCTAATACAACTCCAGGATACCGCAGTGAGAGCGTCATGTATCGCTGTATTTTCGGCCTGCCAGTCCAAGTCGCGTTGGCGAAGCCTTTGCTCGCCTCGCATACGCCTTGTGGCGACCGCAGCACGCCTGGCTTGCTGTCGCGTAATGGACCATCTACGCTTTCCAGCCCAAAGGCAGGCAATTCGATCAAGGTGCGGGTGAAGATGAAAGTCCAATATTGTATCGACACGGATGCTATGTTGTACTTCTTCCAGCAGCCGAGATTTGGAGTGTACAACAAACTGCCGCCCAGTGGAGTGTCCAACTATATCCAATGTTGCCAGGGCTGAACCATTGGGTGATAAGGTTAATGTGAACGGGTGATCTTGTTGCGACGTTATCAATCGTACTTCATCCGCCTTGAGAGAAGGTAATAGCATCCCTGGAAAATTGCACAGCAACAATCTAAGAAGCTGTCGCATGTGTCCACGCCTAACTGGTGACGGGGTTGCCAAGCCAGTCCCGTTTTGCAAAATTTGAAATGCCACATGAGATTGTGCAACGTGCCTCCAACGAATTACGTCTCCAAGTCTGGTATGTGTGGTGACAAAGCTCGCAAAACAGATTGATGGTGTGATTCGCGATCCTTGTTCGTCATATAGTTGGAGGCTACGTAGCTCCATGATCGAAAGCCACTCACCGCAAAAGGTACCATTGTGGTTGCGATGCCATTGAAATAATTGACTTAATCCAGGGCCTTTTACGCACCCCCTGTCAATCAAACAGACCCCATCAATCCATTCTGAAGATCCCGGTAAAGCGTTATCGACTGCGTTGAAAATAGCTGCCGACAGGATCGCAGGAGGAGGTAGTTGTTGTGCGGTCCCAACCTCGGATAAGAGCTCTCTCCCAGCTTCCCACAGAGTTGCCGGGTGGCGGCGAGGACTTCCCAATCCAGCTGCATGGCTCACCATGATGTATATGTCGCGGTCCAAATTAGCAGCTCCAAGCAAGATAGCACCGACGATGATCATCGTGGAGTCGCTAGTGGTCGCCCAGCGGGCAACCTCTGTTGCTGCAAAGGCCATGCTTTCTGCCCTTATATCGGGAATGGCCATTCCTCCGTCTCTTTTTGGTAGAAACGCGATGTCAGCCGCGATCCATGCACGTCCGGTAGCCCTAGTGCACTCAAACACTCCAAACCAAACAAAATGATTGATGCATCGCTGTAATTGACCGAGCCAGTGAGTGTTAGGCCATGCATGCCGAAAGACAAACATCATTTTGGGAAGAATGACCGCCGCCGCAATGGTTGCACGTTGGTCTTCTGTTAAGTTCTTTACACCAGCGAGGCGCAGTGTAGTCTGCAATTGTTTCATCAAATTGCTTATCGCAGTTTCGCATGCATCAAGGCTGCCGACTTGAACTCCGAGATATCTGCAAAATTCTGCGGTGTGCTGAAATTGGAGGCTTCCTGGAAGCGTTATGGAGGAGGCAGGGCCAGATGCATGCAACGCAATGACCACTGTCTTATTCTCATTGATGCGAAGCCCACTGACTGCCGTGAAAATGTCGGCCAACTCCATTAAATATTTGACGAATCTGGCTGATGCTAAATAAACAGCAGTGTCATCTGCGTACCCACCAACGCGAAGTTCTATTGTCCGCCCCTCAGCACACAACATCACACCTTTGAGCTTTGATGAGGCGTCGAGTTGGCGATAGAACGGGTCTAGTGCTAGTATGAAAAGCAATGGGGCAAGTGGACACCCTTGCCTTATCCCGCTAGAGACACTTACCCACCTCGACCTCATTCCATTGACTAGAAAACGAACTCGAGTGCCATCATGTAGTTTTAGAATGGCATTGACAAACCGATCAGGATATCCATGGGCCTTTAGCGCACGAATCAAGTAAGTGCGCCCAAGGGAGTCGTAAGCCTTCTGGAAGTCCAATAGTAACGCAAGTGCTTCCTGTTGTAGATTATCGTGATTTGCCATCCATTGAGCAGCAGAAAATATATCAATGGTGTCGTGAATTTGCCTCCCCGGAACGAAACCTTTTTGATGTCCATGAATACGGGCTGAAAGCGTTTTACTGGTGCGCGTGGCTAATATTCGTGTGAATATTTTGTAGTCTGAGTTGAGCAAGGCAAGCGGTCTATAGTTGAGGGGGTTTGACGTGTCTCCGGACTTCTTTAAGCAGAATATATCGGCCTCCAGAAAGGAGTCAGGAAACACACCAGCCTCGTACCAAATATTAAAAAGAATTGTTAATATCGGTGTAAGAGTGTCTCTGAAGTCACGATACCAATCGTTGCCGATGGTATCAGGTCCGCAGGCTTTGCCAGCAGCACACGCGGCTATTGCCGCTGCAACTTCTTCTTCTGAGAAGGATGAGGCCACCTCCTGTTGCTCTACTTTAGCCATTGAGTGTTCCGCTGTCCATTGGAGTACGTCCTCCACTGCACCAGTATCATTGATCGCTTGATTGAAAATCGGTGTCCAGGCATCGGCAAACATGTTGGCTTTGTCGTGTACGTTACGCTGAGGGCTGTCAGCTGCAGGCACGATTGTCGGAATGGCGTTATCCGCAAACTTCGCCGAGGTGGACCGAAAAAGCTTTGAAGTGACACGTTTTGCATGCCAAGTATTTTGCCGAAATCGTGCTGCCATCTTGGAGTGACCTCTTTCGATCTGCAAGTCAACTATCGCCGCTCGAATCTTCTCAAGTCTATTACCGCAGGCGGTGCTCTGAATGTCCAATCCGTCAAGGCGTGCTGTGATGTCGTCAATATCATCCTGAGAGGATGTTTCAGCTGCTAATGCTGCTCGTTGCAGGCGGAGTAGCCGCGTTAGTTTCTGGCGATATGTGCGAGTACGTCGGCGACGTGCAGTCTTTTTGCAGTTGAGTATCCCTTTGCGAATCTGGCGCTTAGTATTTTCCCATAATGTAGCCGCTTCATCCGCGGTGAGATGGGCGGACTGCAGTCTATCGCGCAAGGCATCGAGGGCACCGTTCGTGTACGCATCGACTAGAGATTTGGCATAATTAGGCACTGGATATGTGCGCTGCTGTTGTTTGACGCGTAGAGGGTTATTTGGTGACCGAAGATGCAGCTGAGCTCCATCATGATCTGAACGAGCGGCAGGTCGCACAACTTCGGTAGCAGCAATCCATGGTTGAATGAGTGAGGATCCGTACCAGCGATCTAATCGGCTTGATTCTGCATCCCCGTTAACTTGATACCTGTAAGTGTGATACTTAGCGTGAAAGTGTTTCACTCTGTTCTCATCAGTTTGGTCAGGCATCATCTTACTCAAACAATCTTGCGCATCCCATCGTGCTAGTAGTCGTCGTAGTTCGGGGGAGTCATGATTCGCCCCCGCCGCAGCGTAAGTTCGGTCAAGTCTGGCATCTAGGGTGCAATTGAAATCTCCACCGAGCAGAACCCTTCCATGGGCTGGAAATGGCAGCTCCCCAAGTGCCTTAAAAAGCTCTTCTCTCTGAGTACGATCAATTGGAGCATACACATTTGCTACAATTATCTCTTCGCCGTCAAGTTTGCCGGATACAGCAACAAAGTGAGGAGACCACGTCTCCTGCCAGATAGGACGGTGTTCGGTGAAGGCACCGTACGGGTTTACCAGTATGCCGACCCCACCCTTCCGACTGACCGCAGCACCCCAATACGACAGCGTTGGAGATCCATTGCCCAGCCGATATCCCCACCTCGCTGCGTATTCTCTCTTCGCATTTTCAATGTGGGAAGAGTGTACGTGCGTTTCTTGTATTAGCGCCACGTCTTGGGGCCCGTTGGAGGTGTTTCGACCCAGAGATTGTAGCCAGTCCTGATGCGCTTTTGCTGAGGCGCCAAAACCTCTCACGTTGTGGGAAACAAACCCATAGGTACGGTCCTCTGTATGCAATCCTTGTCCCCGTAGGTGGTCTGTTGCTAGCTCTCGCTCACGTCTGATCCGCTTTCTCGCTTGTTGTCGTTTCAAAGTTTGAAACTCCTTACGGCGGCTCCTATAACGCTCCTGTGGTGACAGTGTAGACAACATCTCTCCAATTGTTTTTTGCTTCATTGATGATGAAGCATGGAGCGGTGCCAGGGATTTTGCTGGCTCTGCCCCAGATTGGGCCTCGCGGCCCTTAATATTGGTCAGGGCAGCTCCTGCGAAGCAATTCAGTTGCTTCGCAGTCTGCCCATGTCAAGCCGGAGGGAGCGTCTAACGAACCGCTCCAGCCCTTGTTCGAGAGAACGTTGTTGCACAGTCGCTCAATGAACGGGTATTCCTGATACCAAATGCTACGCGCCCCGTGTGGTGCTCTTCCCATTGGGGTGGAAAACCATGTGGCAATCACGTATGGAAGCACATGCAGCAGTGCCCAATCATCCGACGGAATGCCATCATAGTTGTCTCTGCAGAGCGCTCGCGGAACCCACCTCCGTAAGCGCTCCCACTGAACCGTTGATGCTGCAAGCGATCGATTCATTTCGGCTGCTGCACTTATTGTGCATCCAGTGTGCCAGGCTTGACACAGTGCCCGTGCTTCCGGTACATGTTCCTCATCATGTAATATTCTAGCTAACGCACTGGTTTGTTCTCGATAGGCTTCGTTGTGACCCCACTCAATAATGTCAGCTAGTGGCCACTGTTTGACTTCGAGCTCGGGGTATGGTATAAATGCAAGCAGATGCCGTAATGCATCTGTGTGCTCAGATAGCCATGATCGAATGGTTGATGTCTCGGTTTTTGTCCGTTTCATCGCTGGTATGCCAAACTTGGTTCGAAATAGCGTAGCCCATCGGCTAAATGCTTCTTGATTGGCTTTACGCAGCAGCAAGTATTGAGGCAGTATTTCGGAAGATAACTCCTCCGTATCGGCAGCATCCAGCACCCGCCGGTATACTATTTCAATTATCTTTCCTGTTGCGATGCGCGGTTCTCGTAGAGGAACTTCTTCCAAAAGTTGCGCAGCAGCTGCAGTAGGTTGGGAACCACTGGCATACCCGTCAACTCCATACGCTTCGTGAATTTTCTGTTCCTCGGAATCGATAATATCGTCGAGCATCCGTTCATCCCACACGGCAGCATCTAGACTGGGAAGTCCTAACCGTGCCAAAACCACATCGAGACGTTCTCTCATCATACACTTTTTGATTAAAATCGCGTTAACAAAGTCGTTGTTAGCCATCACATCCAATGTTGATGTATCCACGTCCTGACCAGGGAGTAAAACGTTGATCGTGGATCTCCATGGGTAGGATGTGTCCAATGATGCTGCGTAGGCCGGGTCCCCTTCTGCATTCCAGCGAGTTAGGAGTTCGCCATGTTGTACTCCTGCGAAATAATGCTCTTGATGGCGTAGGATGAGTATTGTTGGCATGCAGTGTAGCGTCCAACACGCAAACAAGTATTCTCGAGCATCTCTGTCTGGCAGGGCCTCCACATAGCCAGATTCATGGTCGGAACCATTAGCCACTCGATACGTTTTGTACATATACCGTTGGATGTGTGCATCCCCATGACTGTTGACATCCAATACTAGCACCGGTTCACGCATGTACTGCGCCATTGCCCTGAGCTCGTGGGTTCCAGCCCAAAAGCTAGCAGGAACGGTGGCTGTCGTCGGTCTGGCACGTTCTTGTGCGTAATGGCTGAACAAACTCGCTGTCGCACTTGCAGTACTCATCTCATTTTGCCGCTTCGGATAAAGCCGCTGAAGCTCCTGTTGTGGATCTAGCAATCCTAATTCCACGTCATTCCTCAAGTTCGCCATCATAAGCGCATACACAGCACGTTTGACTCTGGTTGCTCCGGTCATTTCGGATTTGGGTAGTTTAGTTCCGTCATAGTTCAGTGTTGATGCATGCAAAGCCAATATGGCACATTGCCCGTTCGCTTCGACTTCGACCGGTTTGCCGTTGAAACTAGTTAGCCAAGTCATAAGTTGGATCGGAATATCCTGATCACCTTCCGCCGTTCCGTCCTGTGGAGCACCCATTGTGAATTCGTCGTCCGACGTCGGAGTAGGAGGTAAATGACCGATATTAGGTATCATTTGCTGGTCGTCCACTCCGCTTGCAGTGGGTCTCTGTTGAACTGTGCAGGTTGTGTCCGTAGAATGGTCGATAAAATCTGCCATAGTGCGTTGGGCAGCCACGCCCTTTGAGACCGATATTTGCGTTCCCTTTGCAGTCGACTCATGGTGCGTCCGAAGCTTCTGTTTTTTGGCTCGTGTATCTTGCAGAATATCATCCTCTCGGTGGCGTTCAGCCCTTTCCGCTATTTGTTCTGCTTCTGTGAGGCTGAAAGCTTCCTGAGGCGCAGCAGTAGGAGTGCGTGATTGTTCAGCAGTCTCGTCAATCTGCATCTCTTCGCGATGAAAATCCGGAGCTTGCGAGTCGCCACTGAGCGCAGTAGTTGATCCAGGCACTGAGCAAGAAAGAAAGTGGGCCGGTGGTGATTCATCTGCTCCATACGCATACGGGGCCTCCTCGTCACTGTGTGTGCTCCCTTCCTCCGCGGAACTTTCGCTGCCCCCGTCGTCGGACTCCTCGTCATTAGCATCAAATTTTCCTGCAGCACGTGCTTGTTGGAACCGAGTGAAGCTTGATATTGGCTTTCCTGTGTTAGTCCCAGCCCGTCGGGTTCTTGAAGCGACAGTGGTGCCATCCGCCTTACCCGAGATAGTTCTATTTAAACCCTGCTTAATCTGGCGGTCTTTGACCCCAGTAAGTTTTGAACGTTTTTCCTTCCCGGCTCCAGCATTTGTTCTGGAGTTGGGGGTTGGCTTGCCAGCGTCTGGCTCGGATCGGGAACTAACCTTTTCAGATGGCGTAGATCGAGCTGAAGTCGAGGCATCAGTAGCTCTTGGTTGCATCTTTTTCTTCGCCGATGCCCGCGATACAAGTGTATAGCCGTCCCTTGCCGAGGTGCTGCTCTCGGTGGTCTGTGCGCTAGATTCATCCCGCTGAGCTTCCAGTGACTGGATAGCAACGCTTTCAAGAACTGGTGGCTGCAGTTCTGAAGGTCCAAGCTCCTTCAGCATAGTGTTCAAAAACGCATCCAAACTTTCACCATCGGAGTGCCTATAAGTCATGACGGGACCCACATTAAATGCAGTAACCTCTCCGCGATATTGACGGCATCGATGACGTCTCATTGCATGTATGTCCTCATGCTTTGCCTTACAATACGCTGTCGTGTGCTTGGGGCTCCAACAGCGTCTGCAAGGAGCTCTAGTAAAGAGCAGGTGATGGTGAATCATCACTTCATCACTCCCGATTTTAAGACGTGTGACGCCTCGAAGGGCTTCAGGGCATTCCAGCGTGTTAAAACGAACTGTGACAAATCGATTGTCCACAACTTCTGTATCCTTCACTCGAGAGCGTTCTGCATCCAGCACTTGGAGTCCCGGAACTCGCGTTAAGGCATGAATCAGAGACGCCAAACCAATAGTGTTTGTGCCTATCACTTTGACGGAATAGAAGCGTCTAAGCTGCGCCATATTTAATGAGCCACTGAGTTGATCCGGCCTTGGGTGTTCCGAGTCCTCCAACTTAATGGTTGCCCTTTGAAGGCGCAGCGTAATACCTTCATAAAACGCCGCGACGCGCTTCGAGTTGAAGACGAAAGTGAGGGTGTGAGAGCCATCAAATGACAACATTTTCACATCCTTCATCATTCGGTTTATCATGGCGATGCCCTGGTCTACATCAGCATTGGCTTGATACAGTTGAGCGAACAACGCCACATGTACCATGTTCTTGCGCAGCTTAACTTGGGGCGGGACGTTGGCGGTTAAGGCAGCCTCCACATGAGTTTCATGAAATTGCTCCATCATAGCACGCTGTACTACGGTCATGGTCGCCTTAAGAAAGGTTGGAGGGTGAGGGAGTTCCAAATCCCCACCCAGATAGGCAAGTAATGCCTCCGTCTCAATCTCCGTGCGATGTCTTAATGACTCATCAGCGTGAACGTCAGAGGATTCCATGGCGGCATCGTAAAGAACCTGTAGTTGTGGAGACCGTTGCAGTTTCCGCGTGATGTGCCAGTCCTTCGAAAGTGAAGTCTCCAAATCGTGCATTTGCTTCGGCGTCCAATTTCCCGATGGGATCTGTGATGTAGCGGTGCGAGCAGCTGCGTCCTTGCTCATGGGTGCTCCAACCACAGCCGCGAAGGAGCGTTCCAGTCCTGCCGCTTGAGGAGGTCCATGAGTTGTCGGTGCTCGCTGCTGTCCACCAGGGGGATGTTCTGCGATCGCTGTGGTTTTTCCCGGTGTCATCTTAACCACCGTTGGTGATTCGATGTCATCTGGGGTTGGCAATTCGCGATCGGGGACTTGCTCATCCGTTATTGAACCCAAGCCATCGGCTTCCGTAGTCCGCAAAGATGGAGACGATGCGGCTTTCCATGTACTTGGTGAAGATGGAGCAGCGTCTGGTGGCCTCTGGGGCCTGTCTACCCCAGATGAGGTCTGCCCTCCTGCCATTAGGCTGAGGGACACTTGGCACTAGTAACCTCTAGGTGAGGTGGCTGGTTGGTGTTGAGTCGATGGCAAATCCACTTAGTGTATCCTAAGGAATTTGCAAAGTGTTATTATCCCTTAGTTGTTGCCATTCGGTTCGGAAAACAAAGCACAATACCACTGTGACCACTGTTCGCAAAACAAAGCGCAAAATTTGCTCGATTAGAGTACGTTCATGGACCTACAAAACGGTTGGCTGACTGATTATCCCCTCTGCACGAAACAGCAACGGGATGGGACGGTAAGTCTTCCCTCCCTTACTTTCTCCATGTGACGAGGCTTGGAGTTATTGTCACCCCTTGAGCGATACATCATCCATTGAGAACTGCAAACTTAGAAAAGCAGCGTTTGTGGTGTGCGGCGATAGTTCCCAGTACGCCACAACAACTGCATCAAAAAGCTCATCAAATGTACGTGCACGCTTTTTGCATTGGATCGGTTGAGTAGCTGAAAAAACAAGGCCGTTGTAGTTGAAATCATGGCTGCTAGGAGGCTGGTTCAGCAGCGCCGCATTGCGCTCGGAAGCGGCAGTAGCTTCTGGATATTCTGCATCTTCAACTGGAATATGTGCTGGCGCATTATCTTGCTGGATTGAAATGGCCGTGTCACTCGTCGCCCCAGGCCATCGAGAACGTAGAGCTGGTAGCTGGTTAGAAAGAAGCACAGAGTAGTGGCTTGCTTTAGTAACAGAGATTTATTTGGTGACAATTGTTCGGGAAGGGCACCGTGCTGACGAACGCTGAGCATGTGCTACTTCCACGAATGATCAAATGCCTAATTTCCCATCGAAAACCTGTTCTGTGATCGGGCCGCTCCGAATGCGGCCAACAGCATACAGGAACATCACTTTTGTAATGTATAGCTTGCTCCGCAGGCGACGTACAGGGGGAGCTTCATCCGGGAGTAGGAAAAAACGTCGAGTAGGTTGCGTAATGTAGAATAGTTTTTCGTCGACATGCACAGTATCGGCTATGCTGTCGAACAGCGTTGTATCGCGTTGGATGTGAGAAAAGGCCAGCTCCAGCCGCAGCAGCCATGTGAGGATCATGCATGGGTACAAACCCTTGCCGACTGATGACCCTCTTCTGACGAAGAGAACATTACAAGCGCTGGTGCTTGTTATCCTCTGGTAAAACGAGCTTCATCACGATCGTGAACTTGCGCAGCTTGCCATGGATAAGTTGCTCAAAACGTGTGGTAGAGGCTTTGACGCATGCAGCTGCCGATCGCTCTTCGACACCGACGCCACGCAGCCGTTCAAGCATTTATGAGTTATCCGACGTTAACCGTTCAGAGCGGCCCTGTATGACGGCTATGCATAGTAGCCAGTTCGTGCCATTTCCGACCTTACCCGGGTCCAAAGGTGAGAAATGGTGGAGGGGTCGACGCCCTCCGCTGCAGCTACAGCCGATAGATCTCCGCGCTTGAGCTGTCCTTCATTGGAGGGCAGTAGCAAAGCACCCATGATCTTGGTTCGCTCAGAGCCGGTGAGCTTGGTATTCCGTGGAGAAGTAGGCTTAGCCATGGCGATGATTTGGCGTTTGAGGTGGGGGTGGGCGAAATCTGTCGTGAAGCTTTTTGTACCAGCATGGCTTCAGTGTTGGTCAACCAGCCATTACGGCCTGAATTTGAATTCTTCGTTCCAACAGATCTAGGCACATGAAACGAATGGCCAAGACTAGCACCGGCTTTTGGTACTATCAACGCCTTGTATTGCTCTAATAAGAAAGAATGTGCAGTGAAAATTTGGTATTGTGCTTTGTTTTCCGAACGGAGTAGTTCATCTGAAGTGTACCACTTCAGGAGGTGGTAATCGATCTGGGTTGTGGCTTAAAATTACGATCTAGTGGTGTAATGAATGTAACAACGAGTTCAAATCTATGTAGTTCTCAACTTGTGTACTTATAGGCAATTTCATAACCAAACGTCGACTCGCTTTCAAATTACTTCAAGATCATATGCTACTGCTTAAGGAGGAGGAAGGAGGTCATCTATTTAATACTATATATTCCTCATATGCTACTGCTTCATGCACATTCTAAAAAATTAAGAGAATTTGATGTTACAAGAATGTTGCACTTTCAGTTATTAATAGGTCATCATCCACATATTTCAGTATAATATCTGACGAGTTATAAAGTATTGAAAATAGCCACAGATATGCGGGAAAGCACCCCATGTAATCCCACCTAAGAAAAAAAAATTCTCGTAGCATATGTTGCTTCGTATTTTTATTGAGTTTTTAAGTAGAACCAACAAGGATCGATAGAATTACACTCATCCTTGTTTGATCATGGACAAATGATTCGTCGCGAACCCTTGGTACGAACCCTTGGTACGAGTCATGGACAAATGATTCGTCTTGAATCTTGATACAAACTACCATGGATGAGTGATTCGTCATGAACCTTTGGTACAAATCATGGACGAATTATGTTCTATTCTGGAAGGATCTTGGTTCTATCCTGAACGTACAGCATCCGAATACTGACGCAAAAGAATTGTAGGATGATCCAGCCTACTGCATATCCCAAGTTATCCACTTCTACTTTTCATGCGATTTACAGGTGTGCATGGCTGTAGGAATCATAGCCAAAGGATCCTGAATTCAAAATTTTTACATGCAGCAGCTGTCTTCCGAATATATGCACGTATTGTACATGATACGTATGTCTTACTTGTAGTAAACAGTAGTATGGCTTCGTTTTTCGCACCTACCTTTCAATGTGATACATGTACCAGAGAACAAATTTGATTGAATTTTAGTGGTCTCGTTGTTTCCACAATTCCATTGGAGACTCAAACACTAAATCCAAGGCAAACGACTATGCGTACGCACACTGCTGTGCTCTTCGTACTTTGTGTCGTTATCGCCAGCATTGACGCTATTACAGAGCACGAACTAACCTTAACGTCGAAAACTACTTCTCCAAACCATCCGATTGTCAGCGCGATTACCACGAAAAGATTCCTCAGGACGACCAAAACTCAAGTTGCAAACCTCGCCGATACCAGAGACAGCTCGAATAATGAAGATAGAGTTAATGTTCAAGGTGTATCGAAACTTGCGGATCTGGACAAGGCGACTTGGAAGTTGCGCAAAATGGACATGAGCCTAGCAAACAAGTTCTGGGTTAAAACGGAGTGGGATCCATTATGGTTGTTCAAACACTTTCGCCTTGACAGAGCTGGAGAGAAGATTGATGAGAAGAAGCGCATTATCCAGTGGTTTTGGTATGCGACAGAGTACAGGATGGCAAACGGAATACGCAAGCTCCCAGGCGCTGAAATCTATTCGATTTTAGGACAGTCAGGAGCATCCGAAGCAAAGCTTGCGGTACTCTTTCAGTCCCTGCGAGACATACCGAGAGTAAAAGCACTTGCGGAGACCATGCAGAAGTACCAGTTTCAGCTGTGGAAGGACCAAGGCAACAACCCCATCACGGTTGCAAAGCTATTGGGGATTTCGAACCATGGGCCTTTGAAAACCGAGTTTGATCCAAGGTACAAGGTTCTTGAAGACTTTTCAAAGTTGTTTAGTGGCAACGGGAACAAGCTGAAAAGGAGCACGACTATGCGCTAGTTGTCGAAGCCACTCTTCTGTGTCAACGATAATCCCGTTCATGAGTGATGACCACCACTTCTCCATTCACCACAATTCGATGAATTAAGAATCGTTAAAGCACGATTTAACGAGATTGGTTAGCACAAATAATGTTCAGCACAATTATTACCGTTGAAGAATAAATGATTGGTTGGCCTTTGGACGAAACACTTGAAAATGGCAATAATGTGAAGTCGATCAACATAGTGTCCGGCTGAACACTATCTCACGCTTATCTTTAACAGAAGATGCACCGCATCCGCGATACAAAATATATTCACGGCGATCGCTATCTTAAGTAACAAGACGTGTAGATTCGACATACTGAAAGGGTTTAATATCACGATAAAGATTTTGGGAAGATAATTCACCTTTATTAATTTCAGGATGAAATTGTATACGTCAATCAGAGAAATGTGGTGGTGACGAACAAGAGGTCGCACCGCTTGATCGTGGATTTTCGGCCGATTGGTCCGAGTTTAGGCTTTTTGGGGAGTTAATGCTCCCGCGCACTCTGTAGAGATAGCTGTTGGCACTACCTGGTTGGTAGTCGACGGTTTATCCTCCTGATGAACAAACTACCGAATCCAAAATTACTTAAAGACGACATCATCATTCGTGGGGTAGATGAATGAAATATATACTGTTGACAGCATCGTGACCTGAACTTGCTCCACTCATAGTTGGCGGTATTGATGAGTATGTACTGTAGTATTACTCGAGCGGAGGTATGAAATGCTAAAAAAGTGGTAGTAATATCCAGCTACTGAATAATTTTCAGCGAGGATACTCCTAAGCAAAACTTTAGGTGTTATCGAAAATCTTGTTTACTTACAAAGTACTCAATTTTCACACCTACCACCCGTAGATTTGCGTCTTGAAAACATTTAAACCGAACATGAAATTTGGTGGATACAAAATATAATGTCGATGGAAAATGCATCTACTGTTATCATTCCTGGTTTCCGATCCAACTGAACTGAAAGGAAAAGTCACAGCCTGATACAAGCATATGAAAACTATCAGTACTCGGACCTGTAAATGCATCCAGTATCAATGTTCAACGATCACGTACCAAAATGCTCCACTCTGTAGGTCATGGTCATCAAAATCCACATCATAAGCATTGACTGCACGAACAGCATTTGTGTCTCCAAAACAAATGCAAGCTGGTATAGTACGTTTATACCGCAATTGCGTTGTACGATCGCTGCTAACACAACGAAAGACGCAAACTCCATGAACGCATACGTAAAAATTCGAGTAACAACGCCAGCAACATTTTCGTGGGTGATACCCACCAGATCGGTGTGGTATTGTGCACTAGGCAGGTTGATCATTGCCATAATAAACGTACCATACACAGTAGGAACAAAAATCTCTAAATACTCTGATAGAATAAGGCACTCGGACGTGAAGAGTATTTGAAGTGTCTTTCGAAGAACGATTGACTTGCTCGATACTGATATCGTATTTCGGGTACTCGCAATTTTTCGAGAAGACTGCTTCGGGATATCTTCTGTTGTCGGAGATATTGATAGTGGTTTTTGCGACGTGTGTGGCTGGACGGAATCTCTCTTCCTTAAGCAATGGTTAATCCAGTCACTAGCCAAAATTGAATTAGTGTGGATGGAGGCTGTTCGACTATTGAGATTGTGCTGGCACGAGTGTGACTGGGTGAGCAAAGATCTCTCGAGTTTACCAAGTAAAGTTTTACCTTCTTCTGAGAGTTTGTGGTAAAAGCAAGAACGAACTTGAACCTTCTTAGTGCGAATTTGTTTGAGCGATTCATCAGAACAACACATCCCTCTTATTTCCTGGAGTAAATTGGTTGAGCTACGGTCTGAATTGCCAACAATGGCTTGAATCTGAGATATCATGCGTCTCGTTTGGCGATGAAGCTCATGTAATTCACTTGCGGTTTGAGCGAGATCAACGACCATTAATGCTGCGATAGTAATTGAAGACATTGTCTGTAGAAACGTGGCCAAATAAATGGCATCGAAAAAATCCACGGTGAAAACAACTTGGGCCGGTATCATATCTTCCTTATGACTCGCAGCATTCGCGAATACGACTTTCACCACCAATCGAAAAACAGGAAGGATGAGAAGGACTGGAAATTCATAATACGAGCGGATTGTTTTACTGAAAAGCACCTGGTACGCAGGGTACACAATGTACATGAACGCTTGTAGTGATCCTATTTTATTTACCCGTCGAAGTTGCTCACGCTTTGTAAGTATCTCTTGAAATTCACGAGCTCCCACTGCGATTCTGAAGTTCACTAGAACAATCGACGTGGTTACCATACATAGTGTAAACATAAAGAATGGGATCGGAAACACCCATAGTTCCGCCAGTACCATACCAGCACCAATGTAACCGCATCCCATCGCCACGCAAAATACCACAATTTGCTTGGAAGATAGAGAGGGAGCATCAAGCCAAAAACCAATTTGTATTGATCCAGCGTACCCGACACCGACACCAACCAATCCTGCTCGTATCCAGAATCCATAGTTCGCTTTCCAACCGTCAGCAGGATCTTGAAGCGGAATGATTTCTTGACAGAGCACCAAAATAATAATTATAAGTGGAGCACCGGTAACCACGAGTAACACTCGGACTATCGATGTGTTTCGAGTGTACTCTTCAAACGCCAGCATTCGTTCGATCGAGTACTTGCCTCCATAATGTGCTAGCTGCAACGAAAACCATATATCCACCAGTTTTTTCCACCAAGACTTCACAGAAAAACGGTGATTCTGACTTGTATCGATCACCGATGTGGACATTATCTGCGATTTAGTTGACTTTAAGTTGTCATTCATAACTCTGCTTCACACAGAAGTGAGTATGCGAATGAACAATTCTTGTTTCGCACTTATTCGCTGTCAACGAATGTGTATTTTTGGGCAGCAGTACGACGAGCTAAAAAGGTATAGTGATCGTGTAAACACCTTGATCAAATTTGAATCCACTTGAACTGAAAGGAGAAATCGCAGCCTTCGAACGAGACACAAGAACAGTCAGAACCAACATATTTAATGCGTTTTCTTAAACGTACCAAAGTGCACCACTCGGTATGTCAAAGTCAACAGTATCCACATCATTAATGTTGACTGAACAAACAGTGTTTGTGTTTCGAGTACAAACGCGAGCTGGTACAGTGCATTAATCCCGCAACTCCTTTTCTTGACTACCACAAGGACGACGAAAGATCCGAACTCCATCATTGCGTACGCGAAAATTCGTGAAACGATATCGGCCACATTGTCATTGTTCACTCCGGCCAATTCTGCGTGGTATTCAGCACTTGGAAGATGAACCATTGTCCATACGAATAACCCGTAGACAGTTGGGACTATAACCTCCATATATTCTGACAGGACGAGACATTCGGAAGTGAACAATACCTCTAGCGCCTCCTTGAGAACCATCGATGCGGTGAATACGGATTTTTTTCGGCTGACGCTGTGTTGGTGAATCCCATTCATTATGTCATCTTTCTTTGGAGAAGAAGGTAGAGGTGCTGTCGAAGCGACTCCCTCTGCTGCAACTTTTCCCCGGGAAAAACACTTATTCCAAGTTGTCTTTGGTTTTTTCAGCGTATTATCCGAAGCCGGTACGACAAAAGCTGTTGTTGACAGTGTTTTAAGATTGTGTTGATATGAATTGATGCATGACTCGGCGCAGGAATGTCTCTCGATTGTGACAAGGAGGGCCCTTCCTTCCGCCGACAACTGGTGGTAAATACACGAGCGTACTTGAATCGTTTTCGGTAATTTAATCAACGAAGTGTCGATTCTGTTGAATGCTACATGCAAAGCTTCCAGTAGATTGTTGATATGTTGCAGTTGTACACCAGATAATTGATATAATCGCGACAAAATTCTTCGCGTTCGTTGATTCAGTTCATAAAGCTCGCTTGCAGTCTGAACAAGGTCGATCACCATAACACCTGCTAATGTTAAGGGCGAAACGGATTGAATAAATGAAGCAAAGTAAAAAGCATCGAAAAAATCGACCGTAAACACCACTTGAACCGGGATCATATCTTCCTTTTCATGTGCAGCAGACGCGAATATTAACTTCAGCGCGAGTCGAATGATAGGAAGGATCATGAGGACGGGTGCTTCGTATGGCGTACTGCTTACTTTCGTAAAAAGAATTTGGTAAGCTGGATATACCACGTACATTAGAGCTTGCACCATGCCAACTTTGTTAAGACGACGCAGTTGCTGACGACGGGATAAAATCTGACGAAAGCCATGGGGTCCAACGACCAATCTAATGTACACCAATATTACGGTTGATGTCACAAAGCAAAGACTGAACATGAAAAACGGAATCGGAAAGACCCAAAGCATGGCGGCCATCATTCCAGCAACAACGTAGGCGGTTGCCATAAGCGTGCAGTACCCCAAGATCTGTTTCAACGAGAATGGAGGAACGTCCAACCAAAATCCAATCTGAATCGAAGCTGCATTGCCGATACCAATACCAACGAAAGCTGCTCGAATCCAAAATCCGTAATTTGCTGCCCACCCATCAGCAGGATTTTGAAGCGGAATACTCTCTTGAAGAAGAACTAGTCCAATTACAAACAATGGAAGACCGATAGTCACAAATAATACTCGGTTGAATGAGGTGGTTTGTGTGTATTCCTCAAGTGCCAACATTCTCTCGATAGAATATTTTCCGCCATAGTGTTCTAGATGGATTGCAAACCATGCATCTACAATTTTCGTGAATTGACTTGCGAATAAGCCACGGATGCGTTCGGTGGTGGTTGGTGCAGATCGTGACAGTGCTGACGCAATTGGTCCGTCATTTGTTGACTCGTACTGTTCGAATAACACTGGTGATGCCATTGTAAAGCTGCTAAGATAGTGGATGTGTATTGATAGCTCGACGAGGCATTCCTGTAACGACATTGTCATTCAGAATGTCAGGTAATGGCATTCAAGACTGCTTGATGTTCTTTGCCGTCGTGAACTATACTACGTACTGTGTAGCAAGTATTAGAAGCTCCAAAACAAAATGATGTATTTCTTGGTTGTGCGATGGAGCCACAACTCGAAATACGTAGCAGATTCTCCACACTTATGGAAACAACTTCTGTACGTTGTACTGAACATTCAGCTTGATACCAGCACGATTATTTAAGTCTGTGATTTGCTTTTAGTGACTTTATCAATGTCACCAGGGCTTTCCCAGAATTTAGCTGACTTTTTTCATCAGATTTTTTGGTTGGAGTCTGCTGCTTGCAGTTTTCCATGAAGACAACTTTGTAGTTTTGAGTTGGTTGGCTTTGGAATGGAATGGAATCTATGTCAATATGAAAAGCTTGCGGAGGTAATACCAGGGGATGTAGTGCTCGTTTAACATGATGTCGGCATGTTACCCTAAGCAGACACCTACGCCACTATAACTTCATGAGAAGACAAAAAAATTGTTGACCTGGTAATTTACACGAGGAAAAGTTCGACAACATGTTTTTGATGAGGAGCGAACATTAGCAGCATGGTTTCTTAAATGCAATGCACTCTTTTACGAACTGGCGGGAAAGCCGAAAATGAGCGAACGCGCTAACATGCACACAATCTTGCGTATGTACTCCAACTATCTTGTAAATATCAGCGAGTATCAAAATACGGTCGTTCGATGGAAGGGGTGAGCTCCACTTCGTGTTCGCTGGTACTTGTGACCGATGTCCGTGTGGCATCAATGCTTTTCAATCTTTTCGAACGCAGATCACGTCGAGCAAATGCCACTGCACTCAAAGCTTTCGCTCGATGCATGCACAAGATACAGACACTGCATTTGTTCATGTTGACGCGGTCGTTTATAACATCAACAGGAATTTTGCGTACCACTTGGCAAGCATTGCACACAGCTCTGCGGCAGACCAGACAACGTCGAAATTGTCCACTGTTCTTCGGTCCTCCAAAAGTGCTCTTACATTTCCCAACACACTCAACCATTGGTGGAAGTGCCGATCGATGTCCTGATTGACCAGCATCGTGAATCATCCACGCTAATTTCTTCGAATATGCTGCATCACTGGTCATTCCAGCGCCCAAAACACAGTTCACTAGAACTGGAAAAGCTGCAAACTCTGGAATGATACCCATTGGGGCAGCAAAGCCTTTCATGTAGAGCTCAACTTTACCGTTCGGTAATTCCGTCTTGAGCCAGCACAGCGAGCACTTGGCTCGAATGTAGTTGTAATTGTTTGTAGGCTCCGTTAGGTCCACCGAATGCATGACGTAGTAACCCATACGTTCACCATGGTGTGTAGTGGTCATTCCCATGGAAATGACAACACAGGCACCACGGGTCTTTGCAAGAGGCAGTGACATCCCCAACGTGCACCGCGCCACTCCACAGAATCGGAACGGATCCTCTTGACTTGGTTCAGCAATCGTAGCCAACCAGTGAAAATTCTCCATGGAATCTGCCACAAACGCCGTTCGCATCTTCACTGCATCGTCACTATCAACAAAGCAGCCATACATTTCATCATCCAGTGTACCTTGCAACATTCCAACGATTTTCACCGAAGGTGCTGATTTGCATGGAACGAGCTGTAAACTACCGTCCATTGCACGAATCGATGGGTACGTGGGTCTGGGACCTGATCGTTCACGATAGACGATGAGGTTATCGCGATGGCCCACGTCTTTCCAGGCGGTTGGATCTACGACTCGTTTTTCAGAAAACCGGAATCTGTCATAGAACTCGACCGTGTCGACCACCACTTGATCAGCAAGATCTTCCAGTCGTTGTGCTTCTTCTCGTGAGAGATACAGTCGTTCGTTTGACGAGTACGTCGATCGGGTCACGCCTTCCGACGACGTGGAGCTGTTCATGGTTTCACGATTCCGGATCGAGTTCTGTGAGGTTCTCGGCGAATACGAAAGTGTTTAACACTTTGATATCGAGAATGTAATAGCCGAAGCTGAACATGTGCCTAAGGTGGTTGATTGTTGCAGTTCCGACCCATCGCTAGCGGATACTTAGCTTTCGCACAATAGTTTTCCATCCGAACCGAATTTCGGCCTGTCTCCATGGTTTCTATTGTATTCATGGCAGCTTGGCTGACAATTCGTCTCTTCGTTGTACCTTGTTACATGACTGTTTAGGTCCAGAGAGTGTTTACTACTAGGAAAGACGATGTTTGCACTTCGGCCTTAGGCAGGTCCACCGTGATCACTGACCATTTTACGACAACGTCACCTCCCAAATCAGATATCGATTTATAACCTAATTTAGAAGG
Source organism: Phytophthora palmivora (assembly GCA_008079305.1). Classification (NCBI taxonomy): domain Eukaryota; phylum Oomycota; class Peronosporomycetes; order Peronosporales; family Peronosporaceae; genus Phytophthora; species Phytophthora palmivora. The sequence continues at coordinate 194,706 of VOQZ01000998.1, forward strand.
TATAAGTTGTTGACGTCAGGAATACCTTTGAAGATGTGATGTTGTCAATTTTGATACAGCTATATTATAAAGGGTTACAAATTTGTAAGTGCACGTACTTAGGTAAGTTCCACCACAGACAAACCAGATCAGGCAAGTTCACGTTGAACACTCTTGTCGTGCCAGATAGTTTTACCTAACACCAGCTGGAGTTTCTTTCGACGAGAACGTTATAGACTCAATCCACTGTAGTCACCACGAAACATGGCCACAACCGCATTACAATCGCTTCGATTCATCCTGTCGTACAATTTTCTTCACGATCCTTCCTAGCCGCAGATTGGTTGTAAGGTAATGAAAAGCAGTATCCCCAGCCGTAGGTTGGCTGGGTGTTGATCCCACTTACATTTTGTGTCTGTCTATGAAATAGCTTTGTGCATCATTTCATGTTCGTGGTTGGCGGTATCCCCATGAAGTCTCATTTCAAACGCTGGCAATCAGATTGCAAATGTACACTACCTAACCATCAAACCCTAATGATGACGATGTAGCAAGTGATTTCGCCACTTCAACATGCAATTGTCAATGGAACTTGAACTAATCTACCACTCGACAACATTGTTGGTCGCTCTTCAATCAAATCGACCATCGTCACAGAATGTACTCGGATGCCTCAGTGCTAAGCGCTCGATTGCTTCGTGCACGGGACATTGCCAATTCTCTCGAAGCAAAGACTGTAGCATTCGTCTGTTTTGCATACCCCATACAAAGTAGACAAATGCAGCAGCGAGTTTGCTGTACTACGCTATCCGCCGCCACGTCAACTGTCACTTTACGTGTCGTCCGACATGAATTGCACACCAACTGCAGTCCACACAAATGTAAGGCCACAACGATCTACTAGATGACGCATGGAAAACTCACCGCTCGACAGACGATGCAGCATCCGAGCTTCCGCTTCTTAGCCATCCCAAAATGGCTTTTGCAATGGCCGACACAGTCTTCCGTCGATGGTGCCACCAATCTACTGCAACACCACATTAGCAAGTGATAGCCATCGTACACCTTTTCCTGTACGTACCGACGTGTTGATCGTACCGAGTCATGCAACATCCAGCGAATCTTTTTCGAGTAGGCAGTGTCACTCGTCTGAGCGAGGCCCAACGCCGCATGAAGTGCAGCATTTACCACTGCAAATTCAGGTACACTACCCATAGGTGCAAAAAATCCTTGCATGTAGAGTTCGACGCCTCCATTCGGCAGTTCACACTTGAGCCAACACATGGAACCTTTAGCACGTGTAAACTTGGTAGTGTTAGATGAGTCCCCAACACTTCGAAGTCCAAGTTGTGTACTTCTCCCCATTGGACCGTTCGAACTCACATCCACCGAATGAACAACATAGTAGCCAACACGTTCACCTCGTGCAGTATCCGTGATACCCATCGACGTCACCACACAATAGTCTCGCTTCTTTGTGAATGGACCAAAGCCAATATTGCCCAAATCTGCCCACGTGACTCCGCAGAATCGAAACGGGTCGTCTTTTGTTCCTCCACGAATACGTGTCAATACACGAAAATCATTCACTTGGTCATGAATGTACGAAGACCGAAGCTTTGCTGCATTGTCACTGTCAATATGCATGCCATACATTTCATCATCGAGAGTTCCTTGAAGCGCCCCAAGTACCAGTAAAGTAGGGACAGAAATTTTACACATTACAGGCTCAAGACGTCCGTCTGGAGTACACAATGTCTGGTGTTGCTGTCGCCAAGAATCTCGTTCCTTGAATGCCACGAGATTATCTTGGCGACGAACTTCTTTCCACTGTTCATCATGTAGTCGACGCTTTCGAGAGTCGCGGAAATGAATGTAGTCACGAAGCGTTTGTTTCATGACGGAATCTGCGAGATGTTCCAGTTGATCGGCCTCTTCGACTGACAAAATGAGTGGAGGTGGTGGCCCATTCGACTGAATTGGATTAGGAAAATCGGGGATGAGAGGTCGATAATTCCTACTTGTTGTCACGTTGGCAGAATTGTTCACGGAAGCGCTCAAACTAGCAGAGAATGTCATGGAACCGTTAAGTTGCGTTGAGAATTGCGGTGCCATGATTGATGGCACAGTAGAGGAAAATCCAAAAGTGATGATAGCTCCCCATAGCGAAATGGAAGGTATACAACGTGACACGACTACGATCAAGTTAAACAAGTCGAATGTTCCATATCCACCTCGTATTTCGGGTTATCGGATGGATATAGAAGACATGGGATACAACCACAACAAGCAATCAGAGGTTACAAAAGTTCCGTCAACGCGAGGAAGATAACTATTGATTATACCTATCCCAACGTTTACTAGTTACCAGTCCAGAACGAAAAATGCTTTGGCATGTACCGCAAAACTATTATAACCAGCATCGAGGTCCCACACTAATTGCTGGACAAGAGATGCTGGAGTCGACAATCGAAGATATAGTGGAAAAGAATCAGATGACGGAGAGTGCGCCCCAACATTTGGCCAAATTCATGCTCTAGTAAATTCCTGATGGTTTCGATTAAGGAAATGCGAGTCAGCATCAAGTTGAAGAATTAACTTAATTATCAGTAAGAACTGGGAGAAGCAATCCTACCAACTGTGGAGACTACTGTGGGTGAATCTTAGACACAATCGAGCCGTCCACTTCCGTTCAATTGTGTAAAAGATTCATCCAGTTCATCTTCGGATGGAAGCAAGCCTGGGATAGCATTGGCGACATAACATTATTGCCATATTTCAAGTGCTTATAATGTCAACTATGTAGCTAAGGACGAGCAATCACTTCATTATTAAACGGTAATAACTATGCCGAACGCTTGCTACTAGAATCTGCGCTAATGATCGTAAGAGAAATTATCTTCGTGTTTGTCGATTCTTACGTAACTTATCTCGGGGACCATCTCCCTTGAACAGGATTGTCGTTGAGACAGAAGAGTGGCTTCGACTACAAGCGCATAGTCGTGCTCCTTTTCAGCTTATTCCCGTTGCCACTAAACAACTCTGAAAAGTCTTCAAGAACCTTGTATCTTGGATCAAACTCGGTTTTCAAAGGCCCACGGTTCGAAATCCCCAATAGCTTTGCAACCGTGATGGGGTTATAGCCTCGGTCCTTCCACAGCTGAAACTGGTACTTCTGCATGGTCTCCGCAAGTGCTTTCACTCTCGGTATGTCTCGCAGGGACTCAAAGAGTACCGCAAGTTTTGCTTCAGATGCACCTGACTTCTTTAAAATCGAATAGATTTCATAGTCTGGGAGCCAGTGAATTCCCTTTGCCGCCCTGTACTCTGTCGCAAACCAAAACCACTGAATAATGCGCTTCTTCTCATCAATCTTCTCTCCAGCTCTGTCAAGGCCAAAGTATTTGAACAAGCGTAATGGATCCTTCCCCAGTTTTACCCAGCCCTTGTTTGCTAGGTTCATGTCAAATTTGCGCAACTTCCAAGTCGTCTTGTCCAGATCCGCAAGTTTGGATACACCTTGAACATTAACTCTCTCTTCATTATTCAAACTGTCACCTGTATCGGCGAGGTTTGTAACTTGAGTTTCGGTTGTCCTTAGATATCTCTTCGTGGTAGTCGTGTCGATCAAAGAGAGGGTTGGAATGGGATTCTTCGAAGTAGGGTTTTGCTCTTGGCCTGAAGTGGCGTGGGTGATGACGAATAATAATAAAGAAACAATTAATGGTACAACCGAGTGCATACGCATTGATTCGCGGGTTTGTTTCTTCGAATTCGAGTTGTTTTCGGGTCTTCAATTGAATTATGAAGGCTACGACACCATTAAAATTTGTTCTTGGGATGGGCACGGGGTCAATAATTGACAATAATCAACGTGTGAAGCGACTTTATTTATTTTTTATCGTATAGAGATAACAATTGTCATATCCAGCAAACTGTCATATCCGACACAATATTATAACCAATCAAAATTGATGTTTTGCAAACCCTGAAAACAACTATCATAATCGACATCAAATTGGGGTCCACAAAATGAGACAGATTGGGCGGACACACTGAACCCAGTATGGTTTTTGGCACACTAAATTCCCAATGCTCAAAAGGACGACAGAAGCACAGTAACGACGGAGGAAGGCGGACTCGCGGGTACTAGCTTGCCGTGTCAACGCATCAGTTTCGACATGATGTAGTTCTCTACGTTGAAATACAGCATGTCGTCGACTCTGGCCTAAGTTCTACGCTGATGTACCGGAAATTCAGTACCAAATCAAACGCACAATCACCTTTCTGTGGCGCAAACAGAAGAACAAGCTTGTCCAGCTTTGTCAGTCATCAGCAAAGCTACGAAACGTTCCCCCTCCTGAATTTGATTCTGGCATCGGGTTGGGTTCCTTTGTCCGGGAATAATGTCACATCTTCTGCGATCCAGCTGTCAAATTACCTGTAAAATCTGTTATGTTTGTGATTATCATTCTTAGAAGGAAAATCCGATAGCAAAATACGGTTACCAACGTGTGGGAACGTTTTTACGCATGGCTTCATAAATAGTCGGAGGGTGGGTTCATGACCGGCCAAAAGAGATCTATCGGGTCTACCAGATCCGTATATCTCGATCAGTATTAGATCGTGCACTTTTTGAGAGAGTCGAGTCTTGTTGTGTGCATACCACTTTTTGAGAGAGTCGAGTCTTGTTGTGGTATACCTAACTATGTGTTCTACACTAAATTGTATCTGCGTCTTTTCAAGATCTGTAGAAAGATATGCTTGTCATTCGTGAAAAGTCTCTGTAGACGTCAAGCACTCGATCGAAATGAAGAATTTGTGCAGTATTGCATCATTGTTATTGCTGGTTGGCGGTAATTATCGAGTGTCACCATTGTCCATTGATGCCAGTGCTGAAGTTGCTTCCGCAAGGCCGGAAGTTGAAGTGGAATTCGACTTGGATCCCGAATCCAAGCGTGAATGGGGTGGATACACTGCATCACGATCGGATCGACCTGTTCTAGAGGGTCGGTCGAAGTTTCCAGTTGGAGAACCAACAGGGATCAACATTCGACCATTGGGGGGTGCCAAGGTCAAGTCCATGTCAAGTGTCACGTCGACGGTGCTGCAACCTCAAGGTTTCAACTTTGGTCGTGGTACGGCATACGTCACAACGGAAGATGTGGTGGAAGGAGACGAAATTTTGTCACTTCCAATGAGTAAAGTGATGAGTGTGGCATCGGCTGCACGAGGTCGGGTGGGGTTGCTACTGGAGGCGAATCCAGATTTACCCCCTGCAATTGCATTGGGGCTACATTTGTTGGAGGAACGAGCACTTGGTGCAATGTCCAATTTCTCAGAGTTCGTGGCAACGTTGCCGTCAGTTGATACAATTAACAGCACGTTGTTCTACACGGAAGAGAACTTGAAGGTGATCGAGGGATCACAATTGTTGCGATACACGCTCGGACGAGCTCAAGCTATCGAAGCATTCTACGATGCACTTTTACAGCCTCTGACGTCACGTGAAGCAGTTGATCCGCCAATATTTAGAGAGGAAGATTTCTCATTGGAGCACTTCCGTTGGGCGATGGGTGTGGTGTGGGCGTCCGCCTTCCCATTTGGTGAAAATGAACAAGATGTTGTGTTGGCACCTGTTCTAGAGACGATTGGGATCTGCACAGACCTCGATGAAGAAGGTAACGAAGCGTGCCCTCCGAATCGAATTGAAGTAGACATGAGTACGCAAAGATTGGTTGTGTACGCTCCATCGTCACATGCAAAAGGTCAAGAGGTTCGACTCTCGATGCCAGGCAAGTCGTCGGCTCAGTTCATGCTGAACAACGGATTCTCACGTGATCGAGCTTCCCCCAAGTTGGACAAGCTGGACCTCACGGTAACACTGGATCCAAGTGACTCACTTGCTCCGCTAAAGAACTATTTGCTGCAGTCTCAGTTGAATGAGAGCATCAACGCGACGTATGCTTTCTTCTACGGCAGCTCCAAGATTGATGATGCGATATCGACATCACTAAAAATGAAGCTCCTGTCTGGCGCTGAGCTCTCGAGATACAAAGAGCTACTTACTCCAAAGGAGGAGAACAGCAAAGAAGATCGAAGCATCCTAAGTCTCCGAAATGAGTTCGTCTTCACTCGTGCCATTATCTCCACATGTACAACACTCCTGGAACAATACCCGACAACCCTTGAGCAAGACCAAAGCACTCTCGATAAACTAACAAAAGACGATGTAGAGAATGTACGCAAGGCTCATATCCAGCGTATTCTTATCATGGAGAAACACATTCTGAAGGGGACAATGGACATCGCTGTGGAGGATTGGAAAGCGCTGGTCTTCTCCTCGCATCCCAGCCTACAAGAAGTCTAAGCGATCTAGTGGGCTAGACCGCAAAACCAATTTCTTTCGGGTAAAGAGCTCCAATTGTCTTCTCCTTTCGCAATCATTCCCCATAGTGCTGTCCAAATTGACATCTAGTTGTAAGCTTCGTACTCACCAGTTCGAGCCAAAGACAGTGCTTCCACCTGCAGCATAGAGTGTCCACGGGCGTTGCGAGCTATAAACCCGACTGCAACGAGCTCGTCCCCTTTTCGTAGAAGACTTACCACTTTTGCAAACATTGTAACAGACCAACCCAAAGTATCACGCTGCAAGAAAACCTGGAGTGGTCTGCCATACCCACTACCAGCCAGCTCGATCGAAAGGAATGCCATACCATTGCTGAATCGACGAATGCGCGTAATCTCACCAGTAACTTGTACGTAAATTTTTCGTGGTTCTGGAGCAGAATCATGTGATTCAACAACAGTCTGCTCTTGGTCATGTGCTGCTTTCATTCGTGCTTCTGGGCTGTCAATCACAACTAACTGGTCGCCAAGCTCAGATTTCTTAACATTGAGTTTCTCCTCCAATTCCACCCATGTCTCAAGTGCAGTATCTCGAGTGCTAGTATTGTTCTCAATTCCGTCAGGGTACTCTGTGGCCGAAGGCGTTGCAAAGCTTGAAAGTGTTTGCCGTTTGAAACAGCAGTATACATACACTGGTGTCCCTGGGAACTGCTTCCTCGTGGCAATTAGTGATTGCACGTCGTAACCCAGATCCGCGTGCGATAAGAACTCCTTCTTACGCCACTGTTTTCGTGGTGTAAGGCAAACCAGTGAAGCACTTCGACTGCTACTACCACACGTAGACACAAGCTGGTCTAGTGTACGACACAAGTGACGGAAAAACGCTGGACTTTTCTTCGCACGACCACGGAAACCACGAAAGATGAAGCCTGCGTCCAGAATGCAGTCTAGTGGAGGTGCTGGAGATTTTTCGTTCTCAAATGACACTTGAATCTGTTCCTCACTTTCATTTTCATCATAATTCTTATCAGCACGAGGAATAGCGAACGATGAGCGAAGAATGAAGCGGCCACATGGCTCAAACATAACACTCTCATCTTCGTTTTCTTCAGTTCCAGGCTCAGCGTCCAGGTTAATAGTACACTTGTGAAGTTGCAATATCAGTTGTTTTGCGCCACGATCACCACTGTCAATAACACTTAACGATAGTTTTTCAGCCAAAGAAGAACTTCTTTCCACTGTTCATCATGTAGTCGACGCTTCCGAGAGTCACGGAAATGAATGTAGTCACGAAGCGTTTGTTTACTAGTTACCAGTCCTCAAGTATATGAACGAAAAATGCTTTGGCATGTACCGTACTACTATTATTACCAGCATCGAGGTCCACGGGATGCTAAAGTGAACGCAGTGCAGCAGAAAATCTTCAAGATATTAGGATACAAGGAGGGTATTGCTTGACATGATGGTCTACTTGGCACGGAACAAGAGTGGGGGATGGCTGAAGACTGCCACAAATGTGATAGAAAAGCTGAGGTTAAGTGAAGGTGCCGACCATACATGACCATTCAACCAGTTACGTCTCTCTTCGGTGACAATGTATACCTTGAAATGGACTTCACGTCTATACTTTTCAAATTCACATAGTAGCGAAACTCCCTCAAGAATTGGTATGTGCGATCCTTGGCGTGGCGGGCACGTTTACTGTGCAAGTCAACTTGAAGTAATCAATCGAGCACTAAAGGATGTTATCACAGCAAAAATTCCGGCGACGGTAACATGTGATATCAAGGAGGTTTGGTTCTTCCTGGCCCAAGAAAGGTGACCAATCGATGTCAATCGATGTCAATCGATGATCTTGTGGCACAGAAGTTGAGGAAAGGGAAGTCCCATAAAGACATTCAGACAATAATTGCTGGACAAGAGATGCTGAAGTCGACAATCAAGCATTAAGTGGAAAAGAACCAGATGACTGGAAAGTGCGCCCCAACATTTGGCCAAATTCATGCTCTAGTAAAATTTCTGATGGTTTCGATTAAGGAAATGCGAGTCAGCATCAAGTTGAAGAGTTAACCCTTTCGCGGTGAAAGGGCGCAAAAATCGCCCTTTTAGATGGTTTCCAAAACACGGTACGAAATACTCCTCTAAAAGGGCGATTTTTGCGCCCTTTTACTTAAGTTCAACTAAGTATATACCTTCTTTTGAGACATATGAAATACGGTACGATTACATAATCATCATGTAATCATACACCATAATGAAATTAAGTCAAATGTGTACGATTGTATGCACCAGCAAATCCAAACAAATCACAGTAGATCGCATGTCTCATGAGATATGCCAGAACAGTACCGTGAATTCATTAAAGGGCGAAAAATGCGCCCTTTGAGAAGCAAATATCTTAGATTTGTATACTATAGTTTAGATAAATGGCTCGCGAAAGGGTTAACTCAATTATCAGTAAGAACGGGGAGAAGCAATCCTACCAACTGTGGAGACTACTGTGGGTGAATCTTAGACACAATCGAGCCGTCCACTTCCGTTCAATTGTGTAAAAGATTCTTCCAGTTCATCTTCGGATGAAAGGAAATCTGGGATAGTATAGACGACAAAACATTATTTCCATATTTCAAGTGCTTCTAATGTCAACTATGTAGCTGAGGACGAGCAATCACGTCATTCTTTAACGGTAATATCTGTGATGAACGCTTGCTACTAGAATCTGCGCTAATGAACGTAAGAGAAATTACCTTCGTGTTTGTCGATTCTTATGGGATTAATCTACCAAACTAAGAAACAACGCTTATGGGGGTCATCTCCCTCGAACGGGCTGATCGTTGAGACAGAAGAGTGGCTTCGACTACAAGCGCATAGTCGTGCTCCTTTTCAGCTTATTCCCGTTGCCACTGAACAACTTTGAAAAGTCTTCAAGAACCTTGTACCTTGGATCAAACTCGGTTTTCAAAGGCCCACGGTTCGAAATCCCCAATAGGTTTGCAACCGTGACGGGGTTGTAGCCTTGCTCCTTCCACAGCTGAAACTGGTACTTCTGCATGGTCTCCGCGAGTGCTTTCACTCTCGGTATGTCTCGCAAGGACTCAAAGAGTACCGCAAGTTTTGCTTCAGATGCTTTTGACAGTCCTAAAATCGAATAGATTTCATAGTCTGGGAGCCAGTGAATTCCCTTTGCCGCCCTGTACTCTGTCGCAAACCAAAACCACTGAATAATGCGCTTCTTCTCGTCAATCTTCTCTCCAGCTCTGTCAAGGTGAAAGTGTTTGAACAACCATAATGGATCCCACTCCGTTTTAACCCAGAACTTGTTTGCTAGGCTCATGTCAAATTTGCGCAACTTCCAAGTCGCCTTGTCCAGATCCGCAAGTTTGGATACACCTTGAACATTAACTCTCTCTTCATTATTCGAACTGTCACCTGTATCGGCGAGGTTTGCAACTTGAGTTTCGGTTGTTCTTAGATATCTCTTCGTGGTAGTCGTGTCGATCAAAGAGAGGGTTGGAACGGGATTCTTCGAAGTAGGGTCTTGGCCAGAAGTGGCGTTGGTGATGACGAAAAATAAAGAAACAATTAATAGTACAACCAAGTGCATGCGCATTGATTCGCGGGTTTGTTTCTTGGATTTCGAGTTGTTTTGGTGTCTTCAATTGAATTATGAAGCCTACGACACCATTAACATTTGTTATCAATTTGTAATCAGAACTTTGATGGTTATTTATTACGGCACCCTTGTTCTTGGGATGGGCACCGGGTAAACAATTAGCCATACCGTAAAAATTCCAACCTCGTCTGACCGAGTTCCAACCGATACCGGTATTTGTATAAAAAGACCTTCAGTGCGAGGCACTGGCTATGATAGTGAAGATTAGACAAAGGTAGGGAGTCTAGGAATGTAAATCACGCTGTGGGAGGCTCTAAAAGGACCTGTAGGCCAAGAAATGAAGGAAAAACGTTTTTTTTACACGAAAACAACTGGGAGCGATGTTCGCTCCAGGAAGAAAATTCGATAATGAACACCAAAACAAAAGTTGGAGCCCACTATTTGAAGCATTACATCACAGTCGCATACACAATAAATTGGTGAAGGAGGTACCGTAGTTAACACATTTGTAATTCATTTTCGAATTGCTACTGACTTGTGGTCGTTAAACACTTTGACTTTTGTTCAATCAGGGCCACTGACATCACGACAATGCGCAGCAAGAAGTACTCAGCGTGTACTAGTGGTAGGCTGTTGGTGTGATAACGGCGACGTTTACTCGTCACAAAGCGCGTACCCATCACATGGCGATCCTTCTGGATGAAGGAGCAGCTCTTGCTGTTGGTCGGTTCGATTCTGGCTATCGCCTTTACTGAACTATGTCTGTAAGTTGTGTTGGTTCTTATCTGTAGGCTTCTGCTTTGGCTGAAAGCGAATGAACGAGGGGAGAGCAGAGGAAGGTGTTGGATCGACGATGCTGCCGCTGTGGACGCGTTCATGGAAGAGGGCGATGTGCGTATCAAGCTTACCAGCCTTATGAAGTTTCCGATGGGCTTTCAAAGCAGTACCGGCGGCGAATGCGGAGGACCCGTTGGCTTTCAAGAACGCCAGTGCATGTGTTTGTGCCTCCTCTCCAAGTTCCAACACCTCACTCTTGAATGCAGGGGACGAAGCATCGAGCTTGAACCCTGACGGTAAAAACAGCATCATATACCCCGCGATATGCCTACACTCGTAAAGCGTCGTTTTCTTCACAGAACGTGATCGGTACAGACGCGGCTCAGCGGTGAACCACTCGTACCAGATTGCAGATAGCAGCTGCAACCCCTTCTTCTTTGGACGTGCAAACCGGGAGAGCTGGGCTGTTGTTTGCGCGACCTCCGGCATGCTTCCATCACGGCGTACGGTATCGCTTCGTGAATCGGATAGCGGTCTCTCGGATGTCGCCTTCGGCGTCTCGACAGCTAATAATCGTTCCTCTATGCGCTTGTTTTGCAGTATCAGGATGTTGATCTGCTCGGACTGCTTCTTCAAGAGATCGACTAGAGCTGTGTATTGCGCGCTGCTATCGTGCGACTCAGCGAGTGCCGGCGACGTTGTAAATGCACGGCGGATCGCTACGCTCCATGCCAGCAATTCTGCCTCCCCGATAGCAAGTGCTGCCAAGCTCGCACGCATTCTGACGATGAATGCACTGCTGTCTGCTAGCAGCAGCATATCTGGGTAGTGCATCACCAGGGTAGCTGTCAAGACTTCAGCAAGTTCTTCATCAAGATTGAGAGCTGGATCAGCGAATCCAAGCGTGTTGGCAAAGAGGAGAGCCTGTAACTTCAGCGCACGGGAGAAGTTTGGTTCCTCGAGAGCACGCAGAGATGGATGCCTTGCCCCGTCCTTTGGATTCCAGCCGCTCAGGACACGCGCGACCTTCTGGTCAGCCTGGGTCGTACCTAACATGTAGGCAAAGGCCTTGTTCACACGGGCTAGCTGCCACCCCCTCACTCGATTATCCAGTTCTCTGTCAAGCTGCCGACGTTTGCGTGCATGGAGATACCTTGTAGCAAAGCTGTTTTAACTCTCTTAAAACGGAGAAAGATAACTCCACCTATCAAAACAATGTGCAGCATGAACTTAGATTAAATAACACAATGTTTAGCCACAAATTCTTACCAGGTAGTATAGAGAGTTGCTGTTTCTCAAGTTGTTCAGCATCCGAGCTACGTCCATATAGGTACCACATCATAACGACCAGAGTGGCATCAACGTAGCAGGTTTCCGCATAATCAGATGTATACAGCAGTCGTACAATTGTTTCTAAGTCTTGTTTGGAGCATGGAGGTGCTTTCTTTTCCAGTCCTCCTTCTTCGCGATTGTTGCAATATTTTCCAAGCCTGGATAGCATGTTTTGAAGCAATGGCTTCACAATTCCTCCCTGTTGTGGGTACACTTCTAGTAGCCAGTTCTTCACGTTTCCAAAGTATGCTAGACACGTATTTGTAGATCGAAACTTGTCTGTAGACCTCGCTAATGAATATGCATATTTATCTAGCATAATACGAAGCACCTTACCGGTCTTGTCTCTGTCGATGAGTTGATGAGCAGCATCGAGCGTTACATCTTCTGCTGCTAGAAACTTGGTGAACGATTTGATCGCAGTCTGTCTTGCCTTCTTGGTATTAGCGGGAGCTAGGGACGCAATCGACATGTCCACTGCATTTCTAGTTGTACTCTATTGTTAAACCACAACTGCCGCCATCTTGGATGGAAACCTTAGGATATTTTCAGAATATGCGCTTATATGAAGATTTGTATATCTTAAAAGATATTCTCAAAACATTCCAACTAAATATGGTCGGAATGAGTTGGAACCGTGCCCGTTCTCTCACTGTCCTATCATTGGACAAAATACCGGATTTGAACGAATCTCATTGGTGAAAACAAAAGTCGTGACTTTCAAAAGTTGGAATGTAGTGGGTATTACTCCATACGGTAAAATCTCCGACCTCTCCGACCGGTGCGTAAACACTACGAATCGAAGGGGTGTCACCTTTATCTATCACCTGCCCCTAAACTTAAAACCCTTAGCGGCTCGCAAAACGAGCCTCCGCTAGTCTTAAAGGCAATGATTGGTCCTGCGGTTTGCAGACCGTGCGCTTCGCGCATGGTCTGCAAACCCCAGGCATACTGACTGCGTTCGCTTAGGATGACATCCATCCTCGGACCTCCGACCAATAGGCAAACGAGGCGACTAATATATATAGGGGATAGTATGCATATCACATTGTCGGAGAAATAGGGTAACGAGATATGCAAGGTCGGTGGAAGACTAGCAATCTGTATGTGTCGCCCTTAAGTACGGTCGGAGATTTGATGATATTCATCCATAATCAAAGTTCTGGTTATTTTTTATTAACCCCCACCCAACGCCCAAGCCGTTTTTCGGAAATAACCGAGAATTTCCACATGTTGTACGATACAACGTGTTATAGACACCGGACACTTAATTTCACTATGATCCCGTTAGAGTACGTCGCCCGTTTCTGAAAAAAGCGACATGAGACCTCTCAGCAAATCCTCTAGCATGTTGTATGTACAGCGTGGCCGCGCTGTACATGTTGTAAGTAATACCATGATATCGACTTTAGCAGGGGAGTGCAATGCCCTTTCTATCAAGAGACTGACCAGAGGAAACAGAGACTGTGATTCAAAGAGGACACATCACCGCACCACAAGACATAACGAATGCATGTTCACATAAGTGCTTCAGTTGTCCTTCCTCGTTACTTGTCAAACGCCTCCCTACTCATTATTGCCATCTTCGGCGGAAGCATCTCCACTACCACAACCCGAAAGTTCGTCGTCATCCGCTTGACTTTCTCTAGATTCTTGTGCTTCATCCTCACAATGTTTCTCTTCGGTGTCCTCGTGACGTTTGCGCTTCTTACCACCTCCAGTTCCAGCAGCCCGACTTTGGATGTCGCGCCCACAACGTGGGTTTGGACGTTTGCTGCCATTTTCCCACTTGTTTTGCCTAATCTGAAAGCACGTCATGGAGTTCCCCGGGTAGTGTTTCCAGGCCTTATTGCACAGATACAGCCTACAGCAATCCGGTTAGAGTGAATCACCACCGCACAAACAAAAACTACCTACCATGCTGTTCCGACTTGCTACATGCAGTACAGTAGTACTTGGTAGCACGACGCTCACCAACCTTGCGCTTTAGGATTGAGCAAACCTTGCATTGCCTCTGCCGACGCTTACGAACGCCATTCACAAACTGCCAGTCCGGGCATTCTACCGGCTCATGATCCTTTTGCAAAGGCGCCAGAAATTCAGCATCAACATCCTCATCTGCGGATGCTGCAGACTACAGAAACAATGTTAGTCTTTGACATTATACAGCATGTTCCTCATATAACATGAATCTGCACGCACAGACATACAACATGTAGGGAGTACAACATGTATCTGCGCGCACAGGCATACAGCATGAACGGCATACAACATGTAGACTTACCAGTTCGACAAAGTCTTCTTTCTTCAGTTGCAATAGCTGGGCATGCAATTCCAGCATAAATTCGGCATGCGAAACAGGCTTGAGATCCATCCTCTTGTGCCCTTCTCGGAATACAATGTAGGCATTCACAATAGCCACGTCTACAAGCCCATTAAGATAGCCTTGTAGTACTTCTTGCACCACGTCTGCAGTTGCAGAGAATAACGCTGAAGTCGGAGTTGGTCATGGATGTCCACTCCGCCCATCCAACGGTGGTAATCACGCACCATGGATGGGCAAGGAATAGCACGTCGTCTGCCTCCATTTCCCCGAATCCGTCTCACTACAAGAATTCACACACCATAGTTAGACTAAATCATAAAAGTAGTAATTGAGGAAGTACTTACGGCACGTCTCCATTTTTCTACTTGACCCAGTTCCCAAAACCTGAACGGGTTTCCTATCCCACCAAACTAACCCTGTCATTGCAGCGCAGTTCCTAGCAACGGCCATCCTCACTGTTCCATGCTGCACGCTTTTAGGACGATTGCGGTTCTTTTCCACGATTTCTTGCGGATATCCAACTTTGTCTCCATGATTGTCACAATAGAATACACATTGCGATGTAGTAGCTGCAGTGCAAGCTGAACCGATGTGTAAAATCTATCTGTCACCACTAGGTGGTAAACGCCGTCCTGGGTTGCAGGTAGAACGGCTTCAAGGTTGCGGATCACAGCGGATGGTCCAGAGTTCGGATCGGCAGAACGCTGACTCTCTGGCACGTTGCCAAGTTCCTCCACATGCTGGGCTTTTCCGCAGTATACTTCAAGTCTAGATGTTGTATAATACATCCACACAAAATGCAATCTAGCGTTAGGTACACCATGTTTAATGAAACCAAAAAAAAACGACGTAGGTCCACACGGACCCGCGTCTTTTACATACCTCATACAGTAAGCTGTGTCTGCACAGCACGTTAGGAACAGCTTGGTGCCCCACTTGTGCGGCTTGGCCTTTAGATACTGGCGGGTCGGATTGTTCCGGTTGCGTGACGGTATGATGCCTTCATCAAACGATATAACCGGTGGTGTAGCATATCCTCGCGAGAACGTTTCCTGCAGTGTATTGATCACAGAGCGTACCTTCCACACTCTGTCCGATGCTGCTTGGACATCCGCATTGATCGTAAAGTGTAGATTAGCCATGATATGCTCGAATCGGTGCCGAGGCATGTAGTCGTTGAATGTTCCGCGTGGAACAGCTCCGACCCTTTCCGTAGACCAATGGTCCCGAAAACGGCGGCGCTGCGGATTCAGCATCCGCGCCATCAGCAGCCTAAATATGAAGGATCTCGTGAGGTTTGATGTCGTCCTTCTTCGCCGCACGCATCATGAACCGATCCCTTGGCTTCTTTCTTGGCGTCCTTTGATTTGTATGCATTTGGTCGACACGAGCGGTCAGGTTCTGCAGGAAGTATCGGTTCGATTCTTTAGCTACGTCTCTCCAAAATTGCTTGGGCATAAAAATAGGAACAAATCCAGCGGTGATTCTGCCAGCTCCAAAACTTTAGCAGTCGGACCGTACGGTCCTGTATATAAGTTGGGGTACCTCTCATCTGGAGGAAATTGAGCGGGATCTACTTGACACCACAGATAACATGATCCTTTGAGTGCATGTTGTATATGATAACATTATATCAGCACGTACCAAACTCCCAGCCGCTTGCGCGCATCTCCATCATGCTGTCGTTATCCTGGACAAACGCAATCATCTCGTCCTTGCGCAGCTCTCTCCAGTCTTGAGCATGACCGGCTCCATTCAATTCGGCTGATGCGGTCCCAGTGTCGCTTGGCAGCGTACCACTCGCCGTGTCCTCATCTTCATTCTCAGCACCTTCAGATTCACTTGAACTCCTTTCATCTCCAGCAATGTTATCTCCGACTTCGCTATCCATTTCCCTCCATGTTCGCCTTACCGTTTACCTGGAGTCTTTGACACGCTGTAACTCCTCGTCGTCATCATAAAAGCCAATTTCCGTTTCGGTGTCTTCACAGTCAGAATTGAGGACCTCGTATTCGGCCGACTGCGTTGGAGTTGATTCATCGGTTCCGCCAGTGTATTGTTTGGTTGTTTGTGGACGCACCTGTAATAACGACAAACGAAACTGGTTAGACTGTGAAACCATTAACATGTTGTATCCCTAAGATGTTGTATCCAGACATCGATCATGGTGTACCTTTCTCCATTCTCAAATGTTGTATCATCCCTCGCTTGACTTGCTGTATCTTGATCATGTTGTACAGGGCTGCATGACATACAACATCGCTAGTTAGTGCTTGTTGTATTATCCACCGAGTATAAGTGCAGTACCTCGATTGCGGCGGTGTTGACGGTGGCAGGCATTCTGCCTTCTTCTTCGTCTTCTTTGTCTCACCAATCTTCTTCTTTGCTCGCTCACGCTCATCCGCACCTTCCAACTCCGCTGCTAGCGACGAAATACAGCGTTGTTCAGCAGCTGATCGGCGCGCCTCTTTGTCCTCCTTCGCAAGTTGCGCCGCAGCTGGCTTTCGAAGCGTCTTCGCCTTGGACCTCGATTGCCGCTTTGCTTTGGACTTGCCCTTAGCCTTCGTCGCCTCCGGAAGCATTTCAACCACTTCCTCCAGCTCTTTCTCGTCGTCCTCGTGCCCAATTTCCTCCTCGTAGTCTTCGTCGTCTTCTTCGTCGTCGTCAGTTTCCAGTTCCAAGACGAATTCTTCGTGGATTGACTTTGTCTTCTGTCGTGGTTGCGCCTTCTTACCAGACCCCGCCACTGTCTTTGCAGCTACCGCGCGTCACTGCTGCGAGATCAACCGCTTCTGCGCCTTCAGATGCGCCACGTCCTTGCCTGTCGGCGGAAGTGGGAACGGTCGAGGCGTGAGTGCCGGTGGCGATGAGTATTCGACATCAAAGTCTGCATCGGCGTCGCGGTAACCAGCCAGAAAATCCGCATGCTCCTTCTGCAGCCTCTTTCGCTCCTCCGCACTCCTTACTTCTAAGCGCTGCATAAAGCGCTGATGTTTCTCGCGGGGGAGGCCGCTTTGCTCCCATTGTCGCGTCACGAGTGTTGCGTCTTAGAGGGCGTTTCTTCAAATGACCACCAGCCACTGATTTCCTTCGACAATTTTATACTCTCAACACACCTACCCCTGTGCATCGGGAAGATTTTCTTTCTATGCTCATGATTTGCTTATACTTGATTTCACTATATTTTCGCCGTTTTTCGAGCCAATCCCTATTTAAACATGTTGTATGTCCTAGACATACAACATGTTTCATGTTGTCAGATACGACGTTTGGGCGTTGGGGGGTTAATAATTGTCATATCCAGCAAACTGTCATGTCTGACACAATATTATAACCAATCAAAATTGATGTTTTGCAAACCCTGAAAACAACTATCATAATCGACAAGGTCGTCTCGAGGACGAAGAAGCTCGGAAATTTCCAAATGGGATTTAACGAAGTGTATTAGACGGCAAGAGAGCATAAAGCTAGCAAAAGCTAAAACCCGCAAAGGACCTGCACAACACTGCCCGGCCATCCGTGGGAAGCAGCAACGGCTTGAACTGTTACCGAATCGAACTTGTGCGGGTAGACAAGCTTTAACCACCTCAAAATCTCGAGGTGACCGCACTCCGCAGCACCCGTTGAAGCAGAAAGAGAGCAAACCGAGCCTTTACCGGTTATCCACATTGTGAAGAGCGAATCGCTCTTGCCGCGCCACTGCGTGTATTTTCCAACGGGGCCTTTTGAGAAGACCCGCCCAACAAACCCACAAGCTGTCTCTGCTTCAGGTAATAGGTCTTTCACATAGTAGTACGGCTCTACAACACTTGTGGATCGTTGCGTTTCGGTTGCAACTGCGCCATCCTTGCCAGATTCGTCGTGTTGATGTCCCAGAGCTTGACGTTTGTTACCACGCCCAGTACTGCTATCGGTGTCAATATCACGCGAACGCTTTCGCATTTCACCTTCCGCTGGCATCACCACCTCTTGCACCCTTTTCGTTGTTTCCACAGCTGCTTGCAACGCTACAGCGCCCATGGAAACTTCCTCTTTGGCGTCACCAGTCGTCCTCTGCGCTGACTCCACAGCTGCATCTGGCTCTACAGTGCCAATGGAGGTGCTACGGAAATCGAGCTTGGTCATGGTCGTCTTCAGCCGAAGCCTGCTTTTATCAGAATGCCTTAGGTCTAACGGAGCGCGGCGCTCCTCCTGTCGTTCACTCTTGATGACCCTGTGCTCCCATCACTCATCGCTTACATCAATCATAGTCCCGTCGCGGTGATGAAGGTACGCGACCGGAAGGAAGTTTCGTAGCTATCACGACAATATCCTATTGGCGACATTAGCGCAACATCACAAGCGAAAAACACGTTTTATATCGTTATGATTGGTCGAATAAATTTCTACTTTGTTTTTAAATTACCATTTGATGTTGCTGGTAGACGACAGGAGCAACATCCATCCGAACTTATAAAATTATATAAAACATAACGTATAGCAGTTATACGAGACAGCCCACCAGACCAAATAGCCAAAACGAATTTCACAGGGATAAAAAAGTAGAGGAATAGCAGGCGACTGGGATCTACCCCTTAGCTCGGAAATAAAATTTCCGAGAACATCAAATTGGGGGTCCACAAAAATAGACAGATAGGGCGGACACACTGAACCCAGTATGGTTTTTGGCACACTAAGTTCCCAATGGTCAAAAGGACGACAGAAGCACAGCAACGACGGAGGAAGGTGGACTCGCGGGTACTAGCTTGCCGTGTCAACGCATCAGTTTCGACATGATGTAGTTCTCTACGTTGAAATACAGCATGTCGTCGACTCTGGCCTAAGTTCTACGCTGATGTACCGGAAATTCAGTACCAAATCAAACGCACAATCATCTTTCTGTGACGCAAACAGAAGAACAAGCTTGTCCAGCTTTGTCAGTCATCAGCAAAGCTACGAAACGTTCCCCCTCCTGAATTTGATTCTGGCATCGGGTCGGGTTGCTTTGTCCGGGAATAATGTCACATCTTCTGCGATCCAGCTGTTAAATTACCTGTAAAATCTGTTATGTTTGTGATTATCATTCTTAGAAGGAAAATCCGATAGCAATATACGGTTACCAACGTTTTCACGCATTGCTTCATAAATAGTCGGAGGGTGGGTTCATGACCGGCCAAAAGAGATCTATCGGGTCTACCAGATCCGTATATCTCGATCAGTATTAGATCGTGCACTTTTTGAGAGAGTCGAGTCTTGTTGTGTGCACACACCTAACTATGTGTTCTACACTAAGTTGTATCTGCGTCTTTTCAAGATCTGTAGAAAGATATGTTTGTCATTCGTGAAAAGTCTCTGTAGACGTCAAGCACTCGATCGAAATGAAGAATTTGTGCAGTATTGCATCATTGTTATTGCTGGTAGGCGGTAATTATCGAGTATCACCATTGTCCATTGATGCCAGTGCTGAAGTTGCTGCCGCAAGGCCAGAAGTTGAAGTGGAATTCGACTTGGATCCGGAATCCAAGCGTGAATGGGGTGGATACACTGCATCACGATCGGATCGACCTGTTCTAGAGGGTCGGTCGAAGTTTCCAGTTGGAGAACCGACAGGGATCAACATTCGACCATTGGGGGGTGCCAAGGTCAAGTCCATGTCAAGTGTCACGTCGACGGTGCTGCAACCTCAAGGTTTCAACTTTGGTCGTGGTACGGCATACGTCACAACGGAAGATGTGGTGGAAGGAGACGAAATTTTGTCACTCCCAATGAGTAAAGTGATGAGTGTGGCATCGGCTGTACGAGGTCGGGTGGGGTTGCTACTGGAGGCGAATCCAGATTTACCCCCTGCAATTGCATTGGGGCTACATTTGCTGGAGGAACGAGCACTTGGTGCAATGTCCAATTTCTCAGAGTTCGTGGCAACGTTGCCGTCAGTTGATGCAATTAACAGCACGTTGTTCTACACGGAAGAGAACTTGAAGGTGATCGAGGGATCACAATTGTTGCGATACACGCTCGGACGAGCTCAAGCTATCGAAGCATTCTACGATGCACTTTTACAGCCTCTGACGTCACGTGAAGCAGTTGATCCGCCAATATTTAAAGAGGAAGATTTCACATTGGAGCACTTCCGTTGGGCGATGGGTGTGGTGTGGGCGTCCGCCTTCCCATTTGGTGAAAATGAACAAGATGTTGTGTTGGCACCTGTTCTAGACACGATTGGGATCTGCACATATCTCGATGAAGAAGGTAACGAAGCGTGCCCTCCGAATCGAATTGAAGTAGACATGAGTACGCAAAGATTGGTTGTGTACGCTCCATCGTCACATGCAAAAGGTCAAGAGGTTCGGCTCTCGATGCCAGGCAAGTCGTCGACTCAGTACATGCTAAACAACGGATTCTCACGTGATCGAGCTTCCCCCAAGTTGGACAAGCTGGACCTCACGGTAACACTGGATCCAAGTGACTCACTTGCTCCGCTAAAGAACTATTTGCTGCAGTCTCAGTTGAATGAGAGCATCAACGCGACGTATGCTTTCTTCTACGGCAGCTCCAAGATTGATGATGCGATATCGACATCACTAAAAATGAAGCTCCTGTCTGGCGCTGAGCTCTCGAGATACAAAGAGCTACTTACTCCAAAGGAGGAGAACAGCAAAGAAGATCGAAGCATCCTAAGTCTCCGAAATGAGTTCGTCTTCACTCGTGCCATTATCTCCACATGTACAACACTCCTGGAACAATACCCGACAACCCTTGAGCAAGACCAAAGCACTCTCGATAAACTAACAAAAGACGATGTAAAGAATGTACGCAAGGCTCATATCCAGCGTATTCTTATCATGGAGAAGCACATTCTGAAGGAGACAATGGACATCGCTGTGGAGGATTGGAAGGCGCTGGTCTTCTCTTCACATCCCAGCCTACAAGAAGTCTAGGTGATCAAGTGGGCTAGACCGCAAAACCAATTTCTTTCGGGGTAACTCCATAAATCGAGTGTATGAAAGAGCTCCAATTGTCTTCTCCTTTCGCAATCATTCCCCATAGTGCTGTCCAAATTGATATCTAGTTGTAAGCTTCGTACTCACCAGTTCGAGCCAAAGACAGTACTTCCACCTGCAGCATAGAGTGTCCACGGGCGTTGCGAGCCATAAACCCGACTGCAACGAGCTCGTCCCCTTTTCGTAGAAGACTTACCACTTTTGCAAACATTGTAACAGACCAACCCAAAGTATCACGCTGCAAGAAAACCTGGAGCGGTCTGTCATACCCACTACCAGCCAGCTCGATCGAAAGGAATGCCATACCATTGCTGAATCGACGAACGCGCGTAATCTCACCAGTAACTTGTACGTAAATTTTTCGTGGTTCTGGAGCAGAATCATGTGATTCAACAATAGTCTGCTCTTGGTCATGTGCTGCTTTCATTCGTGCTTCTGGGCTGTCAATCACAACTAACTGGTCGCCAAGCTCAGATTTCTTAACATTGAGTTTCTCCTCCAATTCCACCCATGTCTCAAGTGCAGTATCTCGAGTGCTAGTATTGTTCTCAATTCCGTCAGGGTACTCAGTGGCCGAAGGCGTTGCAAAGCTTGAAAGTGTTTGCCGTTTGAAACAGCAGTACACATACACTGGTGTCCCTGGGAACTGCTTCCTCGTGGCAATTAGTGATTGCACGTCGTAACCCAGATCCGCGTGCGATAAGAACTCCTTCTTACGCCACTGTTTTCGTGGTGTGAGGCAAACCAGTGAAGCACTTCGACTACTACTACCACACGTAGACACAAGCTGGTCTAGTGTACGACACAAGTGACGGAAAAACGCTGGACTTTTCTTCGCGCGACCACGGAAACCACGAAAAAGCCTGCGTCCAGAATGCAGCCTAGTGGAGGTGCTGGAGATTTTTCGTTCTCAAATGACACTTGGATCTGCTCCTCACTTTCATTTTCATCATAATTCTTATCAGCACGAGGAATAGCGAACGATGAGCGAAGAATGAAGCGGCCACATGGCTCAAACATAACACTCTCATCTTCGTTTTCTTCAGTTCCAGGCTCGGCGTCCAGGTTAGTAGTACACTTGTGAAGTTGCAATATCAGTTGTTTTGCGCCACGATCACCACTGTCAATAACACTTAACGATAGTTTTTCAGCCAAAGAAGAACTTTTTTCCACTGTTCATCATGTAGTTGTCGCCGATTACGGCCTCGGTCTAAGGTTTTCAAGCTGTGGTCACGTCGGATGCCAACATCCCGCGTGTCCTGGCCAATGGCAGATCTGGACACACGCCTCGATGTCTATCGAGGGCTGCGTAATTGCACCGCATAGCTCGGTTGGACTGAAGGCACGCTGCATGAGACTTTAGTGGGCGCTGGCACGCGCACCCCCAACTACATGTTTAAGGCACGACGAAGGCAACCTTCCGTGACCGAGTATCTGACTGCTTCTGCTCATTAATAAACTAAACTTCCCTCCTTCAACACACCCCGGGTATTCGCGACAAAGCTAGCTTTGCGCTCACGAAGCGTTGAGTTAGTTAATCGTCTTGAAGATTCTGCGTCGTCGTTGGTTACCGAGACACACCTACTAAGTACGAATTTGCTTAAGTGCGGAATACACTAAGTGCGGCCTAAGTTCGGGCAACTTCAACATGACGGGGACACGCTTCACGATGGACTCCGACGAAGACGTGGAGATGTCTATCCCCCAGCCGATATTTGAGGTCATCAAGGCTCCAGAGCTAACCAGCTGGGAGCATGCCGCTCTCATCGAGTGGCACCGTGAATGGGAGCGGTACACCGAGAAGATAAGACACCGGTGCTCCACCACGGGAGAAACATACGATAACGTAGTGGCCACTGTAAGAGGCTCTGTGAGGCGACAGACGCTAAAAAATTTGGCCAAGTACGTGCTAAAAAAAACTATCGCGTCCGTCACAGATGACGACATCATGGGCGCTGTGGAAGCACGCTGCCACAAGCTCAAGAATGGGTTTGTACCAGATGTCGCGTCTTTGTTCCGTGCGAACTTAAGGATGGACCTGACGATTGATGACTGTGACGCACGCATCTTCCGTTACTACGAAGATTTCAATGGTATAGTGGAGGATAATGGCCTCCAAGGTCTCATTGGTTCCGAAAACGAAAAGGATCCCCAGTACAAGAGCAGGATGAAGGCTCGGTGCCGTCTCCTGGTCGACAATCTCCAGCCTCCGGTACTGAAGGCTCAAATCGGACGTCTCATCGAGCTAGAGCGGCGCGACTGCAAATCTGATGACGTCGCGCTGTTTGACCTGATTCTCGAGCATGCGAAGGTTTAAACCGATGCCAAACCGGCAAAGACCCAGCGTAAACCGCTGGTGACTAGCGGAGCTAAGATTGGCTCACCAAAAATGCCCCCAGCAACGTCAACACCATCTAGCAACGCGAGTAACCTCGCCACTCACACGTCGCACCCACAGACGGGTGTCCCGCCTATAGATGGCTGCCTAGTCTGTAAGGGGCCGCACTGGCTCAAAGACTGTCCTACTGCCACCCAGGCCCAGCGTGACGAAGCCATCCGCAAGTACCGTGAGACTAAAGCCCAGAAGCCGGCATCCATGCGGTCAAAAGCCGCTAGGTATTCATGAACGGCTAGCTCCGTCCGTATTAATGGACTAATCGAGATGCCATACTCGCTAGACACGGCGGCCGACCAGAGTGTGATGCTCCAGGATACGTTGAACTCCCTCCGGGCAATGCAACCTACCCTCGAAGTACTGAAGCTCCCCGTTGCTGTGGAAGCCGTCATGGCGAATGGGCAGACGCAGATGTGCGACGAAGAAGTGCTGCTGGACTTAGAATTGGCTACAGTGGCAGGGTCGGTGGTGCTAAGGTCGGTGCCATGCCTGGTGCTGGCTGGCGACGGTGATGAAGTCCTCCTGGGTCGTGAGGTGCTCAAGGGATTAGGTATCGACGTGGAGCGGCAATTATCTCAATTGGCTGGTTCACCACTACTCGAGAACGAGGTGGACGAATTCCCAGTAGGTGACGAGATCCCTCTGCCACTGGGCGCAACAGAGACTGAAAATTCCCTTGATCAGTTGATCGAACGTGCTGTCACCAACGGTCTACCTGTCGATCAAGTCGGAGCACTCCGTGAATTGGCTGCTGCATTTCCGGATATTTGGCGCGACGGAGTTGGTCCTGACCCGCCAGCTGATGTTGAACCACTCCGCGTGACGGTCCAGCCAGACGCAGTGCCCTATCGCAGCCAACCACGGAAGTACGCGCCTCTTCAAGCCCAAATTATCCGCGACTACGTGAAATCACTCGTTGACAATGGCTTAGTGGAGCCAAATAATGCGTCGAGGTGGGCTTGCGCAGTGGTCCCGGTGCGCAAGCCAGGCACGCGAGATAAGTTCCGTCTAACTATTGACTACAGACCTATCAATAACGTCACCATCCCGATTGCAGGTGGAATGCCTTCAGCTGCGTCCTTGCTTGATGCGTTCGAGAATTTCAAGAACAAGAAGGTATTTGGTAGGGTTGATTTCACTCGAGGCTTTTGGCAAATGCCTCTACACGAAGACAGTCGAGCAATGTTCTCATTCATTACTCCTGAAGGCGTGTTCACGCCAACCAGAGTGCCACAAGGTGGCATGGACTCAGCATTGCACTTCCAGAACCAAGTGCAGGCCAAGTTGGTACCTTTAATCCCGCATTCGGCAATTGTGTGGGTCGACGATGTTCTGCTTTTTGCCCCGACAGTAGAAGAGTTCTTGAAGACACTCCGCACATTTTTTGAAATCGTGCACAAGGCCCGCTTCAAACTCAATATGGCGAAATCATCGTTGTTCGAGCTGGAAATCTTGTGGTGCGGCCGTCTAATCTCGGGTGAAGGTGTACGTCACGACCCCACCCGCGTCAACGCGCTTGCTAACTTGCCGCTACCAGTTACAGTGGCAGATCTGCAATATTTTGTATGTGCCACGAATTGGTTGCACGACTCTCTTCCGGACTACGCACGCATGATCGCCCCACTACAAGACAAACTGAATGCCGAGCGCAGTCGGATCGGACGTCGCAACCAGAACGCTCTGAATGTGGCCACGACGTGGTCTGCTAAAGAACGAGCTGCTTACGATGCAGTGGTGGCTTTGGTAGCCGATTCAGCTCTTATGACGTTCCCCGATGCAAATGCTGAATTACTCCTCTTTACAGACGCCTCTGCCGCCGGATATGGTATTATCGTGACTCAAGTCCGAGACTGGGACGCAGCGTTGCCAGTTGACAGACAACATCATGAGTTGGTTATCTGTAAGGGCGGAACTTTCAAACACTCAGAACGAAATTGGTCGGTTGTGGAAAAGGAAGCTTTTCCTATAGTCAAGGCCTGTCATGACCTTGAATATGGCATGTGGCATACATTTTTGCTCCCGACGTCGAGTTGAAGAAACATGTTCGTGACCGACTGCAGCGTTGGGCCATGCGGCTCTGTGGTCTTCACTACACCATCGAGAACATCCCAGGTGAGAAAAATGTCTGGGCTGACATAGTTTCTCGCTGGAACACGCGTGCTACCGTGCAGATTGCATCCGTGCAGACTCGCAGTCATCAAATCGCCCCTGTTTCCTCGCTGTCGCGTCTCCGTCCTCTCGACGACGAGAATTTTGTGTTTCCGTCTCGTGAAGACATTACAGTCGCTCAAGAGGCCGCCTCACGTGAACGTTCCCGGTTGAACAACTTTTCGGAAGAAGAGGATGGAGTGGTGACCATCGACCATCGCATTTGGATCCCCACTGGAGCACATGATCTGCTCGCTCGAATTTTTGTGGTTTCTCACTGCGGATCCCAAGGCCACCGTGGTTAAGAACCGATGCTCTTGGTGCTGAAGAACCGTTTTCACATCTCAAGACTAGAGGACAAAGTGGCAAAATTTGTTCGTAAGTGCCTATTATGCAAACATTTCAAAGGACCTCGTCAAATACCCCGCCCGTATGGTCCGTTGTTGACTCCCATCCGGAGGAACGAGATTGTTCACTGGGATTTCTTGACCCTCGGCGAAGGCTTTGGCGATTCATCATACCTGCTAGTTGTGAAAGATGGGCTATCCCATTTTTGCGAGCTTTTTCCTTGTGGCTCACCAACCGCGTACATTGCTGCTGAAGTATTGACACTCTGGCATGCACGGTATGGGTTACCAGAGACGCTGCTCTCCGACCAAGGATCGCACTTTCGCAACGAGATGATGAAGCATCTGTCTGCAAGATTGAAAGTGGAGTTGAGCTTCACTCCCGCTTACTCTCCGTGGCTGAATGGTACAGTCGAACGCCTGAACAAGGACGTGCTTCAAGTTTTCAGAGCATTGTTAATGGAGTATGGACTGGACACTAGTGAGTGGCCTTATTTACTGCCCGCAGTACAGGCGAATCTCAATCATACGAGAGTCCAATCGCTAGCAGGACGCGCACCAGTTGAAGTGTTTACAGGACTTCCAGCTTCATCAGCCCTAGATGTGATCGTGGTACCTACAACCACCGAAAGGAATGAGTGCGTCGTCGACATGGACAACATTGCTGGTTTCGTTGATCAGCTTCGTGTGTCACTCCACTCTATCCACAAAGAAGTGACTGATGTCAAGGAGCGTCAAAGACTTCGTGATATAGCCGCGCATCATGGAACTGCGGCCAACTTCGACATCGGCGACTTCGTTCTCTGGTCCAGAGTTGACCAACGCCTACCCAACCATAAACTCTTAGGGGAATTGGGTTGGTCCGTTCAAAGTCGTCGCCGCACTACCTCACTCGTTTGAGATCGAGCACTTAGTGACAGGGCGAAAGTATGACGTCCATGCTTCCCGCTTGAAGTTTTATTCGGATGCAGAGCTAAATACAACTGCGGAATTACTAGAATTAGTCTCGAGGCAAGGGATGTTACTTGGTGTCGACAAGTTCGTCGACCATCGGTTTAATAGGCACTGGACCGATGGGAACTTCTCGTGTCCTTGATGGGCCTGCAAGTAATCGAGAACTCTTGGGAGCCCCTGACTACGCTCCTGCAAGATGTCCCAACAAAGGTCAAGGACTACGTGTCTATGGCGAGGTTAACTTGTAGTGAAGAAGAGAGGTGGAAGGAGAGGAGTTGTTAGTAGCCGTTAAAAGGCGAAGTGATGTTCATTAGATTTATAGGAGCTGCACCAGTGTGCAGTGCACACCGGTGAATAGGAGCCTACATTCCACTATAAGTATAGAGAAAACAAGTCATAATAGTTTAAGGAGGTCCTCTGGGTAATCATACTGTTTAGAGGCAACTTTAACAGCCTCCCTGCCTCTTCACATTATGTTCCGGATGCGTGATAGATTAGATATAAGAGGTAATACTCTCTAATGGACGACTGGTCAGTCTTTAAAACGCCACGCCCAGGAAGCCTCCTGCGTTAGCTGATCCGACTTTGCCCTGCAGCTTGCGGTAAGGGAAGGAGGACACGGGAGACACGCCACGGGCAGGAACTTAGAGACTAAACCATGGTAGTAACATCAGCACCGCGTCTGGTCCAGCGCCTGCCAGCCAAACGAAAGAAGAAAAACGCGAGTGCGAAGCAGTTACGCGCCAGGAAGAAGGCGAGAGCGGCTGCGCGTGCAGCACGCATTCATCCAGCAGAACCTGCTCGACTTAGTGACCGAAATGATACAATGAAGGACCTCTCTAAAGCCTCAGAGGCTGGCACGGACGCCACAGAGGCGGCCCCGGACGCTGTAGAGGCTACTGAGCCTGTTCCAAGTGCTGGACTCCCTAATGAGCCAATCGAGCATGCTGTAGCGTCGTTTTCGGCTATAGTAGACGGTAAAGCGGCCGTGGAAGTGCCTGCAGAGGCTGCGAAGGCAGCACCACATGCATCCGTTGTTCCAGCAACTGTACCCGAGGTTACAGCAACATTACCGAAGGTTACAGCAACATTGCCCTCGGTTACAGCAACTTTACCCGGGGTTGCAGCAACATTACATGTACCAAAGAAGAAGAGGAAGAAGAAGACGCGTGGCTCGCTTGCTTCCTTCACCCGCACCCTTGAAGAAGATGATGAAGAAGAAGACTGTCGTCTATTCGTGGCCAGTGCAATGACCGCTGTCATTGAGGCGAGGGAATCTGATGACTTGACAATTGATCATACAAATCCGACAAACTCTGACACCAACTCTAGTGATACAAATTCTGACAGTGATGACAGTGACGGTGAAATGTACTGGAGAATTTATGGCAAAAATTACGAGCGATCCGAGCTTACCGTTACTGCGAATTTCGCGTCAACAAAGCAGAGATGGAACGTTGCACGCATTAACGACCGCCGTGGAGACTCCTTGATAACATATCAGTATCAAGTGCTGTGGGTTAACCCCTCCGTCAAAAGGCGACGGTACTACCAGCGGACTTGGGAGCCACGCGCCCAGCTACTCGCGGATGACTTTCGACAGGAGATTGAGCTGGTGGATCGGTGGAAAGCTTCGGAGGTGAAGACTTTCGCTGCGTTCTGGCCAACGGATGAGTACGGCAAAAATGCGATTGGTGCAGACATGCAAGGATTGTGCGTGTTTAACGCCATGAGACGTGCAGCAGAGTTGAGTGGTCGTCCTGATATCGTGACTCAGCGTGACATCGATGACTTTGTCGCTGACCAGCTGGCTTCTCGTGGAATGGATATGACGAAGGGGGCGTCATGGAAGGTTGTGCTTGTCTTCTTACGTCGGCTTCGTGATTCTGGCCGTGATTTCATTTACCGAGCCATTGCTTTGGACAATTTCGCTGTTGCTGGTCGACGTGGGGTTCGTGTGCTGAATGAAATTCCGCTCAAGGATGGTATCTACGTTGTTGCAGCTTACAACCACCGCAATGTCGGCCATACATGTGTTCTGACGGTTCAAGGCAAGACTCGGCTGATCTACGACCTGGATGAAGGTAATCCCATTGAGTCAGCAGAGGACTGGATTGATTTCTACGCATTTATTCGTCCATTTATTGTCTGCAAGCAGAAGTAGACAATAGGAGTTGGTAGGATTTCTGCGGGTTTGCCTAACCAATACTGAACTTTCCCAGCAAAACTTTGTCTCATGTGCCTGCATGGATATAAATTCATATGCCAATTGTAATTCGGTACTTGACCAGGGAAAACCTCAACGAGGAGAAAACCTTTTTACGAACAAACTTAAAAACCCAGTGGGAAAAATAAAAGAACGCATTTAATTTGGCATGCTTCATGCATTAGTGTTATACTCGTACACTAAACGGTATGACCAGGGAGAGCTTCAAGGGTTTTCATCCGAAGCTTGGTCCTTAGTTCTCTGAACTGGTGCTTCTCTAAAGCTTTAGTAAAGATGTCAGCTATCATCTCTTTCGTATTGCAGTAGGTAACGTTGAATTCATGCCGCTCTACCTTTTCTTGTACGAAACAGTATCGTACGTGTATATACTTTGATCGTCCGTGAAGTTCGGGGTTGTAGCAGATTTTGATGCAGCTTTGGTTGTCCTCATATATAGTGTTAGCCTGCGTTGTAGCAAAGCCAAGTTCTTTGAGAAGAAGTTTGAGGAATATCATCTCTTGCATGCAATGACACAGGGCGATATATTCTGCCTCTGTTGTAGAGAGAACCACTGTGTGGTGCTTACGGGAGAGCCATGAGACCGGACTGCTTGCGAGCATAGTCACATATCCACCGACAGAACGTCTCGTGTCGGGACAATTAGCATAGTCAGAGTCACTGTAGGCAAGTAGCTGATCGGCTAGATTCTCCGAGGTAATGTCGGATGAGCCTCCCAGAAGGAGACCGTATTCTTTCGTTCCTGACAGATACTTAAGACCACGAATGACTGCTTTCCAGTGTTCCATACCTGGATTGGCTAGGAACTGACTGACTTCACGCATGTAGAATGCCATGTCGGGTCGTGTCCCAACCATTAGGTACATGACACTGCCTACGGCTTGGTGATACGGAATTGAACTCATCGCATCTTTCTCTTGCTCACTGCTAGGTTGGCTTTTTACGGAGAGTTTGGCGTTCGGTTTGGCTGGTGTTGCAATAGGGTACGGAATGTAGTCGCTGAAGCTGTCAATCACCTTCGTAGCGTACTTGTGTTGGTGGATAAATATCGTTCGGTTCTTACGGTCACGTTGGATGGACCAGCCGAGTAAGTACTTCACCTCCCCTAAATCTGACATGGAGAATCGTTTTTTCAGGGCTGATTTCAGCTTACTGATGAGTGCTGGTGTAGGCGCAATAATCAGTAAGTCGTCAACGTACACTGCAATAAAACAAGTGACGTTGCCAACCGTGCGACGAAAGACACATCGATCTTTAATGAGTTTCAGGAACCCGAGATTTTCTAGGAAGGCAGACAGAGTTTGGTACCAGACTCGGGGCGCTTGTTTCAGCCCGTACAAGCTGTTGAGGAGGTTACACACTAGGTGCTCCTTGCCCGGAGTTTTAAAACCTTCCGGTTGAGCCATGTAGATCTCCTCTTCCAAGTAGCCATTAAGGAATGCTGTTTTAACATCCATTTGGTGGACTTCAAGATCGAGAAGAGCTGCAATAGTAAGCAGTAGTCTGAGTACCTCCATCCTGATGACAGGTGAGAAAATCTCATTGTAGTCGATGCCAAATTCCAGTAGGAACCCTTTGATCACCAGACGCGCTTTAAAGCGGTCAATTTCACCAGTGCCGGTATACGTCACTACGAAGACCCATCGGCTACTCAAAATCTTCCGTCCTTTAGGAGGGGATACCAACACCCAAGTGTTATTGTCCATGAGGGACTTGTATTCCGATTTAGCTGCTAGATGCCACTGGTTAGCGTGGGAAGACTTCATTGCATCCCGATACGTAGTGGGCTCTGACACATACCGAATAGCTAGTAATGTGTACAGTAAATGCTGACGTTGCTCCTGTTCGTGGATGTCTTCCTCAGAGTTGAGGGTTACGTCACAGGCCTTCTCAGAGTTGAGGCATTTCTCAGTGGCTTCCGCAGTGAGGCGGGGTCGCTTAGGAGCTGAGTTGTGCGGAGGATCGGAGTCCGTCTCCGTTCTAAATGAGTAATGAATGGCTGTTCGATCAATAGCCTCCCTCAAGGAGGGCAGTACCCGTTTGTTTGCTGTACTCGGTGCGGTTCTCATTGCGGGGGCTGAAGTAGGTGACGGTGTTGCCACTGATTCTGATACAGGTTCATCTTCAAGTTCGGATTCCGGTGCTAGTGCAATGGCAGGTGCAGTTGGCACAGATACAGGTGTAGGTGTGGCGGCAGGTGGCTGCCTGCGCATGGGTTGGGTAAGCTCTGGTGTAGACGTCAGGCCAGTGAGAGGGGGAAATTCGTCCTCTTTGAAGATGACATCACGACTATAGCCAATTACATGTGTATTGATGTCCATCAGTCTATATCCTTTCTTGTGGTCAGGTACACCGAGATACATGCACAACCGGGCTCTAGCGTCGAGTTTGTCTCGGTATTGCTCCGTGATGTGGACATAGCCACTGCAACCAAACACTTTGATGTATTGCATCGATGTAATTCGGTTGTACCAGAGCTCATACGGGGTTCGACCGTCCGTCTTAGAGCTAGGCGTCATGTTGATGAGGGTAGTCACGTGACAGACACACTCGGCCCACAATTGCTTGGGAAGTTTGCCGTCAAGTAGAAGGGCTCGGACACGCTCCATGATAGTACGCATGCGGCGTTCTGCAACTCCATTCTGCTGAGGAGTGTACGCGTTGGTGAATTGTGCATGAGTCCCATACTTTTTAAAGATGATTCGACCCAGCTTCTCGTACTCTTTCGCATTGTCTGCTTGGAGCCGTTGAATCTCGAAATTTTCGTGAGACTTATCGTCTTCAGCACTGAAAGTGTACTCAATGACAGATATATCTTGTCTAAAGATGTTCAGGGCTTTCTTTCTGAAGTCTTCGTAGCAGTTGTACAACTCGCTACGGTTCTTAATTGCATAAGTGAACATGAATCGAGAAAGGTCATCGATGAAGATCAAGAAGTAACGACACCCAGTAAGGCTAGGCACAGGTAGTGGACCACAAATATCTGAATGGACTTTCAACAAAGGTGATGTGGCACGTTTAACAACTCTATTAGAGTAAAATGGGGAGCGGTGTGACTTCGCTAACGTGCATGCAACACAGAAGAAATCTGTCTTCGAACCTAGAGGTACGGATTCGTCGAGTCCATCTATGGCTTGGCTCCTAGATAGGTCATTCAAGACACGAACGTTAGGATGTCCAAGGCGTTTATGTAAGAGCAGAAAGGAACGTTGCTTACCTGAAGCAATAAGGGCCGCAGGTGGTGCCGCTGGCTTGGCTTGGAACTGATACAGGTCCGTGTTGTTAGCCATGAGTGCCTTGATTTTGAAGCGCTGGTCGGTTTGCATAGTGCACTGTTTGCGGTCAAAGCTAAGGCGAAAATCATGCTTCACCGCTGCTGGAATTGACAACAGGCTGAATTGGAGCTGGGGAGCGTACAGGACACCATGAAGGGTAAGCTTCTGCATGTTGCCCTTGGAGTCAGAGACTTGCAGTTCGACCCGTCCAATGCCTTCAATGGGGATCTGGTTGTTTCCACCAACCGTAATCGATCCACCACTGCTGGTGATGTCAGTAAACCACTGGGGTTCATGGGACACATGACGTGTGCAGCCAGAGTCGATCGTCCAGGTGGGGTCAGGTTCAACCTTGGCCTGAGCGGTAAGGCTAAACTGAGGATTCACTGTGGTAGCAACAGCAATGAGACCGGTATCACGACGTCCTTGGCAAGATACCTTACGGTTGCCAGAATCACTGTCGTTGTCATCATCGTCGTCATTGTCTGACTCGAGAGGGCGGTCCTTGTAGCGCTTATGGCCACGTTGTTTGCCACCATTCCCGTGTTTCTTGTTGTTGCCACCGTTGTTGCCCTTGAAGTCTCGGTTGTTATTTCCCTTGTAGCTGCGCCTATCAATCCCGTTGTTTGAGTTCCGATACGGATGATCGCGTTTCAAGTTACCCTTGAAAGCAAAATTAGCAGGGAGTACCGTCCCAGCCTTCACTCGTCCATCACGCAGGTCCTTTTGTAGACCGCGGCACTGACGAATATTGTGGCGTGGGCGATCACAGTACGAGCAGATATTGGCATTGTCGTGCTCTTGAGCATGCGATGCAGAAGGCCCAGTTGCCACAAGAGCTCGCTCACCCTTGGTTGCAGGAGTCTCAGGGGTACCCTTGGCCAAGGTGTAGCGCTCCTGAGCTTGGAGGTCGCGAACCTTGCCTTCGATACTCTGCTTGAGATCTTCATACGGGATGTACTTCCGCTGACCCTTCCAAATGCGGAGATCATCCTTCCACGACTTGGGCATCGAGTGAAACAGGTAGATAGACTTCTGTCCCTCGGTCATCACCGACTCGGTGGCTTCTGATGCGGCTTTCATCGCATTCTCAAGTTTGAGAAAGAATTCGGTCAAGTCTGAGCCTTCCTCATACTTGATCTCCATCAAGTAGTGTTGGATGAAGTACGGGTCGCCATGAAAGGCCGCTCCCTCGTACTTCTGGCAGATGTAGTTGAATATCTCGTAGGAGGTCGTGATATTCTTGACCAGACGCACGTGCATGTTGTCCATCGTTTTCATCAAGAAAGCCTTGGTCTTGGCTTCTTGGCGACGACGTTCACGCTGACTAAGAGGCTGAAGCTTCTCTTTCTTGGTGCGTTTGCGTGCTCGGCGAGCTTCACGTGAGTTGAACGGTCGAACGGCTGGAAGGTTCTTGCGCTTGATCGACCCATCAGAGCTGGCTCCGGAGTCATCATCAGAGTCCGAGGGGGGGCTTGAGCTCGTCATCGCTCTCCTCGTAGTCCACAGCGTCAGAGTCGACTTCAGCATCCTTGGCAACCTTGGGAGGGTCATCGTCGTCGGGCATGTCGCTAGCGCTCTCTTCACTCTCATCTTCAGACACACCATCGTAGTCACGCTGCTTCACGTAGCCGAGTAGGTGTTTGCCATCGAGTGCTGCGCACACGCGAGTCTTCCACACGTCGAAGTTCTCGGCGCCGATGAGTCGTGGGAAGTCGTCGCTGGAGGCTTGGCTTGGGCTCATAACCTATGGCGAGGTTAACTTGTAGTGAAGAAGAGAGGTGGAAGGAGAGGAGTTGTTAGTAGCCGTTAAAAGGCGAAGTGATGTTCATTAGATTTATAGGAGCTGCACCAGTGTGCAGTGCACACCAGTGAATAGGAGACTACATTCCACTATAAGTATAGAGAAAACAAGTCATAATAGTTTAAGGAGGTCCTCTGGGTAATCATACTGTTTAGAGGCAACTTTAACAGTGTCCACGACCAACGAAAGTGATGAACTACGTGATCAAGTTGATTAGCATTACCGCAACTCTCGCCGTGACCAAGCTTTGGTGGGCAGTGTCGCCGATTACGGCCTCGGTCTAAGGTTTTCAAGCTGTGGTCACGTCGGATGCCAACATCCCGCGTGTCCTGGCCAATGGCAGATCTGGACGCACGCCTCGATGTCTATCGAGGGCCGCGTAATTGCACCGCATAGCTCGGTTGGACTGAAGGCACGCTGCATGAGACTTTAGTGGGCGCTGGCACGCGCACCCCCAACTACATGTTTAAGGCACGACGAAGGCAACCTTCCGTGACCGAGTATCTGACTGCTTCTGCTCATTAATAAACTTCCCTCCTTCAACACACCCCGGGTATTCGCGACATAGTCGACGCTTCCGAGAGTCACGGAAATGAATGTAGTCACGAAGCGTTTGTTTACTAGTTACCAGTCCTCAAGTATATGAACGAAAAATGCTTTGGTATGTACCGTACTACTATTATTACCAGCATCGGGGTCCACGCGATGCTAAAGTGAACGCAGTGCAGCAGAAAATCTTCAAGATGTTAGGATACAAGGAGGGTATTGCTTGACATGATGGTCTACTTGGCACGGAACAAGAGTGGGGGATGGCTGAAGACTGCCACAAATGTGATAGAAAAGCTGAGGTTAAGTGAAGGTGCCGACCTGGCATACATGATCATTCAACCAGTTACGTCTCTCTTCGGTGACAATGTATACCTTGAAATGGACTTCACGTCTATACTTTTCAAATTCACATAGTAGCGAAACTCCCTCAAGAATTGGTATGTGCGATCCTTGGTGTGGAGGGCACGTTTACTGTGCAAGTCAACTTGAAGTAGTCAATCGAGCACTAAAGGATGTTATCACAGCAAAAATTCCGGCGACGGTAACATGTGATATCAAGGAGGTTTGGTTCTTCCTGGCCCAAGAAAGTGACCAATCGATGTCAATCGATGATCTTGTGGCACAGAAGTTGAGGAAAGGGAAGTCCCATAAAGACATTCAGACAATAATTGCTGGACAAGAGATGCTGAAGTCGACAATCGAGCATTAAGTGGAAAAGAACCAGATGACTGGAAAGTGCGCCCTAACATTCGGCCAAATTCATGCTCTAGTAAAATTTCTGATGGTCTCGATTAAGGAAATGCGAGTCAGCATCAAGCTGAAGAATTAACTCAATTATCAGTCAGAACGGGGAGAAGCAATCCGACCAATTGTGGAGACTACTTTGGATGAATCTTGGACACAATCGAGCCGTCCACTTCCGTTCAATTGTGTAAAAGATTCTTCCAGTTCATCTTCGGATGAAAGCAAGCCTGGGATAGCATTGGCGACAAAACATTATTGCCATATTTCAAGTGCTTTTAATGCCAACTATGCAGCTGAGGACGTCATTCTTTAACGGTAATATCTGTGATGAACGCTTGCTACTAGAATCTACGCTAATGTACGTAAGAGAAATTACCTTCGTGTTTGTCGATTCTTATGGGATTAATCTACCAAACTAAGAAACAACGCTTATGGGGGTCATCTCCCTCGAACGGGCTGATCGTTGAGACAGAAGAGTGGCTTCGACTACTAGCGTATAGTCGTGCTCGTTTTCAGCTAGTTCCCGTTGCCACTAAACAACTTTGAAAAGTCTTCAAGAACCTTGTACCTTGGATCAAACTCGGTTTTCAAAGGGCCACGGTTCGAAATCCCCAATAGGTTTGCAACCGTGACGGGGTTGTAGCCTTGGTCCTTCCACAGCTGAAACTGGTGCTTCTGCATGGTCTCCGCAAGCGCTTTCACTCTCGGTATGTCTCGCAGGGACTCAAAGAGTACCGCAAGTTTTGCTTCAGATGCTTTTGACTTCTTTAAAATCGAATAGATTTTATAGTCTGGGAGCCAGTGAATTCCCTTTGCCGCCCTGTACTCTGTCGCAAACCAAAACCACTGAATAATGCG
Organism: Phytophthora palmivora; assembly: GCA_008079305.1. NCBI lineage: Eukaryota > Oomycota > Peronosporomycetes > Peronosporales > Peronosporaceae > Phytophthora > Phytophthora palmivora. The sequence continues at coordinate 231,359 of VOQZ01000998.1, forward strand.
CTTCTTCTCGTCAATCTTCTCTCCAGCTCTGTCAAGGCCAAAGTATTTGAACAACCATAATGGATCCCACTCCGTTTTAACCCAGAACTTGTTTGCTAGGCTCATGTCAAATTTGCGCAACTTCCAAGTCGCCTTATCCAGATCCGCAAGTTTCGATACACCTTGAACATTTACTCTATCTTCATTATTCGAGCTGTCTCTGGTATCGGCGAGGTTTGCAACTTGAGTTTCGGTTGTCCTTAGATATCTCTTCGTGGTAGTCGTGTCGATCAAAGAGAGGGTTGGAACGGGATTCTTCGAAGTAGGGTCTTGGCCAGAAGTGGCGTTGGTGATGACGAAAAATAAAGAAACAATTAACAGTACAACCAAGTGCATACGCATTGATTCGCGGATTTGTTTCTTGGAATTCGAGTTGTTTTCGGGTCTTCAATTGAATTATGAAGGCTACGACACCATTAACATTTGTTATCAATTTGTAATCAAAGTTCTGGTTATTTATTACGGCACCATTGTTCTTGGGATGGGCACCGGGTAAACAATTGAAAGTTCTGGTTATTTTTTTAATTGTCATATCCAGCAAACTGTCATATCCGACACAATACTATAACCAATCAAAATTGATGTTTTGCAAACCCTGTCATAATCGACACAATTGTGGTCCACAAAATGAGACAGATTGGGCGGACACACTGAACCCAGTATGGTTTTTGGCACTAAGTTCCCAATGGTCAAAAGGACGACAGAAGCACAGCAACGACGGAGGAAGGCGGACTCGCGGGTACTAGCTTGCCGTGTCAACGCATCAGTTTCGACATGATGTAGTTCTCTACGTTGAAATACAGCATGTCGTCGACTCTGGCCAAGTTCTACGCTGATGTACCGGAAATTCAGTACCAAATCAAACGCACAATCATCTTTCTGTGACGCAAACAGAAGAACAAGCTTGTCCAGCTATGTCAGTCATCAGCAAAGCTACGAAACGTTCCCCCTCCTGAATTTGATTCTGGCATCGGGTCGGGTTGCTTTGTCCGGGAATAATGTCACATCTTCTGCGATCCAGCTGTCAAATTACCTGTAAAATCTGTTATGTTTGTGATTGTCATTCTTAGAAGGAAAATCCGATAGCAATATACGGTTACCAACGTTTTTACGCATTGCTTCATAAATAGTCGGAGGGTGGGTTCATGACCGGCCAAAAGAGATCTATCGGGTCTACCAGATCCGTATATCTCGATCAGTATTAGATCGTGCACTTTTTGAGAGAGTCGAGTCTTGTTGTGTGCACACACCTAACTATGTGTTCTACACTAAGTTGTATCTGCGTCTTTTCAAGATCTGTAGAAAGATATGTTTGTCATTCGTGAAAAGTCTCTGTAGACGTCAAGCACTCGATCGAAATGAAGAATTTGTGCAGTATTGCATCATTGTTATTGCTGGTAGGCGGTAATGATCGAGTATCACCATTGTCCATTGATGCCAGTGCTGAAGTTGCTGCCGCAAGGCCAGAAGTTGAAGTGGAATTCGACTTGGATCCCGAATCCAAGCGTGAATGGGGTGGATACACTGCATCACGATCGGATCGACCTGTTCTAGAGGGTCGGTCGAAGTTTCTGTGGATTGAAGTGAAAGAGCCAGGGCTGCGCCCCAGCTCCACCTGCAGCGCAGGTGTGCTTTGCTTTCACTGCAAACTTGTAAGTAGACTGAACGTGTGGCTGGCAGCAATCCACGTATTCTCCACTAACCTCCTCTAATATACATGCTCGGGTTTTTGGCTGGTTGCTCACTCCGGAAAGTGACTTGCGCTGCGCGCAACGAGGGCAACCAGTCTTTTCGCCCTGCTGGACTGAGTCCTGCACTTAACAGTGTAACATTCCTATACTACAATGGTAGCAACCCGCAGCCAGCGGGGAACTACCAACGCTCAGGTTATGAGCCCAACGAGAGACTCAAGCAGCTTGGCGAACTCACCAAGTTCGACTGATGGTGCAAGGTTGACTGCAACCGAGTCACCTGTACTACCTCAACTTGAAGGAGACGAGACGTCACACGTCACGCGTGTCGAGCGCCAGCTCGAGACACTATTGGCCCAATTTGGGTCGGTTGTGGCCCTTCTGACTGACCAACGCTCTGCGACGAGCGTCCCAACCACAGAAGCCACACCACTCCCGCAAAGACAACTCATTCAAGAATTTTCTCCGGTGCAGCAAAGACCGAGGACGCAGCGCGTCCTGACTCCGTACGGGCCCCGCCGAGGAAACCCAGCCACGGAAGACTTCCCTGCCTACAACAGCTCAGCTGGCACTAGCACACGCCAGGCCGAGCTGCCAAGAACCCCAAGACCTACTGCTCCTACTCCAGCCGCGCTGACAGTCGCTGCTGCTACGCAGCCTGCCCAGTCCGAGACCACAGGCGACCGGACAGACGCAGTTGAAGGTGACATGACTGGTCAACATCGATGCACGCGGTGCATGAATGCGAGCAACCACGTCGCGCCTAATGCTAGGCTGAACAATGACAACTACAAGACTTGGAGAGCTGAAATGTGCACAATACTGGACGCCTCCAACCTGCTGCCCCCGCTGCTCGGGAACGAGAGGCTGGACGACCAGTACAATGACGCACAACGCAAGTGTTTCAGACAGCGTCTCCGTGTTGCTCAACGAGAGATTGTCATGGCTCTTAGCGAAGAGCTACAGTCTCGCTTCTCAAGTGTTATTGAGCGTGCTGATCCACTCCTATTGTGGCATACACTTGAAGAACACTTTGACAACCATCCAGGCATCAACAGCGTGTTCCTCAAGCGTGACATGCTAAACCGTCGTCTACAGCGTGACGAGCGGTTGGACACGTACATCAAGGCCATTGATGACTTCAAGCACCAGCTTCGCCGCGCGAACCAGCAGATACCTGAAGTTGAAGCCGTGTCCATCTTACTGTCGAACACAGTTGGTGTCTATCCTGCAGTAGTCAATGAACATGAAGTACGTCTTGCCCGTGGTGAAGCCATCACCTGGGAGCAAGCCATTGAGAGACTTAGACTTGCCGAACATGCACGTCAAGAGGCTGAACGACAACAAGGTCGTGGTGGACGTGCCGTCCAGCGCGACATTGCATTTATTGGCAACAGTGGTGACCGCCGCAGCCGAAGCGGTGGACGCAGAAGCTCGAGCTATGCTCGAGGAAACAACCACAACCGTAACACTCAAGGCAATCGCACACGCAGTCGAAGCCGTAGCTTGTCGCCTCGCGGAAGGAATAAGAGACGCAAGAGCAAGAGTACGTCTCGTGGCAACGAAGACATTAGCAAGCGCAAGGCCAAGACGAAGTGTAATACATGCGGACAGCAGGGACACTGGAGCGGTGACCCTGAATGTCGTGGCCGTAACAACAACAACAACAACCAGCTGCCGCGCAGCATGGTTGACATTGTGACAGTGAAGAACTTAGAGCCGGCCGCGCCGACTCGCACTGAACAGCAAGGTGCAGTACTTGCTGTGCGTGGGAAACATGAGCAATGCACGACTACGGAGATGATTGAGTGGATACTGGATAGTGGTGCGCAGACTAATGTATCCAGTGATCTGACACTGTTCACTGAGTTGCATGAGGACACTGTTGCAGAGTTGGTGTTTGGCAATGGTACGACGGAACGTGCTACTGTGGGTACAGTGCACATGCAAGTGATGAATGAGCACACGGGCAAGACCGAGGAGCGCCTCCTCGAGAACGTGAGCTACTCTAAGTCGGCACCTTACAACTTGGTCTCGCAGACCTATATGCAGTTCAAGGGTAATTTCAAGGTCCGAGTTTCGCAGGATCAGCTAGTTACCTGGCTCATCAAGGACTCCTTGAAGCTGCGCTTCGAGTACGTCCGTGGCATGTATCGCATGTGGACACCAAGGCAGAGCAAGCATGTGTTGAGTGTTAACACCCGCGGTGTTGAAAATCCTATGGCATTGTTGCACAATCGCCTAGGTCATGTGGGCATGGATACCATTAAGGAAATGGTAGGACAGGAGTATAACTTCGGCATCCAAATGCAACAACAGAGTTTTGCTTCCTACGAATGCATTCCTTGCCTAGAGTCGAAGACCAAGCGCATGAGCTATTCGAGAAATCCGACTCGCTCGTCTAAACCACTGGAGAAACTGTGTGTTGATCTCTGCAGCGTCGGAGTTGACACAATTTCAAAGGCTAACCAGTTCCTACTCGTCGTGGACGAAGCTACGAGGTATAGATGGGGTTATCTCCTTGCGCACAAGGATGAAGCAACTCCGTTGATTACAGACCTGATTCGCTTAATCAGAACTCAGTTTCCGAAGCACACAATCAAGATGGTGTTCTCGGACGGTGGAGGTGAATTTGTGAATACGGAGTTGGAGACCTTCTGCGGAGGTCTCGGCATTGAGACGCGCTCGTCGAATCCGTACAGTCCTCAAGAGAATGCTCTTGTTGAGCGTGGCAACCAGACCGTGATGCGTCAAGTCCGTTCAATGTTGCACGCCACCCAGATGCCAATCTCATTATGGGGTGAGGCGTTCCTGCACGCAATCTACACGCTCAACATCACGCCTACGCAGGCATTTAGAGACAGAAAGACTCCACATGAAGCATTACATGGACGGCGTCCAGATCTCACTGTGCTGCGCACATGGGGGTGCTTAGTGCATGCGCACATACCAGACGACTCACGGCAGCGCAAGGAGAAGCTCTCCTCGCGGACCCAGTTGTGCCTCCTGCTGGGATACAGCATGAAGACCAAGGGCTACAAACTACTCAACCTGCGCACAGGTTCGGTGACAACATGCCGTGGGGGAAACATGAAGGCACATGAACAGTACACAGTGCACTATGTGTATATCAAGAATCTCCTGTTGAACACCTATGAATATGGAGATCATGAACTTCCTGCTACCATTCCGATCGTGCCGATTAGGACAACAATGCAGACGTATCTGGAACTATCAGAACAGCAAGTTGCGCAGCGCGCAACTCAAATGGAAAAGCTGACACTCGCTGGAGAGCGCGCGAATCCAGTGGAGGTTCCTATAAAATCTGCAACCGAGCCTGCGGCTCCAGACAAGCATCAGCCAGGTGCGACCACACTCGAGACTGTTGAACCTGCGGTTCCAGTGGGAGATCGCAAGCGGCGAACTACCTCTAAAGAAAAGCTCACGAATCGAGTGGGAGGATCGAAACACAAACAGCGATTTCGTGAAGCAGACGATGATGAAAATTGGGAACCACGTAGCAAGCGCCTGCTGCAACCAGATAATGATGGAGCCTCATCACGACCGAAGAGGAAGCGACAGCAGTCTGCACGCCTCAAGGACTATGTAGTGACGAGTGTGACGACGCTGAGCATCGAAGACGTGCCTATTCCTACTAGTCACAAGCACGCATCCAGATCCAAGCGATGGAAAGAATGGAAAACAGCAATGCAAGTAGAGATGGACTCCCAGCGCCAACATGGGACTTGGACTCTCGTTCCGCGAACGGAAGCCAAGAGCAAGCGCGTCATCTCGTGCAAATGGGTGTATGCGATAAAACGTGATGCGACCGGAAGTATCAAGCGATACAAGGCCAGATTAGTCATTCGAGGATTCCTGCAGCGCATGGGAATTGACTACAGCGAAACCTACGCGCCCGTGATTAGATTTGAGACGATCAGGTGTGTGATCGTGTATGCACTGTAACGAGGATGGGCCATCCTGCAATTTGACGTGAAGACAGCGTTCTTATACGGTGATCTCGACGAAGAAGTATACATGGAGCAGCCTCCAGGATTCGGTGAGGACTCAACTCGCTACATTTGCAGACTCAAGAAGAGTCTTTACGGACTAAAACAAGCGCCGCGCATTTGGAACAAGACTCTGCACAAGTTTCTGACGAAGATCGGATTCGAGCGCCTCGATTCTGACTACGGACTCTACGCCAGAAAAGTGGGAGGAGAAGTGACTATGCTGCTCACAGTCTACGTTGATGACCTCCTCTTGCTGGGTCCGAGCAACCTGTGTGCCAAGATTGCGAAACAATTGAGCAAAGAGTACGAGCTGACAGCTCTCGGACCAGTGAAGTATCTCCTAGGTGTGGAGATCCTGATTGATCGTCAGCGACGACATGCTATTTTCTGCCAGCGGCAGTACGTGCGAGAGGTGCTCAATCGCTTTCATATGGAAGGATGCAACGCGGTTGCAACGCCGGAAGCGCTGCGCGCTGAGGTAGTCAAGCCTACCAAAGAGAAATCGTCGCCTCCATACAGAGAGCTCGTTGGTGCACTGCAATACCTGGTCTCAGCGTCGAGACCAGACATCGCGCATGCTGTGCGTCATCTCAGTAAGTACCTGTCCTGCTTCGACCACACTCATTATTCTATGGCTAAGCGAGTACTACGCTACCTTGCTGGTACTGAAAACTATGGCCTAGTGATGAACATTATTGCTCTGAACGACGTCGAGCTGGTGTGCTACACTGATGCTGACTACGCGAATGACCCTGATGACCGAAAGAGTGTGAGCGGGTTTGTGACGTTCGTGAATGGCAATGTGGTTTCGTATGGATCAAGAAAGCAAGAGATAAACGCACAAAGTACTACAGAAGCTGAGTATATTGCTATGAATGAGGGAACAAGGGATCTACTGTGGCTGATTGACCTCTGCGAGGAACTCAGCTGGCCGTTTGCGACGCCCGAGATCCGTGGAGACAACAAATCGTGCATTTACCTAACTGCTAAGCCTGGTAAGCACAGCAAGACCAAGCATATACAAAACAAGTTTCACCTCGTGCGCCACTTGGTGGAGAACGAGCAGCTACGGACACGCCACGTTGGAACCAACGACATGATCGCCGATGTCATGACAAAAGCGTTGTCGAAGGAGAAGTTTGAGCGATGCCGAGATGGTATGAAGGTGCTGCGCATTGACCGAGTGAAAGCCTCTACGAATGCAGTGGGAGACAAGCGTCATCACTGTACCTGATTTCCAACCTACTTCCTCATGTCGTCGCTGCTGCGCACTCCAGTACAGAAGCCTACTACCAAGTACACCTACCGTCGCTGCCGCGCAGCTTGATGGTACCACCTGACAGCGTCATGGTGATCTCATTGTGATCGTGTTGAAGTAGCACTTCAACATGATCAAGTGGGAGTGTGGATTGAAGTGAAAGAGCCAGGGCTGCGCCCCAGCTCCACCTGCAGCGCAGGTGTGCTTTGCTTTCACTGCAAACTTGTAAGTAGACTGAACGTGTGGCTGGCAGCAATCCACGTATTCTCCACTAACCTCCTCTAATATACATGCTCGGGTTTTTGGCTGGTTGCTCACTCCGGAAAGTGACTTGCGCTGCGCGCAACGAGGGCAACCAGTCTTTTCGCCCTGCTGGACTGAGTCCTGCACTTAACAGTGTAACATTCCTATACTACAATGGTAGCAACCCGCAGCCAGCGGGGAACTACCAACTCTCAGTTTCCAGTTGGAGAACCAACAGGGATCAACATTCGACCATTGGGGGGTGCCAAGGTCAAGTCCATGTCAAGTGTCACGTCGACGGTGCTGCAACCTCAAGGTTTCAACTTTGGTCGTGGTACGGCATACGTCACAACGGAAGATGTGGTGGAAGGAGACGAAATTTTGTCACTCCCAATGAGTAAAGTGATGAGTGTGGCATCGGCTGCACGAAGTCGGGTGGGGTTGCTACTGGAGGCGAATCCAGATTTACCCCCTGCAATTGCATTGGGGCTACATTTGCTGGAGGAACGAGCACTTGGTACAATGTCCAATTTCTCAGAGTTCGTGGCAACGTTGCCGTCAATTGATACAATTAACAGCACGTTGTTCTACACGGAAGAGAACTTGAAGGTGATCGAGGGATCACAATTGTTGCGATACACGCTCGGACGAGCTCAAGCTATCGAAGCATTCTACGATGCACTTTTACAGCCTCTGACGTCACGTGAAGCAGTTGATCCACCAATATTTAGAGAGGAAGATTTCACATTGGAGCACTTCCGTTGGGCGATGGGTGTGGTGTGGGCGTCCGCCTTCCCATTTGGTGAAAATGAACAAGATGTTGTGTTGGCACCTGTTCTAGAGACGATTGGGATCTGCACAGACCTCGATGAAGAAGGTAACGAAATGTGCCCTCCAAATCGAATTGAAGTAGACATGAGTACGCAAAGATTGGTTGTGTACGCTCCATCGTCACATGCAAAAGGTCAAGAGGTTCGACTCTCGATGCCAGGCAAGTCGTCGGCTCAGTTCATGCTGAACAACGGATTCTCACGTGATCGAGCTTCCCCAAAGTTGGACAAGCTGGATCTCACGGTAACACTGGATCCAAGTGACTCACTTGCTCCGCTAAAGAACTATTTACTGCAGTCTCAGTTGAATGAGAGCATCAACGCGACGTATGCTTTCTTCTACGGCAGCTCCAAGATTGATGATGCAATATCGACATCACTCAAAATGAAGCTCCTGTCTGGCGCTGAGCTCTCGAGATACAAAGAGCTACTTACTCCAAAGGAAGAGAACAGCACAGAAGATCGAAGCATCCTTAGTCTCCGAAATGAGTTCGTCTTCACTCGTGCCATTATCTCCACATGTACAACACTCCTGGAACAATACCCGACAACTCTTGAGCAAGACCAACGCACTCTGGATAAACTAACAAAAGACGATGTAGAGAATGTACGCAAGGCTCATATCCAGCGTATTCTTATCATGGAGAAGCACATTCTGAAGGAGACAATGGACATCGCTGTGGAGGATTGGAAGGCGCTGGTCTTCTCTTCACATCCCAGCCTACAAGAAGTCTAGGTGATCAAGTGGGCTAGATCGCAAAACCAATTTCTTTCGGGGTAACTCCATAAATCGAGTGTATGAAAGAGCTCCAATTGTCTTCTCGCAATCAATCCCCATAGTGCTGTCCAAATTGATATCTAGTTGTAAGCTTCGTACTCACCAGTTCGAGCCAAAGACAGTGCTTCCACCTGCAGCATAGAGTGTCCACGCGCGTTGCGAGCTATAAACCCGACTGCAACGAGCTCGTCCCCTTTTCGTAGAAGACTTACCACTTTTGCAAACATTGTAACAGACCAACCCAAAGTATCACGCTGCAAGAAAACCTGGAGCGGTCTGTCATACCCACTACCAGCCAGCTCGATCGAAAGGAATGCCATACCATTGCTGAATCGACGAACGCGCGTAATCTCACCAGTAACTTGTACGTAAATTTTTCGTGGTTCTGGAGCAGAATCATGTGATTCAACAATAGTCTGCTCTTGGTCATGTGCTGCTTTCATTCGTGCTTCTGGGCTGTCAATCACAACTAACTGGTCGTCAAGCTCAGATTTTCTAGCATTGAGTTTCTCCTCCAATTCCACCCATGTCTCAAATGCAATATCTCGAGTGCTAGTATTGTTTTCAATTCCGTCAGGGTACTCAGTGGTCGAAGGCGTTGCGAAGCTTGAAAGTGTTTGCCGTTTGAAACAGCAGTATACATACACTGGTGTCCCTGGGAACTGCTTCCTCGTGGCAATTAGTGATTGCACGTCGTAACCCAGATCCGCGTGCGATAAGAACTCCTTCTTACGCCACTGTTGTCGTGATGTGAGGCAAACCAGTGAAGCACTTCGACTGCTACTACCACACGTAGACACAAGCTGGTCTAGTGTACGACACAAGTGACGGAAAAACGCTGGAGTTTTCTTCGCGCGACCACGGAAACCACGGAAGATGAAGCCTGCGTCCAGAATGCAGTCTAGTGGAGGTGCTGGAGATTTTTCGTTCTCAAATGACACTTGGATCTGTTCCTCACTTTCATTTTCATCATAATTCTTATCTGCACGAGGAATAGCGAACGATGAGTGAAGAATGAAGCGGCCACATGGCTCAAACATAACACTCTCATCTTCGTTTTCTTCAGTTCCAGGCTCGGCGTCCAGGTTAATAGTACACTTGTGAAGTTGCAATATCAGTTGTTTTGCGCCACGATCACCACTGTCAATAACACTTAACGATAGTTTTTCAGCCAAAGAAGAACTTCTTTCCACTGTTCATCATGTAGTCGACGCTTTCGAGAGTCACGGAAATGAATGTAGTCACGAAGCGTTTGTTTACTAGTTACCAGTCCTCAAGTGTATGAACGAAAAATGCTTTGGCATGTACCGTACTACTATTATTACCAGCATCGGGGTCCACGCGATGCTAAAGTGAACGCAGTGCAGCAGAAAATCTTAAAGATGTTAGGATACAAGGAGGGTATTGCTTGACATGATGGTCTACTTGGCACGGAACAAGAGTGGGGGATGGCTGAAGACTGCCAAAAATGCGATAGAAAAGCTGAGGTTAAGTGAAGGTGCCGACCTGGCATACATGATCATTCAACCAGTTACGTCTCTCTTCGGTGACAATGTATACCTTGAAATGGACTTCACGTCTATACTTTTCAAATTCACATAGTAGCGAAACTCCCTCAAGAATTGGTATGTGCGATCCTTGGCGTGGCGGGCACGTTTAATGTGCAAGTCAACTTGAAGTAGTCAATCAAGCACTAAAGGATGTTATCACAGCAAAAATTCCGGCGACGGTAACATGTGATATCAAGGAGGTTTGGCTCTTCCTGGCCCAAGAAAGGTGACCAATCGATGTCAATCGATGATCTTGTGGCACAGAAGTTGAGGAAAGGGAAGTCCCATAAAGACATTCAGACAATAATTGCTGGACAAGAGATGCTGAAGTCGACAATCGAGCATTAAGTGGAAAAGAACCAGATGACTGGAAAGTGCGCCCTAACATTCGGCCAAATTCATGCTCTAGTAAAATTTCTGATGGTCTCGATTAAGGAAATGCGAGTCAGCATCAAGCTGAAGAATTAACTCAATTATCAGTCAGAACGGGGAGAAGCAATCCGACCAATTGTGGAGACTACTTTGGATGAATCTTGGACACAATCGAGCCGTCCACTTCCGTTCAATTGTGTAAAAGATTCTTCCAGTTCATCTTCGGATGAAAGCAAGCCTGGGATAGCATTGGCGACAAAACATTATTTCAAGTGCTTTTAATGTCAACTATGCAGCTGGGGACGAGCAATCACTTCATTCTTTAACGGTAATATCTGTGATGAACACTTGCGACTAGAATCTGTGCTATTGAACGTAAGAAAAATAACCTTCGTGTTTGTTGATTCTTATGTGATTTATCTACCAAACTAAGAAACAACGCTTATTGGGGTCATCTCTCTTGAACTGGTTTATCGTTGACACAGAAGAGTGGCTTCGACTACACGCGTATAGTCGTGCTCCTTGTCAGCTTGTTCCCGTTGCCACTAAACAAAAACTAATACCGTGCTATACACGGGGAAGCTCTGGATTGAATACAACTAGGCGTTCTGAACTAGATGAAATGCTTTTGACAATTCGAGGTGCATCAATATCACCGAGAGTAAGTGACACCTACATCTTAAAATTCTCAGCAACAAGATATTAAATATGTTTTCGCTGCAAAATGCGATTGAAAAAGATTAGCGGGTTGAGAACACATTACTAATCGCTGCCGGATTTTAAAGCGTCTAGGCGCGAATTCTCCTGTATTGTATTTTGCCGCGGAGTGAAATACTTCAGAAACCTTAGCGATAACGGCTCCATAAGATACAGCTGACACAGTGTTTTCACTCGAGTGACAGCGACGTAAAATGACGAACGCTAAGGAGACGGCCGTGTTGAATGCCGGAATGGACCAAGAATCATCTTTATCACTGTTAGGCCTTGGCAATTTTCACTAGTGAGAGCGAAAGCAGGAACTAAGGGGACTTGTTTCACAACCACAGTGAACGAACGCTGAGGCATGATGATCTTTACATTTCTCTAAAATTGAGTTACCAAATAGCTATATATTATGCTGCCCAGTTCATTGCCTGTGTCGTGCATCCTTTCTTTCCGTGGCGAGTGTCGGTGCGAGTGCAACCACTTAATGACGAACGGGTCTATAAGTTGTGGGTTTTTCGCGGGATAGTCACAATATCTGTTTAAACTCGTGCGGTTCAGACAACATTCCTGGGTGATTTGGGTTTTGATGTTGCAGGTAGCCGCCACAGGTAACATTCACTGGGACATTTTAAATATCCAGCGGATATCTATAACTGCAGGTTCGATGGTATCAACGATGTATTAAACCTATTACTTAGAATATTTTGATATATTGCATATATAAGAAAACAGAAGAATAACCCCACTCGTCCAGAAATTTCAAAAAACATGTTAAATGTATCAGTCTTTGGTTTTTGACAGGTTCTATACAAAGAAACTGTTTTGAGTTTTTATTTTGGGTATCGGGTATATAAGATTCCAAAGTTATTTTGGGTAGAATGACCTCTGTAGAAACTCTGGATTAAAATCCAGAGAACTTTGAAAAGTCTTCAAGAACCTTGTATCTTGGATCAAACTCGGTTTTCAAAGGCCCACGGTTTGGAATCCCCAATAGCTTTGCAACCGTGGCGGGGTTGTTGCCTCGGTCCTTCCACAGCTGAAACTGGTACTTCTGCATGGTCTCCGCGAGTGCTTTCACTCTCGGTATGTCTCGCAGGGACTCAAAGAGTACCGCAAGCTTTGCTTCAGATGCTTTTGACAGTCCTAAAATCGAATAGATTTTATAGTCTGGGAGCCAGTGAATTCCGTTTACCGCCCTGTATTCGGTCGCAAACCAAAACCACTGGATAATGCGCTTCTTCTCATCAATCTTCTCTCCAGCTTTGTGAAGACGGTAGGTTTTGAACAACTGTAAGGGATCTAACCCTATTCTAGTCCCAATCTTGTTTGCTAGACTCATGTCCAATTTGCGCAACTTCCAAGTCGCCTTATCCAGATCCGCAAGTTTCGATACACCTTGAACATTTACTCTCTCTTCATTATTCGAACTCTCACCGATATCGGCGAGGTTTGCAACTTGAGTTTCGGTTGTTCTTAGATATCTCTTCGCAGTAGTCGTGTCGATCAAAGAGAGTGTTGGAACGGGGTTCTTCGAAGTAGGGCTTTGCTCGTGGCCTGAAGTGGCGTTGATGATGACGAAAAACAATAAAGAAACAATTAATGGTACAACCGAGTGCATACGCATCGATTCGCGGGTTTGTTACTTGGCTTTCGAGTTGCTTTGGAGTCTCCAATTGAATTATGAAGGCTAGCACACCATTGACATGAGGTAAACAATTGGTATTTCAATTTGGGTAAACAATTGGCATTTCAATGAAAACCCAATTGTTTACCCAATGCCCAAACAGGCTGTGCCTGTAAGAAGAGGGACTTCCATACTGAAATTAAGTATAAATGTAGCCATACATCAGAAATTTGGCTCGAAAATTAATATAGGCGATCCTAGCATAGTCATCCTAATATCTAAAAATCCCGGCTAGCGCACGTCTGTAACGATTCGAGTCTCTAAAGTAAGACTATGATACTCTGCCGTAAGCCTATTATTGTTGTAACTGTTGGGGTCCAACGGGCTGGTCGGTCGTTTCGTGATTGAACTTCAAATCTGGACGCATAGTGGTACGGACCTGATTCCATACTTTAATCAAGTAACATTTTTTAAAACTTTTCCTAGGTGGAGCTCGATCGATAGTGAATGACATCCGTCCCGCAAACTTTACTCAAATTCTAAATGGTAGAATTTTTTTCAGGTTGTCTGCAGATCGTGTCTATTAATACAGTCATGTGCCCGAATAAAGAACACCTGGTATACTTAAAAATTCCAAGGAAACCCCCCAAACCCGAAGCCTTGTATTAGCCACGATAAGAAAAAGGGCTGATCCTGTATTAGACACGATAAGGATTTTAGACTTGGCTTTTGTATGGCGGCATACAAATTTTCCGTCAACTAGGGGAAGGTGATGTGTGTGCAGACGGTGGATCATGTGCAGAAAAGCTGTGCTAGTGTGCATGGGATGCATTTTCAAAATATTAGCTGAGCGAGGTAACGGGAAGGGCGCCAAGTGCCTCGATTAGAACATGAAGGTTTTCGGCACGCGAGACCAAACGGTTGGTAGTCATTCGAGATTTTGCTCGGCGGGTGAGATGTCGCCTTTTCGCCGCCGCTGGTCGGAGCTGCTGAAGAACGGTTGGTCGTCAAAGCGGCCGCGGGGACTCGAGACAGAGCACACGTACTGCCGCCCGGGCAAGACAAGGACTGATGTTCGCGGCGTGGACTACTTCGTCGGCTCTGAGGAGCTTATGACCTATCTGGATGAGATGGACAAAGGTATGGCAGGCGATTACTGATCGAAATGCAAGCCTGTGACTGCTGTTGTGTTGCCGCAGGTGAAATGGCGCGTCAGGAGGAGTCCAGACAGGATGTGCCGCAGACTGGGGAGCAGCAGACGAATGCAACGACCGAAGGTAATGCAGCAGTTCGTGTCCCGTACACGTTAATGCTTATGCTAATGGTGTATCATGTATTACTCAGTTACTTCGAGAGAGAGATCGGCAACCGAGCCAAGTCAGGTTGCAACGGAGCCGACACAACCTGCAATAGCATTTACTGCAGCAACCACGCAAGGTAATCATATAGTTATTGGTCATGTCTTATACTGGCGAAGATCTCGTTCTTATCCTGTATCCTGTACTTGATAGCAATTCCGACTGTTGCATCATCCACTGAGGCGATCGAACTTGCTTCTCGAAGTATGCAGGGGCGGGAGGCAACGTCAAATGCTGGTACGAAATTCAGAGCTGGGATCTGGATTGGCTCATAACTTACAGATCCTTGTGCTTTTTGATAGCCGACGAAGAACCCGAACAACAGATGCGTAACCTGAGCGCTGCGTTTGACGAAGTAGCTTCGGATGAAGAGCCTCGTCAACGCCACTGTCCCACTTCTCCGCACATAATGGACAGCGACAACTCATCGGATTGGACTGGAAGAGTTGGAGAAGAAGAAGCTTATGTCGACGTCGAGTCCGTTGAATCGGACACTTGTCTTGGTATGTTATCCTGTCCAATACACCATAGACACTAGCATTAACCTGTACTTTGCTGGTAGATGTCAATGTTACGAAGGACGATTGCTCTTCTGAAGACTACGTCACTTTCGACTCTGATGGCGAGAACGACGATGGCTTTGGAGACGACGAAGACCTGTTTGACTGTGATATGAACGAGAACTACGAAGATCCGGACGACAATGGAGCATTTCTCCCTGACATACCATTCGATGATACACTGTTGGCGTCCTTTGGTGGTGCAGAGGGTATTACGGTAGAGAATCTGAGCTTGAGATGTAATGCTGCAATCCTGGAAGAAATGGCTAAGACTGGATGGCGTGGCGCGAGGACCCAAGTTCCGTTTCCCTATATGGATGGTCCATACGAGGATCACACTCTGTATTATATGCGTGATGACTATCCAAATTTATTTGAAGGTTCGTACGGTCCAACCCCCGAAGATATCGCAGCCGCTACTACGCCGGCTGGTGCGCTGTTCTACTTTATGACTCCCCATTTGTGGGAAGCGATCTCGGAAAGGAGTGAGGAGTATTTCGAGAAACTTGACGAGCGTGTGGCAGGCCAACACGCAAAACAAGTGGCACGTGAGCGTAAAAACAAGAAGAAGGAACAGTCGCGACCGAAGAGGATTGACAGTGGCACGTTCACGTTCGCTGAGTCGACGCTTGTGCCCAAGATGACAACGACCAAGTGGTGGGATAACCGACCGGTCTATCTGCTGGCTACTGGTGGTAGTACCAAGCTTGATCGTGTCGTGCGTCGAACCCAGACTGGATGCAAGAGGAGGTAGCATGTCCACGACTCCTCCAGGACTACCAGACCTTCATGGGAGGTGTCGACGTCCACGATCAGTTGCGACTTCAGCGGTTAGTGTTGATGTCGACTATCGTGTATTATACAGGTTTACCTCATGCTAATCATGTATTGTACGTTCGTTTACCAGGTACCCGCTTCAATTAGCTGTTCGTTTCAAGAAATATTACAAGAGTCTCTTTCTGGGCTTGGTTGACCTCACTCTTGTCAACGCGTTCATTGTCTACAACCACGCACGCATCGCTGAAAACAAGGCCAAGGTCCCGCACGTTGCCTTCATGAAGCAGCTGCACCTCGAGCTGTGCCAAATAAGCCCGCGTGACTGGGAGGGGTTCCTGCATTCCCCTGGCCAGGTGTTCACGCCAACTAGGCAGCGTGCGGCAGCTACCTCGACGCACATGCCCATCCAGACTGAAGACACGCGGAAGGGCAACACGGAGGGAAGTAAGAAGCGTAGGCAACGGGCTTGTAAAGTCTGCTCGCTGCTCAAGGACAAGGTGACCGGTGGCGACACATCCTACAAGTGCAGCACATGCGTGCTCACAAAGACGGATGAGAAGACAGGTAACGTCATAAAGTCTCCAGTTTACCTTTGCAATAAGGTAAAGCATTCGGTGAGCGGACAGGCGCGAACCTGTTTCGAGATCTGGCACTCGTGCTGGAGGAACGGCGCTCTCCGGCCAACTCGGTGGAAGCGCAAGCTTCGAGTTCGCGCCGCGGAAGGAGAAGAGGTGGCTGACAACAAAGCGACGCCACAACCCGTCGAGTGGCTGCAGACGTGAGCAATCGTTGATTGCAGGCGGGAAGGCGGCCACGCCAGCATTGATTGCTGAAGGCACTGAATTTTTGACTTGATTTCAATATACATATTGAGCGCTGCCTCGCGAGTCTAACTGTCGACAAAAATATCCGTGTCTCTTTCACAGCGACGCACGGTCTCTATTTCCACTTGCATTTCTCTTGCAGAGCAAGACATGATATCACTGGATATCACGAATAGCACCCAAGACCCTGGACATGATAAACTGGTCGATTCACGATAGCAAATCCGCCCACTGCAAGGGGTGGGGGTTTGCATGAGTTTTGTAACCGGACACGATAAGTTTTATCTTTCATTTTGTAGGGAAAACCTTGCCCTTATATACACGATAGTTCGCCCTATAGGCGCAACTTTTTCCCTTCGGGTTTGGGGGTTAATAAAGGCCCGAAGGTTCGTGTTTCGACTAACCAGATAAAAACTAATGTATTAAGTTAACGGAGAATGAAACTGATCTTGCCATGCTTCTGCACACCATTCCACACCTTTTTGCATACCAACCTTGTAGGGATTGTCGTCCGAGCCGTCATCTATCACCTCCAACGCACGAATCATGTTTTTATTAAACACGGAGCGCTTCACACAGTAGATAATGCCTTGGTCGAGAGGCTGCAGCTTCGATGTTGTGTTGAGGGGCAGCTTTTCGACGCGGACATTAGTTAGCGTGAGCCCTTCCTCGGTATGCGACGATGCGTTGTCCACAAGCAGCAACACGTGACGATCTTCTGTTCGCATCGAGCAGTCGAGCTCTTGTAGCCATAACTGGTAGATACTTGTAGTCATCCATACTTTTTTAGTAGACTTGTACTCGACGTCCTTAGGTTTGTTATTGATCCAGCGCGGCTTCTCCGCCTTCCCAATGAACAATTGTGAACGTTTGTCGGTGCCAGTTGCATTGCAGCACAGCACAAACGAGATATTCTCCGATGTCCTCGCTTCGGATTGTGTGATTGGCGGAATTTTTCCAACTTGTCTGTGGTTGGCGGAATCCTTAGCTTCAATCTACTAAATCAGTTCATTGGTCTTAATTGGCTGCACTGTCGTGATCATAGTTTTCGACAGGTAATATAATGTGCGTTGTTCTTTATTCGGGCACATGACTGTAGCTGCTGGATCGGGGTTAATTATAAATTACTTGCAGTGCCTAGACCCCGATCCTGGCCCCTGACCATAATAAAACGACGAATAACCTAGAACACAACCTACTTTTTTAGACAACCCATATTAATATTTACTTAGCTATAGATTACATATATCTAGAGATGAATAAATATCATAACGACTCCGACCGTACTTCAGCGTTACCAATACAAAACTCTAGTAAAATTGAGCATATTATTCGCTTGTTTAGTCCATTCAAGTATATTCCGGTATTGGGCTCTCTGATTGGTCTGAACCTGGGGGTGGATGTCGTATACCATATCGCAACGGTTCCGACACTTCCGACACTTTCCGACAGACATAAACATGCTAATCGAGGGGGTGTCACCTAAATTATATCACCTTGCTGCGAGCTCCGCGCGACCCCAACTACCCTTAAGGCTCGCTCCGCTCGCTAGGACAGAACCCTAAGCCCGCTACGGCTCGCAAGTCGAGCCTCTGCTTGCCTGAAGGGCAATGCTAGGTCCTGGGTTTGCAGCCGCGTGCTACGCACACGGGCTGTCAAACCTCAGGCGTAGGCTTGTGGAGCTCTCACCGTGACATCCGTCCCCTTGGTTCCAACCAATCATTGGGCAAATTATCCCAATATACTTGCAAATTATATGATTGCACGCTGTCGGAAGATTTGCTTCGTTAAACTTGACGTTTGTATGTTACACCTTAAGGCGTGTCGGAAAGGTGAGGATATTCTTCCATGTCTGTGGTTTGTAGGCCGTGCGCGAAGCACGCGGATGCCAACCCAGGACCCAAAAGCACCCTTTGTGACGGGGTCACACGAGCACCTTGCTTGAGGAAGCGTGCTATTAAGAGTATACAAACTCTAAGTGAACGGCAGTTCACTAGTCCCTGGTCTGAGGGGACTTAATAGCCAGTTTAGAGTAGATTTTAGACTGATTTATTTATAGTTAATTAGGTTCATTTGGCCTGTAATACAAACTCCTAATTAACTATACTTTATCCTAATTATGCATATAAAAGGTAGGTTAATTACGATTGGTTGGCCCTCAGCCACCTCGACCTACGTGGCAGTAGTGTGGTCCACACCACTCACAACAGAGTATTAAAACAAATACCCACAGAAGTATATCTACTTCTAAAGGCGGTACCCTTTCTTAGGGTACCCCTTCATGTAACCCCGTTACACCCTTGAGGCAAGTGAAGGCTCGACTTGCGAGCCGTAGCAGGCTTAGGGTTCTGTCACCTGCATCTCTAGGGTATTTGAAGTACGGCAGGCGATTGTTATTAATAAAGGTGACGAATTGACCTGGCTATGGTTAGGGTTAGGTAGGTTGGAATGATGAAATGTACAAAAGTCAAGTTTCAAAGTGTTTTTCGAAGTCTGGACCAAGTGTAAGAACTATTAGGAAATGCATGAAAACTGTATAGATGCGTGACGGTACCTCCGCGTCTATCGTAGGTATACGAGTTTGCTGGTGAATGAATTGAAGAATAGCTTGGAATATTCCATTGCTACTGGTTAGCAGTGCATAAATCACTATAAGATGGAACCTTCATTCAAGATGGACTGGAATTACTTCATAATCCCCATCACGTTTTTGCATGCTGTAAATGCAGAATTGCCAGAATTAAGACACTGATATAGTGTAATGAGATACTGTAGTAACGAGGAGTGGTGTTCCGGACACCCCTGAAGTTACTTCGGACACCCCTTAATATACATATATTTCTAAAAACCAACTGCTATTGTGGTTCCCTCCTCGACTTCGTAACCTGTGAGATAGATACTAAATCGGTCATCACAGTCAACCTTCTTCGCTATAACTTACACAAAGTAGCCGTCAGACGCAAGTAACAGTAATGTTAATGGAAGGCAGAACTCCGATGAACAATCTAGTGTCTCGAGCACAAGTGCATCCTGGAAGAAAGCGAAAGTGCTTACTGTTGCTAAACTCGGGGAGAGGTTCATATGCGCCGGAGATTATATTTCTTACTACCAACCAACGATCGTTCTTGGGCCTGAAAAGGGTGTACGTCAGGCTCGTGTTTTGGGTGTCAACTCTTCGGGGGACCTTCCATTGCGAGTTAGTACAGAGAAATCATTGGTGTTGAATACATTGGTAAGATGGGATACAGACTCTACGGGTAATTCTCCTAATCGGCAGTAGTGGTGGTAGTTCTGCACGTATTCGTTTGTTCAGGGCACTATTGAAGTTCATACTGTCCGCGAAGAGTTAGGTGCAGCTTTTAACCCCCCCCCAGTACGGATGTAGCATAATGCTACATAGCCTTTCTCGTTAAACTGAATATATTCAGTTTAACAATCATTTGACTTAAAGTTTGTATGTCTGTCCTTTCCCCCGTCCACGGTCTATACAAACGTTAAGATAACCATTTGGTTCGTTTCTGTACGCGTCTTTTTATTTTCACTGCCCATAGACTGGTATTTGTCTATTTTTCAAATATATATTTTGGCAGGTCCCTGGGGGTCTGCGTTCTGATTTGTATACATTTTCAAAAGGAATCAGCTAACGAGTGGTTCTCAACCGTTGATTCACCCGCCGTTTCCTGAACTGCCTCATTCCAGAATTTGCGCGGGCAGAGCTTAAGCCGACCGAGAAACCAATGGTGAGACCATTGGGCAAGGTCCTACGCGATATCGAAGTCACTGGACGTGATCTGTCATTCAAGTCCGTGTGGAAAGAGCTCAAGGGTTAAGGATGGACGCGCAAGCCGCCACCACGGCGCAGCCTTGATGACCGTTACTTCTATATAAGACCTGGTGGGAGTACAACTGGTAGAGAAGGTGTTCATCATTTTCGGGGCGAAGAGGCTGTCCTAGAGTACTACGCAAATGGTACGATTGAACGCTCTACATTGATTTTGACTCTACACTAAAATGTATCTGTGTATTGTGCGTCATATTCGTTTCTATACAGTGTTGCGCAGTGGTTCCCGACTTCATTGTGTAAGTAATACTTCTTGTGTCGCTCGCGCTGATGAGCAACTCGCTGCAGCAGCTGAAGTTGTCCGTCAAAATTATCTACCAGACATCGAGGCTGCTGAGGCTCGTTTTCGAGCAGATACTACTACAGCGTCCGACCCAGAAACTGCAACTCAAGCTGCAACAACTGAAGCTGCTGAGACACAATCTGCAGCAACTCAAGCTGCAACAACTGAAGCTGCTGAGACACAATCTGCAGCAACTCAAGATAGTGCTGGTCATGTTGTCACTGATTCTACTGTCTCGCCACTCATACCTACACGTCTTGCAATGGGCAAGCGTCCGGCACGTCGCTTACTGGTCTGCAGTTCAAGTCCAGCACCGAGTACGCCTCCGCGATCTCCCCCTTCGACCTCGCGGCTACTGTTCACGGCATCACCTCTCGTCCAGGACACGAATGTAGCATCCACATTTGACGACACAGCATCGAACGATACGCTGATACCTGACAACGAATCCGTGGAGTCATGCATTTTCAGTAACGACGAACGTGGTAAGCTGTCTGATATCCTGCATGTTGAGGTGCATATTACGCATGGCGATATATGTTATGGTGCATATTACAATGAATATTATGCTGACTAATATTGTGAATATTATGCTGACTAATATTGTGAATATTATGCTGACTAATATTGTGAATATTATGTTGCATTTTTAGAAGACGACAATGATGACGAAGACGAAGCAGGTGCACTAGGGAGTGAGTTGCTTGCGGACAGCAGCGACGCCTTGAATACTGTGACAGATGCGGATTTGGCACCTCAGTTTGGGTCAATGGATTCTGGTGATGAAGCGGAGAAGGACGATGTGGAAATTGGGGAATATTGTTCGGATGAAGATGTGGATGTCCTCTCCCTTCCCGACGATGTTGTGGACGAACCCGATCTGACGGAACAGGAGATTTCAGCTGAGGTGCTCTTCGCGGAGGACTTCTTGTCCAGATTTGGTGGAGAAGACGAGGTTCTGGGTGGCAACCTAAAGAGTGATGTGTTGCGCGAGATGGGTGCAACGGGTTGGGAAGATTGCGTCGAGCCAAACACCTACGACTATCTCATGACACCCTATGAGCTTGTGAATGACACAAGTAGTTACCCTGGACTTCGACAAGGTTACTCTGGACCTAGTGCCGAAGTGCTGCGGAGAGGGAACTCTCCTATGGCTCTGTTTTTCTACTTTATGCCCGTGGCCCTCTGGCAGCATATTACTGCATGCTCAAACGAGTATCATCGACAGATGCTGCCTTTGCGAGTAGATGGAGCATATCGTCGATATCGAATAAAGAGGCGATTCAACGAAAAGCTGCCTAGGAAGCCGAGGCGGGATATTCAACATGAAATGGAAGGAATGAAACCGATATTACCCCATGAGCTTGGTCAATTCATTGGCCTGTTGATTGCAAGAGCGATTGCCCCCAATCGTGAAAAGTTGACGAACCACTGGAAGACTACAGATGAAGGAGCAATATCTCGTGGGAGTTTCGGTTCAGTTCTTGCACGAGACCGGTTTTTGGAGATATCTCGCAACCTCCACTTCAATCCTAATGACGACCCCAGAGCTCAAACCGATCGCGCTTGGAAAATTCGAAAAGTAGTGGAGGTGTTGCAACGAACCTTTGTGCGAGGATACGTTTCGCCATCACACTTGGCATTTGATGAAGCAGTGTTACCAAGCCGCTCATCGTTCAACAAAATGCGTGTGTATTTGAAGGACAAGCCCCACAAATGGGGAACCAAGCTCTTCATGTTGTGCAGTGCAGTCACAGCGTACTGCATCCGGTTAGTTTTTTTTGGCTGGTTATTTTTGCTATCTTGCATTATGCAGTTTATAGTTTTAACTTCCATTTGCTTAAACTGAATATCTACAGGTTTGAGGTCTATTGCGGAAAGAAGCAACACGCGAGTGATGCGCACAAAATTGACATGAAGTCCGGTCCGGCAGCAGTTGTTCGTAATTTACTGGAAGTTTTCGGTGCTGAAGCTAAGAAGCAAGGAATGAGATTGGTCGTGGTTGATCGATTCTACACGTCTGTGGCATTAGCCATTCAGTTGTTGCTCATGGGGTTTTACTGTGTCGGTACGATACTGACGAACCGCCTGGGATACTGCAAAGCCATCGTCGAGAAGAAGAAAACTCGTCCACCGGAGATTGACCGCGGATCATTCAAAATGTCAAAATCAAAGCTTGTACCGAACATGACTGCTATCAGTTGGTGGGATTCGCGACCTGTCCACTTTCTCTGCACTGGCGGTAGTCTCGAGATGGATCGTGTTGTTCGGCAGGATGGTGGCACTCAGATGGAGGTGGCATGCCCCCGAGTCATCAAGGATTACCACGCCTTCATGGGAGGCGTGGATGTCCATGATCAACTGCGCTTACAGCGTTACTCGCTGCAGCGTGCACTTCGCTTCAAAAAATACTACAAGTCGCTTGTGCTAGGTCTTATCGACTTGGCGATTGTGAATGGCTACATCGCCCACAAAGCCTACCATAAAAACAAGACCTCCCACCCACTCACTCACGTAAAATATATGAAGAAGTTGCACATGCAGCTGTGTAGCCTCAAAGCTTCCGACATGTACGAGGACAACACGTTTGGCACCCAGCTACCACCGGAAACACCCACGTATCAACCAATTTCGGCTGAAATGGGCCCAGTGACCGCTCACACGGCTCGTCAAGTTGATGAATGGAGAAACGCGGATACACAGGCAAAGCGGAGACAGCGTGCTTGTAAAGTATGCTCTGTTTTGCGCACTGGTACACAACGCGCATCAACAACTACTTACTTCTGTGCTGACTGCAACAACACGGGTCCGATCTTCCTCTGTATGCGAGCACGTCGCAAAGTGCGTGAAGTGGTGATGACTTGCTGGGATATTTGGCATAAGGAGTGGTCGAACGGAAGATTGATACCTGTTGAAAATGGAAACAGTATTCGGGTGAGACGCAAGCCCATGCGTGCAATCCCAGGTACTCCACCGTCACCTGGAACGCCCAGTACACCGGTTTCGAACAAGAGACGTCGCGTGAGCCCCTAGGAGCTAAGCTGTATATTGGACTGCATCTAGGCAGAATATATGCAGCATTTGTCTGTTTGCACCCATTATTATCTAGCATAACGTAATCCTATTTTGGTAGCCTATCCCAAACTGCATCCTCGGTGGCCTAATTTTACTCACACTAGATGGGTATTCAACCAGATCGTCAGTCTTTTCTACTGATTGCGTTACACTTAGGGATGACACACCTACTTCGTATATACCTGCTTGTATGGGATGTATTGAATTCTGAATTTTAGAAAATGGAGACTAATGCCGTGCGTTGCCCGGAGAAGCTCTGGATATTTATGTCGACCTGTTTTACAGAACAAATTTGTTAGCAAAACATCCTCGATGAAGCCTTATATAACATGCACTAGAAATTTAGCAATTGAAATACTTAGAGACAGATTGTTCGTGCCAGCGGTCTCAAGCTCTCTCGAAGTGCGTCTTGACTTGGAATGAAGTACACCAGAAACTGACTTTTAAGGGGCGTCATGAGATAAAGCTGACGTAAAGTTTTGACCCGCGTCACCGCGACATAAAATGATGATCGTTGTGGTGAACGTCGTGTTGGATGGCATTTTTCCGTAGTGAGAGAGTATGCAAGTACCAACGGCATTTGACGTATGCATACAAAGAACTGTCGATCTGGCAATTTCACGCTGATTCCTCTCTCGTATCGTTGGCAGGCACCGGGTGAAAGGAGCAGTCTGAATAATCCTTAAACTTGACGAACACAACATCAGGAGGTAGAGTGTTGATGCTCTTCAATTCCATCAACGACACGAACTTCAATATCATCATTTTTAGCTAGCGTGATTGCAACAACAGTCCCAATAGAGCCATTCGCTATCTTGAAATGGCTTGTTACGTTTTTCGTGCACTGGATCATCGAGCCAATCGCACCACATCAGGTCCCGTTGATGTTACGTGAATGCTGCACGAATGTTACTTATTGTTAGGTCGTACGAAGGTTGTTAGTGTCCGGATGGGTCAACATTCACCTGTTCGTGATAAAAATGAGGACAGGTATTCGATTTCCCGACCGTTTGTGACTCTTTGTAATAGAGAGTGAAGTTTCGTTAAATTACGATATGTACTGATCTATGTATTTATACAAGTTTCCAGACGGTCTGCGATCCCACCTAAAACTCTGGATAATAAATATCCAGAGAACTACGAGTGAAGTCGTTTCTGTTCCTGAGGTTTAGGGTGCTGTCGTGTCCCTCTCCACTTTAAGCTGCATTATTCAGGTCAGAACTACTCATCCGCAAGACAATATGCAGTTCAGATGCACCTTTAGCACATTTTTGTCGCATACCTGCCTATACCCAAACTCTGCCCTACCCCATTATATACAAACGTCAAGTCTAATTATGCTGAATACTGAATATGAAATATCTTTTTGGTCTCCGTACTGGAGGGGTTAAAGCTATTCGTGAATCTACCACACTTGAAGTTTATGATAGGGTCTCCTCAGGTTCAAGGATATCACTCAACAATGAAATTATGGCTTCGAAATTTAACCTGCGATCTTCTCACAATTCGCAAGAGAATGACTTTGTGGTGGACTAAAAGTATTACGGATCACGAACGGGCAGTTGATATTGATGCGACTCGAATTATGAATGCATTCCGTAAAAATATTTACGAGGGTGTAGTTTTGAAAATATACAGCTACGCCCTGAAACAATGCGAGTTTCTTATTCGCCGTGGAATTTGTGACACCATTTGTTCCGGAACTTACACATGACAACAGGTCTACCGTGCATCCATAAATTAATCAACCTCCTCAAAACCGGAGGTAGTCTACGTCCATTATATTTTCATTCTCATTGGTGGATTGATCGGTCGCACGCATCTGTGCCAGAGATACCAAGAGTTAAACAACCTCTATCAATCAAAGACCTTCGTGCACTACGTGCATGTAAGAAGGCATACGAAGTGAAAGCAAAAGCAACTGGGTGCAAGCGAAATTTCATATCATCAAAAACTGGCACCCCATGATCGTCAATTACACCCTTCTCCCTAGCTTCCTTGTCGTTTCCATCTTTACTACACTCTTGTTTTGAAGTCGGTTCTACAGGCGAGGAACGAGGAGATCTTGGAAAATTGAAGAATGAAAGCTTACGCGAGCGTCAACCGTGGCAAATTAAGCGACGTTATATATCAACACAGCACCGCAATGCGGGTTGGTGCGACGAAAGGCTCATTCTTGCGATCAATGTCGCTCTGTAGTGAGCAAGCAATCACACAGTAAAAGTTTCACTTGATTCAAACAAGAGCTGAGCCCTGTTAGTGCTAGCCTGCTGCACTGCCGACCCAGAACGCGCTGGTCAAAAGGGAAGATCGCAAGCCTAAATTCCTTTCAGTAATCAGATAGTAGTTCGATATTACTATCGGACCAGAAGCAAAAGTTATAGCTACTATCGTAGTATTAGTTCATACACTCCGTTAAACTAATAATAAGCAAACAGAAGAACAAGCTTGTCCAGCTGTGTCAGTCATCAGCAAAGCTACGAAACGTTCCCCCTCCTGAATTTGATTCTGGCGTCGGATTGGGTTCCTTTGTCCGGGAATAATGTCACATCTTCTGCGATCCAGCTGTCAAATTACCTGTAAAATCTGTTATGTTTGTGATTATCATTCTTAGAAGGAAAATCCGATAGCAAAATACGGTTACCAACGTGTGGGAACGTTTTTACGCATTGCTTCATAAATAGTCGGACGTGGGTTCATGACCAGCCAAAAGAGATCTATCGGGTCTACCAGATCCGTATATCTCGATCAGTATTAGATCGTGCACTTTTTGAGAGAGTCGAGTCTTGTTGTGTGCATATACCTAACTATGTGTTCTACACTAAGTTGTATCTGCGTCTTTTCAAGATCTGTAGAAAGATATGCTTGTCATTCGTGAAAAGTCTCTGTAGACGTCAAGCACTCGATCGAAATGAATAAATTGTGCAGTATTGCATCATTGTTATTGCTGGTAGGCGGTAATTATCGAGTATCACCATTGTCCATTGATGCCAGTGCTGAAGTTGCTGCCGCAAGGCCAGAAGTTGAAGTGGAATTCGACTTGGATCCCGAATCCAAGCGTGAATGGGGTGGATACACTGCATCACGATCGGATCGACCTGTTCTAGAGGGTCGGTCGAAGTTTCCAGTTGGAGAACCGACATGGATCAACATTCGACCATTGGGGGGTGCCAAGGTCAAGTCCATGTCAAGTGTCACGTCGACGGTGCTGCAACCTCAAGGTTTCAACTTGGTCGTGGTACGGCATACGTCACAACGGAAGATGTGGTGGAAGGAGACGAAATTTTGTCACTCCCAATGAGTAAAGTGATGAGTGTGGCATCGGCTGCACGAAGTCGGGTGGGGTTGCTACTGGAGGCGAATCCAGATTTACCCCCTGCAATTGCATTGGGGCTACATTTGCTGGAGGAACGAGCACTTGGTACAATGTCCAATTTCTCAGAGTTCGTGGCAACGTTGCCGTCAATTGATACAATTAACAGCACGTTGTTCTACACGGAAGAGAACTTGAAGGTGATCGAGGGATCACAATTGTTGCGATACACGCTCGGACGAGCTCAAGCTATCGAAGCATTCTACGATGCACTTTTACAGCCTCTGACGTCACGTGAAGCAGTTGATCCACCAATATTTAGAGAGGAAGATTTCACATTGGAGCACTTCCGTTGGGCGATGGGTGTGGTGTGGGCATCCGCCTTCCCATTTGGTGAAAATGAACAAGATGTTGTGTTGGCACCTGTTCTAGACACGATTGGGATCTGCACAGACCTCGATGAAGAAGGTAACGAAGCGTGCCCTCCAAATCGAATCGAAGTAGAAATGAGTACGCAAAGATTGGTTGTGTACGCTCCATCGTCATTTGCAAAAGGTCAAGAGGTTCGGCTCTCGATGCCAGGCAAGTCGTCGGCTCAGTACATGCTAAACAACGGATTCTCACGTGATCGAGCTTCCCCAAGTTGGACAAGCTGGACCTCACGGTAACACTGGATCCAAGTGACTCACTTGCTCCGCTAAAGAACTATTTGCTGCAGTCTCAGTTGAATGAGAGCATCAACGCGACGTATGCTTTCTTCTACGGCAGCTCCAAGATTGATGATGCGATATCGACATCACTAAAAATGAAGCTCCTGTCTGGCGCTGAGCTCTCGAGATACAAAGAGCTACTTACTCCAAAGGAGGAGAACAGCAAAGAAGATCGAAGCATCCTAAGTCTCCGAAATGAGTTCGTCTTCACTCGTGCCATTATCTCCACATGTACAACACTCCTGGAACAATACCCGACAACCCTTGAGCAAGACCAAAGCACTCTCGATAAACTAACAAAAGACGATGTAAAGAATGTACGCAAGGCTCATATCCAGCGTATTCTTATCATGGAGAAGCACATTCTGAAGGAGACAATGGACATCGCTGTGGAGGATTGGAAGGCGCTGGTCTTCTCTTCACATCCCAGCCTACAAGAAGTCTAGGTGATCAAGTGGGCTAGACCGCAAAACCAATTTCTTTCGGGGTAACTCCATAAATCGAGTGTATGAAAGAGCTCCAATTGTCTTCTCCTTTCGCAATCATTCCCCATAGTGCTGTCCAAATTGATATCTAGTTGTAAGCTTCGTACTCACCAGTTCGAGCCAAAGACAGTGCTTCCATCTGCAGCATAGAGTGTCCACGCGCGTTGCGAGCCATAAACCCGACTGCAACGAGCTCGTCCCCTTTTCGTAGAAGACTTACCACTTTTGTGAACATTGTAACAGACCAACCCAAAGTATCACGCTGCAAGAAAACCTGGAGCGGTCTGTCATACCCACTACCAGCCAGCTCGATCGAAAGGAATGCCATACCATTGCTGAATCGACGAACGCGCGTAATCTCACCAGTAACTTGTACGTAAATTTTTCGTGGTTCTGGAGCAGAATCATGTGATTCAACAACAGTCTGCTCTTGGTCATGTGCTGCTTTCATTCGTGCTTCTGGGCTGTCAATCACAACTAACTGGTCGTCAAGCTCAGATTTCCTAACATTGAGCTTCTCCTCCAATTCCAGCCACGTCTCAAGTGCAGTATCTCGAGTGCTAGTATTGTTTTCAATTCCGTCAGGATACTCAGTGGTCGAAGGCGTTGCGAAGCTTGAAAGTGTTTGCCGTTTGAAACAGCAGTACACATACACTGGTATCCCTGGGAACTGCTTCCTCGTGGCAATTAGTGATTGCACGTCGTAACCCAGATCCGCGTGCGATAAGAACTCCTTCTTACGCCACTGTTTTCGTGGCGTAAGGGAAACCAGTGAAGCACTTCGACTGCTACTACCACACGTAGACACAAGCTGGTCTAGTGTACGACACAAGTGACGGAAAAACGCTGGACTTTTCTTCGCGCGACCACGGAAACCACGAAAGATGAAGCCTGCGTACAGAATGCAGTCTAGTGGAGGTGCTGGAGATTTTTCGTTCTCAAATGACACTTGAATCTGTTCCTCACTTTCATTTTCATCATAATTCTTATCAGCACGAGGAATAGCGAACGATGAGCGAAGAATGAAGCGGCCACGTGGCTCAAACATAACACTCTCATCTTCGTTTTCTTCAGTTCCAGGCTCGGCGTCCAGGTTAATAGTACACTTGTGAAGTTGCAAAATCAGTTGTTTTGCGCCACGATCACCACTGTCAATAACACTTAACGATAGTTTTTCAGCCAAAGAAGAACTTCTTTCCACTGTTCATCATGTAGTCGACGCTTCCGAGAGTCACGGAAATGAATGTAGTCACGAAGCGTTTGTTTACTAGTTACCGGTCCTCAAGTATATGAACGAAAAATGCTTTGGCATGTACCGTACTACTATTATTACCAGCATCGAGGTCCACGCAATGCTAAAGTGAACGCAGTGCAGCAGAAAATCTTCAAGATGTTAGGATACAAGGAGGCTATTGCTTGACATGATGGTCTACTTGGCACGGAACAAGAGTGGGGGATGGCTGAAGACTGCCACAAATGTGATAGAAAAGCTGAGGTTAAGTGAAGGTGCCGACCATACATGACCATTCAACCAGTTACGTCTCTCTTCGGTGACAATGTATACCTTGAAATGGACTTCACGTCTATACTTTTCAAATTCACATAGTAGCGAAACTCCCTCAAGAATTGGTATGTGCGATCCTTGGCGTGGCGGGCACGTTTACTGTGCAAGTCAACTTGAAGTAATCAATCGAGCACTAAAGGATGTTATCACAGCAAAAATTCCGGCGACGGTAACATGTGATATCAAGGAGGTTTGGCTCTTCCTGGCCCAAGAAAGGTGACCAATCGATGTCAATCGATGATCTTGTGGCACAGAAGTTTAGGAAAGGGAAGTCCCATAAAGACATTCAGACAATAATTGCTGGACAAAAGATGCTGAAGTCGACAATCGAGCATTAAGTGGAAAAGAACCAGATGACTGGAAAGAGCGCCCCAACATTCGGCCAAATTCATGCTCTAGTAAAATTTCTGATGGTCTCGATTAAGGAAATGCGAGTCAGCATCAAGTTGAAGAGTTAACTCAATTATCAGTCAGAACGGGGAGAAGCAATCCTACCAACTGTGGAGACTACTGTGGGTGAATCTTAGGCACAATCGAGCCGTCCACTTCCGTTCAATTGTGTAAAAGATTCATCCAGTTCATCTTCGGATGAAAGGAAATCTGGGATAGTATTGGCGACAAAACATTATTGCCATATTTAAAGTGCTTTTAATGCCAACTATGCAGCTGAGGACGAGCAATCACGTCATTATTTAACGGTAATATCTGTGATGAACGCTTGCTACTAGAATCTGCGCTAATGAACGTAAGAGAAATTACCTTCATGTTTGTCGATTCTTATGGGATTAATCTACCAAACTAAGAAACAACGCTTATGGGGGTCATCTCCCTCGAACTGGCTGATCGTTGAGACAGAAGAGTGGCTTCGACTACTAGCGTATAGTCGTGCTCCTTTTCAGCTTGTTCCCGTTGCCACTAAACAACTTTGAAAAGTCTTCAAGAACCTTGTACCTTGGATCAAACTCGGTTTTCAAAGGGCCACGGTTCGAAATCCCCAATAGCTTTGCAACCGTAATGGGGTTATGGCCTTTGTCCTTCCACAGCTGAAACTGGTACTTCTGCATGGTCTCCGCGAGTGCTTTCACTCTCGGTATGTCTCGTAGGGACTCGAAGAGTACCGCAAGTTTTGCTTCGGATGCTCCTGACTTCTTTAAAATCGAATGGATTTCATAGTCTGGGAGCTTGCGTATTCCCTTTGCCGCCCTGAACTCTGTCGCAAACCAAAACCACTGAATAATGCGCTTCTTCTCGTCAATCTTCTCTCCAGCTCTGTCAAGGCGAAAGTATTTGAACAACCATAATGGATCCCACTCCAGTTTTACCCAGCCCTTGTTTGCTAGGCTCATGTCAAATTTGCGCAACTTCCAAGTCGCCTTATCCAGATCCGCAAGTTTCGATACACCTTGAACATTTACTCTCTCTTCATTATTCAAACTCTCACCTGTATCGGCGAGGTTTGTAACTTGAGTTTCGGTTGTCCTTAGATATCTCTTCGTGGTAGTCGTGTCGATCAAAGAGAGGGTTGGAACGGGATTCTTTGAAGTAGTGTCTTGGCCTGAAGTGGCATTGGTGATGACGAAAAATAAAGAAACAATTAATGCTACAACCAAGTGCATGCGCATTGATTCGCGGGTTTGTTTCTTGGAATTCGAGTTGTTTTCGGGTCTTCAATTGAATTATGAAGCCTACGACACCATTAAAATTTGTTATCAATTTGTAATCAAAGTTCTGGTTACGGCACCATTGTTCTTGGGATGGGCACCGGGTAAACAATTGAAAGTTCTGGTTATTTTTTTAATTGTCATATCCAGCAAACTGTCATATCCGACACAATATTTTAACCAATCAAAATTGATGTTTTGCAAACCCTGTCATAATCGACACAATGGTGGTCCACAAAATGAGACAGATAGGGCGGACACACTGAACCGAGTATGGTTTTTGGCACACTAAATTCCCAATGGTCAAAAGGACGACAGAAGCACAGCAGCGACGGAGGAAGGCGGACTCGCGGGTACTAGCTTGCCGTGTCAACGCATCAGTTTCGACATGATGTAGTTCTCTACGTTGAAATACAGCATGTCGTCGACTCTGGCCAAGTTCTACGCTGATGTATCGGAAATTCTGTACCAAATCAAACGCACAATCATCTTTCTGTGACGCAAACAGAAGAACAAGCTTGTCCAGCTATGTCAGTCATCAGCAAAGCTACGAAACGTTCCCCCTCCTGAATTTGATTCTGGCATCGGATTGGGCTGCTTTGTCCGGGAATAATGTCACATCTTCTGCGATCCAGCTGTCAAATTACCTGTAAAATCTGTTATGTTTGTGATTATCATTCTTAGAAGGAAAATCCGATAGCAATATACGGTTACCAACGTGTGGGAACGTTTTTACGCATTGCTTCATAAATAGTCGGAGGGTGGGTTCATGACCGGCCAAAAGAGATCTATCGGGTCTACCAGATCCGTATATCTCGATCAGTATTAGATCGTCCACTTTTTGAGAGAGTCGAGTCTTGTTGTGTGCATATACCTAACTATGTGTTCTACACTAAGTTGTATCTGCGTCTTTTCAAGATCTGTAGAAAGATATGTTTGTCATTCGTGAAAAGTCTCTGTAGACGTCAAGCACTTGATCGAAATGAATAAATTGTGCAGTATTGCATCATTGTTATTGCTGGTAGGCGGTAATTATCGAGTATCACCATTGTCCATTGATGCCAGTGCTGAAGTTGCTGCCGCAAGGCCAGAAGTTGAAGTGGAATTCGACTTGGATCCCGAATCCAAGCGTGAATGGGGTGGATACACTGCATCACGATCGGATCGACCTGTTCTAGAGGGTCGGTCGAAGTTTCCAGTTGGAGAACCGACATGGATCAACATTCGACCATTGGGGGGTGCCAAGGTCAAGTCCATGTCAAGTGTCACGTCGACGGTGCTGCAACCTCAAGGTTTCAACTTTGGTCGTGGTACGGCATACGTCACAACGGAAGATGTGGTGGAAGGAGACGAAATTTTGTCACTCCCAATGAGTAAAGTGATGAGTGTGGCATCGGCTGCACGAAGTCGGGTGGGGTTGCTACTGGAGGCGAATCCAGATTTACCCCCTGCAATTGCATTGGGGCTACATTTGCTGGAGGAACGAGCACTTGGTACAATGTCCAATTTCTCAGAGTTCGTGGCAACGTTGCCGTCAATTGATACAATTAACAGCACGTTGTTCTACACGGAAGAGAACTTGAAGGTGATCGAGGGATCACAATTGTTGCGATACACGCTCGGACGAGCTCAAGCTATCGAAGCATTCTACGATGCACTTTTACAGCCTCTGACGTCACGTGAAGCAGTTGATCCACCAATATTTAGAGAGGAAGATTTCACATTGGAGCACTTCCGTTGGGCGATGGGTGTGGTGTGGGCGTCCGCCTTCCCATTTGGTGAAAATGAACAAGATGTTGTGTTGGCACCTGTTCTAGACACGATTGGGATCTGCACAGACCTCGATGAAGAAGGTAACGAAGCGTGCCCTCCAAATCGAATCGAAGTAGAAATGAGTACGCAAAGATTGGTTGTGTACGCTCCATCGTCATTTGCAAAAGGTCAAGAGGTTCGGCTCTCGATGCCAGGCAAGTCGTCGGCTCAGTA
Source organism: Phytophthora palmivora (assembly GCA_008079305.1). Taxonomy (NCBI): domain Eukaryota; phylum Oomycota; class Peronosporomycetes; order Peronosporales; family Peronosporaceae; genus Phytophthora; species Phytophthora palmivora. The sequence continues at coordinate 264,899 of VOQZ01000998.1, forward strand.
CATGCTAAACAACGGATTCTCACGTGATCGAGCTTCCCCAAGTTGGACAAGCTGGACCTCACGGTAACTCTGGATCCAAGTGACTCACTTGCTCCGCTAAAGAACTATTTACTGCAGTCTCAGTTGAACGAGAGCATCAACGCGACGTATGCTTTCTTCTACGGCAGCTCCAAGATTGATGATGCGATATCGACGTCACTAAAAATGAAGCTCCTGTCTGGCGCTGAGCTCTCGAGATACAAAGAGCTACTTACTCCAAAGGAGGAGAACAGCAAAGAAGATCGAAGCATCCTAAGTCTCCGAAATGAGTTCGTCTTCACTCGTGCCATTATCTCCACATGTACAACACTCCTGGAACAATACCCGACAACCCTTGAGCAAGACCAAAGCACTCTCGATAAACTAACAAAAGACGATGTAAAGAATGTACGCAAGGCTCATATCCAGCGTATCCTCATCATGGAGAAGCACATTCTGAAGGAGACAATGGACATCGCTGTGGAGGATTGGAAGGCGCTGGTCTTCTCTTCACATCCCAGCCTACAAGAAGTCTAGGTGATCAAGTGGGCTAGACCGCAAAACCAATTTCTTTCGGGGTAACTCCATAAATCGAGTGTATGAAAGAGCTCCAATTGTCTTCTCCTTTCGCAATCATTCCCCATAGTGCTGTCCAAATTGATATCTAGTTGTAAGCTTCGTACTCACCAGTTCGAGCCAAAGACAGTGCTTCCATCTGCAGCATAGAGTGTCCACGCGTGTTGCGAGCCATAAACCCGACTGCAACGAGCTCGTCCCCTTTTCGTAGAAGACTTACCACTTTTGTGAACATTGTAACAGACCAACCCAAAGTATCACGCTGCAAGAAAACCTGGAGTGGCCTGTCATACCCACTACCAGCCAGCTCGATCGAAAGGAATGCCATACCATTGCTGAATCGACGAACGCGCGTAATCTCACCAGTAACTTGTACGTAAATTTTTCGTGGTTCTGGAGCAGAATCATGTGGTTCAACAATAGTCTGCTCTTGGTCATGTGCTGCTTTCATTCGTGCTTCTGGGCTGTCAATCACAACTAACTGGTCGTCAAGCTCAGATTTCCTAACATTGAGCTTCTCCTCCAATTCCAGCCATGTCTCAAGTGCAGTATCTCGAGTGCTAGTATTGTTTTCAATTCCGTCAGGATACTCAGTGGTCGAAGGCGTTGCGAAGCTTGAAAGTGTTTGCCGTTTGAAACAGCAGTACACATACACTGGTGTCCCTGGGAACTGCTTCCTCGTGGCAATTAGTGATTGCACGTCGTAACCCAGATCCGCGTGCGATAAGAACTCCTTCTTACGCCACTGTTTTCGTGGTGTGAGGCAAACCAGTGAAGCACTTCGACTGCTACTACCACACGTAGACACAAGTTGGTCTAGTGTACGACACAAGTGACGGAAAAACGCTGGACTTTTCTTCGCGCGACCACGGAAACCACGGAAGATGAAGCCTGCGTCCAGAATGCAGCCTAGTGGAGGTGCTGGAGATTTTTCGTTCTCAAATGACACTTGAATCTGTTCCTCACTTTCATTTTCATCATAATTCTTATCAGCATGAGGAATAGCGAACGATGAGTGAAGAATGAAGCGGCCACATGGCTCAAACATAACACTCTCATCTTCGTTTTCTTCAGTTCCAGGCTCGGCGTCCAGGTTAATAGTACACTTGTGAAGTTGCAAAATCAGTTGTTTTGCGCCACGATCACCATTGTCAATAACACTGAACGATAGTTTTTCAGCCAAAGAGATAGTGTAAACGTCTGTGTATCCATCACGGAGTAGTAAACGCACGGATAAGCGACGTGGATGCCAACCAAGAGCGAGTACATGAGTATCCGTTCCAAGATGTGATGTCACAGCTGCCGGTATGCTGCTGCCAATGGTCTGTTCTTCAGCCATGTACTCGTCCGAAGTCATGGAGGAAGCGTCACGGTCTAGCTCTCCCAGCGTATCACCAATAAAATCAAGCACACCGTCATGTCGCTTTCGGAAGTCTTCCACTTGCTTCTCAGAGCTCTCGTCCGACAAACTGTTGATTTCAAGCGTAGTCGTACTCGTTTTCACGAATTCTTTACGAACACATCCCTTCATAACACTCGACGTCAGCGACAGGTCAGCATGATACGTATTAACGTCTCCGCTGCCTTGAGCGGATGTATCACCAATCCACATCCGAATCTACACAATACATTCGAAACTGAGATACGGATAATACAATATTGAACGCTTCTTACCTCGCGGTGATCTGAAAGCACACTGAAGTCATCATAGACAAGATCTGGCCCGCGTCCAAACAGTTTTTCCTGTTGACCGTACCAATTGCAGCACGGCATGGTAACCACACCACACACCTCCTCCGCCTGCACAGCACTGAGTGCCTGATCCAGAGTCACGTGGGCGTGTACCAACACCACGATCGCCCGTCTCAAACTGATCCGGACATTCTCAATCTTGTTGCGCACCACCACCAAGTTCGACACATCCGCCCAGCCCTTCGATCGCTATATCCAGCACAGAATTCCCATCACCATCTACAGAAAAGAACTCAAACTCCACATTACAACGACATACCTCACTCGTTCCTTTCTCCATCGCTGGATCAACACTGTAACACTTCCATCCACGCATTCGGAACGCAAACATCGCAGCCGTCCGTGCTGTTCATAAAAAAATAAAAAATAATTTGTCAACTAATGAAAAAATATTTTCTTGCACCGCAACACTCACGGGTATTGCCATCTCCCACTACGACGACTCCATCATGTTTGCCGTTGTCATGTAGAGTTTCTCCCTTGTTCTTAGGCTCAACGTATCGTCGAACAGCGTTGAAAAGTGCCATACTCTAAAGAATTCACAACCGACAATGAAAAATTTAGGAACCATCGTCCAGATTCTTTTTCTATACTTTTTTCTACTAGAAACTCCGAAATTTACCTCGGTGACCTCTTTCGCGTCTGGGAACAAACCGTGTTGCAGTAGAGCAGGTGCACAGTGTAATTTGCCCACGAACTCATTGAGATAACGCAGCGACACGGGGGGCGTAGACGATGAAACTGTTGCAAACGCTTGAGAAGTGTTTAGTGAAGAGCTGGACGATGTTTCAGAGCTATCGGATGCCTGGGGCGGTCGGCACAGACGCCACCGTGAGACGTGTCGAGATGCCATGGTGACCAATTGATTAGCAAATAATAAATGAACATTTAGGTTCTGAAACGATCGTAATAGATCACCTAGTATAAATATTGGTTTCAGAATCTTAAAGTCAAAGGCACCAACCTCTACGAGGAATAATGAATGTACTGCTGGGAATGTGAGAATTTCAAAGACTCCCACTTCATTGTGTGTACAAGTCCAAGAGCCACTATAACATGATGCCAATTGGGCGTAATGAAGTCAAATTCTACTTTCGCTTAGTTTCTTGATAAGTCTTCATTCTTTACATGCATTTGTATGCATGCAAATGTTGTAGTCTGTCATGTCGAATCTAGATCTCCTTTCTTCCGCTTAGCTTCTTGAAACGCCTCCATGCCTTGGATCCACGATCCTTCCGTCAGTCCTTGCGGACAGTACGCACACGTGACTCCGAGCTTCTGAATATCGTGTACATTGCCATATTCATTGTCAAAGAAGAGCATATCTTCGTAGGGAATGCCACTGTCCTTTTTCAATTGCTCAAAGTGCACCCGTTTGTTACGTGGGTAGATAGCTTCATAGTCAACAATGGTCTGTAGTGACGTTTTCGTCACTTCCTCTTCCTTATCTTCCGTCGAAGTTGCACCAATGTCTACATCCATCAGTCGCATGCACGTTTTCGCCCATTTGGGTTCCGTCGTCCTGGACGCCACTGCCACCTCCGTCGTATCACAGAATTGCCGATCCGTCTCTAAAATGTTCAACACTGTATGAACTGCATCGAAGAAATGCACTTGTTCCCCTTTACAGTCCGTTACGACTCCAGTGGTAGAGTTCTTTTTGAATGGAGCTCCCCAGAGTTCGTACATTTCAGGATACCATAATGTAAAGTCCAGATCGAACACTACGAGGCGAGGAATATGGTCCCAATCACGGAATACCATGTGAGACCTAGTAGCAGAGCCAGATGTCTTGTTCTTGGTTCGCTTCTCCTTGAGCTTCATCTTGGCCTTAGCACGAGGCATGGGGCTGTCCAAGTGGTGCGAACTTAAAAGAACCGTTACAAATGACGAGTATTAAGTTCGCACTCTTCCCACCAAGCAGAAAAGTGTAGCCATGTCCAGCAGTTGCAGTTCTGTTGAAGTTTTCACGTGTGTTGAATGATAGCCTACGTTTGTTGATGGATTAGACTACGTTTCTTGTATAACTGCTTTAGTTAAGCACTCTGCTGCTTCTTGGCCAGTTGAAAGTCCTCCATGCCTTGAAGCCATGACTCTACTGTGAGACCTTCCGGACAGTGTGAGCACACCACACCCAGTGCTCCCACGTCGTGGACGTTTTCCATGTCGTCGTCGTTGAACAGCATGTCTTCAAAGTCGACGCCACTTTGCTCCTTCAACTGCTGGAAGTGCGTCGTCTTGCTACCTGGAAACACCGTCACGAAGTCGGCGATGTCGCCCAGTGTTTTTTTCACCACGTCACCGTCTTCACCACACACAATCACATCCATGAGACTCAGAACCTTCTTGGCCGTCTCAATCTCCTCCGTACGTGATGCCACGCCAATCTTCGTGTGGCGGAATTGCGGATCCGTCTTCAACACACTCAACACCGAGTGAATTTCGGGGTAAAAATGCACTTGCCAACCGATGGCATCCGTGACGTTCCCCGTCACAGGGTCCTTGGTGATCTTGTCGTTGTGTAGTTCATCCATTGCTGGAAACCACATCGTGAAGTCTAGATCGAAGACGACGAGCTCCGGAATGTACGTCCACTTGCGAAAGGCACGTGTAGCATGGTCGGGGTCCTTACTCTCGATAGAGCGGTTCTTTCCAGGTGCCAAGTCTTTAGGCATGATGAAGTTAGTCCTTGTGTTGCTTGTAGATTTTCAGGGTGAATTCAAGAATGAACAGGTATTCGTTGCATGAAATGCGAGTTTTACGACCATGACCATCCAAGGTCTCTTCTATCACAAGCTTATGCGTTTGCCATAAGATCGCAACATCTCTCTCTGCATCATAATCGCTTGCTCACACCATCAGGAGAATTTTAAGGTCTCAGCAAACGATGGTGGATGATTCAAGAGCGTCACCGCCATGGACACACATCCCTCGACTCGTGGTGTTCGATCTCGACTATACGCTTTGGTGTCCATACATCGATGTGTTGAATGGTGGTCCGTTCACGAAAACGAATGACCCGGGGATTGTCCTCGATCGCTACGGTGAAGAGTTGAGTTTGTTACCAGAAGTGCAGGCAGTTCTCAATGTTATCGAGACGGACCCCCAATTTGAGGGGACGAAAGTCGCTATTGCATCACGCACGGGGGAGATTCAAGCGGCTAAGGAATGTATGGGACTCATTCAAGTGAGCATCAAGAGAGATGGAGGGACTGAAGAGATGAAGACGCTGGAGGAGATTGCAAGTTTCGTCGAGATTTATCCGACTGGTAAAGTTGCTCATTTCAACAAGTTTTTCCAGAACAGTGGAGTGGCTTACGAGGACATGCTCTTCTTCGACGACGAGTATCGTAACATCCAGGATGTGTCGAGACTGGGTGTCACATCCCAATACTGTCGTGACGGAGTGACCTGGAGCTCGTGGCTGGAAGGAATGGAGGCTTACCAACTAGCCAAGCAAAAGTAGACATTGGCACCTATATTAGCAGTACTTACACTAATCCGTTTGTACTACTTGACAGAATCTTACTGTCTAATGTTCACACAACGAAAAGTAACGAGGGTCTCCAAATGTGTCGTCATCGTAGTCTTGTGCTGCAGCGCGTTCATCCATCAGCTGTAACCGATGCTGTTTGGCTTGTAGCACTGACATGCCACGAGGCAGCATTGACCGAATGTTTTGCTCCACAGCATCAACGAGATGAAGATTTTGAATCATGGACTCAAATGTGGGTTCTATCCATTCCTGCTGCTGCGGAGGGATTACCGATGTTGATGGAATGGGAGTTTTAGGATCAACAAGGAAGAAAGCGAGAATTTTGCGAACACCAGGTTTGCTAGGGTCTTCGAGTGCGAACGGCTGAACTTGATGCTGTAACCAATTGGGGAACACAACACATCGAGATGCCAAAGTCTGGACTGAACCAAGAACTTGGACGAGAAGTTCTTCATTAAAGAGTCCGTAGATTTCAGCAACTCCAGCATCATCATTTTGTTGGTACTGTGGCTCTTCGACTTGTGCACGAAATGACAAGTGCGAGTCTTTGATATTCTCGCATTCAAAGTAGTAGATGCCAGTCCCGACGATTTTCTCTGCTGGTGTGCCTTCAATGTGCCACGCACCGCCTGTGTACTGTGGATTTTCTGGTGTAAGGATGATCTCAGCAATTTTCACAATGACTTGGAGCGTCTTGCCTCGCAGTGACACCATCAGCTTCTGCGGTAGCTCTACCACATTTGGCACTTTAGGACGTTGTGGTAATTCACGCCATGAGTCGTGGTTGGTCACACTGACGTAAAACCTTGGTGGCAGTGTACCAACAATTAGATTTGATAGCATGCGCTCGAACAGCGGTACAAACTTGGCCAAAATGCTCTCAATCGAATCGTACAAATCTGTGTGCTGTTCTGGATGCAAATTGTTGATGTACGATAAACAACGCACGGCGATATCCCCGCCACTTTCGGGACCCATACTTTCGGTCACGACAAAATCCGTTGGAATCCATTGGAAAGCGGTATGGCAGTCTTTCGGCTTCTCCACTATTTCTGATCCAGTGAACATTAGTTGATGCATTTGCTCCGTAGGTGTAGTAAACGACGTAGGATCGAGAATTCGAGAGGATTTAAGGGTTTGTCCAAAGACGCAGCAGAACAGGGATGGATGCACCAAGTCAAGTACTTGTTTATTCGAGTGCGGATGCCAGTCCTTCTCTTTCGATGGCACATTTTCGAGCATCTCCACTTCATTCTTGAATTTCGCTGCCACATCGTCTGGAATCACGTTGTCACTGATCCAGACGTCAATTATTCCAGCAGGGCATATCACCACTGCCTCCGGGTCTGTATCTCCATTCAGTCCTTCCTTCTCTGTAATTAACTGCAGCATCTTCATCACGTAAGCCTGCACTTCACCGAGCTCACGATGAATCTTCTCGCAGTGCATTTGGAGTTTCAAAAGACGATCACCACTTAATAGTTCCGATCCGACAGGAATTGGAAGAGCATCATCAACACGAACACCTCGTCTAACTGAAAGCACAAAATTGGCAGCACGAGACACTAGCTCTTTGTGTTGCGGATCTTCAACACGGCGAGCCCAGGCGATGAATGCTCCAATTGTGTTTTCACTCCATTCTTCAACTGGAATTTTGCTCAACCTTTCATGCAACAAAAGCTGATTGAACGTCCATTTCAGAGTTGGATAAGACTCTTGTGCCTCAACCTCCTGCTTCAGTGCACGAAGTCGTCTTTCTTCGTCAGTCATATCTCCAGTCTCCTCCATTTCAGTCTCATCACCTTCATCCGTCTCAGACTCCATATCACTGTATTCCTCGTCGGATTCGGCATCCATACCGAATTCCGTGATAATTCCCTTGAGCCATTCCGTCAATTTCAATTGTTTTTCCGTGCCATTCGGTTCCTGCAGTAGATCATTAAGAGAATCTAATGGTTCTTGACCATGTCTCCACTTTACCAGCGACTGATTAAACGATTTGACTAATAGTTGTAATTCCACTTCTTGCATCCATTTCTTACGAATCTCTAGGTCTTGGATCTTGATCCACCATCGGCGCTTCTGAAGAATACTAGCTATCGCTTGCTCTACATTCAACTGCAGCAACGGTCGTGGTTCCATCGCTAATTAGATCTTTTAGAGTATACACTACTGGACATGGGTTTTTGTTTATTTTCTTTATATCGTAGCTTGTTGTTTTATTAATTTTAAAAAGTTATTAGATAAAATAATACAGCTTGTGGCTGCGCTACCATGGTAAGTCTTAAGCCACTCGGAGCTCTGTCTGTCGGTGTCTTCGTAGTCGAGGAGAGAAGTGAAGTCTCCTAACTCGCGGTTGCCACGGAGGGAGACGACATCTTAAATTTAGATGGGAGCATGCTCGACCGGAGAGGGGTTAGCATAAGCTTGCACTTGCACTGAGAGAAGTGTCGTTCGTGCCGGTTGTTCGTCGGTGGGATCATCTGAAGGAGATCCACGTACTCGGTGTTTGCAGCGTGTCGCGGCCGTTTGGCTTGACATAGCGTCGCCGTCGCAAAATCCGCTCGGCCCGGTGCTGCTGCCTGCACGTTGATTGAGACGGCGAATCAAGCGACTGCCTCCTCTTCGGTATTGTGTCAGGACTTGGTCGGACAGGAGTTTTCACCACGGCACTTCAAAATACCGGTGAGTGGATAACCCAAGCCGACGGCTGAAGATATTCAGCTGAAGCCGTATTTCGAGGTTACTGCATCGAAGAGGAGGCGGCATCTGCTAGCGTACGATCATCCGCCTGGAGGTTGATGCGCACACTGTCGAGATCCTTTAGTGTCTCGACGAACGGTGCGATCTTGCGGTGAGTACTTCGACGAGGCAGTAAAACTTTCACGACGGGGGCTATCTTGATAGCGTCTCTGACTTTTACATAGCGTTGAAGCATCTTAAAAATAGACGACCACCGGGTCACGTTCGCCTTCAGCAGCTTCAGGCGTGTATGACGCTCCAGTTCGGCTGCATTGTTGGAGTAGCGTAGCTGGGTGGATAGGGTCTGGACCTGGTCGATGATCGATCGGTACTCGCTCAAAAATGACATACTGCAAGGTTGAATCGGTGACTAGCACACCCGATAAGAGGCACACCCAGCCGAGTCACGATTGCCCGGTTAGTTGCACAGCTGTCCGCGTCGATGGATAGCACCATCGTGCCGTCTCTGTGGTAGAGCTCCAGTTCATCTCGATGTGCGCGTCAGCCGTCTGGTCAAACTCCGCTGGAGGGACCCCAAGCAGAACAATCTTTAGCGAGCAGGACAATCTTTAGCGAGTACGCCGTAAATAGCAACAAATTGGTGAGTACCACAAGTCCAGCCGTCAAACATAAGTCCAAACGCATCACTCGTGTCATGAGAGATGCTTTCTCTCACTTTGACAGGTACGGGACGCATAGAGCGCAATGAAGACTTCGACGATACGGGTTTGATGGCGGCCAAAGCGCGGGTCAACTGGTCGTCAATCTCGCCCAGGGCGTGGTTACGAGAGACCCCACTCCATCCACTTGAAAATATCCATTGTACGAGGGTCCACAAAGCCATGGGCTTCCAGCGTGGCTAGCGTTCCGCTGACTCTCCTGATGCAGGACTACAAATAAAAATGATATACCTCGTGGGCCTATTTTATACCTCGTTCAGCTGAATGAAGACGCTGCTGACGTTTTTCCCAAAGCTAAATTTAAGGTGGACCCCTGGAAGTCCAAGTTGGACAGCAAAGAGGTTCACTTTGACGTCACGGGTGTTCAAATGGGGTCAAACGGACAATGGGATTCGTCGATATATCGGCTTGCATTCGGAGCGAGAGTGTAAGTCGCTTATCACCAAGAAGATGATTTTTCTGTGGTGGTGCAATGGGAATGCGTGATGACGACGATGGTATGTTTCGCGAGCGTATGGAGGGTAGAATTCGTGAGAAGTTTGCTGGCACGACGCTAAAGACTACGGAAAGAGTTGAGTCTGTATACTTCCGTTGCGACGACGCAGCGGTAGTGTTTCGTTCTCTTGAAAAAGTCGTAGCCGAGGTGAAGGAGGAAGAACGCCTCAGAGCGTTCATTGAATGTGTTGGAGATCACTCTATAGCACACGAAGGGCCAGAGATTGCGCTACGCTTCGTTCGAGCTCGCGAGGCACGCGCAGCAGAACGGGGGCATTCCCCATCCGACTCAGAACGACTTGATACATTGCAGCAGAGTATTGATGCGCTGCGTGCTGTTATTGAGTTATTCGTGATTGAAGTGGGCGAAATGTCCAGAAATTTGCAGCGCTTGGTGCGATTGGTGCGCTTGGTGCACTCATTTGCGCGCTCGAACCGCTGATGAGCACTCGTTAGTAAGATGTCAACCTGCTTGAAATATATAAACGGTACCAATTCGTTGAACATGACGACCTTGTAACCAGGGCAGACTTATTGCTTAAAGCATCTGAGCTGGTCTGATGTGTAAAGCTGGATACAACCTGCTCGCTGCTACTTGTGAGAGCAGATCTCACTGATAATCTTCGCGTCGAAGAAACCTTAGCTGCTGCTTTGCAATCTTCTCCATTATGCCGCGACAAGTAGGGATTCTTTGTGGCTGAGGCGATGTGAAGTGCTAATCTACCAAGCCTCGAGTCGTATAACCTGTAGCAGGCATTATTTTCCAAGACTTTCCTCCGTATGAAAACAGTGCCGCAATCATCCAGATGTAATTGTCTCGATGAAATCGTGGAGATGCAAATTCGTATGGGGCACACTCAACAGTGATTGCTCTGTCAATGAGTTCATGTTTAACGGTCTTTGTCCTGGTTTGACACGCAGATCGTCGGAACGACATGTACCAGGATTGAATACTATGAGCGTGTTTCAATTGCCGTGACGCAGTCGCATCAAGGACAATCCTGTTCGAACACGAAGCGTTCCTCATTCGCTGATCCGAAAAACTCTATGGTACGAGCAAGCAAAAGATGTCGTCAACTAGCATTGAGATCATTAAGCACTTGAACGATGTCAAGCAGTCGACTTATTTTCAAGACACCGTGCAATTCCTCATTCATCAATTTTCCTGCCAAGCACAAGAACATTAAACGACGAGTATCATGCCCAAAGACTTGGCACCTGGAAAGAACCGCTCTATCGAGAGTAAGGACCCCGACCATGCTACACGTGCCTTTCGCAAGTGGACGTACATTCCGGAGCTCGTCGTCTTCGATCTAGACTTCACGATGTGGTTTCCAGCAATGGATGAACTACACAACGACAAGATCACCAAGGACCCTGTGACGGGGAACGTCACGGATGCCATCGGTTGGCAAGTGCATTTTTACCCCGAAATTCACTCGGTGTTGAGTGTGTTGAAGACGGATCCGCAATTCCGCCACACGAAGATTGGCGTGGCATCACGTACGGAGGAGATTGAGACGGCCAAGAAGGTTCTGAGTCTCATGGATGTGATTGTGTGTGGTGAAGACGGTGACGTGGTGAAAAAAACACTGGGCGACATCGCCGACTTCGTGACGGTGTTTCCAGGTAGCAAGACGACGCACTTCCAGCAGTTGAAGGAGCAAAGCGGCGTCGACTTTGAAGACATGCTGTTCAACGACGACGACATGGAGAACGTCCACGACGTGGGAGCACTGGGCGTGGTGTGCTCTCACTGTCCGGAAGGTCTCACAGTAGAGTCATGGCTTCAAGGCATGGAGGACTTTCAACTGGCCAAGAAGCAGCAGAGTGCTTAGCGTGAGCAGCTTTAAACAACGAGCTTAGCCTAGTACATCATCAAACGCATACTAAGAGTCAAAGCACGTAATGACACTTTGTCAGGTTTTGTTAGTTTTCATTTTAACGAGAACCTGATATCAGAGTTTTGTAGTTCGTACTAAGCGTTTCGAGTTGGTGATTAGTGTTCGCACAATGAGAAATAGCGGGGATTTCCACCTCTGTCATCCTCATCCAGTTCTTTTACAGATCGCTCCTTCATTAACTTCAGTCGATGATTTTTAGCCTCTTCCAAAGGCATTCCTCTTGGCAACATCGACTCAATTTTCTGCTGCACCACGTCAACATCTGTGAAGACCATTGGTATCTTCATCCATTCCTGCTGCTGCGGAGGGATCACCGATGTCGAAGGGATTGGAGTTTCTGGATCAATGAGAAAGAAAGCCAAGATTTTGCGGACTCCAGGCAGATTTGGGTCATTTAACTCGAACGACTGGACTTTGTGTTGCAGGCTGTTGGGAAATACCACACAACGGGCTTCAGGAGTCTCGGCGAAACCTAATTCTTGGACCAACAGTGCATTACTGAATAGTCCGTAGATTTCCGCGACTCCGTCATCGTCATTCTGCTGATACGGCGGTTCTTCGACCTCAGCTCGAAAAGCTAGACGAGAGCCCTTGATATTCTCGCAACCAAAGTAGTAAATACCTGTACCAACGATGTTCTCCGCAGATGTGCCCTCAATATGCCACACTCCACCTCTATACTTGGGGTTTTCGGGAGTAAGAATTATTTCAGCAATCTTCACAACAACTTGCAGTGTCTTACCTCTCAGGGATACCGTCACAGATCTCTTGGGCAACTTTGTCAGCTTTGGTACCTTAGGGCGCGGTGGAAGTTCTCGAGATGTATCATGGCATTGCATATTGGCGCGAAATCTCGATCGGGGTTGGCCGTCTTCCTCGTCCGAGAGCATGCGCTCAAATAGCGGTACAAACTTGACGAAAATATTCTCAATTGAATCGTATAGATCGTCGTGTTGCTCCGGATGCAAGTTGTTGATATACGACAGCATATGAACTGAAATGCCACCATCATACCCAGGTTTTCCACCTTCGACAACAACATCGGTAGGAATCCACTGATAATCAGTACTACAATCGCTTCGTTTCTTCACCACTTCACATCCAGCGAACATAACACGATTCATTTGCTCCGAAGGTGTGCTAAACGAAGAAGGGTCTAGTGCATTTGAGGTTCGTAGAGTTTTCCCAAAGACACAGCAGAACAGAGAAGGATGAACAAGATCTAATACTTGTTTCTTCGAGCGTGGATGCCAATCCTTCTTGTCGTCTGGTACATTTTCAAGTACCGCCACTTTCTTCTTGAATTTTGTCGCGATTTCATCCGAGATGATGTTGTCGCTGAACCATACACCATCTACCCCAGCAGGGCAAATTGCCACTTTACAAGGATCCGTATTTACAGTCAGCTCTTCTCTCTTCGCCACCAATTCAAGATATTTCGCAATGTAGCTGTGAATATCTTCGAGCTCGCGATGAATCTTCTCACAATGCATTGTCAGCTTCAGCTTGCGGTCTTCAGACAGAATTTCCGATCCAGGTAGAATCGGAAGGGCTATCTCAACACTAACACCACGACGAAGAGCAAGAACAAATTCAGTTGCCCGAGATGCTAGAACTGGGTCATCCACAGAGCGAGCTGCGTCAACGGTGGGTGTTGTCGTCTCCTCTGTCCATTCCTCAACTGGAATTGCACTAAGTCTCTCGTGGATTAAGAGTTGGTTGAGCGTCCATTTCACAGCTGGATAGGACTCTTGTGATTCCACCTCCTTTTCCAGAGTACGCAGCCTCTTTCTCTCCAACTTAATAGAATTCTCACTCGTCACACTAACTTCATCGTCCCTTTTCCTCTTTTTCGTGGTCTCACTTGCGTTCTCTTCATCATCTTCTTCGTCTTCATCATCTTCATCATCTTCATCATCTTCTTCCTCATCGTCACCCTTCTTGAACTCTGTAATTATCTCGTTAAGCCATTTTCTCAATTTTTCATACTTTTCAGACCCCGCTGGTTCCTCCAGAAGATGACGAAGAGCGTAGATCGGCTCTCGACCATGAGACCAACCCACCAACGAATACTCAAATGTTTTGAGCAAAACTGCTGCTCCACTTCACTCTTCCACTTCTCACGAATATTCTCGTCTTGCCACTTAATCCACCACCGGGTTTTCTGTAAGATGCTAGCAATCGCCTGCTGCACATTGAGTTCTATCAACGGTCGCGGCTCCATGGCGAAGATTTCTGTCTGAATCAGTTACGAGCTACCATTTCTGTTGTTAAACGAATTGATTTGATTCATAAGCATTTCACTGCATTCTACTACTTGGGGTTTTCCCACACTACCATATACGGTAACTCGATCCTCGAGTTTAATCCTAGTCATAAAAACTTAAAGCGAGAGAACCTCGCAGTCCCACACGGCCGGTTCAGATGCCGTTGTACTAGTAGCGATCGAAGCGCTGATAGCTCCAATGTCGAGCCAGAATGGGTCATCACTGGAAAACCCCTCCAGTCCTGAAAGGGGTTCTTCATTATCCATCGTCAATGGTTGAAACTCATCCAAGAATTCCATTGTCAACGCCCGTTCCACATCATCAATATCCGTCGATTCATTGACAACCGGTTGTTCCACTGGGATGGCAAAGTTACTATCAACTGTAGTAGGTGAGCACGGAAACAAGGCGTCAAGTTGAGCCATGCAAGCAGTGGCATTTGTGCTCAGTTTGAGTTGCTTCTGTTTGCGACGCTCGATCTTCTGACGGTACTTTTGTGCGTGGGTCATTGCTTGTCTAGTAGAGCGAGTACCAACGTGGTTGGCAATGATCTTCCATGGTCCCGACGGGTACATTTCCAGAGCTTCTAGAAAGCGTTCGTGCTCCTCAGATGTCCACAAGAGTCGACTGCGGTCGTTCATGCGTTTCTTGGATTTTTCACGGGCAAGACGTGCACGTCGTCGAGCTGCCGTTACTTTTTCCGCTGATCGTGGAGGGATACGAATGAGTTGGTTGCCATCTTGGAAGAACCCATTCTGTACGACGGACGAGATCGTCATAGTGTTTGGTAGTTGGTGTCACTTTGTAGTTGTGAGCACTAGAGCGCTAAAACGAGAATGAGGATTTGACTTCAATGTGCTAACCGCAACGTATTGGCGTTGGGCTCTTCAACCGAAGGATATGTTCACACCGCCGTTGTTAACGACCGATCATCGGTGTAGTGGAAATTTTCCTGATACATTGGCGGTGAGGCTGGTCGACACTTGATAGATGGTTGGGACTGGGTGGGAGAGAAAGAGCGGTAGCGAGTTGAAAAACCCGCGCTGTGAGAGAGTTGTGAAGTGGGTGGGAGATTTTAACCCTCGCGGTCGAGATGGATGGTGTAGTGGAGACTTGGAGGAAAGGCATCCATGTGGGTTTTTCACCACACGCGCATAAACAAGCCCGATTATATGCGTTTGATTGAAAAACGGATTTTCCGATACAAAAACCAAATGAAACCTCGACGGTCGCCACACAAGCGCCAATAGCACTTGAATCAAAAGTGTACATAGCGATACGAACGGCGGAGATGATCCTCCCCCGAAAAGATGCGATGCAGCAAAGCTGGAGCCTGGTCACATGCACATCGACGACCGCACAAACTTGATTGAACGTCAACGGATACGAGGTCTGATGACGCAGCAACGGAGACTGCTGTTCGAGTTGAAGCAAGGCCCGATTGTCTAAACGAACTTCCAGTTGTAGACTGAGAAGGTGACGATCTTTAAGTCCAGTATATAGGATGCAACAGTTAGCGTTATATCCGTTGATTGCCTCGATCTACACGAAAATACTTCACTGCTACAACTTCAATGCTACCGCGATCCAAAGACTGCTGTAGAACTGTCGTCGCCCACCTCCAGCAAGTAGTCGCTGTCTTGTATGTAGGGAAGGGGTTCGTCGTCGATGTCGCTCGGGTGGAAGTTGTCGAGGAACTCGAGTAACACGGCGTGTTCCGTGGCATCGAACGGTGGGTCGTCCATAGGCTCTGTAGACAGGTTGGTGGCATCCGACGATTCGGAGTGACTCCCGATGCTGTCTCTTCCCTCTTTTAACTTCCGACGCTCGATCTTCTGGCGGTACTTCTGCGCGTGCGTCATCGTTTGTCGAGTGGTTCGAGTACCGACGTGGTCGGCGATGATCTTCCAGGGTCCAGACGGATAAAGCTCAAGCGCCTCGAGGAATCGTTCGTGCTCGTCGGTCGTCCATAGTTGCCGACTCCTCTCGCTGGGTGGATCTTGGCGCCTTGAGCGTCGCCTTCGATTGGATCCGCTAGTCTCATCGGCGCGAATGGGGATACGAATCAGCTGCTGCTGGTCGTCACTGTTGCCTTTGAACAACCCACTTTGTACGACTTCCGAAATCGTCATGCTAAGCAATTGGTAGTACACACCAATGACAAAGTGACAAGTGTGTTCCCGCTAGTGGCTAGGTGCGCTACTCTGTGTAGTTTCCACGGAGTGAAATGTGAAATGAGGACGGTCTCATTCCGCATTGCATTTTGCCAGACGCCCGACATAGTGCAGCATGCACGCTGTGGTGCCCTTTCCAACTAGCAGCATCTGAAGATACAAGTCCCTGGCTATTATCCAGATTTATTTCTCGAGCGAGTGGCTTCAGCTTTGGCGAGCTCACTGAATTGATTGAGCAGCGTCGGACAATGGAAAGGTGCACCACGTTGACTACGAAGACTAATCACCCAGTATAATCACCCGTTTGAAGTGGGATCATTCATCGCACGTCCACCCACCCACTGAAAATTGAGGGTCATTTGATCGACACGGCCAAAAAGACTCGTGGGAAACGGGTCTTCCACGTTGGACCCACGACTGCAATTGGTTCTTACGACCGACAAAAGAATGGATTTTTGGGCAGAAAAGTGCCCAGCTATGTGGACCAAATGTCCAAATGTACGGATCACGCCTTGAAGTTGATTGTGTCGATTCAATTGCTGCTGGTCTTGTGTGGCCGTCGTCATGCTCCGTACGAGCTATGCAGACCTCCCATCTTGCGCTTGAGCCCGAGAAAAACGGAACCCAGCGGGTTAGGACGCAAATCTTAATCACTGTCGCTTAATCATACCTGCTGTTCCGCAGCTTTACGTGTTTGCCTCTTGCTTCGATAGCAAAGCCGTGTAACCAGCAGCAACTGACTGCTTGTCCAGCTGTGTATGCCCCGCAATACGTGCCGCGACTGAGAAGGGCGATGACAAACCGCACCACTCGCACATTCGAATGAAACTACAAGACGGAACGATCGTGCGCTCTCAGCTGGAATGGGGTCACCTGCACCGAGCATCAGCAGGAGTACTGCAGGAGTACTGTAACTTGATAGGAATGGCAGTTCGTTTGGTTATCACTGTATTAGATAGCGTTATTGCGTGATGGGTTCAGCAACATGGAATGTAGTACATGTCGTCCAGACTGGTTGGAAGGTGCAATGTCATCGGGCTCACCCGATACTATTGCCAACGACACAACGAGACAAAGCAATATCATCCTCGGCTAATAACTCAACGAGTTCACCAATGCGACTGGAAAGAGAGAACGGGGTGTACCGGCACTATTGTAACCTTCTACCACTCAATCGATATGTGCAGATATGAATGCTGATCAATATGGTTTCTGCTGGCAATGATTGTTGGTTTTAAAACAAGTTACATCGTGTTAACTGATCAAGAAATTTCAAAAATTTGGACGAGACTTCTTGACGCTTACTGTTATAAGCTGGTAGCAACACTTTGACTATCGCGAACTTTTTTTTCAAATATATGTTA
Source organism: Phytophthora palmivora (assembly GCA_008079305.1). NCBI lineage: Eukaryota > Oomycota > Peronosporomycetes > Peronosporales > Peronosporaceae > Phytophthora > Phytophthora palmivora. The sequence continues at coordinate 282,367 of VOQZ01000998.1, forward strand.
TCATTTCACAGCGCTTTGATGTATAATAGCCCTTTATCGTAAAGCGTGAAGCGAGGACTGGGTGGCTGGGGATCGTAACCGCAAAAAATGAAGCAGCTGTTTGCAATCGCTGATGATGATGAATTGTTGCCTAACCCGCTGGGTTCCGTTTTTCATGTGCTGGGGAATCAGTATACTCAGTCTTTTTGCCTTTAAAAAATAAACTTATGGTACTGTAGTTGCTGCGGCATTTAGTTTTACGGGACATTTCAATGAAAATGGTTACATGTGTATGTGCATCCTTTACTTGCCCAACGCTACCATAGGCAATCAATCATTCGATAAGCTCGCGTTGTCAATAATTATGAATGGACAAAACATGTTGCATCTTCATATGGATTCCGGATAGGAAGAGGCAAGCGTCAAATCGTACAACGCAGGTGCGCTTAAATGCTACACTGCTTTTGAACGAGCCAACGGTGCAGTGCCCTCAGTTTCAGATTGACCCAGTCAACAACACAACAACGAATAAGCTGTCCGACATGGCTATTTCAGAAATTGTTCAGAGTGCGCTGTTCGAAGGTGGAAACGAGGATCAACAGCAACTGATTCGAATCCCAATTCGTGCTGCTGAGGTTAGCGGGTCTAAACGCAGGCGACGTTCTAGGCGTCAGGACCCACCCAGCGAGAGGAGTCGACTCCTCTGGAAGACCGACGAGCATGACCGTTTCCTTGAAGCTCTGGAACTCTATCCATCCGGGCCTTGGAAGCTCATCGCTGACCACATTGGCACACGAACACCGAGGCAAACTATGACACACGCACAGAAATACCGCCAGAAGATTGAGCGCCGGAAGTTGAAAAAGCGACAGGAAAGTGTTGACTCTTCCGACGATAGTTTGTCCTCGGAAGGCGAGACCACTAGTCCTCGCAGAACAGAGCTGACGAAAAAAACGAATACTGTGATTGACGAAGCCACGGAGCTGTCGGTGTTGTTGGATTTCTTAGATAGCTTTCAACCATGCGAGATCGAGCGCGTGGCCCCTAGTCGAAGCTTTCATGACAGCATGTTCATGCTGGATGTCTGTATCTGATTATTACAACGACGCTTTTCATCTCCACAAGACACGAGCGCAAAAGGAAAAAGGAAGGCATGAACATATTTCATTGTGATTTCTGTAATACACATATATTTCTGGATTGAGTTCTTTTACCGAGTTGTACCTTGATGAGTGTTTGCTAAATCTCAAATAGTATCTACTAGTAGTGAGTCGAAGTATTCAACAGCAATCGAGACCGTAAAGTTGGAATTTATTTTTCATTTATTGTTCGTAAGTCATGACACGTTACCCAAGAATCGAAAAGCAGCCTAGACAATAAACTTTCGCGTGTACCAACTCAATAAGTGCCCGGCACACCCCGTTCTCTCTTTCCAGTCGCATTGGTGAACTCGTTGAGTTATTAGCCGAGGATGATATTGCTTTGTCTCGTTGTGTCGTTGGCAATAGTATCGGGTGAGCCCGATGACATTGCACCTTCCAACCAGTCTGGACGACATGTACTACATTCCATGTTGCTGAACCCATCACGCAATAACGCTATCTAATACAGTGATAACCAAACGAACTGCCATTCCTATCAAGTTACAGTACTCCTGCAGTACTCCTGCTGATGCTCGGTGCAGGTGACCCCATTCCAGCTGAGAGCGCACGATCGTTCCGTCTTGTAGTTTCATTCGAATGTGCGAGTGGTGCGGTTTGTCATCGCCCTTCTCAGTCGCGGCACGTATTGCGGGGCATACACAGCTGGACAAGCAGTCAGTTGCTGCTGGTTACACGGCTTTGCTATCGAAGCAAGAGGCAAACACGTAAAGCTGCGGAACAGCAGGTATGATTAAGCGACAGTGATTAAGATTTGCGTCCTAACCCGCTGGGTTCCGTTTTTCTCGGGCTCAAGCGCAAGATGGGAGGTCTGCATAGCTCGTACGGAGCATGACGACGGCCACACAAGACCAGCAGCAATTGAATCGACACAATCAACTTCATGTCAATTATCAGTCCTACTATGCAAATCAGTAAAATGTAAAAAACATCAAAAAGAATAATTGCCTTTTTACGTGTGTGGGTACAAAACCCTACAAATACATATATTGGAATTGGTGGCTTCCAGAGCTGCCACGCGTCCTGAGCCTCAGATTCTCTGAGGCTCTTCTTCCTCTCTCTCTAACACTCTCCCTAATATACCTCACTTCTGGATTTACCAGCTCCTACTTACAAGCTACACAGTCTTCACTTCTCCTCTACTCCTACAGCGCAAGTGTGTGAGCCCATGGCTTCACAGGTTATGAGCCCAACGTTAAGAAGAACCGGTGAAGATTTCCCGCGCCTGAACGGCTCCAACTTCCCCGTGTGGAACGCGCGCATCCGTGCGGCGCTCGACGGCCAAGGGCTTCTCGGATTCATCGACCAAGAGGACTACGACGGCGACTCCGACACCTCGGCTGCCAACTCCGACGATGAAGACCCCGATCGGCCCAAGCTCAAGCCTTCCCACCCACCCTCGCCCAGTCCGTCGGATGTACTGCTCTCGGACACGGGCACACTGTCTCTTGGCGGCTCTGCCGACGATGGCGACCAAGCGGACGCTGCAGCCCAACCCAAGGCTGGTCATGCCTCCTCTGAGGCGCCCTCCGACTCGTCGTCTGGCAACTCATCTGATGCAACGGGGGCGGAGTCCAAGGCGACGACACCGTCCAGCAAGGCTCCTCCGGTTGTGAAATCCTTCACGGAGACCAAGAAGGACAAGGAAAGACGCCGAGCATTGCTCCGCGCACAGGCCAAGAATGCTCGGGCAAAGCTCAGAGCGGCCAAGAAGCGTGCTGCTCGCAAGCCGAGTGCGCACGAAAGACGCCGAATGGAGCGCAAAACACGGTCGTTCCTGATCTCCACGATCGATGACGCGCATGTACTCCTCGTTGAGGGGTGCACGTCTGCCTTCGCGATTTACCAAAAACTACGTGATCGCTACGAGGGTTCGACGGCTCATGGTGACCCCTACTACATCAACCACTACTTGATGACAATCAAGTATGAGGAGGGCACCGACCTTATGGAATTCTTCCTGACGTTTGAGCGCGCTCTCAAGGCTGCCGCGGAGGCCACTGGTATTGTGATGACCGACGAGCAGAAGTCGTTGTATCTCTACCACGCGATGCCTAGCTCGTGGAAGCCCGATCTGGCAATATGGAAAGGAAGCAAAAAGTTTATCCCGTACACCGACCTGAAAACCAACATCGAGCGTAAGGTGATGGACGACTACGCCAAGCGTAAGTACATCATCGCCAAGGGCAGCCCGGAATCGATTATGACGACCAGCGAGACGGCTCTCCAAGTCATTTCGAACACGCCTCATGGTCGTGATGAACCGCCTCGATCCCGCCGGGACACCAGCTGCTCCTACTGCCAGCGCCCCAACCATGTCATTCGTGACTGTCGCGTGCTGCAGAAGCACCTGCGTACTGGGACAGTAAAGGAAGGCACGGTACTCCCGGCTAACTTCGCTATCATTGAGCGTAAGCCTCGCGATGACTCGAATTCGTTCCCAATCAAGCAACAGCGCACGCAGCATCGCTCGGATGATCGCCAGCGCCAGGCCCCACGCCATGACAACACCTTCAAAGCCCCGGACATCTATGACCGCTTCGGCAATCCGGTGAACTTCAACGACCTACAGCGCAAGTTCAACTCGCGCGGCCGCGAAGCTGGACTCATTGCCTACGCGGCTGTCATCATGCCGGACATCGGTCTGTCGGCTACGAGCCCTGACCCCCATGACCCAGCGTGGACGGTTGACTCGGGATGCACTCGCCATGCTGCTTACCAAGAGGCTTGGTTCACGGAGATTCGTCCCTACGCCGGCACCATCATGGTCGGTGGCAAGCACCAGCTAGCCATCCGTGGCATTGGTGATGTGGTCCTCGAGGTAGTTGATACTACCGGTACTACGCGCCTTATGGAATTCCGCGATGTGCTGTACGTGCCGGACATGAAGTTCAACCTCCTATCCATCGCTCAAGTGCTGAAAATGGGGATCCGACTTGTCTTCAGCAGCACGCGCTGCACCTTTTTCGTGGGCAAGGAATACAAAATCCACGTTGAGCTCGCGTCGGATATGAATCTGTTCCAATTCAAGCCGAAAGTCCCTCTCAAGACGCCCAACGCGCTCGTGGCCCCGGCTCCTGCGGACAATCAACCCACCAAAGCCCTAGTGGCTCAATCAGGTATGGACCCTACTGTCTTACTTTGGCACAAACGTCTCGGCCATCCTAACTTTCGTGTGATGCAGTCCATGTCTAAGACCCAAGCGGCTCCTGAACTGGCGTTCTCCCAAGCATCAGCAATCCCAAAACACTTCTGCCCCTCGTGCATCTTTGCTAAAGCACATCGTGCTCCTTTCAATCGAAATGTTGATCGCTCTAAAGCCCCTCTTGAAAAAGTTCATTCGGACATCAATGGTCCCTTACCTTACCCAAGCCTAAGTGGCGCTCACTACTTTATCACGTTCATCGATGACTACTCGCGCTTCATGCACCTATATGTCGTTGCGCGCAAGTCTGACTTGTACGATTGCTATGAGAAGTTCCGCAATGCCGCAAAGAACCGCTTCAACACTGAGGTTGGTACCCTGGAAACCCAATTTAACCAGTATGATCCTGAAGTTCAACGGCTTCAGAGCGACAATGGTAAGGAGTACGAAAAGCTCGGTCAGATCATATTTGATCGCTATGGCACGCATGCCCAGTTCACCAACGCGTATACACCTCAACAGAATGGTGTTGCAGAGCGGCGGATGCGCACTATCCTAGAACGCGTACGAGCCCTACTCATTGATGGTGATCTACCCCGCCAACTTTGGGGGGAGTGCTGCCAATACGTCACACATCTCATCAATGTGACTACTAGCAGCGTACTTCCTACAGGCGTCACTCCCTATGAGCTCTGGCATGGCAAGAAACCATCCCTTACGTACATCAAAGTGTTCGGATGTGCGGCGTTCGCCCTTACACCAGAACCGCACCGCAACAAATTAGAGGCACGCGCTAAATTGTGCATGTTTGTGGGCCTTCCCCAACACAAGAAAGGATACCGCCTACTCAGCACGACGGAAAACAGAATCATCTATAGCCGAGATGTCACGTTCAAAGAGGACACATTTCCCAACCTCACCTTTCTAGAACGGGCCACCCCCGACCCTCTCAGCACTTCTTTACCTGTTCAAAAGGAACTCCTGCCTTCCCTAAGTGCGCTACTAAAACGCAACCAAGCCTCCCTGGTGGCCACTGATGCTGACGTGTGTTCTCCTTCCGCTAAGAAGGTTAAAACAGAAGACGCTATCTACTCCAAGGCGCTACTGCTCAACGAGCCCATTGACCTGGAAGAGGAACATACCCTCCATCATACCATCGTTAGTCTCTTAGCTGCTCGCTATGACCCAGACCCTAAGACCTACAAGGAAGCCATGCGCTCCCCACATGCATCTGACTGGCACGCTGCTGCCCTCTCTGAATATAAATCGCTCATGAACAACCAAACTTGGACACTAGTACCACGGCCACACAAACGCAAGGTACTCCAGTGCCGATGGGTTTTCGTGCGTAAGCGCGATGCAACCGGTCGCGTTGTGCGCTTTAAAGCTCGCCTGGTCATTAAAGGCTTTCAGCAAAAGTACGGTATTGACTATACAGAGATCTTCTCTCCTGTCGTCCGCATGGAAGTCCTTCGACTGCTGCTCACGCTTGCAGCAATCCTTGACTATGAGATCGAACAGATGGACGTAAAAACGGCTTTCCTCAATGGTTCGCTTGACGTAGCAATCTTCATGGAACAGCCTGAGGGATTCGCTTCAAAGGATCATCCTGACCTCGTGTGCAGCCTGGGTAAGAGCCTCTATGGCCTCAAGCAAGCGCCTCGTGTCTGGTACCACACCTTTGCGGAGTACCTCGAACGTCTCGGGTTCACTCGCCTAGTTAAGGACCGTTGCGTGTTCTTTAAGGTTATATTCAATGCGCCATGTTACATCTCGGTCTACGTTGATGACCTGTTGATCATCTCCCCGTCCAAGCAAGTCGTTGCTCGGGTCAAATCGGCCCTGAGTTCCGAGTTCCACATGACCGATTTAGGGGGAGTATCCTACCTCCTTGGCTGGACAATTGAAAGGAACCGAGCTAACCGCTCCATCTTTATCCACCAGAAGAGCTATGCCACCAAAGTGCTAGACAGGTTCTCAATGCTAGACAGTCACCCAAAGAGCACACCTATCACACAGAAGCTAAGTGCCACGGATTGCCCTACCGACGACGAAACAAAGACTATCATGGCCAACAAGCCGTACCGAGAAGCTGTCGGTAGCTTCATGTACCTGGTGACGGGTACTCGCCCTGACCTTGCCTTCTTCATTCGTGAAATCAGCCAGTACCTTGACAATCCTGGCCTCCCTCACTGGAAGGCTGTAAAGCATGGTCTTCACTACCTCAATGGCACAAAAGATTTTGGTATCACTCTTGGTGGAGAGGAAAATCTCGAGCTCCTACAGTCAGATGAATATCTCATGGCCTATACGGACTCAGACTACGCAGCATGCCAAGACACACGGCGCTGCATCGGTGGTTACATCACCATGTTCTGCAATAGTCCCATTAGCTGGGTCTCGCGGAGACATCATACAGTGGTGCTCTCTACGACGGAAGCAGAGTATATCGCACTCTGCTATTGCATGCAAGAACTTATCTACATTAAGTTACTGCTAAGAGAACTAGGCTATCAGAGTTCCAAACCCACATTGATAATGGAAGATAATCAAAGTTGTATAAAGATATGTAACAACCCAGAGCTTCACGGAAGGAGCAAACACATTGATATTAAATACTTCTTCGTACAGGAGAAGGTCGCACGTAAGGAGTTTACTATCAGCTACTGCAACACCAACGCAATGTGCGCTGACATCTTCACAAAACCCTTAGCAAAGCCGCTATTCGAGAAAATGAGAGAGTTATTACGGGTTACTGAAAAAGAAACCATACAGTAAATGCATGAAAATGCAAACATATTGTAAGTGGAACTCAAGCAAGATAAACGCAATTATCTGTGGGGGAAATTTTTATTGTCCAAAGATTAAAAACCACACTAAAATCCTCCTTAGACGGGTATAATCACCTATTCAGTCTCGCGTTTTTCGATACAATATACTTTCTCGATACGAGCGAAAAGGCATCGCAAAGCCTCCTGTGTGCACTTTACGTAGCCATAGTCGTCGGGGTTGATCAAATAAAACTTGTCGTTCACTTTAACGCGGCTAACGGCATGGCGAACGCTATCCACTTGACCAGGCGGTAGACCAATGAGCACGAGTCGCTGGCGCTTGGAACTGTTGACTCGCTCGAAAAGAAGCGACCTGGGCCCTTGCATCTCACGCCCAGGCCGCACGAGACTGACGAGGTTGTATCCGCGGAAACGGAGGGCAAGCTGTAACGCATTAATGCTATACCCTCCGTATAGAACGTCCCCGTGATTCCATCTTCTTTCTTTGGTCTTTGCCAACGTTGCTAAAATGTCGCTCATGTCTTGAATCGTTAGAAAATCGAATATTTGCATGCAGTTATTAATTGCATACAGTCCACATAGCGCATACCTCTCGGGCGTGTCACTCTGGTTCTGGCATACGATTGCCCGACCACCGTTACGAGTCCTCATTGAGCAAGCGGAGGCTGTGAAAGTGTCCTTGACCTTAATAGGCACTCAAATGAGTCGGAGTCCAATACACAAGACACTCCGTCAAGCTCAGAACTCACAACAGCGGGGGCCCTCGTTTGATACTCAGAGAGACACTTCCGAAATGACAATCGTAACGGGCAGACAGCAGATACATTATCTCAGAAAATTAATATTGATTTGTATTTACAACCCTACCAATTTGCATAATTGGGTCTGAGGGAGGCTGTCAATTATCAGTCCTACTATGCAAATCAGTAAAATGTAAAAAACATCAAAAAGAATAATTGCCTTTTTACGTGTGTGGGTACAAAACCCTACAAATACATATATTGGAATTGGTGGCTTCCAGAGCTGCCACGCGTCCTGAGCCTCAGATTCTCTGAGGCTCTTCTTCCTCTCTCTCTAACACTCTCCCTAATATACCTCACTTCTGGATTTACCAGCTCCTACTTACAAGCTACACAGTCTTCACTTCTCCTCTACTCCTACAGCGCAAGTGTGTGAGCCCATGGCTTCACACTTCAAGGCGTGATCCGTACATTTGGACATTTGGTCCACATAGCTGGGCACTTTTCTGCCCAAAAATCCATTCTTTTGTCGGTCGTAAGAACCAATTGCAGTCGTGGGTCCAACGTGGAAGACCCGTTTCCCACGAGTCTTTTTGGCCGTGTCGATCAAATGACCCTCAATTTTCAGTGGGTGGGTGGACGTGCGATGAATGATCCCACTTCAAACGGGTGATTATACTGGGTGATTAGTCTTCGTAGTCAACGTGGTGCACCTTTCCATTGTCCGACGCTGCTCAATCAATTCAGTGAGCTCGCCAAAGCTGAAGCCACTCGCTCGAGAAATAAATCTGGATAATAGCCAGGGACTTGTATCTTCAGATGCTGCTAGTTGGAAAGGGCACCACAGCGTGCATGCTGCACTATGTCGGGCGTCTGGCAAAATGCAACGCGGAATGAGACCGTCCTCATTTCACATTTCACTCCGTGGAAACTACACAGAGTAGCGCACCTAGCCACTAGCGGGAACACACTTTGTCACTCTGTCATTGGTGTGTACTACCAATTGCTTAGCATGACGATTTCGGAAGTCGTACAAAATGGGCTGTTCGAAGGCAACAGTGACGACCAGCAGCAGCTGATTCGTATCCCCATTCGCGCCGATGAGACTAGCGGATCCAACCGAAGGCGACGCTCAAGGCGCCAAGATCCACCCAGCGAGAGGAGTCGGCAACTATGGACGACCGACGAGCACGAACGATTCCTCGAGGCGCTCGAACTTTATCCGTCCGGACCCTGGAAGATCATCGCCGACCACGTCGGTACTCGAACCACTCGACAAACGATGACGCACGCGCAGAAGTACCGCCAGAAAATCGAGCGTCGGAAGTTAAAAGAGGGAAGAGACAGCATCGGGAGTCACTCCGAATCGTCGGATGCCACCAACCTGTCTACAGAGCCTATGGACGACCCACCGTTCGATGCCACGGAACACGCCGTGTTACTCGAGTTCCTCGACAACTTCCACCCGAGCGACATCGACGACGAACCCCTTCCCTACATACAAGACAGCGACTACTTGCTGGAGGTGGGCGACGACAGTTCTACAGCAGTCTTTGGATCGCGGTAGCATTGAAGTTGTAGCAGTGAAGTATTTTCGTGTAGATCGAGGCAATCAACGGATATAACGCTAACTGTTGCATCCTATATACTGGACTCAAAGATCGTCACCTTCTCAGTCTACAACTGGAAGTTCGTTTAGACAATCGGGCCTTGCTTCAACTCGAACAGCAGTCTCCGTTGCTGCGTCATCAGACCTCGTATCCGTTGACGTTCAATCAAGTTTGTGCGGTCGTCGATGTGCATGTGACCAGGCTCCAGCTTTGCTGCATCGCATCTTTTCGGGGGAGGATCATCTCCGCCGTTCGTATCGCTATGTACACTTTTGATTCAAGTGCTATTGGCGCTTGTGTGGCGACCGTCGAGGTTTCATTTGGTTTTTGTATCGGAAAATCCGTTTTTCAATCAAACGCATATAATCGGGCTTGTTTATGCGCGTGTGGTGAAAAACCCACATGGATGCCTTTCCTCCAAGTCTCCACTACACCATCCATCTCGACCGCGAGGGTTAAAATCTCCCACCCACTTCACAACTCTCTCACAGCACGGGTTTTTCGACTCGCCACCGCTCTTTCTCTCCCACCCAGTCCCAACCATCTATCAAGTGTCGACCAGCCTCACCGCCAATGTATCAGGAAAATTTCCACTACACCGATGATCGGTCGTTAACAACGGCGGTGTGAACATATCCTTCGGTTGAAGAGCCCAACGCCAATACGTTGCGGTTAGCACATTGAAGTCAAATCCTCATTCTCGTTTTAGCGCTCTAGTGCTCACAACTACAAAGTGATACCAACTATCACCATGACGAACGGATCTCTTAAAAATTCTCGTGCCCACAGGTTAATTGAACAAACATGTCGATGTATGTGTAGTAAGCTGTCCCGGGAAGACCATAAGGCTCTTAGCATCATTTTACCGCTTGGTCACCAATTTCCGTGTTGCCAAGCAACTGCCAATGCAAAACACCAAACTGTCGATCCCGGAGTCATGTACGTGTATAGCTCACAGGTTGCGACTGGACTACAACCACCAATTCACGGAACCAATTGCAATGATCACGTTGTTTTTATTGTTTGTGAGATGTGGAAGATACCATTACGACAAGATTATGACACATATCTCAGAACCAGTTACATAATTGTCTGAACCCCCTAGTTTGAATCACTGTTTTCAACTCCATTTATCTGTCAAATCTCGAGCCGTGTTAAGATCCAAACCCCTCACGAATCTAAAATACATTGACCGATAGAGAGAGAAATCTGTTTAGTCTTCTTACTAGCTTCATGAAATACTTGATACAGTGCGCGCCAAATCATTAGGACCCCCTAAATCTGGTTGCACTTTTGCCTATATCTCAGCTGCTACTGCGAGTTAATAGCCGCTACTTAGATATGTTATTTTTAGTATCTATGCCAAGAAGTGACTTGTGTTAACAACTCGGTTTTCACAGACAGTGGAAGACCTTCTATACAAAATGTTGGTTTCGGCACCAACGACATAATTTAGAACCAGCCCCTTTTTCTGACAAAATGCACAGTTTTATGCGAACTCATACAAACTTCTATATTAAAATATCGTACCTAATACAGAAAGACGAATGGAGGACACTTATTGCACCAGGCCAGATGAGATCTGTGCTGCTAGCTCTGAGCCTTTCATTTTTAGATGGGTCGTGAACCCTCACTGACCAGGAATAGTAGTGGATCGTTGGGCTGCACGACGGTGGCGTTTCCCTCACGGGATCTCTAGGGAAACGGGACGCTTATCACACCTCCGTCCGGAAGGCGATCTAGACCGAGCGGAGACTGGCACTCGACAGTGGTGTCAACGACACGAGAACAGATTTAGGGGGTCCTAATGATTTGGCGCGCACTGTAATCTATCCGTCTGGCGCACATCAAAACGAATTGAGCAAGGCGGAGTTAGAGAATACCTGGAACCTAGATCCGCATGTTGCAGATTTAGTAACCCCGTTCGTAAAAAGGCAACGTTAAAAACGTGGCAAATGCCCACAAACAAAAATTGCATTTGCAGGCTGCCACGCAAACAATGCAAACAGATGTAACTTCGGGTTTTGGGTAGGGACTGTGTCGAAGGATGCCGTGAAAAGTATTCGGTTAAAACCATGGCGCTTAATCTTCAGATGCTGCTGTCGTTCGAACAACGAACTGGTGTCTTGCCTTGTCTCCAAAGCTCATTCTCAAATTTGACATCCAATCCACAAAACAGCATTTGAACATGGCCATTTCGGACGTTGTGCAAAGTGGACTATTCAAAGGTAACAGCAAGGACCAACAACAGTTGATCCGTATTCCCACTCGTGCTGCCGAAAACTGCAGATCAAAACGACGTTCTCGTCGCCAAGACCCACCGAGCAAAAGAAGTCGCCTCCTATGGACAATCGACGAGCACGACCGATTCCTCGAGGCCCTTGAACTTTATCCGTCAGGACCCTGGAAAACCATTGCAGACCATATTGGTACACGAACAGCGCGACAAACGATGACACACGCTCAAAAGTATCGCCAGAAAATTGAGCGTCGGAAGCGAAAAGACAATGGATACTCTCTCAACGTTTGTTCATTTTCGGAAGATGGGACTTCTAGTGAAAGCGGGTCTGAGAAGGAAGCTGCGTTCAACGATACTACGGAGTGGACTGTATTGATGGAGTTCTTGAAAAGTTTTCAAACAAGTGAGATCGAAGTCACTTCTTATTCGCTCTCGCAAGAAGTTTTCGTGCTGGCATAAATAAATTCCCTCTTTATATTTTGATGAAATAGATGTACAATTTCAATGAATCGTTTTCCGAATGTAGAACATCTCTTTACAGATTGTTTCTGTATTCTTGCGAGAAAACAATCGGGTTTCATTCTTGTGCAATCTGTTCTCCGAGGAATACACACTGGATTCGAGAACGATAGCTCGTCTCCTTAAAATCGAGGACAGTCGCTGGCAGCTTTGGGAACAGTCTCTGTTCTTGTGTGAACGTTATCATTAACTGTATACCATATGTGTTCATCATATTGCTTCGGAAGAGTGTTAGATCCAGTTATAGCTAAGTTCCTACAACTTTGTCTCCCCTCATTACCGTAGTTACTAGCAGTACATCCACCTGGTGGTAGTGCACTTCTAGGATGCCTGTGAAATCAGCTCCACATATTTCGCACTAAGCGCCGCAACCGAAACTGGTTCCACCGACTTTACGTAGTCGCTGGGGATTCTCTCCTCAACAAGGAATGATCTTGCATGGTCTGCAGAGATAAAGTCGCCTTGACCTAACACCTTTAAAAGCAGTGCTGCTTGCAAAAAAGCCGTCGTCTTTTCATCATCCCCAAATGTGCATTCCGGGTTGATGTTTTGACATAACTTTACACGGTCATTGCGAACTTGGGCCACCACTGTAGTATTGATCTTGCCACTTTCATCAGCACGAGCCAACATGTCATCAGCGAGTGTGATGTTCACCTCCATAGGATCGCGACCAAAGTACACGTCGGTGCGCACCAGCGATGCGTCATGTTCAGGTAGGATGTGCTGACCCAAGAAGTCGAGTGAAAATACTTCTGGCACTGGATTGACCTGAGTGGTGGCGGTGTCATTTGCCACGTTAAAGACACTCATGATGGCAGCCTTTAATGCCCCCTTCTCGATGTTCTGTCCATTTCGGGGTATATATCCATGATTCGCAAGTGCATTTAGTCCTGGGCACGGTGAGCGACGGAATGTAGCCGTAGTGTTGGGCACACCTGATCCTTCAAGAGCAGAAGGCTTGTAGTACTCGCCAACCTGCAACTCTTTAGCGGTGTAATCCTCGCATAGTTGAGTTACCTCGGAGACTACATTTCTGGCAGCAACGAAACCAAGCACAGCGACGAAGGTGGCACGCAGCATAGTCACTGATAGGAGCTGTTGTCGAAGCAAATTGGCAAGTGAACCTGGGCTGCTGATAGAATGCTACGAGTTTTCGGTGGTGGGATAAATATTCCGGATGTGCTGGTGGTCCAGCCTGGTGAATCTCCACTCGATCACTACAGGTGATTGAGCCCTGGACTCCATGATTTACTAAACACAATACATTTGTTGTATTAAAGGCTTCAACTTGAAGCACCAACAAAGATACAGTTTTAATACGAGTTGTAGGAACCTGATCGCGTAGGCTGGCGCAATGTGATTCCATCATCAAGGCATACAAACACCGAACAGGGAAAGTTAATTGCCAGGTCTGGTAAACTATTGACTTTCACTTTGCGGTGGTAACGATTAGACATTCCAGCACCAAGAAATTGCAGCGTGAAATGAAGTTGCATCTTTCTGGGGCTGTAATGGATCCGAAGTCAACTTTCGCGAAGTACGTGTACCAGAGCCGCGGCATGATGATGGCACAAGTCGAACACATCAGTAGGTCTCATCTACCAGATTAGTTGGAAACTGGGTTAACAAATTGGCATACAGTGTGTACACTGTACAGTACTTCTTCTGATGCAGAGGAACTTCATAGTCTAAAGTGCTAATTGGCATCTTGTGCACAAACAACAGAATTGGTGAGCCAAAATCGATCTAAAGAATTAACTCCATGATATCGTGCTGGCAAACTTTTGTAGATTACACACTGAGTGCTTTTGAATTCAAGCGGAGAGTGCAGTGCTCAGCTAGACTCACTTCGTTCGACCTTGTCGCTTTTTATGTATCTTTGACATTTGTACTCGGGTCCATTAGATATTCGAGTGGTGACGACCTGGTAATCAAGGTACGAAGTATTTGTACTTCAACGTACCTTCAAGAGAAAATGATTATTTGTTTTAATATTCGTGTGTTGGCAAGGAGGCACGCGAGAAGAAAGGATACCCGCCTCGAGAATCCGAATATTTTCATTGTGTTGATCAAACGTTTTGACGTGTAAGTGTACTGTCCTTTGTCGGCATACCTTTATCATTTTTCTAGTATCAAGTATCTGGGTAACTCGAGCATTCAAAGCATTTAAAGCATTACCACGGTAAGTGACATCACCATTGTTGAAGGACAATCGCAACTTGGTGAGTATCAAATAGGACTGTATCGTTCTTTTATAGTACCGAATTTCGTTGTGACTGACATTTCTCCACTTCAGACAAGTTTCTGTAAAAGACAAGTCAATGACTAGTACACACGATTCATATCGCCAATTGTTCTCCATATTGGTGTGATGCCATCACTTCCGATAGGAGCACAGTAATTTGACTTCATAGATATTGTCAGACCCCTTTTACAATTATTATCATGTTTACCTGAATTAAGTCACATTAAGTTGATCGTGATTAAACTCATTGCTCTCTTGCCATTCTAAAAGGGAATCTCCGTCAGCACCCGAGACGACCAATGCGATCCCTTTTCGAACGTTGACTTGTTTCAAAGTTTCTCAAGAACTCCATGAATACGACTTCGGCGTGGTGGTACAGAACAAGAAAGCGATACTATAATCCTTTTCGAGAAGCAGTTTGAAGAATATCGAGAGGGCTTCAAAAATTACAGTCATGTTAATCATTGTCCTCTCCACATCTCTACTCATTTATGAAGCAAGTGCAACTAGCTCCGCTGATTTCGCGCTGAGAACTGCAACCGTGACAGGCTCCGCTGGCTTCACATAGTCGGTGGGGATTTTTTCTTCGACCAAGAACGATTTTGCATGGTCGACAGAAATGAAATCACCTTGACCCAGTGCCTTTAGAAGCAGTGCTGCTTGCGTGAACGATTTCTTCTTCTCGTTATCGCCAAATGTGCATTCCGGGTTGGTAGTCTCGCATAATTTCGCGCGGTCCTTGCGAACGTGAGCAACAGCAGTGGTGTCAATTTTGCCGTTGGCATCAGCACGCGCAAGTACATCATCCGCGAGTGTGATGTTCACCTCCATAGGGTCATGACCAAAGTACGCATCAGTGTGCACCAGCGATGCATCGTGTTCGGGAGCGTTGTGTTTACTCAGGAAGTCGAGCGAAAAAATGTCGGATACTTGGCTAACTTGCGTGGTGGCGGTGTCATTCGCCATGTTGAACACGCTCATGATTGCAGCCTTTAGCACTCCTTTCGCAATGTTCTGGCCATTTCGTGGTATGTATCCGTGGTTTGCCAAAGCGTTGAGTGCTGGACATGGTGAGCGGTGGAATGGAGCAGTAGTGTTGGGCACTCCTGATCCTTCTACGGAAGAAGGCTTGTAGTACTCACCAACTTGGAGTTGTTCAATAGTGTGGCGATACCCCTCGGTTTGCAAAGTTCCACCGGCTTGCAGCGACACTATATCTTGTATAGCAACGAAACCAATTGTAGCGACGAAGGCGGTGCGCAGCATAGTTCCCGGTTGTTTGTCCACGTCGAAGAAAATTGGTAACTGAACTTCCTCTACTGTTGATAGAAAACAAGGAGTTGGTGGTGTCGCCAACAATAATCTCTAGATTTGTTTGCTGGTGGTCCAGGACGCTACAATGCATGAAAGTTTATCATGTTGAAGTGGAGTAACAAAACAATCACAGTCTATCCACATAGAGCGCGACAACGCTACACGCCCGGCACATTGTGACCCACTTGACTCCACAGAGTAGAGTCGTCACCTTTCCGGATAAACATTATCTTCAATACTTCTCCGCTCTACACGTCGAGGTACATGTAATAGTACCAGTGCTTAGGCACACGACAAGTTTCTAAGCGAGCGATTCAGCCTTCAGAACCGCCGCACGGGCAAGCAGAGCTACTGTTCCAACAGTAGATTTAGGGCGTGTGTAGTCGTCTGGAATCTTCTCATTGACAATGAACGAGCGTGCGTGGTCAACCGTGATCGTATCACCAGTACCGAGCGCCATGAGAAGCACCGACGCTTCCAAGAACGCCAAGGATTGTGCCTTCACACCATACGAGCACTGTGGGTTCTCAGCATTGCATGTCTTGCCACGGTCTTTACGAGTACCTGCCACGATCTTGTTCGTGAGCAGTCCATCGCTTCCTGCACGGTTGAAAAAGTCCTCAGCCAACGTTTCGTTGACCGTCATGGGGTCGTGACCGTAGTAGGCATCGGTATGAGCCAGCGATGCATCATGCTCGATATTGTTGTGAATACCGAGGTAGTCCAGATTGATGGTGTCCGGGATATTGGCGACCAAGATCGCGGCGACCCCGGGGCCAATGTTGTAAACGTTTTCGAGTGCGGTGGTCAACATATCGTGCGTGATGTTCTGTCCGTTGCGAGGTAGATGTCCGTGGTTGGCCAAAGTATTGAGTGCAGGGCATGGCGAACGACGATAAGCGGCAGTTGTGCCGTAGATTCCTGAAGCTTCATTACTGGAAGGACGAAAGTAGTCACCTTGTTTCAGACCGAAGGTGGAAGAGGTAGCGATAGTTGTTGCAATGGCAGCAATCGTGAGCGAGCGAAATGAGACCATTGGAGGTATCAATTGACTGGAGAGCAAGTTGCGGAATGAGCTGAGACCGAACATTGATTCGGATCGCGACAGCTGGACGAGTCACGTTGTGGGCCAGTCGCGCGTGGCATCCGGGAGGCAGGAAAAGGTGGGAAGGCATTACTTCGCTGTTGAAGTGACCGATACGATATGCATGCTGCTTCTTAGTGTATGCTGTGCGATAGAGAAGGTTGCATTGATAGAAACGTGAACGTGCTTGTTAGTTCATGCAATTGGAAGATTGTATGTTATTTAGTGGGGCATTTCGACCAGTGATTCCGACAGTAAAGCTGTTCATACCCATCAGCGGGTGAGCAGATCACGGTCTCTGTTAGTGAGCCGTTGTCAGGTTGCACATCGATCATGTCTGGACCATCGGACGAGAGAGAGGAAGGCTGATATATGTACTCATTTGATCAGCCCAGACTTATTCCGTCCGAGTTACTGCGATGAGTGGGGAGGACTACTGTAGTTGTTTCCACGTCCAGGTAAGAAAGCATTCGAGAATGAGCTGGAATCGAAGACCCTCATTGCTACCTGAAGTCTTCTTTGAGATGTTGCTGCGCCACTGCTTAGTTTCGGATTTGTCACTGAAATATGCATCCTATCGGCGCAGTATCCCCTGAGAGTGAGGAAGGCTACTGATTCAACATGTACTCAGTCTGCGTCCTCAGCACTGACCAAGGTAGCAGCACCCCTACTTACAGCAGTAGTGAACAGAAAATATTGCGCCCCGATCAACGACGACGACGATTTGTCAGATGACTTTGACAGCAGAACACGTCGATGTCATGGCAATCCGTCAGCTCATCCGGTTACCGCAGCAACAAATGCACGAACAAACCAAACACAATTCACAGAGCCGAGTCCAGTACATCTATCCACTGCGAGTCGGTCTTATCCGCAACCAACACTTTCCATGAAGTAGTGCCAAGGTGTACAGACCATTGGAACAACACAGTTCAGAACACAACCGGCTCCGCACTTCTCGAGCCCGACCATAACGTCAGCAAGTCTTCACTAACGCTTCGTACCTGAAATGCTTATTCCCGTGCCACCGAAAGCTCGCTACCCAAGCTATGCGCGGTTTCAATGGCATTGGCGACCATGTTGAGAGTGCAAGTATTTCGGTAGCAACTTTGCCTTTCCTAACTTCTAAGCAAAGTCACGAAAGACAATGTATCTATCTTCTTTGTATCAGCTTGCATCAAGCGGCCTCAATGCCACGCATCACCGGTCCAGTCTCGTTCGCGGCTGTCGGTCTTGTGCTTACTTCACATCGCTACTTCGTCAATGATCTAGGATCAAAGAGTCTAAAGCACTGCCTGATTTCCGAATTTCCAAATTCCATTTCTTCGAAAGGGCGTGTCGTACCGTACTCGACACTTCGCTGATCGTAATCGTCCGAATATACGACCATCCCCCTCTACATTCGGATTTGTATCCGAAATCAACCCGAAAATCACGTGGTGGACATTACTTCGCCTCCGTATTATTCCGTCGTCCACAGTATGTCGTACCGTTACTTCACCAATCACTCCCATACCAGAGACATCCCGCCTCGTCGTATTGCAAAGCTCGATCAATTGCAGACCAAAGGGGGAGGGACCACAGGAGAATATACCGCCAGAGCAATGGACTTCCCCAATGAGTCCGATGTGGACATGATGCACGATGACTCGATGCTCAACGCCAACCTCGCTGCACAGTACGGCCACCCACAACAACAGGGCCAGCGCCCATTGCCGCCCCATCCAGGCATCCCAAACATGAACGCTGACCCACAGAACGTCTTCCCCGGGGTCTACGTCCCAGGTCTCAATCCCATGGACCAACCCCAACAAGGTGACGCAATGGAAGAGTACGCGCGTCTTATGGGCATTAAAGTGGAGAACGACGACCCGAATGTCAACGCCAATGCCTTCGGTGTGAACAACGACATGAGCAAGATCCAAGCCAATGCCGCGTACTTCGAGAACCTCATTAATCGCGACCGTAATGATGCCATGGATGATGGCAATAATGTCACGTCCATGACGTTGCCTGCGGGACTTGGTAGCGGCATGAATGGCTTCATGGGGGCGCCCATGGCACCGACGCCAACCATGTACAACCCCAATACGGAGCTGGCGTTCCAGGATGGAGGCTCGCGACTGTACGATCCATCGTCTGGCTTCCCGGGACAGAACCCCCCTATGCCCTTCCACAAAGCACCTCAGGTTCGACCTGGGATGCTACCCCCAGATCTCGTGGGGTCCCAAACTTTGCCACCGGAAATCATCTCGGCTATGATTAAGAACAACCCGACGCACAACTTTGAGAACCTAAGCGAAGACGAAAAGCAGGCGCTGATCAAGGAGGAAAAATCAAGAGAACGCAACCGTGACCACTCACGCAAGTCGCGTCTGCGCAAGAAAGAGTTCGTCGAATCGCTCAAACATGAGGTCGGACAGCTGCAGGTGTACCAGCAGATTTGCGAGCAATGCATGGACTGTATCGCGCTTGTGGCGGCTGAGGCCTCTGCGGTGTTCCTTTTCTCGAGCGCGGCGTATACACGCGTCCTCGGGTACCAGAACCACCAGATCGTGCCTGGTCAGACGAGCTTCCTGGACATGGTGCATCCGGTAAGATGCCATTCGTGTGGTTGTACTGGCGTTGTTTTTCCAAGTCGCTAACTTGTTTATCTTGTGCGATTGTGCTTTCGGTGACGAACAGGACAATGTGCAAGAGGTCCGTGCAGTGTTTACGAAACTCAACACGCTGGGAGAGACCCATAGATGTAGGTATCTCCTGTCGGTATCCTTTGTCACTTTGACTCATGTGGCGGTTTTGATGATTGTGTTGCAGTTAAATTCCGAATAAAATCAACCGACGGCGAGTACTTCCCCGCGGAGACGACGGCTCGCTTGGCGGAGAAGGGCGTGGTGTGCTCGACCCGTGTGGATCGCGACATTTAACGCGCAGGCTTGATGCTGCAATTCCCAGTGAACCCAGCGGCCATAGGACATTTACCGACTGACGACCTAGCAGACGGGCTTCGTATTGCATCGACCGAGAGCAGGTGGCGTCCTTGGAGACGTGTGAGTGGAAGCAGGCAACCTATATTTTAATTTTGTTGGTTGACGACAAAACGCGGAGAGCAAACGTGTCGACAGAAGGAACTAGCACGGAGAGCAGGAAATACTCGACACGACAGGCAGTGAATGTTAATATACTGACGCGTTTAATGGCTGGCATATTGTGGATGGTCGAATAAGGAAGCCATGTTGGCTCAGATGAAGTGGCGTGGCGGTCCAATGGATTGATTGCATATGTATCTCCTCAGTTTATCATAAACTTCACACGATAATTTTGCAACGAAAAACAAATAACTGCTGCATTTTCCAAGGCTTCGAATCGATGGGCACGTGGAATAGAGCACATGAAAGATAATGTGGCAATTGGAAGTGACCGGCAAATGATCCTTACAAACAACAAGTTTAAAGCCACTATTCGGTCTGCACCTTTTCGCAGTTTTCCAGCACAACTTGAAGAGAAGATCTGTTTTACCAGCAACTATTTGTTTTTATGCCACAAATCCTCTTAAACTCGATTTTATTCTTTGATTATGCTCGCCAATCGTCGTGTCACAGCCGACTTTATGTAGCGGTCGGAAACGGCCAGAGCACTACAAAATCAGAAGCGTGAGAAGGTGGCAGTTGGTGAATATCCACGTAGCGAGCACTTGGGAGTCTCAGTGCGATCGATATCAAGGTACAATGGAGACAGCTGCTGTCGAGAGCATTTCCAAGGTGCTGGGCGTGCCCCGACCTTTCCTGAGCGAACCCAATCGCGCTTTCACACAGCTGGAGACATGGCAGCAGCTTACGGCGCTGCTAGCCACACAAGCCGTGACTATCAAACCGCTGGGCTACTACCGCACACCTGACAGTGTTGACATGTACGTACAGTCCACAAATGTCCGTCATCGTCCCACAGTTATAATTAGAATGCGATATGAGGATACTATGACTGACCTTCTGTGGTTGATATGATAGTTATGTGTTCGAGTGTTCTATGGGAGATGCATCTAGTGCTCGACGCTATCGTTGGAAAATTTATCGTCGTTATCGACATTTTCAAAAGTACATTGCACACTCTTCCGAGTTGCTCGCTAGTCGCTCCGTTCGTGTTCCAAGACTTTCTCAAGCTTATCTCAAGATTTTTCATGCTCAACACTGCAAAGATCGACTGGTGGAACTTCATCATTGGTTGGAAGGTGTGGTGGAAAACACGCAAAATTATTGTCAGACTTTGCAGCAAAAGCAGGAAAAACAGGAAAAGGAGCAGTTGCATGCATTGCAACAGCAAAGATTGGCACAATTGGAGGAACAGGCTCGTGTGAAGGATGTCAAGAAAAAAATCAAAAGTCATAGTAGCAGCAATGCAACTACTGATCGGCCTGATGTCCCCATGGCGAGTATGAGCACAGGACGATTACGAGCACCGTCGAAAATGAGTACTATGACAGCTTCTACAAGACGAAGTAGTATCAGTTTGAAGACAATCGAGCAACAGGGAGATCCAGCGTTGTATGTTTTACGGACGGACAAGGCAGAAGCTCTTCCAGTGGTGATGTTGAGCTGTTTCCTGTTTGCTGGAGCGAATTGTCCGTTCCCACATGTGTTTCGAGGTATACCGAGTTTTGCATTGGCTATGGAGGAGTTGAACGTACAGCTTACACAAGCAGCTCCGGCTGCGTATCCGTCAAAGCTGAAAAATTCGATGAGTACTCGAGCCGGCTTGGGCTTACGACTCACGCCAAGTCATGAGCAGGAGGGACAATTCTTAGGAGCAACTGTTGCGGGATTTTTAAGGGATCAACAAGAGCTCGATCCTGCACTAGTGGATGTTCCTGTTGGAGCGAAACTAGTAAGAGTGAATGGCATCAATGTCAGCGATTCTCCATTTGATCAAGTGCTGATTCAGTTGCGCAGCGTGGGTCTGCCATTGCGCTTGAGATTTCTATACAACCCTCATCTAAATCGTCAAAGAAATAACTCTGTGACGTCGCGGAACAGCGTTGGAACCGCTTCCGAAGCAGAATCACAAAGCGGAAGACAACGAGTTGTATCGAGTGCCAGTGGAGGAAGCAGCAGCGGGAACTCCACCATAAGCCCAGTTGAAACGGGAAAGGCTTCTGTACTACAGGCCGTAGGCTTGACTCATCGCAGTTACAGTGTGGATGCCCCGAGATCAACGTCTAGTCTGTTTGGCTCGGTATTTGGTGATTTATTTGGTGCTGGAAGCAGTTCCACCGCGAGTAAGCCTCCAAGTTCGACTAGCGGGACTAGCGCTAGTATTGTAAGTGCTAGTGGCAAACAACGAGGAGAGACTGCCGATATTGCATTGGGATCGGCACATCATGGGCTGTTGAATAGTGGCGCAGCTTTGTTTTCGTGGGATGATGTGAGTGGAGGGTCCCGTGATCTCATTTCGCGTGGATTCTTTTCATACCTGCCTCCATCATTGCTCCATGAACTACAACAAAAGCGCCGCGCCGAGAGGAAGGCAAAAGCTTTCCTACCCGAGCATGATTCAAGTGACAGTGACGATGACAACGAGAATCAACGATCTGAAGGTGCTAAGGCTATCATGTCCCGCAAGGCGCAAGGTGTGTGGAGCACGGCGACTGGTCCGATGGGCTTATCGCTCGGTGCTTGCAAAATCTGCGATGTGGAAGCAGCAATGTTGGAAGTATCACCATTATTTTTCTCGTCGAGGCTTGAACATCGTGGAAGCGAAAAGCGTTTATGCAAGGGCTTCGTGCTGGTTTCTATCAACAATGAGAGCACATTTGGTGCTCCATTTGCTACTGTGATTAAGCGGTTGCGCTCGGCTTCACGACCTACGAGTTTGTGCTTCCGTTGGTATCAAGATTTCAGCCCATTCTTGGAGACAGAACTCGCAGAGCAACATGGATCTAGTACTCATAGGTCATCTAGTTTGATCAAACCACACGCCCTTGGAGCAAAGGCGTTTGTGAATACTCTAGATTGTGTAGCCGAAGCCCAAACCGATCTCAGCAACAGTCTACAACTCGCACTGATGGAGAACGCATCAATTCGTGATGAAATCAGTGTGCTACAAGATGCGCATCGTGAACTGCGGCTTGCACAGGAGCGTGCCGCCCAGCGAGAGCGAATCCTCCAGGATCGAATCGAGCAGAGCGATCTTGAGATCGCGAAATTAAAGGAAGAAGTGGACGTTCAACGTCAGGAGTTGGAGAAATCGCGCCTTCGAGCACAGGAAGCGGAGATGAACCTCTCAAAGAACAAAAAGGAGTATGAAGTCATGCTGGAAAAAGCCCAGGAGAGCGCCAAGGCGCGTCTTGCTGAGCATGAAGAGCAGTTGGTGAAGGAATCAAACCGCTCGATCGAGAATGCCAACAGACTGGCTGAACGTCGCGCCGAGAAAATGCTGAGGCAGCGGCTAATGAGAGCCAACGCAAGCATGAAGAATATCTGCAGAAGTTAGCAGAGGAGCACTCAGAAGAAGTGGAAAGTCTCATGCAACAAGTGGCAGTGTGGCGACATCAGGTGGAGGTGCTCACGGAGGCTGAGAAACGAAACTATGCGGCGTTGGTGAGCAATGGTGTGAACCCGTACGGAGATTACCAGCGCTCTCGCTTTGGCTACTCGAGCACAGACTCACCGTTTGCAGATCTCAAACGCGGCAGTAGCGACATGCAAGCACCACGTCGAAACCAAAAGAAGGATCAGGATTCGAGTGCAGCCACAGCCGCTGCCACTGCAGCCAAATGGCGCGATGGAAGTCCTGAGGATGACCATAAGAAACAAAACCACGCATTCTCCGGAACTTCAGACCAGTCGTCACAGTCCAACAATGGCACGTTTTGGGATCGCATGGTATCGCTACTAGCCACGGAGTGATCAGATCAAACAAGTGTATGTGGATGAATGTGTCGTGTCTAGCAAAACGGAGCTTTAAATTTTAAGAAGTTTGTGAAGGTTACGTAGGACTTGGCATGGACCTGCACCCTTCAACATGAGAGTACCACAATCCCAGGCTGAGATCATGAGGCCTTCATTCCGAAAGATTCTGAAGATGAGTGTGACCGTCCCAACGAAAACGCTACCAAGTGGTGCGCAGATTCCTGTCATCGGGTTCGGCGCTTATCTGGAGAACGACGTCTCTAACTCGTACAACATTGTGCTGTCTGCGTTGAAGCAAGGTTACCGTCACATTGATACCGCTCAGTTGTATCACAATGAAGCTGCTGTAGGTCAAGCTGTGCGTGATTCTGGTATCCCCCGTGAAGAAATCTTCGTGACAAGCAAATTGTTCCTTACAAACTGGGGTTATGAGAGAGCTCTGGCCAGCATCAAAAAGAGCAACGAGAAGATCGGACTGGGATACATCGATCTGTTCTTGTTGCACGCACCAGGTGATGCTGCCACACGTGCTGAGACTTGGCGAACCGTGGAGGAGCTCCATGAACAAGGCATTTTAAAGGACGTTGGCGTGTCCAACTTCAGTGGTGCACATATTGACAAACTGATGAAGACAGCTAAAGTGAAGCCTTCAGTGAACCAGATCGAGGTGCATCCGTGGCTCACGCGCCCCGAGACGGTCAAGTACTGCCAGGAACACGATATCATTGTGGAAGCTTACTCGCCATTGGTAAAGGGTTACAAGATGAAGGATTCGACGTTGAACGAGATCGCCAGTGAGGTGGGTATCACACCAGCCCAGGTGCTAGTAGCCTTCAGCTTGGCTCGAGACATTGTTCCATTGCCAAAATCTGCCAACACCAAGCGTCAGAAGGAAAATCTCGAGGCGATCAATGTCAAATTGTCGAATGAACAAGTTGAGAGACTTATGGTGTTGGATGAATACTATGTGACGGACTGGGACCCCATTCGCGATGAAGAGGTGTAAATTGGTGAAGTTTGAGATGACATGTTGCAGTTGTTTTACGACTAGCAAATGTTACTGCACGTTCTACTGAAATGAGGTTGAAATATGTCGATGATGAATACAAACGACAAAAAAACTACCTTCTATTATAGTACTGAAGACAAGAAATTGCAAGTCTACTAGAACTGATAGGCAACGAAAAAGCTTATACAAGGAAAAATACGGTAGTGAGCCAAGACAACCATCTTGTTGCCGTAAACGTTTGTGTATCATACATCACATTCCAGTTTCTTTCGCAGTCCCAGTCCCATCTACGTCCCACGGTAACACTCTATAGACATCGATTGGACAAAAAGAAAAACGATGGGAGAGCATCTCATGTGCGCCACACCACACCCTTTTTCCTCTCATACTATCAATTCTCCCAATTCATCACTTCTCCAAACACATTTCCCATATAATCCCTTTCCACACTCCTCCAACTCTATCCTCAATATAACATTATACAGGTCCCTCTCCGTATCTCCCTCTAAAATCGAATGTTGAGTCGTCTTCCCGCAGTTGCATTCTGTCTCTCAACTATTCAGCGTCACTAGTCAGAGCACGAGCCAAAGACTCCAAGACTCCGTCGCCATGATCAAGGTCAAGTGGGACTCCACATATCGTCCAGCTAACGGCACCAGCAGCAGTTCCAATGCCCCAGCACCCTCCGAACGTCCGACCCTCACTGCACTCATGGACGGCATTGTCATCACCAGTAGCAACAGTACAAGCAGCACAGTTGGCACTTCCCGTCGCCCTCCAATGCCGAAATGGGACATGGGTACAATCTCAGAAGACACAATGCCAGCAGCTTTTACTGCAGCTTCAGCAGGTTGGTCTAATGACCACTTTGAACTCACAGAGACTGGGGAAGTGCGAAATAAAAGCACAAAACTTGGAATTTCCAAGAGGGAGATACGGGAACATGGAGAGGAGGTCCTACGAGGCCTTATTGACCATGTTCATACGAGGATGTTGCAGGAATTATTGTTTCTAGAGCAAGCTATTCCACCTTTAGAGTTTGAACGAAGTTCCGTGGAATCAGGTTTTGATCCAGGGGCGAGTAATGCTGGCAGTAGTGTGAGTGCTAGTAGTTCAGTCCGATCTAGTTCATCTAGTATCTGCTCGA
The DNA here is from genome assembly GCA_008079305.1 of Phytophthora palmivora. Classification (NCBI taxonomy): domain Eukaryota; phylum Oomycota; class Peronosporomycetes; order Peronosporales; family Peronosporaceae; genus Phytophthora; species Phytophthora palmivora. The sequence goes on from VOQZ01000998.1 coordinate 308,258, forward strand.
CCAATGACGGCTTTCGCATGATGATTGACACGGATGAACCACGATGCATTTTCCACACGAGCAAGAACTTTAGTGTGGCGGAGAAATTATTGGTTTATGTCTGTTCATTTCGAGGATTGAGTTGTGGCATTTGGAGTCGAAGTGTCTTGTTGAAGGATGGCGTGCAAGTGGGATCCATGTTACCATACTTTCAGAAAGCCATTGCTGCAGGATATGGCATTCTCGTCATGAATCCAAACATGAACACACAATTGATGGTGACGCAAGATGGAACAGTTGAGAAAATGCCGATTCGTGGATCTAGTAATGCAGAAGAACATTGTGATCATGTGTGGCGCAATTATATCTTCCCGTCGGCAGCACACAAGGTGCACTTTATTGCCTATGGTTACGGTGGTGTGTTGGTAACGCAGTTGATTGCCAAGTATCGCTATGAACTCAAGAGTCGACTTGGAAATGTAGCGTTCATTGAGAGCTCACACAAGATCGATCCGTCGTGGAATTCAGGGTTCAAGCGCTTCTTCTCGCAGCACAGTATTTCCTGGTCTAGGTCGGATTTCCCACTTAACACAGAGCTTAGTCGCGATGCGACTGCATTTGCGACGAGCGGTGGTCCCAGCGGAACTGGGACGGCGACGAGCAGTGATGATGCATTTTCTGCTACGGCATCGTCTCCGTCTTCACGTTCTCCTAAGAGTCCAAGTGCTGCGCAGTTGACAGGATTCGGCTGCATCTGCTTGTCTGCAGGACCTTGTGAAGGCGCAAATGAAAGTCCAGCATACACGACGAAGGCGGTGCTGGACACAGTTTTTGCTTTCCTGGCTTCACCCACACCCTACGAGTTCCAGCGCCGGGCTGCTCGTGAATTGCGTTTGAATACGCTTCTGGAGGAGCAGCAGCAAGCTAGAGCGAAGGTTCCTGGTGGACATGGAGTTCAAAACGGACAAGGTGGTCAAGGTGGACATGTTGACAGTGGACGACCTCCTCGGGATCAGCCTACGCGCGCTCGTAAGCAATCAGTGTACGATACAGTGCTAGGTGGTGATGCAGGGGGTGCCGATCGTGAGTTGAAGCCGCGTGAGTACGATTCCTTGACAATTGACGACTTCGACCTACTGCGTGTTGTCGGTCGTGGTGCCTTCGGTAAAGTGATGTTGGTGCGACGAAAGGTGCCACAGCAACAGAAAGGAGCGCGGTTATTAAGTCCACGCACAATGATGGCAATGGGAATGACCCCTCAACAGATTGCAGGTGCTACAGGCGGCGAAAGCGGCAAGGTGTACGCTATGAAAGTGATCAAAAAGGCTGCTGTGTTTGCGAAGAATCAGGTAGAGCATACGAAGACAGAACGACGCATTTTGCAAGGTGTAGATCACCCGTTCATGGTGAAGCTGCGATACGCGTTCCAGAACGAAGCAAAGCTGTACTTTGTGATGGACTTTTACAATGGTGGCACCCTGCACTTCCATCTACGTCGCGCGATGCATTTCGACGAAGTGCGTACTAGATTCTACGCAGCACAACTCGTGTTGGCTATCTCGCACTTGCACACGTACAACATTGTGTATCGCGACCTCAAGCCCGAGAACATTTTGCTGGACGACCAAGGCTTCATCGCGTTAACCGATTTCGGTCTGTCTCATGATCACTTTGATAGCAAGGACGGCATGCAGACCTTCTGCGGTACACCCGAGTACATTGCCCCCGAACTCATTCGTCGCGTACCATACGGCAAAGCAGTCGACTACTGGTCGATGGGTGTCCTCATCTTCGAGATGCTCGCGGGTTACACACCGTTCTATCACGCGAATCGTAAGCGCAACTTCCAGAACATCGTCAAACTTCCGCTGCGGTTCCCGTCCGAGTTTTCCGACGATGCTCGATCACTTTTGCGAGGATTGATCTGCCGTAACCCGGCCAAACGACTCGGTTCTGGTCCATGTGGAGCTCAAGAAATCATGGACCACCCATTCTTCGCTCAAGTGGATTGGGAGAAACTCTACAAGCGTGATGTCCCTGTGCCTTTTAGACCGGTTGTTAAGTCGGACGGTGAAGTAAACAACGTGCCCGAATTCTTCAAGCGACAAGAGGTTGTGGACTCTGTTGTGTCCGATGCGCCTATCGGCAAGAGCCACGTCTTCCAGGGATTCTCGTACACGGATCCGTACAACCTGTGAATTCAGGGGGTCAAGACAGTTTTAGTGAATGGTGGAGGCCGCATTTTTGATGTGCCAGCGTAGAAGAGGGAGAGAAGAAACTAAACCGTGGAGTAAGATATCTAGCAAGCAAGCCACGACCAAGAGTTCAAGTGCACACAACTTCAAACTGGTTGTGCATACATATCTTCAGTCGTAACATGAGCTGCGTTCGTACGATTTAGTTGTTTTTGTTGTTCCTACGATCTCGAGCTAGCATCTGTATGTAGCTCTCTTCGTTATATGCTCGTATATAGCACTTCAAGAAAATTGATAACCAACCAAGAAGAATATCTGACACCTCAACACTGAAAAGAAGACAAAAGTAGAACTTGACAGCTTCAAGGCAGCTGTATACTAGGTCACGTGTTGATACACTCCCGGTGGCAAACCTCTCTTCTTCGCCCGAATCCTCGTCTTGGTTCAGGGTGGGTGCATATTCGCCAAATTTACTGGTTCTCAAGAATCGCTTGTTGTTGGCCATTAACTACTTAGTTGACTAGGTCTGAAGATGAAATCTAGGTGAGCGTAAATTACTGTTTGTAAACCGAATAGCTGTCCGTCTTCTTCATTGGATCGTGGAAAGATTGCACTGACTTGTCCTGTAGAGCAAAATTTTAATAATACGAACGACTTCAGGTAGCATCCACCAAATTACGAAGCATAAAATGACTAAATGACCATCAGCCAGGAAGCCTCCAAATCGTAGAGTGGAAAGTCCCGTCAGCCTGCTCAATCTATTACCATGGTACAATAGCTCGTCATACCATAATCACGTAGCTCGTAAACCAGAATTTCATAGGATTAATACACCATTAATCTATAAATGCCATGGCACAAGTTGTATGTACGATTATGGTATGAATTCTGGATTACGAGTTGTGTAAGCTCGTAGTCCAGAATTCATACCACAATCGTAAGACAATCCTCTTTGTATTTTATAATTAAGTGATATCTCAACAGTGATAACCTCCATTCCCGATGACCAACAATTGACAAAACCAAGGCAAATTCATCTTTGATAATAATACTTGGTGATGCGAAAGCCTTGATTTCTCACTATCCATATACGGAACTATGAAAAAGACTCATTCGGTGGATGATGTCAAGAAGCTCAACAAGAATATCTGCCGATTTCAGGTGTTGGTGAGCCTGGTGTGGAAGCTCTATGGCTTGACGGATGACGGTATCTTGCGAAGAACGAGTGGAGGTTAATTCCACATGCAAAGAATGCTGCACTGCTAAATCCGCTGGCACCACTTAAATGATACAATCCAGAAAGTGATATGGATAGTGCCGTAATACGGACCGTATGCATTTCCCAACGCTTTTTATGCAGTATATAGTTTAGCCTTTATTATTCATTTACGACACATATTGGTGGGATGAGTTACCGGGACTCCTCTGCACTGTGGAGAGGTCATTACAATTCCTCGTTTAAATATTTGAGCTCGTTCCGCCTACCAATTTCAACGACATGCGCTTCCTGTACCTCGCGTTGACCACAGTGGTTCCCTTTGCTACTATCAACAACGATATCGCATTTGCTACTAAGCTTGCATTGAGTTCGGTTATTCATGACACGACGCCCAGCAGACAGTTGGAAAGTGATGAAACGGCATCTGAAGAAAGAAGAGGTGGACGACACCTCCAGTAAAGGTTACAAAAGTAAAACTCGAGTCCGATTCTATCGAGAAGGAGATGAAGAGGATGAATCCGCCGAATTGCCGCCCGGTGCTTACTTCGGTGAGAATTTCGGTGGACCCCACGGAGATGGCTTCTCGGACGTGACAATGGTCAAGTCTGGACAAAAAGTTCTGTCCATCAATCTCCGTGTTGCTGAGCGCGTTGATGCAGTCATACTCACCGTAGTGAGTCCGTCAGGGGGAGAAGCTACCTTATTTCACGGAGGTAATGGTGGCGATCTGAAAACCCCTCTAACATTGGCTGAAGGTGAATACATCACTACCATGGAAGCACACTCGGGTAAACATAACGGGCACATCCGTGTCAAGTACATCAAATTCACCACCAATAAGGGGAATTTCATCGAAGGCGGGACACAGACGGACAGTATTGGAACTGACACTGCTAGGGAGGACTATTAATTGAGTGGCTTCGTTGGCAGAAGCGGTGACGAGCTTGATATGGTGGGTGCCATCTGGACAAGCATTCAACCGGTGGTGTAGACTTGAAACGCGCCATCAGAAGTGTAGATTCTTGTAATTGAGTCCGTCATTTCCTGGTGCTTCCGGATAAATAATCACGAGGTATTTTACTTGCAGTGGACACTTACACAGAAGCAACACATGTCCAAACATATTTTGCTGCGTGTCAACGGACAAGAATGGTCAATTCGGTAAATTGTGATACTGTCTCTCAACCTTGTATTTCCAAAATATTTGGTCTGGTTGGTAATTGCACTGTAGGATCCGAATTGAATAACTGAATTGGCGTTCGAACCTTTTTGTTTTGCTACCTGTACTACCTGTACTGTTCCTGGAGTGATTCAACTTAGGTAAATTACAGAGATGATTCATCTGAAGCCAACACTGGTCAAATATCTCATCTCTGTAACATCTAACATCTCAGATGATAGAGTTCCAAGTGATGACATAATTGACCAGTGTTGGCAATAATCACGTTGCAACGCGTTCCAACGTGTGAAGCTATGTGGCTGTGGCTTACTTTTTAACAACGTGCGAGATTGTTTTTACGCGTAGCTTCGTAAATCCCGCCGCAGCCAATCATCTAGCTCATGTAACAATGAAATGAACCAGGATAAGTATACACGGTGGACTCTCTGTCAAGCGTCGTGATGGTCATCAAACTTAGAATAACAACAATAAGCACTGCATCATGTATGTGAAGACATAGGACGATAGCAACGACGTGAATGGCGTGGCTGCGACCCTAGGACAGCAAGCCGCCTATGAACGATGGACCGTCGGTGTGACGGGGTTACACGAGCACTTTGCTTGGAGCGATGTCCAAATAAAAATTCACTTGATTTATGTGGCCGATTGCTTTTTTCCAGGCAGAAAATTATGGACGAATAAGTCATCTCGATATCCAAGTACCACATCGTGGTTCCGACTGACACTATCGAAGAGATTCACAATGTAACGGGCTAATTGGCCCGTTACCGACGTACACTGTAGAGGAAGCTTGGAAGAAATAACTCTGAGATATATTGATAGACGAGACGGCCTCGACACGTGAGGCCGTCCCTGCCAGTGATGTAAAGTGGGGCTCTGATTAGCCATCGCGCAGCGCGATGGCAACCATGTGACGGAAGCCCGTCACATCACCCCCTGCTTAAGATGAAAAACACGCACGGATCTTGAGGCAGTCGAGAAGAGGCAGAGAAGGAGGCAGCAGCATGGATTCTGCGGCGGGAGCGGATCGAGCGGCCGAGGAGCAAGCGCCAGACGGGGACCGACTGGCCACGTATGAGGAGGTGCTGGAGCGCTGGGCGCTGCACGACTGCAGCGCCGTGATAAACTCGCCTGGCGACGCCGAGATGCAGGAGCTCTTTCGTCGTTGGCATGCCACGCGCAGCAAGCCCGCCACGGTGTCATCCACCGTGACCCCGCAATCGTTAGATCACGCGTGGACCGCGTTCGTTGAGCGCTGGAATACGGAGGGCGCCCGCGAGTTCGTGCGCAAGCTGGAGCAGCGCGAGGCTGACCATGCCGGGCTGTCGCTGAGCGCGCTCGCAGCTCAGGTCTGCGAACTGTCGTGGGGAGCCGACCGGGATTGTTGCTTCGTCCACTTCACCGAGGGCTGCGTCAGTTGTCGCGGGTTCAGTCGACCGCGACCCAGTGATGCAGCGTGGCAGGCGATTCTCGACGAGTACCCTCTCTCCTCCACCGAAGACGGTGTGATCCGGCGATATCAGCGTGCGCTGGCGGAAGCTAGGCGCGGTTCGCGGCCGCGCCGCCTGACAGGCGTGCCTCGTACGCCGTCACGCAGTCCGGAACGTCCGCGAGAAGCACCGCGCGGGGTTCCCAACTATCTGGTATTGGCCCCAGCCATCGGACGATATATTCCCGGTGGGGAGGGACGGGATCGCCGCGGATATGAGCGCCGCGGCCAGACCGCACACGACGGGGAGCAGCGCGGTGATCATCGTGCTCCAAGATCGCCTCCACGATATGGCGGACGTGACCCGCACTATCCACAAGAGGCGCGGGGCCGTCGCGCTGATACCGAGCAGTGCGACCGGTGGGTGGAAGCAGAGGCTGAGCGGCAGCGTCGCCGGGACTTGGGGCGGCTGGAACGGCTTGAGCGGGATCTCGATGATCTGCGTCGGGAGTTGGGGGCGCGGGGGCAGGAGCGCCGCGCCGACAACCAGGACTGGACTGGGTGGGCTCGGCGTCAGTAGGCAAGGTCGCAGGGTGGTACCGACGCAGGCGGCCTACGTAGAACGTAGGGTGAAGACGTAGCGTAGTTGGTAGTTGAAGCTTGTAGGCGTCTCCCATGACTTGTAGTACCTTGAACGGTCCAATATATCGCGGCGCGAGCTTGTTCGCGCCCAGATTCGTGACGAGCGCTGGTGCAATGCCAGTGGTTGAAAGTAACACACGATCACCAACATGGAAACGTTCCATGTTCTTGCGCCCACGACGGTCCGCGTTCTCTTTTTGGCGGTCGACAGCGGCAGCGATCGCGTCGCGGACGAAGCGGGTGACCGACTCCCGCTGGCGCACGAATTCATGCACGGCCGCAGCGTCGCTATGCTGTGGTGCCTCGTTGGGAGCGAAGTTAGCGACATCCACCCCGGTGGGCGCGGCCGGACCTGGAGCAGCTTGGAGTTCGACCGCACGACGCTGGCGCTGACGTGGGCGGATCAGCGCCCGACTGGTCCAAGCGGCGACGTCGTGGGAAGGAGAGGCCGCCGCACGTGCGGCGGCCCGAGTAAGCGGAGTCTGAGCAGCGGACCGTGCGGATGACCTCGTGCTCACCGCGTTCACAGAGGAGTCCCCGTTTATTTCGGGCGTCTCGGCGGGGGCGCCACCAGGGGGAACTGGATCTCCAACGTTGTTGTCTGCTGACGGTCGAGGCGGAGGCGGGCGCTCCAGTCCATGGAGCGCCGGAACACGCGGGTGGCGTCCAAAGTTGACGAAAAATGGCGTCAAGCCTGTCGACGCGTGTACGGCGTTGTTGATCGCGAACTCGACCATGGGCAGGAACGAGCTCCACGAGGGGAATGACGTGGCGAAGCTGCGTAGCACGTCTTCGACAACGCGGTTGGCGCGCTCGGTTTGTCCGTCTGTCTCGGGAGTGACGCGGTGGACATACTCAGCCGCGTCCCCAGTAGCCTAAAGAGCTCTCTCCAGAAGGCAGACGTGAATCGGGGATCTCGGTCCGACACAATCGAGGATGGAATGCCGTGGTGGCGATACACCACGTCGACGAAGAGTGCTGCGGATTGTTGCGCGGTAATCGTAGCCGCGACAGGAGCAAGATGGACCATCTTGCTGAGGCGGTCGACGAAGACGAGGATACCCGTACGCCCACGAGTGTCCCGAGGTAGACCGAAGACGAAGTCCATGCTGACAGACGACCACGCTTAAGTGGCGACTGGGAGCGGACGCAGCGGGGCCTGTGTCGACGGAGCGGGTTTCACGCGTTGGCACGCCTCGCACGAGCGTACCCACTTCCGCACCCACTTGTACATGTGCGGCCAGTAAAAATCGCGAGACAAGGCCGCGAAGGTCTTCTCGCGCCCGAGATGACCACCGCTTGGAGTATCATGGAACTCGTGGATCAGCCGAGCTCGAAGATCGTCGTCAAGGGGAACGACGATGCGGGGGTTGTCATCTTGATCGACGCGAGCGCGAGCACGTGGAGACAGTTTGTGCTTGGCGGAGTCGTTGGGGTTGCGCAGATACTCTATCAGCTCGAAGCAGAACGCGTCGGTCTTGTACGCGTCGGTGATCGAGTCGCGCAGCGGTGTGGTCGCTGTGACCTCAACGGCAGCGACGCCTTCGGCGATACATACGGCGCATTCGTCGTCGTCTTCATCACCAACAGCGTGGCGACCATGCTGCACGTAATCCGGCCGACGCGAAAGTGCGTCGGCGAGGATGTTGGTCTTGCCCGGCTTGTAATGGACGACGAAGTTGTATTCGGAGAAGAGTGATAACCAGCGCGCCATGCGCTGCGATAAATGAGGACTCTTTGTCGCCGTCCGAAGCGAGGCATGATCCGTGTACACCGCAAATGTCTGCTCGCCCAAGAGATATACGCGGAACTTGATCAGGGCGTAGCGCATCGCCAGCAATTCCTTGTCATGGACCGGATAATTCCGTTCCGCGGGTTTCAGCTGCCGTGATTGGTAGCTAATCACACGTTCGCGTCCGTCGTCGTCGAACTGCATCAAGGCGCAGCCGATCGCGAAATCACTTGCGTCGCACACCACGTGGAAGGGTTTTGAGTGGTCCGGGAGCATCAGGACGGACGCGGAGGACAAGGTGGATTTCACCTCGTCGAAGGCAGCTTGATGTTCCGGGCGCCACGACCACGTGGCGTCGGCTTTCAGGAGTTGCGACAGCGGACGGACGGTCGAAGCGAAATTCTTCGAATAGTGGTGGAGATAAGTGGCGAGTCCCAGCCACTGCCGGAGCTGCTTCTGGTCCTGTGGAGTCGGCCATGCACAGATTGCAGTAATCTTCTCCGGGTCGGCACGGACGCCGTCCTTGCTGACGTAGCTCCCGAGCACTGGGATCTCGGGAGCGCAGAAGATGCATTTCTTCAAGTTGGCGTATAGCTTGTTTTCCCGCATCACCTGGAACACCTTCCGAAGGTGTTGAAGGTGGACGTCGATATCCGTCATGCCGCGCGCGGCACGGCTGTGAACGAAGACGCCGTCAAAATAGCTGGGCGCAAACTCTCGATCCGGGCGAAGCAAGTTGGACACCATGCGGTTGAATGTGGCAGGGGCGTTCTTGAGCCCCTGCGGCATCACGAGCCATTCCCACAACATTCCGCTGGGCGTGCTGACCGCAGTCAACGGCACGTCTTCTTCGCGCATCAAGATTTGGTAGAAGCCGTCCATGAGATCAATAGCGCTGTACACAGTGCTGCCAGACATAGTGTCGAGCACCATGTCCTTCCGCGGGATTGGCGTCTGCGCCGGGATGGTGGCGTCATTCAGCTTATTGAAGGCGTGAACGATGCGCCACCCTTCCGTCGCCTTCTTCACACAGAACGTCGGACTGGAGTGTGGCGAGAGACTTTCACGGACGTGGCCGGCTTGCCGGCGTCCTTCGAAGAACGCGTCGATCGCTTCGACTTGGTCACGTGGAAGCGGCCATTGTCGTGTCACGCAGTATTTCGCTCCGGGCACGAGGTCGATCTCGTGCCTGACTCCACGATCCGGCGGCAGTTCAGCCGGAACCTTGGCAGGGAAGATGTCAATGAACTCGCGAACCAGCGGGGCAACTGGGTTGCCGGCGGCCTCGAGTGCCGGCAACGACTGAGCCAAGTAGCGGGCTTCACGGGCGGACTTCGGCTCAGCGCTTTTCGGACGTTCTCTGGTGTCGGATGCTGGGTCACCAGCATTAACATCGACAGCCGCGATGGTCGCGGAGCTGTCCGCGACTATCATGCAAACCTGCTCGATCTCACCTTGTTTCAAGTCGTGGAGGAAATGCTTCCACGACAAGCCAGGTAACCTGGTGATCTCGGATGCATCGCGCGGAGGAGGTGCAACCTCGACGTCCCGCATGCGCGGACTCGTCCCTGTGTCGTCTCCCACCAGGACGGAGATGACCTCAAGACCAGCCTCGTCGGACGCGCTCGGAGTAGCGCGGGATCGCCGAGGTTGGCGGCGACCACGGCGACGGACTGGCCGGGGGCCTTGTTCCGTAACAGGTGATGGGAGGCCACGCTCGACCAGGCCTGCTGTTGACGGGCGCCGAGATAGGGCGTCGGCGCCAGATTCTAGTGGGAGCCCCTGCTCGACCACGTCTTCTTGCTCATAATCACGCGGGAGCCCCTGCTCAACCGCGACCTCTTGCGTATGTTCGCGCGGGAGCCCCTGCTCGACCGCAAGTGGGAGACCATGCTCAACCACATCTTCTTGTTCGTCGTCACCGGAGAGCCTCTGCTCATCCGGCAGTGGGAACGTTTGTTCAATCACATTGGTGTCTTTTGCCGAGAGCCGCTGCTCATCGGGACGTGGGAACCTATGCTCGACCACGTCGGACACGTCTTGAGCCACCTGCTCAAGACCGGCGCAGGACGCGTGCTCGCACGCCGCACACAAAGGGCCATCGCCCATTTCGGGTGCGGCATGGGTCATGGAGTCGGGGTCCATGACTGCAACATGCGACCATTGGTTTAGCGTTCCGCGCAAGAACGCCAGCACTGCATTCACGTCGATGTCACGTGGGCGGACCGTGCCGGTCAGCCAGTCAATCTCGGGCTGGTGACGAGCGAGCCATGGGATGCCGAAGACGCAATCGAACGAGCCACTCAGCTCGATCACTAGGAACTCATCGGAGCTTTGGAATCCGTCAAACTCATACGTGAAGGTCGCGGAGCGCCGCGGCGTACGCCGTGGCTTCCCATCGGCATATTTCACGATCATTTCCCCCGGGCCTTCGCGAATGCGCAGGTCCGCCGGTAACACCGACAAACTCTCGGTGCGGACGAAGTTGTTCGTCGCGCCCGAATCCAGCAAGGCGCGAAGCGGCCGCTTCGCGCCATCAACGTGAACGTTGAGGACGATTAGCCGCGAGTCGCTGCCGGAGGTGGTGGCAAAAAGTTGTGCGCGAAGCACTGGAGGGCTAGGAGGAGGTTCTGCCACCAGGGAACCTTCGCTCCTTTCACGACCAGTAGGGCGCCCCGCACCTACTGGTAGTCGCCGTTTTTTGGTTGCCCAGTCGCGGCGACTTCAGTATTGACCGTGACGATAGCGAGGACCGGAGCCGGCGCGCGGCACACTGCCGCGCGGTGACCGAGCTTCCGGCACCGGAAGCACCGCATCGGCCGGCTGGAACGCGGCGACGACTGGGGCCGCGATGGTGAAGTCGCGGAAGGACGGCCACCACCAAAGTGTTGGATGGCGTCAATCTCCATCGGCTCGGGGCTTGAGGCGGCCGTCGAGGTGGGGCGAAGGGCATCGAACGCTTGCGATGCCACCACACTGTAGTCCTCGCGTAGGGCGACGGTGAAGGCCTCTTCAAGAGTCGACGGGGTCTTCCGGGTCAGGTAGAAACGCTGGTACCCAGCGTTCATGCCGGACACGAAGACATGAACTTGGGTCGTCATGTCCACCGGGTGAGACGTGATGCACGACACGAGGTGGCGCGCGTGCTGGATGTACTCGAGCATCGACATGGTTCCTTGGCGCAGAGACAGGAAAGCTGTTCTTTGGGCGGTCTCATCCTGTGGCGGCTCGAACGCGAGTCGCAGGTCCTGTTTCATGGAATCCATAGTCGGGAAGCAAGAAGCGTCGATCACGAGCTTGCCGAGCGCCCAATCCTTCGCCTTCCCCGTCAACTTTGATAGGAGAAAGCGTGTGCGCGCGAGCTCGGTAGACAGCTGCCGAGCTTCGATTGCGATGTCCACCTCGCAGAACCAGCGCTTGAGGTGAAGGGGACCCTCGCCTTCGCCACCGTAGGTGGAGACATCGAGCTTGACGATGTCGGTCTTGTTCTTGGTCGGCGTGGGAGTCGACACTCGCTGACGGAGGTCAGCGAGTTCACGCGCCATGAAATCCTGGGCGGCCAGGTGTTGCTGCCCCTCAGTACCCGCGGTCAACAGCGTCGTGACGACGCCGTCGCCAGACACCGCCGCGAGACGGTGGAGCGCCTCTCACTCGATCGGAGAAAGATGGGGGAAGCTGGCGTGCTCCAGTGAAGTGACGGACGCGTGAGGCATCGACGCGTCGTTCATCTTAGTCTTGGTCGTTGGACGGAGTACAAAGAGCTACCAGGTGTAACGGGCTAATTGGCCCGTTACCGACGTACACTGTAGAGGAAGCTTGGAAGAAATAACTCTGAGATATATTGATAGACGAGACGGCCTCGACACGTGAGGCCGTCCCCGCCAGTGATGTAAAGTGGGGCTCTGATTGGCCATCGCGCAGCGCGATGGCAACCATGTGACGGAAGCCCGTCACACACAATAGGTAGTTTTCCTTTCACTTCAAAATGCCACCCAAGGTTTCCGCATCGGCAGCTCCCGCAAGAAGAACACCTCCACCTCTGGTAGCCTCAATTATCGGCCGCGATGGAGAAGAACGTACTATCGTTTGCAGTCAAGGGAGCCCTCCATTATTTGCATTATTTGCATTATTTGCATCAACATGGGCAGCTGCAACGACGCCTGAAGGCCCAAAGGTAAATTCAGTTGATGTCATCTCTAGCCTCCACGTAAGGAAACATGCGATAGAGCGTTTCTACTTTATGTAAACGACATTGATTTAGACCTTGGAGCATCTACAATGGACGTCAATAGACCCAACTTACCGGCGCCGAAGTCTATTCGAGCTAAGACGAAGGATAAAATGCCTTTGCCATCTTTGAAGGTTAAACCCAAGACGCTCATTAAAGTCACTTGCGTCACGACTACTGGCACGAATAAGTCCCTAAAGGTAAACTGAAATATATCAAGCGGGGTCAAGCAGGTCCCCATTCAGCTGAAGAAAAATCAGAAGTCAAGAAAGAGATATCATGAATAATTAACCACATGCAGTGGATCAACTATCGCGGCAACGATAGCATTAGCGACGAGGATAGTGATATGATTAGCATGGTGTATTAATAGAAGAAGGTGTTCATAAGCGATCAAGGCGCGTGGGTGCTTGACTCCGGAAGCACGACACACGTGTGGATTGAACGCAGTAGGTTTAATACAGAGACAAAGTCGCATGCGTGTTTCAACGTATGGACGGGCGATATCACGCGAGGCGTGATGAGCGGTAATGTATTAGTTCATTCTATCAATGGCAGAAGCGGTGAGGTCGAAGAATTATGGTTGGAGAATGTGGAGTACTATCGGCTCGGCCAATCCCTTAAGCTTGGGTGTAATGGGGAAGGCAGGTTGGCCACTTTCAACAAATTCGCCTCAAGATAATGGCCGGAAGATTTCCCTCAATCGCGGTGGTGTGCGGTTAAGTTTTGCCACTAGGGTCACATTACTGGCTCAAGATAGTCAGTGCCGAAGGCCTAGCTAGTGGGACGGCAATGTTGACAGTGAACGCGGATGGCAGCCCCCTCATGCGCTGGCACGAACGACTAGGACACCTCAATGTGACTGCCATCAAGCGCGTGATGGACACGGACACTGTCACAGACATGGACATACCAAAGGAGCTGTTCAAGAAGAAATTCGTTTGTCTGAGTTGCATGTCAGCGAAACAAAAGCGACGATCCTGCATGAAAAGCGCAGCAGAAAAGCAAACGAAGGTAAGTTACGAGCGGTAGATGTCGGACACCTGTGACATGGGCAAAACCTTACCTGGTCTGAGTGGATTCTAATAATTCCAGTTGACACAAGACGAAGGTTCAAGGTATAAGTGGTGCTTTCTGTTAAAAAAGAAGAATGATGTGAATACCAATTCCATCAAGTTGATGACAGAGCTATAGCGCAAGGACATCACATTGATACGTTTATCAGCGATGGAGGAGGTGAGTTTTTCAATACGGAGATAAAATTATTTTGTGAGGCGCGGGGGATTCGTTTCGTTCCGATATATTCGTATACACCGGAAGAGAATGCGCTAGTGGAAAAACCAAATGGCGTTTTAGTCAGTACGGTAAGTAAGGTCATTTATGCGGCAGATTTATTCAACAGGTTGTGGCCGGAGATGCTTTCCTACATTGGGGACATCGGCAATATGAGCGCTACTCGGGTAAGTCACCCTCGGAGAAGTTGTTGGGTAAAGCCTCAGATGTGAGCAAGATTCGTGTCGGTGGTTCGGGTTTCATTAACATATGTGACGGCCAAGTACTTGTGAGAAAGCAAATTGAATTCTGATTGAAAATGAAATGCTGCCAACAGCTACTCCTTACGTCCTCGTTCGCCGAGCGCGCTTGCTTCGCTCCTTGGCACGTAGAAGTGCTGTTGGGGTTCCGCTGGTAATGCAACGTTGAAGTTGAAGATGCAATTCGACTGCTAAAGGCACATTAGATTCTGGTGTCAGTGCTGGCACTTGCCTAGGATTCGACAAAGGTTTAAACCACATAGGAAGTGGATCTGGGGAATCCTGACGCCAGCTCTGACGCCAGCATTCATACTTTATATCTGTCCAGGAGGTGAAACTGTATCCGTTTGATGACCACCGCCACAACATACCAAAGAAGAAAACCAAGTTGAGCATGAAGGCAGAACCTGCTTTACTGCTCGGATTTGCACAACGATCGTCTGGATATCGCTTACTACAGTTAAAAACAGCGAAGTTAGTGGAAGTACGAGATGTGTGTTTTACGAGGATATCACAAAAAACAAGCAGTTAGAAGTTCGTTTCGGAATGGTCAACAGGCAAACTATAAGTACATTCTTTTGTTCCACTGCCAGTGAAATATGTTGCAAGGAGATCGTACAAAAGGCGGCTCCACTCGCGGTGAATGAAAATATACCGAGCAACGCAGCAATAGTAGCTGAAAGCAGAACGAGTTTCTTGGGCGTCTCATCCTGCAGTAGTTCCTGTAGTTATGGGTCAGAGCCTGGAGATGACATGATGCAGGATGTGGGGGTGAACGCACCACTACCTGGCGAACCAGACATGGTCGATGCCGCAGCCCCAGATCCGGCACAAGTGGACGCGGCGTAAGGTCAAGCAGTGTGACCACAACGACGATTTGGGCAAGGGCTGATTCGTAGACAGACGCGGAGACAGCATCAAGCTGCAGCAGTGGCAGCAGGGCAGCAACAAAATGTGATGGCGTCGTCAAGCTACTCTTGCTCTTTACTGTGAGCGAGGAGCCAAACGGTACCATCGAGACTGAAGAACTTCCAACTTACCCTAAAGGTACGCTGCATTTTTTTCTGATAACTATAGCTGTCTGACTGTACTATTTTAGGCCATGTGTACGCTGCTCAGACTAAGGCCTGGATGGTGCACGAGAGTGGAATTTCTACTTACGCTCACTGCTACAATACCACGATCTCTTCTGCTTGTTGATAATTTAGAGTGTCACATATCCCGCGTATAGTGCAAAGAGCAGTCACTCTGTCGGATTGCTTTTGCTGGGTGATTATTGCAGGCGATTGCCCCTTCGCTGATAATATCTTGCCCGGTGGTGCGTCAAAGTAAACTCCAGTCTCGTCACAGTTCATACCCTACTAGCAGTGTATGCATTGTGATTGGCCTATAACAATTGCGAACTCATCTCGAACTGTTTCTATGTCTTCGAGTTTTCCTATTCAAAAAGCGATAGAATACATCGAAGTTTGTCGGTTATACATTAGTTTTATAGCAGTAGCAACATAGTGTGCATGTTACCTTCAAACCGTGCGGAGTATGCTGCACGAATCCATACCGGGATGCGAAACGGCGAAGTAACCTGAGCTAATATTCGTATCCCGTGGATGTGTCCTTCTCCTTGATGTAGTCCTCCACCCACACTGAGTTCTCGTCACGTATGTGCGAAGCCATGAGAGACGCTGTGAGGGACCGGCTCTCCCGCCGAGTGTCCTTCATGAATGGTATGAGCTCCACTCTAAAGGGAAGCATCTGAGCACACCCGGGTGCTCGCGAAAGCGTTTTCTCGCTTCCCCTAAACGCGAATATGTCCTCCTTCTTTTTTATCCAATTGTTTAGAGTCCACCGCGGGATTTTTTTGCGACCGAGCGGCTTCACGCTGACTGAGACCTTGATAGAGTAGCGCATACGAATTTGTTTTGGCTGGGCGAACAACTGGTCGATTAGAGCGTCAACAGCAGACTCCTCTTCATTCTGCAGAACCGTGTCGGCGCTGGGTTCCTGCGGGGGCTCCGAGGGGGGGGCGCTGGGGAGGGTCGGCTGCTGGTAGCATCTTACGAAGTTACAGCCACATAAATAGCTTTTAAATCGTGGTGTAATTTCAGAATAGGATTGGTTGATCCAATAGACACGCACTTGTCTATGCCGGTTTTATGGTGCCAGGCAGTTTGTTTGTCGGCAGTTGCATTATGTCCGTTGCTGTATGCGGTTTGCGAAAGACAGAGGATCACTAGTGGATCTTCATTGACAACAAATACCGCATACGTCCCGTGTCCTTCATGATGATCTTTAGCCGCAATGCCTCAACCACCGCGTCTATGTCGCTTGAATTGACGATAATCATCATGATGTCTACATACACCGTTACTAGCACATTTCTGACACCGAAGTATTTAATGTAAAGAGACACACCATGTGCACATCGCGCGAACCCAAGTTCCTCAAGATAAGCGTGGAATGTTTGATACCATATTCTCGCTGCTTGTGTTAAGCCATAAACTCCTTTCTGCAACCAGCAAAACCGTCCCGTGGCATCATCGAACTCCCAGATTTCTTCATGTCCGTTAAGCGGACTGTTCAAAAATGCTGTTTCGACGTCTACGTACCTGGCATCCAGACCCTGCACTAGGGCTATCAGGAGCCGCCAAAGACATTTTCCATGTAAATTACAGCGATTTGGGGCACAGTCACGTCGTATTGTAATGTGTTAGCGAGGCCGGCTCGAGAATGGAGCTGGACGGAGCCCCCCATGGGCGTGGTGTGGTGGGTTCGCTTGTGCTGCTTGTAGAGAATTACAAAATGACTGACTATCGCTACGACTTCTGCACTACGTTGCAGGAATAAATACATCGTCGTGGGATCTTGGCGAGGACGATACTCTAAGTTTGGTATTTTGGTGACATCGCCTTCTAAACCTCGAAAACATGTTTTCCTTCGCTTTGCTCAGGAAAACTTCGATTTCCATGTAAATTACAGCGATTTGGGGCACAGTCACGTCGTATTGTAATGAGTTAGCGAGGCCGGCTCGAGAATGGAGCTGGACGGAGCCCCACCGGTGCAGCCGGGCTAACACGTGACAATGCGCCGTTCGTCATTTTGGTGGCGAGAGACTTCGACACCAGGTCGTTGATCCGCGTGTAGCGCTCGTAGGTATCTGACGACCATCTCCCAAACAGTTTGATCGTAAGTCGGTCTACTCCTGCCGAAAACATCGCTGTAGCGCCGCCGCTTCTCATGGAGTGTGTACCAAATTGAGTTGGATCCGCTCCTATCGACTCGGCGGCAGATTTGATCGCATTTGAGAGGCTGTTTGCTGCCAAAACTGTGCTGGAATCAACAGAACACAGAGCTAAGCCGGGTCCTTCTTTTGTCACATGCCGCTTGAGCTCCCACGCAGCTAATACTGGACACAGCCATTTTGAATCTGATCGATGCAGCGTACGAGAGGTGCTGGCGCCTACTTGATCCGTTTTACTTCCCCGGAATTTGATGGTTACAGCCACGGCATCTTCAAGGCTTGTAGTTGTAGATCCACAGTCTCTCAAGAATGTCACGTCTGCAGCTTGAACGATATATGGTTTCACTTTCTTGCCATCGGCAAGGTACTCAGATCGTCGGAGCATAAAGAAAAAGCCCACGACCGCAGCCCCCCAGAGACCGCGGTCGTGGGCTTTTCTAAAGTCGAGTTGTTGGCGCATTGCTTGGAGAATTTCCTTGGTGACCGGTTGTTTCTGTTTCAGAGGCGGCGACAACCTTTGCATCCCGCGCAGAGCCATCTCGTGTCCTGCATGGAGACCAACGGAGTATCCTCGATCGCGCTTATGATACCACGCAATGTGGTTAAGTGCGGACAAAACGGTGCCGGTAGCGAGCGTCTGTCCGGAAGTTGTCCCTGAGTACCAGTAATTGATGGCGAACAAGATGAGTTGGTAAGAGTGTTGTTGCACGTTTTCGGGTAACCACTGGGGGTATCCGCGTTGTGCACACCAAGACGACCATCTTTTCTACGTAGCTTCGTACTTAGGTCTTGAACCTGGGGCCAATGCGTAGGATTGAAGCTGTGTGAGAAGTTGATGTAAATCTTGCGGATCACTGCCGGCACGGGGATCTGCGACCACATAGACGAGAGGTTAGACCAGACTTTGGCGTGATTTGGTGTCCATGCTCGGGATCCCGCGTCTGCCATACTATTGATCGCTCCTGGGAGGTGTCCACAACTGAGTCGGACGCCGTATATGGCTTCGGCGAGTCCGATGGCTCTGTTAATTTCTTGAGACATACAATTCTGACTTGAAGCTCGATTCGTCCAAGATATTGCGGTTGTGTTGTCGGACCATACCTGGACGTAGGTTAATCCCGAAGGTGTCTTTCCTTTCCAGACTGGTCCAAAACACCAAACAGCAAGAGCCATGCAGAACTGTTCCCTTACGTTAATATTGAATCCATCAGTTCCCTGGGCTGACTGAATTAGGTTTTGCTCATGTTCGTCGAACTGGACCTGGATGAACTGCTTGTTGGCTGGGTTCAAGACAGCCAGGCCGGAGTTGCTTGCGTCCATATAAAGATGCACATCGGGAGATTGGCTTTTCGTAAATTGAGAAAGCGGTAGGTTCTGGAGTTGTCCTCTGGACAGGATAAGTTCAAACCATTGCAAATCGAGCCGCATCGTCTTGTCCAGCAAAATTGTTCCATGTCGAGGGGCGCTAAGGCTGGAGTGGTGGAGGTGCTGGTAGAAGGCCTTTGCGGGATGAATGCATAAACAAACGTGTCGTAGACTTCCGATGACCTGTTGTAATTCCGTTTTCGTCACTCGCGTTTTGAGTTGCAGATTGTGTACACGGTCAAGAGCCTTAAGTATCTTGTCTTGTGGCATCGAGATCGTGCGTTCTACGGTGTCAAAAATTAGCCCAAGAACTTGTAAACGAGTCTCCCAGGTGGAGAATTTCTTGTCATTGATTGCCGCCGGGCCCAGGACCGCTAACATCGCGATACGAAGAGTTTCGTTTGCTAGCTGAAGCCGATTTCCTCTGTCTGGCTCAACCATTACATGGTCGTCTACTCATTCATATGGGTAGAAAGTGTCCTGGTCGGTTGAACTGGGGTCCATCGATGCCGGGCTTTCACGGCCAACTAACCATGATATCGCACCGCCGATAGCGCCATAGTATGCCGGAGAACTAGTCCACCCAAAAGGCGCTGATAGATCGATGATGAGTACGTTGTGTTCCGGTATGGTAGCGGCCATCCACCGAACGTGTCCACTGCCCAGCATAAGATGTCGAAAAGCTCCTTTAACATCTCCTTTCATGATTCGAACCACCTCGTCTTTGTATTTGAGATGGCACCACTCGATCCGTTGTGCGATTTCAGCTACCGTTTTGTAGTTGAGTTCGGGGATGCCGTCGGAAGATGAATGATCGTTTGTAGAATGCCCTGATCGGAAGGACAGATCATGAATAAGCCGGATTTCGTCTTCTGGGTTGCAGTCCTTCTTTTCTACTGCTCCGAGAGGACTGATTTGAATATCTTTCCAGATTTCAAGTACAGCAATGTTGAGTACGAGGTACGCGTCTTGGCCCGTTCGAATTGCTTTAATTACTGCGTTCAGGTGTTTTGACGCGGATCGATGATTTTTGATAGCTTTTGTTTGATCGGGCTTGGGAATGTTCCAGGATGGTTGGATCCCATTTCGTGCCATGTCTTCAAGTAGACTGCTGTGCTTGTAGCCGTCAAGAAGGCGCTTCAATCGCCAGGGTTCCCAAGCTTTGGTCGGTCGAGGATCGTGATCGGTCTGGCCCCGTATCAGTTCGGTGATCTCTGGCAGGGTTAGCTTATGCTTGAGGGCCAAGATGGACACAACCCGTTGTTTTTCTCCGTTTAGTTGATGTTTGCCGTTTGGTTGGCGTAATGGTACTGATAGAGGCGGTCTGATGCCCAATTTCTTGCATGTATCGTTCAGCATGTTGGTCCGTACTGCGTTGGCCATATTTGACACGTGTTGCAATTTCTGGCGGACGGCTTCCCATGACGGGCATTTGGAGATACCAAAAGCGTGATCTTCAACGTGAACCTTACCGGTTGAACGGGGTGTGACCTGCTGGCCACCAGCCAAATGCGTTGACCGGAGAGAATTTAGCTCGACGCTCTTCGATATGTTCGAGCGGACGGAATAATGCTCAACGCCACCCTGAATCGGCGAATGGAGGGGTATTTACTCGACGCCGACTCGAATGGTAGGACGGAGGGAGTTTTGCTCGACGCCTACTCGAATGGTAGAACGGAGAGAATTTTGCTCGACGCCTACGTGGTCGGTAGGACGGAGGGATGGCTGCTCGACGTCTACCGAGTTAGTAGAGCGGAGCGGCAGGTGAGTAGTGAAGTCCGAAGATGAACGTGCCGGATCAAATGCAGGTTTACGGGGAACAGTCTCGGACCGTGGTGTCACCGATGTGACAAATTGTACAGTAGTTTGGCATGTTGCCAATGTGGCATTGGCGCGTTGCGTCCATTGTTGTATTCCATTGCAGAGCGGACTCTTTCTGCCTGGAACGCATCAATTGTCCTCGTACTTGGAGTTTACCCCACCGAATTTTCGTCGAAGATAATTTTTGAGCTTGTCCGTCAAGGCGGCTGGGAAGAAATGAACTCGGTTTGGAAAAACGCAGGTGTCTGGGTCGCTTGACGAACAGCCCTTCTTGGACAAGTATTTGAGGCACACTTGCTTTCCTTCGTGTTTGGGGATGAACGAAGCCGCTCCGTCTCCTTTTCGACCAGTGTGACTTCGTGATCGCTGCTGTGGACGTTCGCTCTTTTGGTCACGCGATGTGGTGTCATGAGCCGATTGTAACGCGTCCATGCGTTCTCGTTGAGAAGCGAAGAGGATACCTTGAAGTTCCGGGTTAAACGGGTTCATTGCTGCAGCGACTTGTTGGCGAGTTGATGACATGTTTGTGACGTCCATGATAACCGCGTTACGGTAGTTCTCAAGTTGAGAATCAACCCACAGAATAAGTGTCGGAAGCTGGTCTTGAGGCCACAGATTTCTCGCTCGGAGAGAGCCAAATAAGGTATAGATTGCCAACGCTAAATCTTGGGTAGTCGGATCGCACAAGGATGCACAGTACTGCTGGAATCCTATGGCGGCGGCCATCACATCTTCCCACGACGATGGGTCAGAAGCTGGGATGAATTTTGCGGAAACCGAGAAGTCGCTCATGCTGATGAAATTGTCGCGTTGCCGACGAAGTCGCTCAATCTGCTCGACGGGAGTAAAGTGAAGAATAGAAAGACCCCGTGACCCAAATTGGAAGTCAAAGGCTCGGGTGGATACTCCAGGATATGCCCACATAGTGATCACCTCGTTGGACACCATCGACTCAACCAAAACAGAGGCTGACTTACCTTTGTGAGCTTCAGCGGTAATGCGCTCGTGGATTCGGCGTTGTTCAAGCGAGGGATTGAAAGTAAACTTGCTGCGTTTGGCGGGTGGGAATTCTTCCTCGATTCGGCTTGGTAACGGCGTCGTGTGCGCTACAGTGGCTGACCGCCTGGCGTCCAGGTGATACGGGAGCAAATCGGGCTTGTGAAGGCGAATTAGCTCTCGGATCTCATGCTCATAAGAGTTTTCGTGTTCCATTGGAGCCGGCGCTCGGTTGGTAGCTGCCACGGGGATGCTTGGAGCAGCATGAGATGCTGTGTCGCCCTGACGACGTTGGCTGGACAGCTCATTCGCCAACAGCGCTTCGGCAACGGATACTTCATCAGCGGCTGTTTCGACTTCATCGTCGACAACTGTAGGATCAAAGAAGTTAGAAGTGTTGCTAGCTGTGTTACGGACAGGAATTCTGATGCTTTGATCAACTCGTCGAGGTTGGCGCTCAAGAGGTCGAGACGATGCAACCTCCGAGGTCGGTCGCTGGCAGAACGATGATCCAAATGCATGTTCGAGTTGTGGTGGTAGAGGAGCA
Source organism: Phytophthora palmivora (assembly GCA_008079305.1). Taxonomy (NCBI): domain Eukaryota; phylum Oomycota; class Peronosporomycetes; order Peronosporales; family Peronosporaceae; genus Phytophthora; species Phytophthora palmivora. The sequence goes on from VOQZ01000998.1 coordinate 330,361, forward strand.
TTGCCGTCAACATAGTAAACATAATTGATCACGTGTTGTAGCGAAACACGGGTTTGTATGCCCGTACGTGCGTCCGTCCACAGTATCAAACAGTCGTACGCCGGAGAAACATGGATGTTGTGGTCCCGCATCAGTTCTGCCACCGTTGGTGGGCTTTGGCTAGGATTGGTTGGATTGATGATCGTGGTAAACATTGCTTCGTGGACTCGTTCAAGGGCTGGGTAATTCCAGTCGTCGGCAGAGAACTGTTGACACCCCATCGTCATTGCAATCACTGGATAGACTTCCCCACAAATGGCATCCAAGTTGGCTTGAATAGGACCGAGAGAGGTGGAGATGATGAGGCCGGCACTGGAATATCCCGTTACCTGGCCGTATCGATATTCCCCTTCTACCAGTGCACACACCGCCTTTCGTACCCAAGTCCCAAGCTGAAGGTCACCTTCAGCAGGGATGTTAACCCTTCGAGAAAGTGCTATTTCCCGGGGAAGCTTGAGCGTTTGAGCAGCACCATTAGTAGGCTCGTCGGCTTGGACAGAGACCGTATTGCCGCGTGAGCTCTTCACCTTAGAGTAGGTTGGAGTCGTAATCGCCCCATTGACGTCTTCCGGAAAGAGAAGGAGGGTTGTACCGCGCGGCAGAGTAGCAGGGGGCATCTTCTTCTGTTGGTGGCCCTGGGTCTAGTTGGTTCGCTTGTGCTGCTTGTAGAGAATTACAAAATGACTGACTATCGCTACGACTTCTGCACTACGTTGCAGGAATAAATACATCGTCGTGGGATCTTGGCGAGGACGATACTCTAAGTTTGGTATTTTGGTGACATCGCCTTCTAAACCTGGAAATCATGTTTTCCTTCGCTTTGCTCAGGAAAACTTCGACGCCATAACTCGCATTACTGGTGAGTAAGTGTCCCAGCATTCGTATCCAAAGTGTTGTTTAAAACTGTGGATCACCAGTCTCGCTTTTTATCGGACAATAATATTGTTTCCATCCCGTTTGATACACAATACCCAGTACTTTGACTAGTTTTCCCTGTGTAGACTGAGATCTGTTCACCATTTTCCAAGTTCCTTCCTTGATCAGTGATTCCCACTCGGCTTTTATCGCTTCTCTCCACTTAGCTGATCTCATTGCTTGTCCACTGAGACGGACATTCGGTCATATTCTACTTCTATTGAAAGGCAAAACTACCTAGTCGAACATTCATCTGTCTTCTCCGCGTATCTCACCGACGCGGATCTCCATTTTGTTGTTGCCCTGCTGCCACTGCTGCAGCTTGATGCTGTCTCCGCGTCTGTCTACGAATCAGCCCTTGCCCAAATCGTCGTTGTGGTCACACTGCTTGACCTTACGCCGCGTCCACTTGTGCCGGATCTGGGGCTGCGGCATCGACCATGTCTGGTTCGCCAGGTAGTGGTGCGTTCACCCCCACATCCTGCATCATGTCATCTCCAGGCTCTGACCCATAACTACAGGAACTACTGCAGGATGAGACGCCCAAGAAACTCGTTCTGCTTTCAGCTACTATTGCTGCGTTGCTCGGTATATTTTCATTCACCGCGAGTGGAGCCGCCTTTTGTACGATCTCCTTGCAACATATTTCACTGGCAGTGGAACAAAAGAATGTACTTATAGTTTGCCTGTTGACCATTCCGAAACGAACTTCTAACTGCTTGTTCTTTGTGATATCCTCGCAAAACACACATCTCGTACTTCCACTAACTTCGCTGTTTTTAACTGTAGTAAGCGATATCCAGACGATCGTTGTGCAAATCCGAGCAGTAAAGCAGGTTCTGCCTTCATGCTCAACTTGGTTTTCTTCTTTGGTATGTTGTGGCGGTGGTCATCAAACGGATACAGTTTCACCTCCTGGACAGATATAAAGTATGAATGCTGGCGTCAGAGCTGGCGTCAGGATTCCCCAGATCCACTTCCTATGTGGTTTAAACCTTTGTCGAATCCTAGGCAAGTGCCAGCACTGACACCAGAATCTAATGTGCCTTTAGCAGTCGAATTGCATCTTCAACTTCAACGTTGCATTACCAGCGGAACCCCAACAGCACTTCTACGTGCCAAGGAGCGAAGCAAGCGCGCTCGGCGAACGAGGACGTAAGGAGTAGCTGTTGGCAGCATTTCATTTTCAATCAGAATTCAATTTGCTTTCTCACAAGTACTTGGCCGTCACATATGTTAATGAAACCCGAACCACCGACACGAATCTTGCTCACATCTGAGGCTTTACCCAACAACTTCTCCGAGGGTGACTTACCCGAGTAGCGCTCATATTGCCGATGTCCCCAATGTAGGAAAGCATCTCCGGCCACAACCTGTTGAATAAATCTGCCGCATAAATGACCTTACTTACCGTACTGACTAAAACGCCATTTGGTTTTTCCACTAGCGCATTCTCTTCCGGTGTATACGAATATATCGGAACGAAACGAATCCCCCGCGCCTCACAAAATAATTTTATCTCCGTATTGAAAAACTCACCTCCTCCATCGCTGATAAACGTATCAATGTGATGTCCTTGCGCTATAGCTCTGTCATCAACTTGATGGAATTGGTATTCACATCATTCTTCTTTTTTAACAGAAAGCACCACTTATACCTTGAACCTTCGTCTTGTGTCAACTGGAATTATTAGAATCCACTCAGACCAGGTAAGGTTTTGCCCATGTCACAGGTGTCCGACATCTACCGCTCGTAACTTACCTTCGTTTGCTTTTCTGCTGCGCTTTTCATGCAGGATCGTCGCTTTTGTTTCGCTGACATGCAACTCAGACAAACGAATTTCTTCTTGAACAGCTCCTTTGGTATGTCCATGTCTGTGACAGTGTCCGTGTCCATCACGCGCTTGATGGCAGTCACATTGAGGTGTCCTAGTCGTTCGTGCCAGCGCATGAGGGGGCTGCCATCCGCGTTCACTGTCAACATTGCCGTCCCACTAGCTAGGCCTTCGGCACTGACTATCTTGAGCCAGTAATGTGACCCTAGTGGCAAAACTTAACTGCACACCACCGCGATTGAGGGAAATCTTCCGGCCATTATCTTGAGGCGAATTTGTTGAAAGTGACCAACCTGCCTTCCCCATTACACCCAAGCTTAAGGGATTGGCCGAGCCGATAGTACTCCACATTCTCCAACCATAATTCTTCGACCTCACCGCTTCTGCCATTGATAGAATGAACTAATACATTACCGCTCATCACGCCTCGCGTGATATCGCCCGTCCATACGTTGAAACACGCATGCGACTTTGTCTCTGTATTAAACCTACTACGTTCAATCCACACATGTGTCGTGCTTCCGGAGTCAAGCACCCACGCGCCTTGATCGCTTATGAACACCTTCTTCTATTGTACGCGACGTTGAACATCGGGCCAAAATGTAGGAAGGTATAAGTAGTACATTTTGTAGGAAAACCTATATCGACATTTAGATATAGGGTAATTTTGCGGATGTACTCAGTCATCGACTGTCCCAGCTTGTGCGAGCACTAAAACAGCTGGAGCTTCAGCAGCATGACATACGAAAAGTCACGCTGCGTATAGGATGACACGAGCGTGTCCCACATCTCTTTCGTTGAGGCACCTAGGAAGTGGCATGATTCTTGGAGGCCCCGAAGGATTATAGCCCGCGCCAAACGGTCGTGTCTGTCAAATATTGCTTGCTGATCTTGGTCCGTGGCATGGCGCACTTCAGTACCCGTCACCACATTCCATGCTACTCGATCGGTCATGTATAATTCCAGCTCAACTTTGTAGAGCTCAAACGTCCCTTCGAAGAGCGGGGGCTTACTACTGCCGCGGGATCGATGCAGCTGTCCGTCCACCGCTCCGCCACCAATCACAGCTCCAGCGATGGCGATGTTCTCATTCATTTGAACTGGTTGATCTCAAATGCTTCGCACACTCAGTTCGCACGTAAGCCTTGGGCTCATAATCTAGCAGCTTTAGTGCTGCGAGTGAGTGGCAAATGGAGGTAAGAAAGACACTTGTCGGTTGCAGAGTAAAACCCAAAGTGATTATTCAACACATACGTGCCGAGCATGAGGAAGAGAGGTAAACCTACACGTCCCTTTGACAACACAGTCCATAAAATAGATCTTGCGAGTCGACTCCTGCCATCTATGTAGGACACGACCAGGACATGAGTGACGATGAGAGAGTGACGAGTGACCACATCAAGTTTCAGCTCTCATATCCGCTTTGTAGTGGTAATTCAAATAGTGATAGCTTCCAGTCCCGATGGCCATCAGTTGGCAAAACAAAGTCAACTTCAGCTTTGATAATACCTGGTGATGTGAAATCCTTGGTTTTTCACTATCCATACTGAACAATGGAAGTAACCCATTGGTGGATGATGCCAAGAAGCCCAACAAGGATATCTGCCATTTTTGGGCGTTAGGGTTAGCCTAGCAGTAAGCAAGAAAACCGCTATTCCACGCAAGTCCACTTGTACCACTTAAATAATACAACCCCAGATAGTGATGTGGATAGTGATAATTAGTCCACTCCTAATGCCAACACGTCAAAGTGGAGTTTGACAAAGTAGTACTGACTCGAATCTTCGGGGTAAATGGATGCCCGTTTCACTCGAATTTCTAGGCTAGGATTGGTAGATGTACCATATTCATTTTTCTCTCTATAGATTTATATTAGTTTTTAGCCTTTATTATTCATTTATATTGATGAATATATTTGACAGAAATAAAAAATTCCCTTGATATGATGTGATTGTCTGACTTGTGAACTACTAGTGAAATACAGATAACACTGTGGAGCAGAAGCTCACACACTCAATGGGCACAATGCAGGAGCGGCAAATCTACTCAGAGGTTTTTGTATTAGTTAGCTTCTATGACCTGAGGACTAACTGCTACAACACACTCTTGTCCTATCGCATGTAGCCTCCCCTTTCTCGCATTAAGTTGTCGTACTGTGCTGCTCAACTGTGGTAACCAGTACAATTCACAACAGTCTTAAATGTGACATTTGTTCTTTCTCCTTCATTCGTGAAGTTCCCAGCACAAGCAATGAAGTCGTTGACGTGTGTGGTGGTCGGAGACGGGAGTTTCTTCGTGGTGGAAATTGAAGAGCGCAAGAAGGTTGGAATCTTGAAGAAGATGGCCAAGGAGGAGAAAATGTACAACCTCCCTGTGGACCAATTTACGCTATACGTCGTGAAGAAGGGCGACAACTGGATGAAGACGAACAATCCTGATGTGACGATGTTGGAGAATGGCGAGGTTCCCAAAGGGGTCAGTGATATCATGAAGAAGAAGGAAAACAAGAAGGATCCGAGATATCGAATCGGCAACATTACGTTCAATTTCTAGACGAATACGATGCTGGGGAAGATGAAATCCACGAATCCGTGGCCGTTACGGGTCAACAGCATATTGGATCTTCCAACAAAGAAACCCATCCAACTGGCAAAAGAAGATGGGATAAACTGAACAATTATTTGACAACAAGAAGGCAAAGATCAAGGATGGCGAGTCTTCTACGGGCTACACTTACGTATTGTTCCATGAAGTCTTCACAATAATGCGGCGGGTGAGTACAAGCAATTTACGCAGGCCATTGGAGTAGACAACATTGATGTGCTGTACTCGTACCTTCTCGTCGCGACGAAGGCGTTTGGAGAAGTCGTGACTGGTGCAGAATCGAAACGACTGTACTACATTGCTCCTGTGCTTGCCTGTGTGTGCGCGCTTTTCGACGAAGACGTCCAGATTCTCGCCGAGAAGAGCATTGTGGGGAAGCGAGTACATGGAGATGGGAAGTTTGAGTTCATTATTAAACGCGGCAGCAAACTTTTTTGCATCGTCGAGGCGAAGAAATGTGGCATGCAACAAGGTCTCGCGCAAGCCTACGTTGGAAGTGAAGTACTTTCGGATGTCGAAGGATTGCCCACAGTTTGCAACATCGTCACGAACTACGAGTACTGGTGGTTCATCAGAATCATGGATGAGAGTGAGAGAGTCGAGCGCGATTTTGCAACGGTAAGTTTGCCCACAGCATCCCAACGCGAGTAGCAGTGAAGGAAATTGCTGAGAAGATCTATGGAATGCATCAGAGGACGATTAGCTGCTCACCATTGGTGGATGCAAGTTTGTCGCACAACCCGGGGTGATCCGGAAGCGGTAAGTTGTAGAATGATCGATTGAGCTAGGACAGTTAAACCTCTCGCTAACTAGTCTCCTTAGGCGCCGCCTGGCGACGCCACTCTGTCCTACGCTCCATGTCCAGTGTCGTAATCGCCGACACGATTCAGCATGCATTGCCATCATCACGCGCTGCCATCAAGCAGCGAGTCATGGCTTCTCCTAATCCCGTCGGGTGTCCGTAGCTGGATGTTCCACGAGTCATCATGACACTCGTCCGGCATCTTCACCAGCTCGTGACGGCAGCGCGTCTCGGCAGCAACATCAATCTTGACATGAACTCCGTGACACCGCCCCACAAAGATCGGACTCACGAGATCATTCCAGCTGATGTAGAAGCTCCGAGTCGGCAGGGTCTTGGACATACTCGGTTACTTTAGCTGGCACGTCCTTGAGCATTGACGCGAGTGATTCCCATGAATCCTCCACGTCCTGCAGACCGCACCATGATACCAGCAGCTCCCAGCGCTTCAGCACAGCATTATAGCGGTGTTCCTTGATAGCGTTGACACCCAGCAGAATTCCTTGCTGGGTCGTGAACTCTAGAATGTCAGCAGTGACATTAAAGTCCTTGTCCGCATAGTATTTGAGTCGGGTTCCGTGGACTTCGAACTCACGCGCCGTCACCAAGTGCTTGATCACAAACGAGTGTGGTCGGGTGCGAACGATTTGGAACGGGCCCACCCATTGCTCAAGCAACTTGTTGCTTGTCCGGCGTTGATCGACTCCCGACCATAGCACAAAGTCGCCCACATCGAAGTTGCAGGGCGTGCCTCTGTGAGCCGCCATGTCTTGCAACCGCTTGCGTTCCTTCAGGTCCAGTACTTCTTTGTGTAGCTCATGTAACGAATCGCACAACTTGTCCAACAGGTCCGCTGACTGGTCCCAAGTTGATCTCCAAAACTTCCTCTCGACCCGACATTGGTCGCACGATACTGTCCAGCGCAGATGGTGCAGGAAGACCAGTGAATAGTTCAATCGGTGCATGGCCGTTTAGCGAGCGCACAGGCGAGTGATTCAAATTTGCCTGTGCAACAGGCAGCAGGTAGCTCCACTCATGAAAGTCCAGACCATGTTCAATGAGCAACGCACGTATCACCTGCAGGATATCCTTGTTGAGCCGCTCCACCGTCCCATTTAGCCACGGCGAGTAGACAGGTGAAAACCGCAGCTCGATCTTTAGGCGAGAGCACAGTAGCTCGATCGTGTGGTTTCGGAAGTGTGTCCCCTGATCGGACATAAGAAACTCAGGGCAACCAAATCTCTTGTACCAGTCCAACAGTGACTCCGCTGCCACAAATGTTGTTTGTGATGCACAAGGAAACAACTCACAGTAGTGAGTCAAGCCATCCTTTAACACCAGCACGTACGAGTTTTCCCCATAGTCCTCTCCAAGCGACAAGAAATCATAGTGCAGAGCCTCATTGCGCTTGGTGGCTGTGAAGGTTGGGCCATACGGTCGCTGGATCTGCTTCGCCCCCTTCACATGCTTACACAGTAGACAGTTCTTGATGAAGGTAGAGATTTTCTTGGTCAGCAACGGGATGTAGAATCGTTCACTCAGCACCGTGCACATGACGTCTTGTCCGCGGTGGCCTTGAGAGCCACAGTGAGCCACCACAAACACCCGCGACAGTAAGTCCTTCGCTGCCGTCGGGTCCAAGGTTTACCCTCCACCATCACCACCCCTTCTTCGTCGACAGAAGGCTGATGCAGGCCCTCTCGACCGCGTCTTCCTGCCACCCGCTTGAGCCTCTCGCACGTCCTCCAGGGTAGGAAACACAAACTCAGCATCCATTAAGGGGCGGAGCTGGGACAGACTGGTCACTGGAGCAGGTCGATCGCGGCGCGTGCGCACTGCCGCAGCCATAACAGAGGGAGACGCGCGCCAACGCGACACTATATCAGCCCATAGATTGGTCGTACCAGGAATGTGCTCGATCGTGTATCGCATGCCACAGAGACGCATTGCCCATCGCTGGAGGCGGTCCCGAACGTGCTTTTTCAGTTCCACCTTCCGCGCGAAAACGTAATTGAGGTTAGAGTGGTCGCAAAATAGGCGGAATCCATTGGCACGTTGAAGCACGTAACACAGGTCCTGGCAGGCCTTCACAATCGGATATGCTTCCTTGTCGATTATCGGCCAGCGCAGTTGAGAGTCACCGAACAGCCCGCTCTTGCAGACAATTAGGCGGTGATCTTGTTCCCCTACCGTGAGTGTATCATTCCACTCAGGCACTTGAGTCAGGATGATGGCATAGCCCTCTTGGCTGGCATCCACAAAGAGACACACCTCACAGTCATCATCTGGGAAGGTCATCAGAGCTGAATCACGAATAAGGGCAATGACCTCATCGAAGGCTTCCTCTTCGACACCAGTCCACTGCAAAGCCACGTTGAGTGCATTCCTACTGCGACGTCCGAGTTTATTGTGTTCAGACTGCAACTTGTCTTGGAGCGGAGCAACAACCCGGGCAAAGTCTGGCAGCGATTCATGCAGCCAGTTTGCTGCACAGACGAAGTACTGCAGTTCCGCCACTGTACTCGGCAGAGGGAGCGTGGTAAGGGCCTCCACTCGGGCAGGATCATGGCGAATACCATCGCCAGAAATGAGACGACCACACCATTTCATCTCCGACTCAAATAGCGAGCTCTTTGAAGGGTGGAGTCGCCCTCCAATGATTTAAAAAACTCCTGCAGAGCATCGAGGAACGAGTCCATGTCCTTTGCGAAGATGAGGATGTTGTCAATCCAGCAGATCACGTTGCGAGGGATCATCGGCGCCAGCACGGTCTGCATTTGAGCTTGAAAATGGAGAGCTGAGTCCGTCGCACCTTGAGGCACTCGCAGCGGCGAAAACACTCCATCAGGCGTCAGAAAAGAGAAAATTTCCTGGCTGTCCTCATGCAGCGGGAACTGCCAGAAACCCTCAGGTAGATCAAACCGAGCGTAGTGCTTCGCACCTCGGACAGCATCGATGACTTCCCCTTGTGTCGACATACAACCGGCCACCGGGACCGTCTGCGTGTTAACAGGGCGATAGTCAATGGTGAGCCGGAACTGATTGTCGGTGCCTGGCTTCCGCACTGGCACCACGGCACTTGCCCACTTCGACGCATTGTTCTTGCGGATGAGACCTCACTCCAGAAGCTGGCGAATATAGCCACGAATGAATTCCGCTTGCAGCGGCGGGTAGTTGCGCCCATGACAGCGAAAGGGCACAACATCATCACGAAGCGTCACCTGCAGAGATTCCACTTTTGCCGGTGGTCTTGCGCTCGCTTGTGTGCTCCACACTTCCGTTGTACTTTTCAGATTCTCCTCCAGCTCGCCCCGCCGATCGACGGGATATTCATTTCGGACAGCGGCGTTCACCAACTCTTTCATAGTAGTATCAGTCTCCGACAACGCCCCCACTGCATGTTCCTCAAATAACTCGTATCCCACGGGAAACTCGTCTTCCTCCGTCGACAGCAGCTCAGATCCCGCTAGCTGGGCCAGCATGTCATTCACGTCAATACCAAGCGAAGAGAGTGTGTCTCTCCCGAGGAGCAACTCATCATCATCACTCTCCAGTACCAAACACGGCACCTGTCGCACGTGGACCACACCAGCCGCTGTAGTCAGCAGTAGGTCTAGTTTAACCTCGTCGGTGAATGTCTTGGTGCTACCATCGGCGAGGACAACCGTCACAGGACGTGACATCCGGTACTTCTCCACACGTGGTGGCACAGCCGCCTCCAACGCACGCAATACACTGCTTGGCAGGATAGTGCGGTCTGCACCTGTATCCGGCACGTACAGCACCTCCACGGAGCCGTTGAGCTTCACCGTGTATGCTGTATTCCCTGTGCCAGCGGCCTTGGAGCGGATAGGCCCAACCCGCTGTTGCTTGTCCTCCTTATACTTCCCCAGTGCAGCCTGCCTTTGCTCCGCCGTTGCAGTCGGGCACTCACGGAGCCAATGCGGCCCCTTACAGAATAAACATCCTTCAGTCGGGGGCGTGGCCGTCTTCGGGGCACGGGTCGTCACAGGCTGGGGCTTGTTCACGCTGGGCTTGGCAGCCGCTTCCTTGTTAAGCTTCGCCGCTGGTGGCTTGGCCGTCGCCGGCGTTCCTCCCTTTGTCTTGGCAGTTGCAGCGCTATCCTTGGACTGGTTGAAAAAGCGCTGCTGCGCTTTCGCATGTTCGAGGATTAGGTCAAAGAGCGCAACATCGTCCGCACGCCAGTCACGACTCTCAAACTCTATCAGCCTCTGAACCTGATCCTGCAAGAGAGCCGGCTGCAAGTTTTCAACTAAGCGGCGGCACCGCTGCTTCATGCGGTCCTTGTGGCCAGGACTAGTTGGATCCGTCGAATCAATAAAGCCCTGCAGCCCATTCTCCTCCACAATACGTGTGAAGTCTTGAAAGTACTGAAAGACACGCGCATCGCAGTCATCCAGTGAGAGTTCCATTCGCAGCTCTCGTTTGAACAGCGTTTTGATGTCAGGGATGTACTCGTTCTTCAGCGTTCTTCAGCGTTGGCGAACGAGTTGGAGTATCTCATCATCCGTGACGGACTCCACTGACTTTCCTTTTAACAGGAAGCATGCCATCGTTTGCAGAACCTCAGGCTTCACAGCTCCCTTCACCGTTGATATGACACTAGCATATTCTTCACCCGAGCCTGAACAACGCTGCTTGATCTTGTCCTCATAGTGTTTCCAGTCACGGTACCAGACGATCAGGGCACTCTGCTCCCACTTGGTCAATTGTGGGGCACAGATGAACTCGTAGACCGGATGGGGCACAGTCATCTCGACATCTCCATCAGAGTCGACCGTATAGCGTGTACCCGGCATGCCCCCTCCGTAGAACCTCGGACGGTGACTTGGCCGAACTTGACGCACACTTTAATGATGCAACCGAACTTGACGGTCGCTTGAAGATTCAGCTGCTCTGCTGCAACCTTCGGGTAACAAACGCAACGCTCTCGGTTGCGCAAAGTAAACTTTGTCGCACAACCCGGGGAGATCCGGAAGCGGTAAGTTGTAGAATGATCGATTGAGCTAGGACAGTTAAACCTCTCGCTAACTAGTCTCCTTAGGCGCCGCCTGGCGACGCCACTCTGTCCTACGCTCCATGTCCAGTGTCGTAATCGCCGACACGATTCAGCATGCATTGCCATCATCACGCGCTGCCATCAAGCAGCGAGTCATGGCTTCTCCTAATCCCGTCGGGTGTCCGTAGCTGGATGTTCCACGAGTCATCATGACACTCGTCCGGCATCATCACCAGCTCGTGACGGCAGCGCGTCTCGGCAGCAACATCGATCTTGACATGAACTCCGTGACAAAGTGAGGTTATTGAAAGCAGACTAGTTCACCCGCAATTAGCCTCCTTGCATTGGGTTACCACGTCATAGCTTTACAAGAACACGGTAGAAGCACTTGAAACTTGGATAGTAGGCAGACCTAATCGCAATACAACTTCTTGTCAGTCTTGGTGAGTGTGCACGTCGCTATCACGCGTCAACATAGACCAACCCGTGACTTCAATACGTTTACTGGACACACTGTGAAACCTGGAATATTGCCATATATTAACCTTTGTAAAAGTCAAACTTAGTAAAAAAACATTTTGCGGTACTTGCCAGTTTGGTGAAACGGTTGCATATATTCGTCACCTATCCGGCGTAGATTGGATAGCCAGAAAAGCCCATACAACGCTTCATCTGGAACACCTTCCTACTCATCATCACTACGTTGAAGATGCCAGCGGGATTTCTTACTATTCGCAACTTAAAGCATTGGTGTTGATTACACTCCCCACAGTATTGTAATTCGAAGAAGAAATGAATTTTCTTTATGATAAAGTCTCCGCATTCGTCACCAAGTGGTTTAAAGGTATTTCGTGCTTTGAATCGTAGCATTCAGTTCCAATCTAGATGAGTAGACACGTGGACGGACACATTGGTCTTTGTGCGAGTGCTATTCATACATTCAATGAAGTGCACTGCTCCCGTAGAAGAAGTGCGAGTGAATTCCTATTGATTGATTCATGATTCATGATTCATGAATTCGGATGCTGCAAAGTGGGTGTTTGGACGAACCAGACGGTGAAAGACTGTTTAATTAAAGCCCTGATACCAAGCCCTGCGGTGAAGATGCTGAATACGTTTATCATCGAAGAACTGAATCGACTCGAACGCGTTGTTTGTGGCGCCAAACCCGATGTTGATAGTATCATGTTAACGTATTTTAATGGTATTCTGGTTGCACATGTCGAGTTCTCATTTTTCGTCAAGACGCGCGTTTGTGACGCCGCCGGAGCAATACACGCCCCCAATATATTACCAGAGATGATAGCTTGAGTGATGCGATCGATCTATTACATTAATATCCACTAGAAGATTGGCAGAAGTTTGTATAGAGAAAAATCATTGGAAAGAGCGTTGCAATGAAGTTGAACAAGGTTGTACATCAAGCACTTTTGTGACATCAGTCGACGTGGGTGCGTAGTTTGGATCCGGTGCGTTTGTTCATTTAATAATTCATAAATGCCGTTTGGGGCGTCAACTTGTTGCAAGAAACCAGTCAACTGGATGAACGCATCACAGGATTTTCACTTGGTGTCACTACTACCAACTCGCTACTCATCGCTCGGGTTGAGTGAGTACTGTCTGATTGACTTCAGATTTAGATGTAATTCAGATGTAGAAACGGAAATGGCGGGTGTTGTGGTGTTTAATTCTGCCTTCGATACCATCTACAGAGCGCAAACTTAAGAAAGAGTGGAAAAATATTGTCATCTTCTCAGCGTTGTTAACCTGAATCCGCCGCTCAGATACACCGTTGACATAGCCACAAGCAGAGCATTAGGTTCGGTGTTAGCATTTACCTTGAATATATTGGCTACTACAGAAACAGAAAATCTACTGCACTCGATTCCTTGCATTTGATTGACATACACCAACAAACACGCGCTTATCAAAAATAAATGCGTAAGCCAAGCTCAACCATTGCAATTACAGCATGATGACAAAAGTAATTCGTCAATAGTACCTCGAACTACACCATCCCAACATGAAGGCGGCGAAGAAAACCCATCCATGCAGTTCGCTTATCAGATGAGATACGTGCACTTATCCAACCTGTACATAACGAAAAGAAAAGGACTGCCGTACCCTACTTCTGCAGAATTTAGTAGTACTTGATCTCGCGGTCGTTCAGAGGTTGTGTGGGACGATTATCCGATCCATCGTTCGTGGATGGGAGATCGGTGTACGCTTTCTTGAGCTGGTGGAGTTCATCGAACGAGATCGAAATGGGGTTGTTGAGCACCCACCAGTCCACGACTTCGCTGCACGGAGGGGTAGTCAAACTACCATTATAGTTGAATACGTGACTCTTAGCCACGAGACCATTCAACAACTCGGCATAGTCCATGCTGACGATAGCACAAGAAAAACAAGTTAGTTGAGTACAAAACCAAATTCTGAAAACGTTGACTCTACCCGGCATTCTCCAGGCTGAAAGTGTCGTCTTCAGTTTCAAGATCCTTCCAAAGGCTCTTGATAAAAGCGTTCTCTTCAATGTCCATCTCAGCATGGAGAAAAACACCCGTGACTAGAATCTTGCCACTACCATCCACAGCTTTGTGGACAAAGTGGATCTCCGCATCATAGTGGTAGTCATCCAGTGCATGTTCCGACGTCGAGTGTACGTGAAATTGAGCTAGTCCATACTCACGCTCATCGAAATTGATTGATTTGACAGTGCAGTCTGCAAACAACGGATCAATCCCTCGATTTAACCAAGAAAAATACTGCAGATCTACTTACGCTCGTCGCCGTTAATCTCCCACTTGTACAGATCCTCGAGTTTCTTGAGTGTGAATTTCTCACATGTGCCTCCGTACTTGAGAGGAGCGTGAGCCATCCCCCAGTCATTGTGTGACAACTTACGAACGGGGATATTGATCGGGGACTGACTTGTTCCTCCGCATGTGGGGTAGCCATCTTTCCAGTCGGCAGGACCCAACTCGTCATCAGTGGTTTCTTCATACCCCCACTTGGTTTTAGCTGCCTGACCAGCAGCAGACAAAGCTGCACCCAACAACAATGCACGTGACAGAGGACTCATCATGTTTTTTTACAAGTTCACGGATTCGATGTCGACGAAGCTGAGAATTCACAAATGACCTCTAGCAATCGCCACCATCGGATGCAATCCCTTAGAAAGATCCTGGAGCATTGTTAAAGCTTTTGATTCATCTATTGACGGTTCGTATGCGTCCTAGAAAGCCGCCGACCCCTTGTTGCTGCACAATGCTGAGCCGTCCATTACCAAGATCGGATCCCTAATGTCGTTTCGTGATCATCTTCATCGATGAGCACACGTTTTTTAAATTGTATGGCGATTAATTTTCTTGGGTCAAATTGACCAGTGAAGATTCGATGGAGAACGTACGTAGAAGAACGGGTGCATCGGATTTACAAGACTATTTATCTAAGTTTTCCGTTTGGGGGTTAGTTTGGGTTTCACGTGAAAGAAAGAACCCAGACAACTCTCCATATAAAATCCAGAGAACACCTAGTTGCACACACTTTAACACACACAAATACTGCCTGGTCATTGATCCAGCGAGACCCTATCTGACGAGGTCACACGAGCACTTTGCTTGAGGAACTCTCTTTTGGATAGGAAGTCGCCCATAGTGGGACCAGGTAAAGATGGGAGCTCTTCCACAACGGAAGGCAGCTTGACCCCCTTGAAGTGCTCCATAATAGGACCCAAGAAGTGAACGAGATATCAGATGAAGAATAGGCCGATGCGGACTTTACGAAGGCAACCTCCTATATTCTGAGTAGTATATTAGACAGCTGCTCTCTCATCTAATGGTAATTGCTTAGAACAATGATGGTGTCTGCCGAACGTTGCCATGACTGTGTAACGTAGTAGTACTATTGCAGTACATAATATGTAAAATATAGTACAGTTGTGAATTGTTTAACTGCGATCGTAATCATCGCTTGCAAACGCAAAACTGTTTACTGCCAGTAACTAGTGTGGTTTTCATGTCAATCCTACAACTCGCGAACCATTCACTTCGCAACTTTCTCCCCACAACTTAAGCTTTAAGAGCAGCAATGCGTTTTCAGTACGTTATACTGCTAACTCTCGTGACCTCCGTGGCAAGGATCAACGGTATGTTTGTGGTGAAACAATCAAAAGTCAACACAGTGAACTTGATGGACCGTTCGATAGCAGAGATTCAGCGAGGTGTTTTTACCAACAGATTCTTGAGAATTTACGATGAGAACGGGGAAGAGCGGGCGTTCGGGATCAAATCAATCCCTGGAGCTGAGAAGATATCCAGCTATTTGAATAAGCAAAAGCTTGCAAAGTACCTCAAGAAAGACAAAGATACGGATGCTGTGTTCGCAAAGTTGAAACTCAACACTGCGGGGGAAAAGCTTTTTGAAAGTCCAAAATTCCTCGCATGGGCCAAGTACGTGGACGATTACAACACCAAGAACCCTGACAAAGCAAAATCGATGCTTCCGACGTTAATGACGCAATACAATGATGAAGCCTTGTCAAAGATGCTGGAAGCTGCAAAACAAGTTGAAAGCACGAAAAGTGTTGCTACTAAATTGCAGTCTGAGCAGATGACGATCTGGAAGAAAGCAGACCTCAGTGCAGACGCACTCTTCAAGATTTACAAACTCGACGATGGCGTTTCCAACCTGCTCGCGAATCCTGCGATAAACATTTGGGTGAGGTACGCGGATGAGTTCAATCCTGGTACGAAAACGACGCTCTTTGATACTCTTCGGAAACACTATTCGGATGAAACACTTTCCCAGTTGCTGATTGCAGCCAGGAAGGTTCCTAGCACGGAAAAAATGGCTGTGGATTTACAAAACAAACAAATTCGTGTTTGGTTGGATAAGTTGGAGTCTCCGGAGACTGTATTCAAGTTTCTAATGCTTGACAAGGGAGCAGATAACCTTCTTGACAACCCGCAGCTAAAGACGTGGCTCACATATGCCGAAAGGTTCAGAACTGAGAATCCGTACGCTAGGAAGGTGAACCTGGTCGACACGCTGATGGGTCACTACAGCGACAAGGCACTATCAACCATGCTGAATTCGGCAACTTCAGACTATTCGAGGAGAATGGCCTCAATCCTGGAAGGCGCGCTGCTTGGTAGATGGGCAAGGTCTGGAAAGTCTCTGGATGAGGTGTTGGAGTTATTGGCGACAACGCCAACGAAAAAAAAGCTTCTCACAGCTACCTACCGTTCTAAACTCCAGGCCCCACGCTCCTCTTAGCTAAGTTTCACCTGGTCTCGAGATGATGGTGAGCGCTACTATTTGAGTATTACTAAAGGATAAACGGGAATTACCCATGGGGTATAGCCCCTAAGGGAAATGGCAATCTTCATCGTAGTGATGCTATTTGGGAGGGGTGAAACCCAGATATCCAGGTTGACCGTCTAACAACTGTGGGAACAAATCGGGTTCACCGTGTATCGACAACACTGTTTACAACGTGATCTGCATATCGACATACGTGAATGCATCATGACAACCATGATGACATTTATCGTGTCCAATCATGTTGGCTGAAGACACAAGCACCCCGACATGATACCATGTAGACTAGTAGCACGAACTGTACTCGCTTTGAAACTTACCGGCAAATAAACTACTGGGACCTCCGCCGGCTCCCCCATCGTGTCTTCTTTCCTGCAGACACTACGTACACTCCTTACAATGTCAATTGTACCTCAAACTCTACAATAGGGGGAGTCGAACCATGCAAAAAACGTGCTCAATTTTCTCGCTGACTTCTGCTTATTTTTCCAAAGATTTTCTGCTCAATTTCAACACAAGCCACCTTCGGATATTGAAAATAAGCAGTCTGAAAAGATAAGCAGTTCCCTCGTCCCCTTGTTCCCTCCCCCTTTACATGCAAGCACCGTTAGTGACTCGCAAACAGCGAGCACTTTCATCTCTTCGCTTCATGTAAGAACCAGACTCCACTCATTGAGATCGAAGTTTTAATCTAACAGCTAATCTGAGAGCACCGACACTCTAACCTAGTTTTATCCATCCGTGTCCGCTGTTAAAAACGTGAGATTGGCATAGAGGCACGAAAAGTATCGACAAAGGAAACTAGTGGATTTAGGGGGGCGTTCTCGAGAAACAAGCTAGCAGTACGACTGCACAAGCAGCGAAACCTCAGATAGGTCCTCCACTTCGGAATATAGAAGCTAATTCTCGTTCCTGATGTTCTTGTTATCTTCTTCCTCGAGAGTAGCAACTGCCATCACATCCCTGGAGGAGAAGATGGGGAATTCTCGTTTAAATACGAATTAAAAGCAATAATGAGCGATCAGGATCGACCCCCTTCGCTGTTTTCTGCTTACTAGTCGAGTGTTTTTCTGGAGTGCGTTTTTTTCATTATTTTAACGGCTCTTTTCCATTCCTGATCATTTTGACTGCTTTTCACTTATAATTGGCTATTCTACATTTTAAAGGATTAATTGCATTTAGAGAGGTGGTATTGCATTCACTGAAAAGTAAAGTAACGCGTACGAGTTACTCAGTCCCTGGTTCGTAATACCCAAAGTGTTCACTACATCTAGCCTTATGTCGTACGTCTGGTTATCAAATATTTTTATACCACTGCAAAAAGAACCGTCCAGTGATGAAGGTGCAGAAATTTAGGGAACGATGGTATGGCCTAGCTGGAAGGAGAAATTAATTACTCGAGCAAGTTCCTCTGCTTTAAGTGGTGTAATATCGCCTCGTCCTCATACGCCACATCGCAGTAGCCCCCCCTCGTTGAAAGGGTGGTATAATCTTCGCAACGTACCTGCGCTCTGTTGTTTTCCCATCTTCCGTTGCGGTGGTTTTCACCATCAATACCATCCAGTTGATAACGCTGGCAGGTTTGTCAACTAGTCTCCGAATCAGAGCATCCATGGAGTGCTGAGATTGTCGAACTCTATCTCTCACCAGGCCTTTTATCTTCTTCCGAGGGCGTCCGGGTGGTTTGCGTGCAGGCAATTCATGGAGCATGACTTCCAAATTGAGATCTCCGACGAGATGTAAGCAAGCTAGTACGTACTCGCACACCCACCCAGTATGATGTAATGCCTTACAATCGCGCCGGAGGTTTTTAAGATAGTCTGTACGGCATCGTGAGACCAACCCGAACAGTTCCGGTCATTCGCATACGCAAAGCGGTCTCGAATCTCAACGCAAAGCAGCGAAAGATAGCGCAACTGGATGTTCTCTACTGCTTCATCAGCTCGTAACGTTCCTATGAAGAGAACGATCATACACCTTTGTCCTAGCAGCGCTCTTCGGAAGGCCATTCACATTATCATCTAAGACATTGTAATAGTCTGTGTTGACTTAATATTTTCCAATTTTAGCAATTGCTCTCTGTGAGGTTCGGGCGTGTCTTGGATAGTGATTGGCATCCTCACACAGATTCAATGATTTTTCAAGTATTTCCGCTGACACAGGTCTAGATGCGTAATGTCGAATGGAATCTGACCCAATATCCATGGCACAGTCAACTAGGGGTTTTGGTAAAGTCGACGCTATGACGTGACCCGTGGTAGCACGTAAATGGTTTACAGCGGTTGATTTAATTTGTAGATGTTGAGCTTCGATAGGGTTTTGATTCGGTACCACTCCAGGGCATCCACTAGCCGCGTAAAACTAAAGATCCCATGGATCTGTGAGATATTTGTTGTCCTAACATTTCGCCATGTTATACCGTTGGGATCATCAAGACTACGGATGGTCTACTAGCTCTATCAAGGCAAGCAGGACAGGCGTATCCGCTACAATGGGTTGGGGATGGTTCATTCCACACCCTCTTTAAAGATTGTTGAATTTACTGGGGTTGGAACCGTAACTGGAGTTTGATTATATCAAAAAATATTATAGAGCTTAAAAGCCTTTGTATTTATTATAACATAATGGCATAGGTGCTGAACTCAAAGAATATTACGGAATGAAATTATTCTGAACCCAAAAGAATTTTAATGAACGCAACATTTAGAATTTTAAATTTCATGCACCGTACAATCTCTGTACTAAATTCGCATCGGCATCTTCTATCTAGACGATTGGATTATCCTCAGAATCCCCATCCAGGAAACGGACGCGGTGACGCCGAAGAGGTGCCGGTTGATCATCAGCGTCCGATTCAGACTGGCCACCTTCGTAGTCACTCATTCACTGTATGAGTCTTTTGAACTCGATCTGGACCCCTTTAAAGCGCGTAATTCGCTAAGTGACTCGGGTAGATGACGACCTGGATCGGAAGTTTTCTCGGTCGCAGCTGGTGAGTGTGGACGGGGCGAGTCTGTGTCCGCGTTCGCCTGGGTGAACCGCAGGATGAAGTTGCACATGTCTTCCAGAAATTCTACCTCTTCACATAGAGCGGTCGTCTCAGCCTTCACTGAGTCTCATTAGCGACAGCGTTCCCGAAGTCGCTCTTCCAAGTGAGCTTGGAGGCGAAGGTCTTCGCTGTAGCGGATGCGCTTGGTTGGGGGGGATGCATGGTAAATGCAGTTGTGACCGTCGATCATGCGCTGCACTAGTTGCTATGTTTATATTAATCCAGTTTACATGTCGCATTTGTTGTGCTAGTGGATTGATCAATCCAGATATCTTCGATATTAGATTGCATAAGTTACACGCACTAGATAAATTAGTGATCGAATCGGCCTTGCCTAAATTCAGATATCTTCGACAATAGACTAAGTGATACGCGCACTTTGAATTATAATGTGGAAAGAATGCAATTGAGCCATAGATAATGCAATTAAGCTACAGAGAATGCAATTAAACCTACTTAAATGGAAAGTAGATGGTGAGAAAATGGAAAAAAGTGTTTCCCGTTTTTCTGCTTATCAATTCGGCACCCCTTGCTCATTTTTACCATTTTTGGAGGGTCGACTCCCCCTAATAGAAGTGCTTTTGAGAATGACATACTGCGTTAAAATTAACATCGTTCTAGTTAAGTACTGAACAGCATCACACGACTCAAAGTTGTGTACGTCGAGCAGCAGCTAAAACTATTCTGTGCGCCTGTAGTTCATAGCAGCATTATAGTAAAATATATTAGGGTTAAATGTGTATTTCAAAGAGGAAGGTCGATGTCTGCAATGTATGTATTTCAATAAATGTATACAATCTCTAAGTCTCTACCTGCTTCCTATTGGTCAGGGTTTTGACCAATCCTGATACAATATGTCTTGTTATTATTGCCTAAGCAATCAGATACTGGTTCTACTCCCACAAATGGTTGTCAGTGTTATGATTATCATGGGAGCCGTGTCAGCAAATATTATTTATCATTCCTGACAAAATATAATTTGATAGAGAATAAGTGACCCACATAACAGAATAGCCAGTCCAACTAGCTTCCATTCAGAGAACGACTACCATGCCGGCAAAGCCTCGTGTTCTCCGCACAGGCAACATCACCGATGGGAAGAAGCTACAGGTCCATGATAAAAACACACGAGACGCGGAGTTGACGCAGAAGGCGCTGGTGGAGTGGTGTCGCGTCAAGTTTGGACTAGAGAAGGCCCCAGTTCAAGCTATAATATCAAGGATACTGCGACGTTTAAGTAAATCACCAACCACCACTATTGCCCCGATCGGAAGACGAACAGAACTGTCACGAACCCGGAACTAGATGAGGCTCTCACCCTCTGGGTCAATGATAAGCAGACCAACGAGGTACTCATAACGGACGAGCTCATCTAAACAAAGGCACGGTAACTGTTCGAGGGGTTGGAAGAGCGTCGCGTGGCGGGCAAGAGATTGCATTTTCTTCCGGATGGCTCAGTGTATTTATAGCGCGTCATGATTTCAAACGATTGCGACTACATGAGAAAGGTGCTAGTGCAAACAACGAAGCTGTTGCTGATTTTTTACTCGCATTCAGCCTAAACTTGACAATTATTCGGCTGCAGACATTTTTAACTTCATTGAAACTGAAATACTCTACCGACGTAGGCTTGCGACTACGATTGGAAAAGGGCATGCTGCTTTTTGAGGAAACGAGAAGGACAAGACGCGGATTACGGTTGGATTGGCTGTCGATAGGGATGGATCATGCCAACTTGAGCCATTATTTTCCGGTAACGCACAAAAACACACATTCAAAAATTACCAGTCGAGCTTGGTTTCCCACATTATTACTTCAACAAACGCGTATGGATGACAACAGTTATTTTTCTTCGATGGTTTCGAAAACGTTACCACAATCTGGCTACGCCAAGACAGAAAAAACCTTCCTCTTGCTTAACAATGCTACGTCTCACCTAGATGCTGAGCTCTCGCACATTAAAATCGTTTTTCTGCCCCTAACGCTACAGCCATCCTTCGGCCGTTAGACGGTGGCAAATTGGATGTTTAACGCTCACTATCGGTGTCTGCAATTAATGTACGCAGTTGCTGTCGCTGACAGACACGACGAAGCTTGGTTTAAAGTGGATATTTTGACGGCGATGAGATGGGTAAAGTTGGCGTGGAATGAGATGTCAACTGAAACGATTATGAGGTGCTGAAGACGAGTGGGTTTTCCTGTGATTTTCAACATCCACTAGAGTGTATCCACTTAGTGTTCGGTGTTCATTGGAGAAGTCTGTGGCTGACATTGTACAGGCCATCCATGTTTTGCTCTCGAACTGTTCCTCTGTTGATACTATTATAAATCCACCAGGTGAAAATAATGTGCATCTTGCCTACACGGATTCTGACGTTATAGGCATGGTGGTTGTTATTGAAGATGAAGACATTAACGAGGATGGGGATGAAATTGCTGACGCCGTGGACGTAGTTCTTCACAATGTGATGACAGAGAATGATTCATCTGAGGCGCTTACCATTACTACATCTGTTTAAGCAAGTGCTTGTTCGAATACACAAGAACAATCTCATGCAAAGAAAGCAACAGCTCATTATCTCGCACTTTAAACCAGTTTGAAAATATCATCGAAGGTGCCAATTCGTATCAACCCTCACGTATGATAGATAAAATCAATAGCTGTACTGAATCTTTTACAAACAAAACGGGAGGTCGCGAAATGCGATTTTTGATCATCTATCACGCCATAGTAATTTATAGAGCATCATTTATGGGAGTTGAGCATGTAGTTCCATTCTGACTGTTGCAATTTGTAAACGTGTTGCGGGCTAGGCTCTTGCATATTTTTCAAACAGTGAGGATTTAAAGTCAATGTCATTCGTCCCCATCTCTAACAATAGTTACCATCACGAGATAGTACAAAATCGCCCATTTCCTTTGAGCAATTCGACACTTTTAATTATCACCTCTTCGTACTAAGAGTACGCACACCAAGTACTAAGATTGTAGGAAGCCCAATCGTGAGGCGTGAGTGCGAAAAATTTACTACCGCAAAGCAAAACCGTTTTTTGTCCAGATGCATCTATATGGAGGCAAATAGAGCGGGAACAATTGGTCAAATATTATTGGTAGGGTATGGGTGAATATAGTGATCTGTCCGACAGACGTTTAGATTTCTATATAATTGTGAATATCAGTCTATCAATTGTCATCTCTCGCTAGTTCAAGCCAATGATATTGATTAGTGTTAGGTGTGTAGCTTCCGAAACTTTCCGACATTATTTGTCGGAAGCTCCGTCAAAATATGTATATATCAATACAAATATGAAGTCATAATGTTTTGAAAATATCCAAACGGTTCTTAGAACTAGGCTTAATCCTATAGTAGGACAGGTGAGAAGGACATTGGTAGGGAGGCATTCGCCCCACATTATAAAAGCTGAAAGACACGCACATGAGCCTCTCCGCTTTGTGCCGACGAACACGCGAAAGGCACGCGATCAGCGCGTTCAAGTGAATGCTAGAGCATGAGGGTGTTACTATGGAATTTCTCTATGCTACCATTCTCAATGGTAATTCTGGTAAATGTCTTGTCATAGCAATGGATTGATTCGACTATTATCTTGCTACAAATGAAGGTAGGAACGGTAAGGTTGCGCGGAACACCTCGTCTTCGTACTTCAGAAATGGTAACCTTGGTTACTCGATATGTACCCGTACCTACGCGTGGAAACTGAGTTGATATTTCTAAAGCAAGATAAAACGCTTGATAAGCACTGCTTAAAACGTGAAAATGGTGGACTAACCAATAACGCTCCTCCCTGTACAAAGAGGATTTAATAGATTTTGTTAGTTATGTTTATAGCACCTCCCGAGTTGATGCAGACTACCAGGATGCTATCCTCGCATGCCTCATGTGGCACAGCTATGGCAGCATGGTCACCTTATATATGTCAAAGATGAGCTTATCACTTGAAGCAGACCCATGGCGGAGCGTTTAGCGACTGTCGAAGTGACTCAGCTAAAGGGAAAGAGAGCATTCGTCACTACTGAACAACAACACGGTCCAATATCGTCAGACCAAGAACGTAAACCAAAACACAGAAAGAAGCAAGCTACGAACCTGTCTGCTGCATGGTACGAATGGCACACCAGGATGCCTCGCGTATGGGACTCAAGCGATTGCTAGAAGAAGTCAGAGTTCGGTCACGTTGTCGCCTTCGTGAAGCTCTTCCTCCCGCAGAGCTTCGCTCTAGATGCTAACGCGGACGACTACAGAGATCAAATTCGCATACTTACCATAGTAGTCCACGTGTAAAGCCCCTGCATCAATTACATACATTTCATAGACTAACATCCACCACCGTCGACTCTGACACTACTTACCGCAACACGTCCGCCCTTCACACGTCTCTATCTTCTTCGATACGCATACAAACTACGCACGAAATGTCGCACACGTTCAGCTTCTCACGACGCCCTTGTCATGGTCAATGCTCGATATGTACCCACCCAAAGTTCCTGGTGACGGTGGGTAGCGATCTCTCTCTTCAGGACAAAGCCTGCGCTCAACCTATGAGCTTTGGCGGGCGGAGACCACTGGAGATCTGAGGGATTTGGACCCAAAAAGAAGACTGATGTGCTAGGCTTCCTGTCGGCAGGGTGTTTATTCGTGGCGCTCTCCTATTGAACAGCTAAAAACCATACTAGGGTTTTAAAATGATTAGCTGTAGAGAATACATCACTATTGCGAGTTGGTATGTCGTTGTTTGAAAAATATTCGCTCCTGTTAGTGCCCCCCACTCACGCGTGGGGTCTCATTCATGTATTTGTGGGCTGGGGCGCACATTGCTCCAAGCCCATACTAGCCTTATATTAGTAAAAGACAATTCTTTCGGCCTACACGACTCTTCAGCACATTTCCTGGTGACTACTTGTCGAACTTTGTGTAACTCGGACATAGCGTGCGCGTATTTAATATGACTTACCCTATACCTCGCTTTATTTTATGTCAGCCAGAAATGTCGGAAAATGTAGGGATGTCGGAACTGTTGCGAAATGGAGTCCAAAATGCTTTGAACAACAGGCATGTCTCAGACTTACAACCACCAAAGCTAAATATTATTATCAAGTATGTATATTGCGGGTTCTACTCGAACTTTTCTCGCGCAGTTGGTTGAGTCGCCCAGGTTCTAAACTAGAATAAAATATGATGGACGTTGGGTGGGTCTTGACTAGTTTCCTTATCTTGTCGTTCCGTCTGGAAGCTATGGTGTCTGCAGCCGTGAGGCGATCGTCTCGCAAGCGCTGTAACAACCGCCATGCGCCATATCCTGTACCCGTTTGCCCTCTGCCTCAAGAGAGCGAAGCCATCGCACTGCGTTGAGGAAGATCAACGTCTCCAGGTTATGCCTTGCAAGAAACCCCTCTGTGTGAAGGAGAACGCCGCGAGATGAGCGAACGCTGCTCCAACAGTCCGTGCTGAATAAAGAGGCACCACTACTAGGACAGATTCCTACTCATGAAGAGACCCTGTTGCGCCAAGAGACTTTGCCGCGACAAGACCCCTCTCTGTCCCAAGAGATCGAGGCAAGTGCTGACGGGCCGGAGCATGAAGGGACCCCGCTGTCTCACACGTACTTGTGGCGAGAATATCCGATAGGTGACGAGTTCCCGCCACCTCAAGTGTACCTACGTGAGGGAGTCCCGGTCGGTGAAGAGAACTTGGTGCACCAAGTGAGCCACCAGCTACGTGGAGAGCCTTTGTTGCCTGGAGAGGTGATGCTGCTCGAAGAAAATACGACGCCACCAGCTAGATTATTGCAGCATCGTGCGAGTCTACTGAAAGATGACACCTCTCGTTCTGCTGGGACGCTTCGATCATCGATGTAGACGTCAATACAAATGCAGCTTTCGTCCATAACGCAGGAGAACCTTTATCAAAAAGTTGTGCGGCCAATTGTTAAATCAACAATCGGACAACGTGACACATCCGGTAACACTTTGGACGATCTTATCATCAATGGAAACACGTTCAGTGCAATCTTGCACAAACACTGGGACCAGTATTCTTCTCGCGTGAAGTGCAAAGCCATAAAGATCGATGAGATCTAGTCTACAGAGCAAACTACAGTTGACGAATGGCCGAAGGTGATGCAATTTAAAGTGAAGAGGCACGTCGTCGAAACAACGAAGTCTGAGCATGCGTAGAACCGGTGGTTAGTGAAGACCAGGGTGAAGACACGTGGCTAGACTGCTATTCTTTTGATATACGAGTATGGTGTAGCTATCACTCGAGCTCAGGACTAGGATGCGTTCAGAGCTGCGTGCATTATCCCCGAGCAGACTGATCTTGCTGGTGCTACAGCTGAAGTTTCACTACGGGATACTGTTGCGAGTCTTTAAGAAGAATGGGAAGCAACATTTCGAGGCGAAGCAGTCGTGTGGCGGATGTGGGGCAACCATATCACACGCAACCTCGACAGATTCTGATGGGAAGCACTTGTGTAGCAGCTTCCATCAGAATACATAACCAACTTGCTACGGCCTTCGGATTCGTCATTGCAAGAGCATTTATCGAACTTGGTGCGTTCTGCAAATGTAGCTTTGGACGTTGTTTGTGGGTATTTGGCTGATTATCAACATCTTTGGTGCGACTGAGAGGCATTTGAACGACGCGTAGAAGAACACGAATGAATCTTGGAGACGCGCTGAAGCATCATTCTAGGATTCATTGAAGATATGGCTTCTCCATCTCTAAGTACAGCCTCTGACCCTTATGTAGACCTCGTGAATGCTGACAATATCGACCACGCTGACGGAATGGATGTTTGACTTCAAGTTCTTCGCTACGTATTCCAATAAGCATGGCATGACGTGGTGCTGCAGCAAGACGGAACTAGTGGTGCATCTGGAATTGTAGTTCAAGGTTGGGTAGAAATAGGCGTAAAATCCAAGATGTCATGATTGCATTCACCGGTAGAAAGAGATTTTGTTGGAATAAAGAAGCCCTGGATTCGCCAGCCACAGTGCTCACACATCTTGCCCATGTTGAAGCCCTCAAAGCGACGAAATGTCCGAACCACAAATGGCAGCAAGTCCTGGATGCTTGTCTCGACGTAGTGACGCGAGAACGAGCGCTTCACGTACCCCAAAAAAATCAATGGGATTGAAGAACGGACAGTACGTTGGGAGGAAGATTACCACAACAACTACACTCCAAAGATAGTGGACAAATTCCGGGTAGCGATGAATGACAGCGCCGTCAAGAATCCAAACCGAATTAGGTCCCGGGTTTTGACGAACATGGCCGCTTAAAGAGTGCACAAACGGTTGCCAGCATTCTGTGAACTCCGCACGATCACATGTTCCATCGGTATTGAAGAAGTCGATGACTCCGCAAGGTGCAAGCCAACTTTGACTAACATAATTGGGGTATTATGTTTGAAGACATTGAATCGCTTTAATCGAGAACAGAGAGTAACTAACAGATAAGAAGCGGAACCATCTACCAGGACGGGGACACTACCCAGTCGACAAGTGTAAAACAGTAGATTAGGTCAAAGTGGCCAATGCCTAGAGTGTCACCAACATGAAGGAATCGCACGTAATTGAGGTTGGACACATTTTGCACTCAAATGCGAGAATCGGGTGCAAGTATGGAATATGTGGATAGTGTTTACAACCAAGTAAAATGGGAGGAAAGACAGAAGACAATTAACGTATAGGGCGTTATATATTCGGGCTTGGTCAATAAGTGTTTTAAATGCAGAGTTCAAACAAATGTAAGATATGTATCGTACCATTTAGGGCATCTCCATCGTTAATGATTAAATCATTACCGGTGGTTTTAAAATACTAAACCCAAAGTACTCACAAACGAGAGTTGATGGCACTGCAACTGTGTGAAAGCCAGTGCCTCGATTTACCGGGGTCCGTGAGTAAATTTGATGGACACTGACACCGGCGCGCCCAGGCTCTTTTGTCTTTGGAGTTAACGAAGAAGACGATATCGTTGTCGTATTATCTACCAACACTATTCAGACCCAGTCATCATCCTCTTCGCATTTTTGTTTCTATTTCTTTCGCAAGCTTGAGTATCAACGCAGCAAGGCTTCGTTCCATATCGAGCGTAGCCTTGACGGATTTTCTATCCATGGGAACAGCAATTCTGTTTGCACCCTGGATTTTCTACCTGTGATTGCGACGGTGTGAGCAATGGAAAGTAAGCAGCGATCATCAACTGCTTTTATGACCTCCAAATGGGGGCCACAGAGACGAAATTCTTTCCCAGAATAAGTCACATTCCGCTGAAAAACAAAACAACGATAAATATATAAACGGATTCAAAAGTAAGAGGCAAATCTAATCCCTGTGGTGAGTGGCCGCGGACATCTATAGAAGATTCGAGCAACGGAACTAGCAACTGTTTTGTGCGACGAAGACAAGAATTTAATTGCGCATTGGGTACGCGATATTCGCCGCGAGAGTGTGCCTGTGTCTCCGTTCATAGTAGAAAACAAAGCTGAAGAGGTGATCTGAAGACGCCGTCCTACCTTTTCAAAGCTCTTCGGCCTCTGATACTCGGAAAACTCTCCTTTCTAAGTACCAACTCTCGCTACGACGTAAGACACGAATTGGCCAAATTACCCCTGCTGATTCTGAGCAGGTTGCTCAATTTTTCGCTTAACAGAGTTGAAAGCCATTGAGGAAGAAACAATTCGGTAGGTTTACAATGCTGACCAGACCTCCATGACTACGAGTATTCGCCGTCTCGTACTTATGGCACCAAATGTACTCGCACAGTATCGATTCATAATGCTGGAGCCGAAATAAAACGAATGCCTATCATGCTACTGAGTGGCATACACGGAAACCGCAAAACTACATTCGCAATGTTTAAACAACCAGCTTCCAAAGTTGAAGAAGCAGAAATTTACGACCATGTACACCAGAATGGGTTTGCGCGTGTCTTGTGGAGTGAAGTGGCACACTAATAAACAAACACAAAGTCCAGATTTATGACAATGGAAAAGAGTGGTGGAAAGAAAGGTTGTCAATCCTTTTATTGAGATTCATTTCGGCTCTTGAGAAAGCTTGGATGAAAAGATATAACTTCTCTGGGATGATTTCAGCGATCACTGGACTCGTTCAGTTATGGAATACACTGCAACTATAAGTGTGGTGTTAATGAAAAGCCCACCGGGCTACATCACTTGGTGCCAGCCGGTGGACTTCGCTTGGATGAAGCCATTTAAGTTGGAGTTGCGCTCGCGTTGTGTTGAGCATGCAGTGCCAACTCCCGCCCCACCGAGAGGACGACACGCAACAAGGGTTCCAGCTCGTGGCACCGTCTCGAGCAACTTTGATGTCGATGGCTACGAATGCATGGGAACGCCTAGCTACTACGACGTTGCAAAGTAGGTTCCGTAAACTTGCTATCCCTTCTGACAAGCGTGCGTTTCCACTGGTAGGACCAGTATTGTATGAAACCGATGTCACAGAGCTGGTAGATAAGTTAGAGGCATTAAATTTAGCTGAAGGGGTAGCGGGGAGATACCTATTAATAGTGCTCTTCTGTTTGCATTTCTTTGTAATGTATTTCAAATATTAGCATGGGTTTGTAATCTTTGTTATGGGGGAGCCCTTTGAGAAAAGAGTTTGAGTAATCGATAGGGGTGAGCCGGGGTAAACAGCGTGAGTGTATGTTCTTGACACTTATGAAATAGTTTATACCACTGAAAAACAAATGGGAGCCCTGAGGGTACGCAAAAGTAAAGCACTGAAGATAAGGCGACAAACACTAAAAGAGTGGACTTCAGCACTTGAACAGCAAACATAAGTTTTGCGCTATTCTCGTAGTAAGCTTATATATCATCCTACTACTCAACTTGCATTTTCTGTATCTTTTCATGAGATTCATTGACCGTTTTAAAATAGACGCCTCTGAGCCTGTTCTGTGGTTCCTGTAACGGGGTTACATGAGGGGTACTTCAGATAGGGTCCTGTCTCTAGAAGTAGATACACTTCTGTGAGTATTCTTTTTGTGGTGATAAGTGGCCTACTGGTGTAACCGTTGGAAATACGCTTCGTACACGTAGGATAAGTTAGAAAGAAGCGAATAAATACTTTGGGAATAGCACAGTTGCATTATCCTATGCTGATTAGAAGTTGTCTATCGGATTTGCTCCTGGTCAAAAAAGGAGGTGCACCTCCATGCAGCAACAAAATAAACTGTCGCGATTCAGATGACTTTCCTTTAAATAAGAATATTCGCCTATCATGTAACGGGGTTATAGAAGGGGCACCACTGATAGAGTACCGCCTCTACACCTTTGCCAGTTCGAGTTGGCGTCAGTGTAAGGCAAAATGGATATTTGACATATATTTCAAAAATTCAAAATTTAAGAAATCTCTATAAAACTCCAGTTCAATCTGGATTTAGTCCAGAGCAAAGCTACTAGGTCCTGTATTCCATCGGCTCGCTGCGGCTCGCAACCGCGACGGAAAACGCACAGTAGCGTGCCATCTTGTTCACCAGGCGCACATCAATAATATGCATGGTATGCTCCGCCGCCTTCCTCAGCAGTTGCATGCGCAGTTCGGTCTTCTGGTCGTAAGGCGCGCTCAGCATCTTGACGTGGCTTAAAGCAAGGTACGGCTAGATTTTTACTTTCAAGACACTGAAGCAACCTGCATTTAATTACATATAGAGAGTGAGAGATCAAAATGTGTTAGACTTCATCCACATGTACGCATCCTAAGTTGGGTTGCACATTGGCGAGTACGGACCAACTTGTCACATAACTTCTTGCTTATGAGTGATGTGCTAATGGGTACGCCGAAGTCGAGGTGTAGCATCTCTCGCATTTGCGAGAGGGTATATTGGCAGTTGTCCTCGAGGTACCCCAAGATCGCGTCCTCCATTGACGGCGTGTTCTTCGTGTTTGCTGCGCACGCCCCGCCCCGCTTATTTATCACAGGTGTTCCACCGGTCGGGCAGTAGTGGAGGGATACCGTTATGTTCGGCTACTAGCATCCAGTCTCTACCATCTTGATGTGCATCCAAGACGCGTACCGCTGCGAGCGTGTGTTTCGGTTCGTTTGGCATCTTGCTGGCAGGAGAGGTATAACCCCGAATTTGCTCTGTACTAAATCCGGAAAAATAGAAAAATCCCTAACTTTCCAAGTTACTTCAGTTACTTCAATCCGTTTTGCCTTACACTGACGCTAACTTGAATTAGCAAAGGTGTAGAAGTATATACACTTCTGTGAGTATTCGTTTTGTGAATATTCTGTCGTAAGTGGTGTGAGCCACACCACTGCCATGTAGGTCGGGTGGCTGAGGGCCAACCAATAATGTTTGACCTATTTTTATATACATATATTGGAAAACTATAGTTAATTGGTAAATTGTATTACAGCCAAATTATCTAATTTACCAAAACTATAAAGTCTCAAAACTATTTTAAACTGGCTATTAAGTCCCCTAAGACCTGGGACTTGTGAATTGCCTTTCACTTAGAGTTTGTAAACTCTTGATAGCACGCTCCCTCAAGCAAGGTGCTCTTGTGACCCCGTCACAAGTACGGTGTTGTCAGCGAGCAATTCTATCAACCGCAGCAGTAATCACAACTGTGTAGTAGTAGGTCTTCACAAAGCAACACTTCTTGAGAATGGCTAGAAACAACGGGAGTGATTATGGAAGACCGACAACCACGCAAGAGGAATATTACTGTCATTATTTCTACTAATACCATTGGTAAAGAGAAAAATGTGCGCATAGATCCGATTCGTTAATTTTGTTAATTTGATATTATAGGTGTGGGAATGTTTGGTTTTGCTTGAAAGTAATGCCGTGCAATTCAATGAAGGCAAGCGAGAAAGCATGGTGTGTGTGTTCCGTCGCTTTAGTAAAGAAAACAGTCGAGGTGAGAAGTGTTACAGTCACCGACCACTAGCACAACGACTAGATGCACCATGGCAGCACGAGACTAAAATCGCTTGGTTTGAAGTTCGTAACATTGATGTATAATGATAGAATTCTTTTAGACGAATAAATAATAAGATATACAAATACGTTCCAAATCAACGTATTGAGTTTATATCTAGTGAGAACAAGAATGGCCCATATTTTTGAGTTTTGGTTGAGTTCTTATCTGGACGCGAAAAGTATAACATGTAATAGTTTCTAGCCTATGACTAAAGCGTTAGCGAAGGACGACTGGTAGACCTGTGGAATTTACCCACAAAGCTTAAGTGTACCATGGGGGGGTTGTATCTCGCCCGGAGCGACACAGATATAAATTCCAAGTCATCCACTTCCAACCCCACGATTACCTCTCACCATTAATATTCCTCAAATGGCCCCGATAACCTCTGAAAATTAATCCCTTTCAAACCACCAACAACCTCAGGAAGGGTACTCGACAGGGCCTTCGTTAATATAACTGCAATAGTATGGTGCTCAGGTAGCAAAATAAGTGAATGTATCGATGCGGACAGAGAGTAAAAATTAATTGCTGAGTTGTTGGCTCTAGAGATGGCTAAGGCCATCTCACTTATCGGCGTTTACGACCTCCATGACAGTACTAGTGTTCCAGAACAGACGATTACCCTTTAGAAAGAGAACCATTTCGAGATGAATGGGAAGTATTCCCGTACGGCAGTAACCAAGCGGGTGCTTGATTTGCTGAGGAATCGATTGCAGACGTTTGAAATCGGAGGAATGTACCGCACACCAGTGTATTCCTTTCGCTGCTCGCGCGCGATCTTGCGCTTCAAAAGTACACTGTCAGAAAACCGAGCTTTTTGCTCTCTGGTCAGTTTCGACATCGGCGTTCACCGCGAACACTGACAGAGTAGCGTGCTGTTGTCTTCTCAGAAGTTTCGCCTCCCGATGAGCACGTCGACACAGGCGACTTCACGATCTTGACCTTATCACCCAATGACTTTGCGAGCGTTGGGCGTAGCACGATAATCTCGTGGAACAAGTCTCTAATGTCCAACAGCGACACACAGGCTTCGCTTTGGAGTTTCGTAGACGCCGTTGCAAAGGGCTTGAGCTGTTCGAGGAGCGCCTGAACCTTATTTTCCTCGTTCTTTGTCGGTATCAGCTCAGCTCAGCAACAGCATCGGTTTCTGCGTCTATTGCCTCTTCACATTTAAAGAAACGCTGCAGCATGCAGTAAGTAGACGACCATCATGTAGTTTGGCGAAGAACAGGTCGCAATTCGGTCTTCTGCAGAAGTACAATAACCAATGTTAAAAGGAAGAAATAATAAACAACTTATAAAGAGGTCAAACAAAAGTGACCGGAGCATCGCCGAAGCATTAAGACCACGCAGCTTGCACATACGTGCTTGAACTTTGTCCAACAGAGTTTCCCCGTCAATCATAAAGGCATTTACCGCCAAGTTCGGATGGTGGATGGCACAGCCAACAAGCGGTACGTTGAGCAGCACCGCCACCCGTCCGTTTGTAAACCGGTTGTCAGCGACCAAATACAGGACATCAGTAGTTGTTCGCTTAAAACACCAAAGTTAAGGTCAGAAACACCACATGGGCAGAGGTAAATTGGTCATCCGCGCTGTCATCGATGATACGCACCATAGCCACCAAAACTGTCTCGGTGTGGCTGTCGTGGCCATAGGTCGCAAACACACACGTAGTGCTCAGATTGATACGTGCTCCCGTCAAAGATTATACCAATTTTGGGGAGTATAAAAGGAGACGATGGGTTCCTCAACGGCTTCTGTCCTCGTGCGTATGTATTTCAGCAGCGTCTCGGTGCTGATAGGCGCCAGCGAAGTATATTTGCGCGCGGTCGTGTGCTCCGGAAACGCAAACGGTTGTCCGCAGTCAACCACAAAATCCATCCATCTATAGATAGTCAAACTTTTTGTGTCGACAAATGCGGCTAGGGTGCCGCATGCCGGGCCACTGGCTGCCATGACGGCCGCGCAGTCGGGATGTTGCCGTCGGATATGGCTCATTAGATTCGAGTAACCAGTTTGGTGCTCCTACTTCCTCACGACTGAGCAATGGCAACGAAAAAAGCAGGTAGGCTCATCTTGCTCGTCAAGCAGTGGCTTGAAGAAGAACGCGCAGACTTGCTTAGCTGAGAATGATGTGGTTGCCATGGCAGTTGGAGAGTGTTTCGTGGGAAAAGAGGAGAATCGGTATTAGATCAAAGTTGGGATGACTGGTGTAGAGTTATCGTTGATACAATAGCCAAGTTTGAATATTGTGTGTGAAGCACAGAAGTCAATAATTTTATTTTTTTACAGAAACTTGAAATAAATAACGTAAGCTCAATTATTATATTGTATTTTCCGTACAATGATTTATTCGGAGGCCCTGGTAACCGAATAGTTTACGATAATTCACTTAGACGGCAATGTGCTAGCTACTAGCAGGCTTCGAAATAAGTGTTTAGTTACACGCCACCAGGTCAAGTACCAGGGGTCTTCTCTCTCTAAAGCGTTAAACAGCGTAACATTTTGTACCAAAATATCCACGACATTGAATGGCCTATTCAGACGGGTCTGGAAATCGTGGGGTGAAAAATTGTTGTCTTCGCATTCTTGAAGCCTCCTTCTGGGCTTGCTACGGCACAATTATTAGATCGTGCATCAACGTTTGCCACTTTGCTATCTTCTCTATGCCAACACACTAACGGTGCGTACCATTCTCCGACTTCCACGTGCGTGCGTTTTCGAATCCATTTTTTGCGTGCTTGAAATCTTCAAACGTCTGGCGAATTTCTTCCTCCGAGGTCATCACAAACGGACCGTACTGCACGACTGGTTCATATAAGCCTAATAGTGATGAGATGGGTCGTTATTTCGACCGTCTTTGGGTGGGTTCGCTCTTTCTCTGGGGTATTGATTCTGCTATTATTTTCTGGTCTTGGTGTTGGGAATCGAAACTCCTCCGGCGCTTTTAAAATGAGCTGGAACATGATGTAATTCGTCTTTCGTTGCTGAATAGGTGCTTGCGGTGATGATTCTGCAATGTATTGTTGAGTCTTCGTGCTCGACTAAGTGGATCGTTCTCGACTGAGCAAGTCGTAGATGATCATTTCGTTTTTTCTTGCCATTATCTGAGATAGGTTTTATCCGGAGGGGAAATATTCGTCAGTTTTGTCTTTCCTTCGTTCTTTTTGTTATGCTTGAACAGAGCGCAAGGATGCACCTTTTTCTTGCGCTGCGGTAGGGTAACTTTAACACTAGAGAGACTACCAGGTCCTCAGTGCTTTTGCAGCGAGAGCTTGAGCGCGTCAGATCCGTCGGTCGTGGTGTCGATCTTGGACACACGAGGGGGGGTCACATTGCCCCACATGCTGCAGCATAGTTGAATATCTTGGTGGTACAGTGTAAAGGCATACGATACATACATATTAATAGTACCAACATAGACCAGGCATCAACTGTGCCTGTCTAGTTGAAGTGGGCGTTTTCGTAGGGTTCAGTCCTCGTGTTGTGTTGTAGGTAAAGAAGACACTGCTGGGGGAGCTGGTTGGGCTCCCAGGTAGTTGCCAGCAACGTAATTTTTGGTATGATCAAAGTGACTTCAGATCTAAATGGTAACCTGCTGTGGCTCCATCGGCGCTCGATCGCTGCCGGCAGTTTGGTTGGACACTGTCAATGTCATCAGCGTTGACGTTATAGATCACCTGCATCATCATGGCTGTCGATATGCACATCGTGCCGTAGACAGTGATGTCGTTATTGTACCAAGGTATCCAACATGTTTCCCATCGCCATAGCTGGTACAGGATGAATGTCTGTGTGTATACAATGGGCTACACTAAACCTCGTTATCATCACATTGCTCAACTAATCCACACTTTCTGAAACCAGTGCGTATTGTAGCGGGTGATACATCTCCCCTAGTGACTATTCAACTTTGAGGCAGCTCTGGGTAGAAATGGTATATTCTTTGCTGTATGTCGCTGTAGTCGGTGAGACGAATTAGGACTTCTAGTTTGTGGAAGGAGGCATAGGACGACACATAGTTCGCCTTCACCTTTCGGCCGTGACCTCTTTGTAGACGAGGTCGCCCTTTCATCTTCGTTATTGTACGGGAGCCATTCGATGGCAAAATGAGCTGCGGGATACAGTTCGAAGTGCTGTATATGATAACAAAGGATGGACAGAGGTCTTTCCCGTTCGGCCTGAATGGGTGGTGTATGGCATAACATATAAGGTCATAACAAAGGGATTTTGGTCCTACATAATACGTATGTACGTATATTGTACAGTTGTCGATTGTAAAAGTGTGATCGTAATCATTGCTTACAAACGCAAAACTGATGTTTGCTGTCAGTAACTAATGTGGTTTTCATGTCAATTCTACAACTCGCGAACCATTCACTTCGCAACTTTCTCCCCACCACTCAAGCTTTAAGTACAGCAATGCGTTTTCACTACGTTATACTGCTAACTCTCGTAACCTCTGTGGCAAGGATCAACGGTATGTTTGTGGTGAAACAATCAAAAGTCAACACAGTGAACTTGATGGACCGTTCGATAGCA
This sequence comes from Phytophthora palmivora, assembly GCA_008079305.1. Taxonomy (NCBI): domain Eukaryota; phylum Oomycota; class Peronosporomycetes; order Peronosporales; family Peronosporaceae; genus Phytophthora; species Phytophthora palmivora. Next base: position 366,466 of record VOQZ01000998.1, read on the forward strand.
GAGATTCAGCGAGGTGTTTTTACCAACAGATTCTTGAGAATTTACGATGAGAACGGGGAAGAGCGGGCGTTCGGGATCAAATCAATCCCTGGAGCTGAGAAGATATCCAGCTATTTGAATAAGCAAAAGCTTGCAAAGTACCTCAAGAAAGACAAAGATACGGATGCTGTGTTCGCAAAGTTGAAACTCAACACTGCGGGGGAAAAGCTTTTTGAAAGTCCAAAATTCCTCGCATGGGCCAAGTACGTGGACGATTACAACACCAAGAACCCTGACAAAGCAAAATCGATGCTTCCGACGTTAATGACGCAATACAATGATGAAGCCTTGTCAAAGATGCTGGAAGCTGCAAAACAAGTTGAAAGCACGAAAAGTGTTGCTACTAAATTGCAGTCTGAGCAGATGACGATCTGGAAGAAAGCAGACCTCAGTGCAGACGCACTCTTCAAGATTTACAAACTCGACGATGGCGTTTCCAACCTGCTCGCGAATCCTGCGATAAACATTTGGGTGAGGTACGCGGATGAGTTCAATCCTGGTACGAAAACGACGCTCTTTGATACTCTTCGGAAACACTATTCGGATGAAACACTTTCCCAGTTGCTGATTGCAGCCAGGAAGGTTCCTAGCACGGAAAAAATGGCTGTGGATTTACAAAACAAACAAATTCGTGTTTGGTTGGATAAGTTGGAGTCTCCGGAGACTGTATTCAAGTTTCTAATGCTTGACAAGGGAGCAGATAACCTTCTTGACAACCCGCAGCTAAAGACGTGGCTCACGTACGCCGACAGGTTCAGAACTGAGAATCCGTACGCTAGGAAGGTGAACCTGGTCGACACGCTGATGGGTCACTACAGCGACAAGGCACTATCAACCATGCTGAATTCGGCAACTTCAGACTATTCGAGGAGAATGGCCTCAATCCTGGAAGGCGCGCTGCTTGGTAGATGGGCAAGGTCTGGAAAGTCTCTGGATGAGGTGTTGGAGTTATTGGCGACAACGCCAGCGAAAAAAAAGCTTCTGACAGCTACCTACCGTTCTAAACTCCAGACCCCACGCTCCACTTAGTTAAGTTTCACGTCATGACTTGATCTCGAGACGATGGTGAACACTACTATTGGAGAATTAATAAAGGATAAACGGGATTTTTAGCCCATGTTGTTTGGGAGGGGTGGAACCAATGCCAATTCCGAATCGTCAGGCAAAGCTAAATCTATCTTAGCGGTTCGCCTATAGTTTAGAATACCCCTTACGATAGCAATTGTGCCTCAAACTTTATAATAGACGTGCTTTCGAAAATGACAAACTGCGTTGAAATTAACGTAAGTGCTGACTAGTCCCCACACACAGGGCATCCGTTAATATAGCGGCATTAGTACGGTGATCAGTTAGCAAAATAAGTAAGTGTATCGATGCGGACAGAGAAGGGATGTATCATTTTGAGCATTGACTAATTTTGAACTTCCAAATTAGTCTAAGATTCAATGAAATTAGAGGACTGCCTTTTGCCACTCGTACTATTCATCACTAAAAAACTTACCGACTTGCCTTCGTTATTACCCCTCGTGTCATTTTGGTGCCTGTCTCTCTATGGCGGTTTTCAATTTTTTTATTGCCTGCAAATTCCTCAGGATACTTTTTGATGATTTCCTGTAGATGAGGGAAGAGTTGACTTGTAACTGGGCTCCATATTTGTTCAAAGATTAGCTGCAGCGCATCACAGTATTGCGAGCGCAGTAGGTATCATTCTTGTCTTGCTTCTGATTCACTTCTCAAACAGCAGCAGCTGCCAATTGTAAGAAGAAACCAAACCAAGTCGCTAATTTGGCCCATTTTCAAAAGACTAATCTTGAATATTTAGCTCATACAGATTGTGAATACACCATAAATTAGTCTGACATAGGCTAATTTTGAGCTCAAATTAATAGTAGTATCAATAGAAGGAATAGTGGAAATCTATGGCTGAATTGCTACATATTTCAAGCGACACTCAGATCACCAAATCTACACACTTGTGTGTAATAATAGCCTCAGTCTGTGGACTATGGACTCAGGCAACATTTGCGAATTAAAGGTATGGGCCCCCCGCACAATGAAATAAAGTTGGTTAGGCTGTTCAGCCAGCTAAAGCTGTCCTCCCAGTATAAGCTCAGTCTAAACTTACTCTAAACTGGCTATTAAGTCCCCTAAGACCAGGGCCTTGTGAACGGCCGTTCACTAAGAGTTTGTAAACTCTTGATAGGACGTTTCCTCAAGCAAGGTGCTCGTGTGACCTCGTCACAAGTACTGTGTTGTTAGCGAGCAATACTATCAACCGCAGCAGTAATCGAAATCAGAACTGTGTAGTAGTAGGTATTCATAGAACAACACTTCTTGAGAATGGTTATAAACAACGGGAGTGGTTATGGAAGACCTACAACCACGCAAGAGGAATATTGCTGTTATTATTTCTACTAATTTCTTTGGTAAAGTGAAAAATGTGCGCATAGATCCGTTTCGTTAAGTTTGTTACTTGACATTATAAGTGTGGGAATGTTTGGTCCTGCTTGAAAGTTTCCAATGGAGGCAAACGCTAAAGCATGGGGCGTGTGTTCCGTCACTTTAGTACAGAAAAAAGTCGAGATCAGAAGTGTTGCGGTCATCAACCACTAGCCCAACAACTAGATGCATCATGGTAGCGCGAAACTAAGAATCCCTTGGTTTCCGTGAAGTTCGTAACATTGATGTAGAATGATAGAATTGTTTAGACGACGTTCATTCGATTAAATTACTTCTGCTAAAGATATAAAATACGTTCATAACTAAATCAACGTATTGAGTTTATACAGTATCTAGCCCAATATTTTGGGTTTTTGGTTGAGTACTTATCTGGACGCAAAGGTTTACATGTAATTCTCTGGATTTTAGATCCAGAGTATTTAAGAGAAGGCAACTCGAACCAAACTAACTTTGATACTTGATGGAACCCAATTCTCCGGAACCCAAAGTATCATTCTCCATACTAACTCAGTTCCCAAAACTTCTATACTTAGACTGCCCTGTTATAAACGACTCTCGGATCGTAGATCTCGGCCAAAAGCGAGCTATTCCCTCCTTGTCTCAATGAGAACTTACAGCGGCGTTGGAAATCCGACTGTGGCCAAGTAAATTTACCTTCGATACCATATACCCTGATGTCAGTTTGAAAAAAATGTGAATGTTGCCTGTGTCGGCTAGGGTCAACATCACGAATTTCATCCTATGCTATAGCATATTTCGTACTCCAGACTCGAGCTTCAAACGACATTCAAAATATCAAGCAAAGCAGATCGCCATGCAAGGCCTGTGGTGTATGCTGGGTCGCCTCGGGCACGCTTCTGAAGCCTAACTACCATTCCGCGGTGTTGGACGGACGAACCCCATGTCGTCCTAAGTGTAAATATTATGGCATCACTGTTGCAGCTGGTACACAGATCGTGAACAGGAACAACGTGCTGCCGATCACGAACGGCGCCCCGACAAAATGCATTACCGTTCCGAGGTGTTTGCTACAGCTGTGATAATCAGCATTTGACCTCGCAGCGGAGGTCTGTCAGGGGACGGCGCGTAGCGCGGAGGGCTTAGTCCTGCAAGGAGGTACTATCTATTTGGCGGAGGCCGAAGGCGGAATATCACCTTTGATGCATCAGTCATTGCATGTGGCTCATGGTTTGTGATCATATGAAAGCTTTGTTGTAGTTAATGATTAATAGTTGAGTAGTGTGATAAACTGTTTCGTAACATTTAGAATCATGTGTGTCCGAGTATGAAAATCCAGAGCTTCCTTGGGCAACGCACGGCATTAGTAGTTTCTAGCCTATGACTAAAGCGTTAGCGAAGGACGACTGGTATTCCTGTGGATTAAACCCACGAAGTTTGAGTGTACTATTGAGGGTTCGTATCTCGCCCGGAGCGACACCGATACAAACTCCAAGTCATTCCCTTCCAACCTCACGATTACCTCTCACAATTAATCTTCCTCAAATGGAACCCGATACCATCTGGAAAATAATCACTTTCAAACCACCACCAAGCTCAGGAAGGGTACCCGACAGGGCCTTCGTTAATATACCGGCAATAGTACGGTGCTCAGTTAGCAAAATAAGTAAGTGTATCGATGCGGAAAGAGCAAAAATCAATTCCTGCATTATTGCTCTAGAGATGGCTACTGTAACGGGGTTACATGAGGGGTACCCCAGATAGGGTACCGGCTCTAGAAGTAGATATACTTCTGGGAGTATTCGTTTCGTGAATATTCAGTGGTGGGTGGTGTGGATCACACCACTGCCACGTAGGTCGGGTGACTGAGAGCCAACCAACAGTATTTGACCTACTTTTATATGCATATATAGAACAAACTATAGTTAGTTAGTAATTTGTATTACAGGCCAAATGACCTAATTAACGATAAATATAAATCAGTCTTAAACTTACTCCAAACTAGCTATTAAGTTCCCTAAGACCAGGACTTGTGTACTGTCGTTCACTAGAAGTTTGTATACTCCTGATAGCACGCTTCCTCAAGCAAGGTGCTCGTGTGACCCCGTCACACTACAGGCTTCTCACTTATCGGTATTTAAGAACGTCTTGACAGTGTTGGCGCTCCAGAACAGATGGTTACCGCTTAGAAAGAGAACCATTTCGAGATGAACGGGAAGCATTTCCGTACGGCAGTAACCAAGTGTGTGCTTGGTTTTGCTGAAGAATCGTTCGCAGTCGGAAGAATGTACTGTACACCAGGGCATTCCTTTCGGTGCTCGCGCGAGATCTACCTCTTCTTGAGTACCCAATCAGCAAAAACATATTTCTTGCCCTCTTGGTCAGTTTCGGCATCGGCGTCCACCGCGAATACTGACAGCGTAGGACGTAGCTGTCTGCTCAGAAGGTCCGCCTTCTCCATGAGCACGTCGACACATGCAGACTCGAACACAGGCGACTTCATGATCTTGACCTTAGCACCCAATGACTTGCGAGCGTTGGGTGATCTCGTCGAACAAGTCTCTAACGTCCAACAGTGACACACCGTCTTCGCTTTGGAGATTCCTAGACGCAGTTTCAAAGTTCTTGAGCTGTTCGAGGACAGCTGAAGCCTATTTTCCTCGCTCTTTGTCGGTATCAGCTCAGCTATAGCATCGGCTTCTGTCTCAACGGCCTCTTTAAATTTAAAGAAACGCTGCAGCATGCAGTAAGTAGACGACCATCATGTAGCTTGGCGACGAACAGGTCGCAATTCAGTCTTTCTGTTGTAGTACAATAATCAAGGTTAAAAGTAAATTAATAAAACAACTTATAAAGAGGTTCAAAACAAACGTTACCGGAGTATCGTCGAAGCATTAAGACCACGCAGCTTGCACATAAGTGCATGAACTTTATCCAACCGAGTTTCCAGTCAATCATAAAAGCATTCACCGCCAAGTTCAGACGGTGGCTGGCACAGCCAACAAGCGGTACATTGAGCAGCGCCACACCCGTCCGTTTGTAGAACAGTTGTCAGCGACCGAATACAGGGCATCAGCAGTAGTCCGCTTAAAAACTTCAAAATTGAGGTCAGAAGCGCCACATGGGCAGAGGTAAATTGGTCCTCCACGCCACCATTGATGATAGGCACCATAGCCAGCAAAATCGTCTCGGTGTGGCTGTCGTGGCCATAGGTCGCAAACACACACGTAGTGCTCAGATTGATACGTGCTCCCGTCAAAGATTATACCAATTTTGGGGAGTATAAAAGGAGACGATGGATTCCTCAACGGTTTCTGTCCTCGTGCGTATGTATTTCAGCAGCGTCTCGGTGCTGATAGGCGCCAGCGAAGTATATTTGCGCGCGATCATGTGCTCCGGAAACGCAAACGGTAGTCCGCAGTCAACCACGAAATCCGTCCATCTATAGATAGTCAAACTTTTTGTGTCGACAAATGCGGCTAGGGTGCCGCATGCCGGGCCACTGGCTGCCATGACGGCCGCGCAGTCGGGATGTTGCCGTCGGATATGGCTCATTAGATTCGAGTAACCAGTTTGGTGCTCCTACTTCCTCACGACTGAGCAATGGCAACGAAAAAAGCAGGTAGGCTCATCTTGCTCGTCAAGCAGTGGCTTGAAGAAGAACGCGCAGACTTGCTTAGCTGAGAATGATGTGGTTGCCATGGCAGTTGGAGAGTGTTTCGTGGGAAAAGAGGAGAATCGGTATTAGATCAAAGTTGGGATGACTGGTGTAGAGTTATCGTTGATACAATAGCCAAGTTTGAATATTGTGTGTGAAGCACAGAAGTCAATAATTTTATTTTTTTACAGAAACTTGAAATAAATAACGTAAGCTCAATTATTATATTGTATTTTCCGTACAATGATTTATTCGGAGGCCCTGGTAACCGAATAGTTTACGATAATTCACTTAGACGGCAATGTGCTAGCTACTAGCAGGCTTCGAAATAAGTGTTTAGTTACACGCCACCAGGTCAAGTACCAGGGGTCTTCTCTCTCTAAAGCGTTAAACAGCGTAACATTTTGTACCAAAATATCCACGACATTGAATGGCCTATTCAGACGGGTCTGGAAATCGTGGGGTGAAAAATTGTTGTCTTCGCATTCTTGAAGCCTCCTTCTGTGCTTGCTACGGCACAATTATTAGATCGTGCATCAACGTTTGCCACTTTGCTATCTTCTCTATGCCAACACACTAACGGTGCGTACCATTCTCCGACTTCCACGTGCGTGCGTTTTCGAATCCATTTTTTGCGTGCTTGAAATCTTCAAACGTCTGGCGAATTTCTTCCTCCGAGGTCATCACAAACGGACCGTACTGCACGACTGGCTCATTGAGCGGCTCACCTGTCATCACAATCACCTCCAACTTGTCGTCTTTTGCAGCAGTGAGTAGCACACCATCCCCCTCCTTCTCCATCACGATGGCCTCATGAGGTTGAATGGATTTTCCTAGGCATTTACCCGTCCCGCTCACTGCATACACGAAGACATTGTGACTTGGTGGAACGGGGTACTCGAGCTTGGCACCCGAGTTCAGCATGAAATGCACATAAGTGACAGGAGCCTCCGTTTCAATTGGTCCGCGTTGACCGAACACCTCACCGGCAAACACAAGTGCTTCCACACTCTTGTCGCTGTTGAAGGCATGTAGTACCGACTCACGGCGAATTTCTTGGTATCGTGGCTCGATCATTTTACGGTGCCTTGGGAGGTTGACCCAGAGTTGAAGGCCATGAACAGTTTCGTGATTCTTTGGTATTTCCGAGTGCATAATTCCTCTTCCAGCCGTCATCCATTGCAGGTCACCCGGTCGCAGCTCACCGTTATTACCCAGGAAGTCTTCATGATACACGTGGACTTTGGACGTGGGAAGAACGTACGACACAGTCTCAAATCCACGGTGCGGGTGGTCTGGAAATCCTCCTGGGAGACCAACACTGGCCTCATCTAGTATCAGGAACGGATCTAGGCTGCGAAGACGAGAGGACCCAATAGAACGGTAGACACGAGCACCGACACCTTCTTTCTCCTCTTGAGCTACGAATTTCTTGGCGATTTGGCGAGGTGTGAACATCGTCGAGGAAGTTGCGGGAGGTTGTCGTGCTTGTGGCTTATCTGGTAAAGTGGGGAATGACCAACCTCAATAAACTGCAGAGTACTGGAAACTGTGGCGATGGCAAGGACTGCATCTTCGCTCCAGCTCCTCCAACCCGCAATATGGTTGAGGCTTGCACAACGGCAAGCAATCTGGTTGCTGTTGTGCAAACAGCAACTTGATGTTCAACACGTACGATTGCTCTCCCTGGACTGCCATGAAGGCAGGAGAGAGCGCTCGCAAGGTAGATAGACTAAATCACTTTGCAATTAGCTTCTTACAATACAAGTAGGCATTTGCAGGGAGTTCCAGCTCCCAATCTTTGTTGTACACGTCACAAAGTTAACTTTAGTAATTGCGTGGACGATGAAGACACGCAGCGGGCGAGCGACTCAAGTCACGCCTGCGAATCAAGGTTTAACGACTACGGATACAACTGCGAAACGGACTGAGACGGGACGGGCAACAACGATGACTACAAGTACCTTGACGCCAGCGGTTCCTCTGACTTCCGTTTCGATCATGCCTCCGTACGTCACTGACATCTCCCATCCAGCTTTGGTAAAGTGGAAAAGGGAACGTCAGGAGTATGAAGATGCAATTGAGGCTCGCTGTGCCGCGACTGGTGAAGACAAGTCGAAGGCACTTCGGAGCGTCAAGAACTCGTTCAACCGCAACTTGCTCAATACTTTATGCAAGTTCGAGTGGGGTACGACCATCGAGGATGTCACGGAAGATCGCATTCGGTCTGAACTGGACAATGTCATTCGTAACGTCATGAATGATGATATTGTTGATGTGGATGCCCTTTTTGACCAAAGGTTGAAGATGGACTTACGCGAGGCTGACGTAAAGGCTCGCGTAATAAACTATTTCATGTTGTGTGATGACATCATACTACAGCATGGACTGAGTAGCATGTTTTCAACCCCAAACGGGATCAAGGAGAAGTGCAAATTTCTCAAACAATATTTGGAACCTGTAGCTTTACGTGACGCGGAAGACACTCACCATCGGCTCGTAGACAGCTCCAGTAAGACCGATGAGCAAGCTTTGTACCAGCTCGTAAAGGACAAGGCACTCGAACAGGAAAAGGTCTTTCGGTTGTTAGCTAAGAGAAAGCAGCATCCAGGCGAAGGATCCGGAAAATCTCGCCGAGAATCGAACAAAGGCCAACGTTCTGGTGTCAACCAAGGCAAGAACGCAAGGGTGGTCCGCAACGACACTGGGGAGCATCGCAACGTGGTGTCAACCCCAAAGGCGGAACAGAAATCGGCCACTAACATTAAGAGCAAACCAAGGACAGGTTGCTTCCACTGTGGGAAGGATCACTGGTTGAGTCAGTGCCCGGACCTGGATGAGGCTGCGAAGGAGGCCCTGCTCAGCGAACGAAAAGCAAAAAAAGGCTCCGAAAGCAACACGGGCAAACGTTACCGATCAAAACGACTCGAGCAAACATCTGCAGTTACGAATGATGGTCAGATGACTATTGTTTTGAACGGCAAGATAGAGCTACCGTATTGTGCTGATAGTGGGAGCGATTGGAATGTAATTTCGCGGAAACATGTCCAACAACTACAGGGGCAAGACTCAACGGTGAAACCTGTGAAACTCGATAGTGCAGTAGAATCTCGTGCTGTCGGGGGCTCACTACTGACTTCGACGCACGCCGTCGATATACGGTTGACACTTAATACTGCAGCTGGACCCGTACGCTGTCAGGACCCCAAACGTTGTCTGATCGTCGAGTCAGATGAAGATGAGGTGCTGGTTGGTAAAGCACTACTTTCTGAGCTCGGAATCGATATTGAGCAGCAACTTGAGTATCTTGCGTCGAGAGGGACTGACGAGGATGACCCTTTCGAGGAACCTGATGGCATGCCGCCATGCAGACCTTCGGTTGGTGATGTAGTGATGAATGTCGTGGATGCTCTCGTACAAGACGCGATTGACCGCGGTGTCGTCGACGACTACATTGCCAGTCGACTCTATGAAGTGGTACGTAAATACGGAGGGTGGAGACTTGAGTTGGGCGACGACCCACCTGCAAGGGTGCCGCCACTCAAGATCAGGGTAAAACCTAACGCCACTCCGTACCGGTGTAAAGTTCGCCAGTATAGCCCAAGCAAGTCAGCCTTTCTGGAAAAGTTCAACAAACGACTGGTTGAACTAGGCTGGGTATATGAGAACCGCGAGAGTCGCTGGTGTTACCCTGCTTTACCTGTCCGGAAGCCGAACACTGACGAGTTCAGGCAAACTACTGATTACCGACCACTCAATGCAGTTACTGAGGCAATAGCTGGTGTGATGCCCAGTTTGGAGGTCGCACTTGAGCATTGTAAAGGCAAGATGTTCTACGCGATGTTTGACTTCTTGAAAGGCTTTTGGCAGCTGCCTTTGGCCAAGTGCAGCCAAGAGTTCCTTTCATACATGACGGACAAGGGAATCTTCACGCCTACCAGGGTACCTCAAGGGAGCACTGATGCTGCCCTACACTTTCAATCTACTGTGGAAATGGTACTTGGCGACCTCGTAAACAAGTGTGTGATAGTCTGGATTGATGATTTACTGGTTTTTGCCAACACGCAGGAGGAATTAGTGGGTGCAATTGATGCTGTGCTTACAAAACTTGACGAACACGGTTTGATTCTTAATCCGAAGAAAAGTACAGTGTTCCTGAAGGAAGTACGCTGGTGTGGTAGGATTATCAACCAGCACGGAGTCGGTCACGACCCTGAACGCATTCAGGCGCTTCGTGAAATGCCATCACCGACTACAGCAGCCGAACTACAACAGTTTTTATGCGCGAGCAATTGGATGAGAGCTGGTCTTGTCGACTATTCCCGCGTTGCTCGACCACTTCAAGAACGCCTTGATGAGGCACTATCAGGAACTAAGAAAACAAAACGAGCAGCGGCTGGGGTACAAATCGACCTGAACGCAGATGAAAGAGCAGCTTTTGAAGCCGTTAAAGAACTACTTGGTAATTCGGCTATGCTGACGTACCCAGACCCATCCAAGCAGCTGATTCTGCTCTCTGATGCATCGGACCGAGGCTGGGGGCTGATAGTTTCGCAGGTGAACGACTGGAATCCAGATGTACCCATCCATGAGCAGGACCATGAGCTTCTGGTGTGTATGGGAGGAAGTTTCACGGGATCAGCGCTCAACTGGTCCGTGATTGAAAAAGAGTCTTACCCAATAGTGCACGCCTGCGAAAAATTGGAATACCTACTACTGCGGCCACAGGGCTTTAGGCTCTACTGCGACCACCGAAACATTATCTACCTATTCTGCCCGAACAAAGAGTTAAAGCGACATGTACGCGGTAAATTGCTACGTTGGTCGACGAAACTTCTGGAGTATAGGTACTCTATCGAGCACATCGAAGGTGTCCACAACGTGTGGGCTGACTTGATTTCGAGGTGGGGAGGCAAGCCATTGCCGACAGCACGGATCCACTCAATCAAACGCATTACACGCCCGAAACGCCGCCGTCAAGGCAGGGAACAGCAGAGTATGCCACTTTCGCTACGTCCACTCGATCACGATGGCTTTGTCTGGCCAACCATCGACGAAATCAGTAGCATACAAGCTCTGCATGAAATTCCACAGGGTGTAACACTGGATGAGAATGAACTTTGGCGTCTGGAGAACAGGATTTGGATTCCTCGCGAAGCACACGATCTAACTCAACGCTTATTGGTTATTGCACATTGTGGACGGAACGGACACCGTGGTGTCCACGTGATGGAGAATCATATTGGTCGTTTATTCAAGATTGGTGGTCTCAACGGAATGGTGAGGGATTTCTGCTCAAACTGCTTGCTTTGTCTGCACGTGAAAGGAGGGACAGTAATTCCCCGACCTTTCAGCGAATCCCACCACACTTTTGAACGGAACGCGACCCTGCACTGGGATTTCTTGACACTAGGAGATTCTTTTGGCTCTTCTCGCTACGTGTTAGTTCTTAAAGATGAAGCTACACACTTTGTCGAGCTCGTGGCGTGCGATAGTCCTACATATACTGTTGCAGCTACTGCGATTCTAGACTGGTACAGCCGGTTTGGAGCACCTAAGCTCTGGGTAAGCGACTCGGGATCACATTTCAAGGCAAAAGTGATCGCCGAACTCAATCGACGGCTGAAAGGACGGCAGGAATTTATTTTGGCATACTCTCCGTGGAAAAATGGGTCTGTCGAGCGCGTGAACCGCGATATTTTGCAAGTTTTAAAAGCTTTGGCGCTGGAATTTCGCGTGAGCTTACACGACTGGCCATACTTGCTGCCGCTGGTGATGTCCAGCATTAATCATTCGCCGGTCTCGTCTCTAGCAAACCGTGCGCCTATCGAACTGTTCACCGGTCTACCATGCCCCAACACGTTGGATACAGTGTTTCTTCCTGGAGGGAAGGGGCGTGTGGCCACACTGAGCAACGCACGGCCAAATACAGAGAAACAGCTCGCTGCACTTCGTGAAAGCATCATGACTATGCACAAGTCGGTGGAAGCTGAGCGTAAGAAACAGGGCAGGCGGTACAGAGCCAGGCCTCACTTCAAGCAAGACGTAAACTTCTCAGTCGGTGATTATGTGTTGCGATCACGCGTCGATGAGAAGCTGCACGCGAACAAGTTACGCATCATGTGGGTTGGTCCGTACCGTGTTATAGCAAGCACAGACTACTACTTTACAGTGGAGCACTTAGTCAACGGCAGCACCATGGACGTGCACCCATCACGCCTAAAGTTCTACGCTGATAACTCACTAGATGTTTCTGATGAACTACTCGACCACATCGCTTCCCAGGGAACTTTGTTGGCGGTCGAAGCGATCGTGGAGCATAGACTCAACTCAGACATGAAGGCCCATGAGGTGAAAGTGAAGTGGTTAGGGCTTGAAACCATAGAAGACTCCTGGGAACCTTTAAAGACTATAGGCGAAGATGTACCTCAACTGCTGTTAGAATACGCAAAGAGCGCCAACGATGATGATTTCCTACTCGCAGCAACTTCAGTTATCGACTCCAAGTAACAGAAACGTTCAAATCGCAGCGAGGGCTAAGTTACAGCTACATCCTGGCTAACGTGATGATCGACTTTAAGAGTTTTCAGCTTTTGACGCTCGCTAACTTTTATCTACGTGGTACCGTTTGGACACGCAATGGGCAAGATTGCTGCAAATGGACTGACCAAGTTTCAGATTGGTTTGACGCATATTGGCAATACACGACGTAGTAAAAAATGGCGTGGTCTCCTATTGGTCAATATTCGATTTGGCGACATTTGATTGGCTGGATTCCACATTTGGCTAAACGTTGCAAATCTTAGAGGATGCAACCTGTAACACTGCAACGTGTTGAAGTTGTCGTCTTGTCTATGCGCTACGTGGGACGAGGCTGACGCGACTGTACAAATCGGCCAGCAGATACGATACACACAAGTATTACATGGCCGTACTCAATTGCGATGTTGAAAAGCTTGGAGGGCAGTGTGGCGATGGCAAGGACTGCATCTTCGCTCCAGCTCCTCCAACCCGCAATATGGTTGAGGCTTGCACAACGGCAAGCAATCTGGTTGCTGTTGTGCAAACAGCAACTTGATGTTCAACACGTACGATTGCTCTCCCTGGACTGCCATGAAGGCAGGAGAGAGCGCTCGCAAGGTAGATAGACTAAATCACTTTGCAATTAGCTTCTTACAATACAAGTAGGCATTTGCAGGGAGTTCCAGCTCCCAATCTTTGTTGTACACGTCACAGAAACCTTATCGATTGCGTCGAATACTTGTGCGCAATCCAGATGAGAAGCAGCGATTGGGGCACATGGAGATGATAGTAGGTAAGTTTATCGCGTCTTGCTCTTCATTCCCCATTGATCCTCGTGTAAGCTAACTTAAGTCTTATTGAAAACTCCCCAACTTGTTCACACTTGCCAGATCGACAACAGTCGTCTAACATGTAAACTTCAGTCTGTCAGTCCTGCACCGATGGTATCGGATGAATGTGGTAGATAATATCTACTAGATACGTTCAGTCAAACCGATCTGTGTGAGGAGTAATCACTTGCAGCAACATGTTCACGTAGTCGTCTACGTGGCCTTCTCCACTGCGCAATCAGACTTGGCTGCCTTCCGGTGGTGGATATTTTGTCTCGCTAGTTGATTGCGGGTACCACGAAAATGCGTGACGTGGCAATCCGTCGCCTCTCTGTCCCATACAAAGCTCTAGTCTAACGTGACAGACGCATCATTCCATTCCGTAATCACCTTTTCCGCCAATCAAAGCAGTGCCCACCGTCTTTTCCACCAACCCGATCGAAGTACTGAGTCTCACCTCAACTGCCAGTCCAGGTCTTCACGATGCCAGCAGATCAAAGTGTCATTCCTCAATTTGCCTTCCACCAGCAACCACCACGAGTTCCCTCACTTCTATCGTCAAAAAGATGTTCACGCCTCGAACCATCGCCAAAAAGTTCGTAGCTCGCGAACAGGGCGAAGGCGCCGGTGCCCGTGTGCACCGCTCGATCGGCACGACTCGACTGCGCAATCTGGACCCGTTCCTCATGCTGGACGAGTTCAACGTGGGTCTTCCCGGCGGATTCCCAGACCACCCGCACCGCGGCTTCGAGACCGTCACGTACGTGCTGCCGACGTCCAAGGGCCACATGTGCCATGAGGACTTTCTGGGCAACAAGGGCGAGCTGCGACCTGGAGATCTGCAGTGGATGACGCCTGGCAAGGGCATCATGCACGCAGAGATGCCCAAGAGCGAGGTGCCGGCTCATGGTCTGCAGCTCTGGATCAACCTACCGAGTAAAAGTCGCATGGTCGAGCCAAAGTACCAGGAGATCAGTCGAGACACAGTTCCCCATGCTTTCAATGAAGACAAGAGCATCGAGGCCATCGTCTTTGCTGGAGAAGTCTTCGGCAAGCGTGGCCCCATTGAGACGGCGGCACCAGTCACCTATGTGCACTTCATGCTGCAAGCAGGAGCCAAGCTCGAGTACCCCATTCCTGAAAGTCACCATGTCTTCGTGTATGCAGTGTCAGGCACGGGCAAATGTGTGGAGCACTCGATCGAACCTCACGAAGCTATTGTATTGGAGATGAAGGGTGACGGCGTGTTGCTGCAAGCTGATGAGAACGACAAGTTGGAGGTCATTGTCATGACGGGACAGCCGCTGGAAGAACCGGTGGTGCAGTATGGACCATTCGTCATGAGCACTGAAGATGAGATCTACAAGACGTGGGAGGACTTCCAGATGGGTAAGAATGGATTCGAGAATGCGCACTCGTGGGCTTCGGAGATCGGCAATCGCCGTCGTTAAAAAGTAAAGTCCATGGTCCAGCGGTGTAAGCACCGTATTTTATATTGTAGGCTAAGATAGGATAACAAAGTACTCAATCCATGAAAACTCAACTGTTGTCATGGCATATTGGCTAGATGGAGCATTTCCCGCCATCACTTGCTTCAAATTGTAATTCTAGATGCTCGGACAAGATAGGAGCTACTGTTGCAGGTCGTACTCGTTCCATGGAGGCGGATCGCATTGACAGACTTGGCAGTGAGATTGTTGGCCGGGATATTGTAAGTGTCACGCAAGTTGCGGCTCGTTGACTTGGCTCCTTAATCTCTTCACATTCTACACGCTCTTCCGTTCGTGTTTCAATTGTAATTTGCTCCGTAGGTTCCGTGTGCAAAAGCAGTTTGTCAACTTGATGAACTTCACGTTTTGCCATTCGTCTCCTACTGATCATACGACGTCGAGTCCGAAACATCCTAAACGTTGATTGAATAACGATCGTCTTGCGATGACGGAAAGCATATCCACGCATTGCAAGTTCGTCCACTTTTTCTTGTACGGTCAAACTTTCCAGTGGTAGAACTCGCATCGTGAGTACAAGAAGCAGATCCGTGAAGCGAAACATGTTGGGAGGGCAGTTCAAATCGAGATTTGTGGTGATGTTTACACTGCCATTGAGACCATCGTAGCTACCGAGGCCGACACGTACGCGATAAGTGAGTTCAGCGAGACGAGCTTCAATGTCGTGGAAAGTTTCACGTCGGCGTTGATGTACTGCAATTGATAATGCTGCCCACTCCTCTGGTTTCATGTCTTCTGTTGACAAACTGTCGAGCATGGCTTTATAGGTACCAAGTCCTAGAGGTGGTTCGAGCCTCTTGAGTAATGCAAGTAAATGTTTCTTGTGTAGCAACCCCAGTGCATCAGTGTCGAACTCACTCCAAATTGTCTGAAAGCGTTGAAGATGTTCTGCCTGGAACCCCAGAAGATGCTCTTTATCATCCGCTCTCGCCGACATGAGCACGTACGTGTCTACCATAGTAGATGCGTACAAATTCTGGAGAATTAACACGACTAGGATGTAGAAACTGTTGTAGAACAGAGCACTGATGGTGGAGGACCCACAGTCACTAGATAAACGTCCCCATAGAACACACTGCGGTGGTGCTACACTGGATGCCAAATACGTCGCGTACCAGTCTTCACCTGCAGCAAATTTGACAAACGCTGAGTAGGCCATTGGAAAAGTTGACAAATTCAGATTCGAGTTCAAGCCGGATGCCCAACGTGTAAGTGAAAATACTTGTACACCGACAATTGCGAAGACGAACAGAACGTAACCCAGCAAAAGGGTCACCTTCAGGGTAAGCTGAACACTTGCCAACAGAGTTCGAAACAATGTACGAAGCGCACGAGATCGCTCGAGCACTAATGAGAGATGTTTGAAATCGAACGCTCGTGTCATTCCCAAAATGAGCAACACCGGGGAGTCTGAGATGAGAGGACCGACTAGCATGATGAAAGCTGTGCAGCTATTAAACGTTCTCCATGTAAAGCCTTTCATGAGAAAATCTCTCCATCCAACAGCAGCAACACGAAGTACTGCATCGAAAGCGTAAATCAACGAAAAAATGTAGTGAAACCACCAGACACCTGCAGCGACATCCACATCACCGTCGGTAGATGTACGATGGATTGGAGATCGGTACCAGGCAAGTAAAGATGTATGCAATATCACCACAGTGCTGATGAAACCACGAAATGAACGTTTTTGCATGTAGAATTGTGCAAGTTGCATGAACTTACTCGTTGGCAGCGGATACTTTGGACGCATCGCAACGATAGCTTGTTTTTTACGTAGCCAAATGAGCTGGAGATTCGTGAGCAATAACGTTCCGTTGTAGCATCGGAAGTTGTTCATGAGAATTCCTGCAAACACCTTCAACAAGTAAAATCTGGTAAAAAAGAGGAACGCCACGAAGAACCCAGCGAAATATGTCGATGCGATAGCAGATACTTGGTGCTCTTTGTTCACGTCGGCATCGTCTACAAAGTCCATAGCGATGTTCACGACGGGAAGCCAGCCTTTCATGGAGACCAAGAACAGAATTGAAGACATAGCACCCGTGATGCTGTCAAAGTGTAAACCTGAGAGATTTCCCCACACTCGAGGTGTCAAGATGCCGGTGGCGCTGTTCCAGAAAAATCCCACACACTCTTCAGGGGTATCAATGGATGGATCACTGCAATACGCGAAGCGACCACCAAAGATTTGCATACCGAGCGTTGCAAAGGAATAGAAGAGGAAGACTGAAAGCACAACGCAGTAGAAGATGGGTCTAGCTGATTGTTTTAACGCCTCAGTGATAACTCGGAAGGTCCTCACGCGGTAAAAAACTCGGATAGGACCGAAAGCTCGTCCAAGTCGAAATAGTGAAATCATCGTTGAATGTGGCAGCAATAACAATAATGAACAAGCCATAAGCACTACCATATTGATTTGGTTCCATGTGTCCGAGAGATAACTCTTTGGTGTGAAAATGAATCCGCGCGAGATAACCTTCAAGGAGAACTCGAAGAAAAGTACGAAAGCATACACCACATCGCTCAGTGTCGTTAATTCTTGAATCAAGTTTGAATAAAGTGGGGATTGGACTGTCAGCATAATGGTCCGAATCACGATCGCCGCAAAAATGTACTTCTCAGTCTCCTTTTCCAGCCGACGTGCTTTCAAGCGCACCCATGACTGTGGCGGAAAAAGGAATAATGATACGTCTGCCATAAGCCAATGTCCATCAAAGAATTGCCTTACATAACCTGTTGTGCCTCCTGTTGATGTCCAACCTGTCCACTCGTCAGGAGCAGGAGTGTCTGCTAGGTTTTCTGGACCTGGAGTAATAATGACATCCTTAGCAGGAACTATTGCGCTTGAGGTAGGAATAATACCACTTGATGCTGCACTTTCGTCAATTGGAGTTACTGTTGCTTGGTTCTTATGTTTTCCGTTAGCTGGTACAGAACCATCTAGCTGAACGTACTTGCGCTCGTGTTGAGTTTTTGTTGTGCCATAGTATCCTTTTAGCTTTAGGAAGTCGGATGTTGGCAAGACATTGAAAACTCGCGCTTTAAAAGCCTCCGAAGCCGATAAGGCACGTTGAGCTCGCTTCTTGGCACTACCAGGTAAACTGACATTCATTACATCACCTTGGTAGAGGTTGCTAAACTCTTCCACGAATGTGTACATATCAAAGAGATGAATACGCTGCATGGCGAACATCCGATCTTGGAAAAGTTCACTCAATGTTTTCCTCCTTTCGTCACCTTTCATAGCAAAGTTGCGTAGCAATACCACCAGCATGAAGTTCAGGGCAATGAATCGGCATAAAACCACATACGTCATGTAGTATAACAGCGCAACTCCAAATGAACTAGCCTGAAGTGATGCATGGAAGATTGGCCAGATGCTGCCGCCATTGGAGAACTTAAACAACGTGAGCATACTGTCGCTGAAGGTGTTAAAGTGAGATTGCATAGTCAGTGGGAAGTTGCCTCCAAACAAGTTCATACCAACCACAGCGAACACACTATTAAGGAGGATGTGGAAAGCGATCGAGCTTAAGAAAGCAGGGACACTAGCGAGGATGGCATCCAAGACAATTAACAATTTGTTGTTTTGACGTACGACTCGGAATGGTCTCACTAAGCGGAACAGACGAAGTACGAAAATGCCGCGAGCATAGCTATCGCTGTAGAGCAGAACAGAGCATGTCAGCAGTAAAAATTCCACACATGTAACAACGAGAAGCACGAAGTCCAAACGATTCCACGGATTTTGTAGATAGCTGAAGAGACCACCGGCAGCAGCTCCTATAATGATGAATTCGGTGCCATACACGAGTATAAGGACATTCTCAATCGTATAGAGACGAGCAGCGTAGCTCTCATTCATTCCGTGATATTCAAGTGCAAATAGCACCGAGTTGAAAAATACCACGAGGTTCATGAGATGCTCAAACGCCAATGATTCAGCAATTGATGAAATCCTGTCCATTGTCGAACTCCCAGACTCAAGAACAAAAAATATTCGTTCCTGTCGCAATCTGCACCAACTCAAGAACGTGCCATCGGATCGAGTAAAAAGAGGTGACTGTAGTATCCACTCCTTGAACTGTGTTCGATAACTTTGCCATTTCGTATCAATAACCTGCATTACATCAGGAAATGCTTCGGTTCCTATTGGAAATTGCACACGTGATTTCTTTAAGTATCTCTCCATTCGTTTTTGCTGTTGAGCTAACTTCGTAGCACGAACAATCGACACGGAAATGTAGCTGCCTCGAACAATTCCCACAAAAAGCGATAGAATCATATAGCTCACGAAAACCACCAGTCCGATAAAATAAATGATTGAGAAAAATGACGATGCCTGCTGAGCTCCATCAAGCGATGGTCCAAAACCCGATCGCAGAGTAATCAAGAAAACTGTCAGGAACGAAGCTTGAAACGAGTGGAAACCTGTATATCCTCGATCAGGTGGTGACATTGCTACACATTCCATATTGGATTTGCATCCCGAAGAAGTATCATCAATGCGACAAAAGTGAACCGGAGTCTCGGCAACGTACGTTTTCGATTCTCCAACTGCCATGGGAGCGATAAAACTATCCGAATCTGCTTGAATAGCGCAGCGATACGAAAGCGAATCATTAAAAAGATACATGCCTAAGATTGCAAACAGAAAGAGGTAGTAGCAATAGCACAAAACAGCGTTTCCAGCCATAGGTAATGAGTCCAAGAATGTCTCCATCGTTTCTTGAAAACTTTTCCATCGCTTGAAAATTCTCATACCTCGGAATACACGTAGTGAGAGGAGATTGAACCCTGCTAGTGACGAAAAGGGAAGCACGGCAAGCCAGCTAATCATCACGGCGCACAGGTCAAAAGCGTCCCATTTGTTGCGCAATAGCGGGGTTATTCCTTCCAAACCAATTCCTTTGCATATCTGTTCCATGGTAAGAAAGACCAGTAGCAAGTATTCCAAGATGGTCATTCCAAACCTCGCCACTTCCTCGACATCTTCATTGTTGTCAAGGTTCGTCACATATCGAAATGAGCGCCATCCTACAGAAGCCATACTGCCAACCACAGCTATCAACACTGCCAGTTGAAAAGATGGGTGTACAACAATTTGGTAGCATCGAGTAGGTAGCCCATTCGGCAGTTGAATATCGGAATATATCTCATCTTCCGAACCAGAATTTTCGCCAAGTCCTGCTTGTTGAAAAAAAGCACGAGCAATATCTCGCGTGTGCTCGTCTTCAAATTCTAGGTCCAAAGTCTCAATTAATTTGCAAGTCGTAGTAGAAACTGAAGCTGTATCTTCAACCGATGGTGAAGCTGAAGCCACTGGTGATTGTGAAGCGAAGCACAATGACAAACATTTATCATCACTGGCTGGAAGTTCGTTAGTCATTAAATACTTGATTGTCCGCACAAAGTTCGTCGTTTGTCGTCCTGTCCTCACACTTCTTGCTTCTGTGATCATGACACTAACTTCGTTTGTCACTAACTTGGCCAATAGTGATGGTGGCATATAACTTTGCAGCGGTAGAGCTTTAGGCTGCCACACGAGCGTCACTTTGTCTTCTAGCAGTTTCAATCCGCCGTGCACAGGTTCTCCACGCGCTCCGTGAAGCTTGGCGCTAACATTTCCATCTCGAAGACTATCTCGAAATGCGTCAACATGTCTATCATCGTCCGAAGGGGTCGTGATTTCACTAGTGTCGCTCATTTCTTGTGGTTTGACAATCTACGCTCCTTCCAAGCGTGTAGCTGTGACTCATGCGAAGCGTGGAGTGTCTGTCTATCTGTCAGAATGCAGGCAAGTACCAGCTAAATTTAACAAGGTAGAACTGCAACTCGAGTCTCCTTTTGGCGAACGATAGAGTGATGGTCTATTTGTTGCCTTTTTCAAAACTTCACCGCTAACCATTTTGCAAGACCAACAATTATTTTAGTAATAACTGAGCGTATATCCCTGACAACACAACATTCGTCGCTTTCAAGCGTACTGTATTCTTTTGTTATCGTACGACTAATTTTCTTCTTTGCCTACAATATAAAATGTGGTGAAAGCAATCACAAGCACCACCAAAGTCAGGAGCGAGGCCGTTCCATTCCGATCAACCTCTGCTCTCCACGTTGCTATTCAACGACGGCGGTTGCCGATCTCTGAAGCCCACGAGTGCGCATTTTCGAATCCATTCTTACCCAGCTGGAAGTCCTCAAATGTCTGACGGATCTCTCCTTCACTGCTCATGACGAATGGTCCATACTGCACCACCGGTTCTTCCAGCGGTTGTCCCGTCATGACGATGACCTCCAACTTGTCGTTCTCATCAGCTTGCAGCAACACGCCGTCACCCTTCATCTCCAATACAATAGCTTCGTGAGGTTCGATCGAGTGCTCTACACATTTGCCCGTGCCTGACACTGCATACACGAAGACATGGTGACTTTCAGGAATGGGGTACTCGAGCTTGGCTCCTGCTTGCAGCATGAAGTGCACGTAGGTGACTGGTGCCGCCGTCTCAATGGGGCCACGCTTGCCGAAGACTTCTCCAGCAAAGACGATGGCCTCGATGCTCTTGTCTTCATTGAAAGCATGGGGAACTGTGTCTCGACTGATCTCCTGGTACTTTGGCTCGACCATGCGACTTTTACTCGGTAGGTTGATCCAGAGCTGCAGACCATGAGCCGGGACCTCGCTCTTGGGCATCTCGGCGTGCATGATGCCCTTGCCAGGCGTCATCCACTGCAGATCTCCAGGTCGTAGCTCGCCCTTGTTGCCCAGAAAGTCCTCATGGCACATGTGGCCCTTGGACGTCGGCAGCACGTACGTGACCGTCTCGAAGCCACGGTGTGGGTGGTCTGGGAATCCGCCGGGAAGACCCACGTTGAACTCGTCCAGCATGAGGAACGGGTCCAGATTGCGCAGTCGAGTCGTGCCGATCGAGCGGTGCACACGGGCACCGGCGCCTTCGCCCTGTTCGCGAGCTACGAACTTTTTGGCGATGGTTCGAGGCGTGAACATCTTTTTGACGATAGAAGTGAGGGAACTCGTGGTGGTTGCTGGTGGAAGGCAAATTGAGGAATGACACTTTGATCTGCTGGCATCGTGAAGACCTGGACTGGCAGTTGAGGTGAGACTCAGTACTTCGATCGGGTTGGTGGAAAAGACGGTGGGCACTGCTTTGATTGGCGGAAAAGGTGATTACGGAATGGAATGATGCGTCTGTCACGTTAGACTGGAGCTTTGTATGGGACAGAGAGGCGACGGATTGCCACGTCACGCATTTTCGTGGTACCTGCAATCAACTAGCGAGACAAAATATCCACCACCGGAAGGCAGCCCAGAGATTATTGCGCATCTCGAAAAGCGCCACCGATCTCAACAACGATGAAGATGCGACTTAACCTAGACACTGGGAGCTATACATCTCAATTTGAAGAAGTACTCCAGAGAATCTGGAGAGTATTAACGACAGTTTGCTACACGGTCTTATGGGTACAGCGAAACAGGAAAATTTTCGAGGAAGAATCAATGTCAGTTGAGCAAAGCTGCTACGACTTTCAAGAAGCAGGGATAAGACAGTTGAGGGCAGTCGCCAAGCGAGAACAAATGTTACCTGAAACAGTAAAGAAGGGAGTGCTATTGAGCCAATGTCTCGACAGCTTTACTAAACTACCCGAACAACAACCGAGGGAATCAGTTGCAGCTATGAGACTAGCAAGACAATCGCCATTGGTAGCGATGATTAAAACAAAATTAGGATTTTAATGAAGATGCCGTAGGTATAATCAAATAAAATCTTTACTACTACTACTACCACCGGAAGGCAGCCAAGTCTGATTGCGCAGTGGAGAAGGCCACGTAGACGACTACGTGAACATGTTGCTGCAAGTGATTACTCCTCACACAGATCGGTTTGACTGAACGTATCTAGTAGATATTATCTACCACATTCATCCGATACCATCGGTGCAGGACTGACAGACTGAAGTTTACATGTTAGACGACTGTTGTCGATCTGGCAAGTGTGAACAAGTTGGGGAGTTTTCAATAAGACTTAAGTTAGCTTACACGAGGATCAATGGGGAATGAAGAGCAAGACGCGATAAACTTACCTACTATCATCTCCATGTGCCCCAATCGCTGCTTCTCATCTGGATTGCGCACAAGTATTCGACGCAATCGATAAGGTTTCCAGTACTCTGCTGTTTATCGAGGTTGGTCATTCTCCACTTTACCAGATAAGCCACAATCACGACAACTTCCCGCAACTTCCTCGACGATGTTCACGCCTCGCCAAATCGCCAAGAAATTCGTAGCTCAAGAGGAGAAAGAAGGTGTCGGTGCTCGTGTCTACCGTTCTATTGGTTCCTCTCGTCTTCGCAGCCTAGACCCGTTCCTGATACTAGATGAGGCCAGTGTTGGTCTCCCAGGAGGATTTCCAGACCACCCGCACCGTGGATTTGAGACTGTGTCGTACGTCCTCCCCACGTCCAAAGGCCACATGTATCATGAAGCCTTCCTGGGTAATAACGGTGAGCTCCGACCGGGTGGCCGATGACGGCTGGAAGAGGAATTATGCATTCTGAAATGCCAAAGAATCACGAAACTGTTCATGGCCTTCAGCACTGGGTCAACCTCCCAAGACACCGTAAAATGATCGAGCCACGATACCAAGAAATTCGCCGTGAGTCGGTACTACATGCCTTCAACAGCGATAAGAGTGTGGAAGCACTTGTGTTTGCCGGTGAGGTGTTCGGCCAACGTGGACCAATTGAAACGGAGGCTTCTGTCACTTATGTACATTTCATGCTGAACTCGGGTGCCAAGCTCGAGTACCCCGTTCCACCAAGTCACAATGTCTTCGTGTATGCAGTGAGCGGGACGGGTAAATGCCTAGGAAAATCCATTCAACCTCATGAGGCCATCGTGATGGAGAAGGAGGGGGATGGTGTGCTACTCACTGCTGCAAAAGACGACAAGTTGGAGGTGATTGTGATGACAGGTGAGCCGCTCAATGAGCCAGTCGTGCAGTACGATCTGTTTGTGATGACCTCGGAGGAAGAAATTCGCCAGACGTTTGAAGATTACCATCACGCGAAAAATGGATTCGAGAACGCAAGCACATGGAAGTCAGAGAATGGTACACGTCGTATATTCGAATTCCATCCGTAGTTTGTTAGCAAAATGAAAGGATGCAAGCATAGGACAATCGTTTCACTAAGTTGATGTACAGTATTTTCTGTATTTTCACGTATCCATGATGGTGAATTCACGACACAAAAATATTTTTCCCATTTTTATTTTCTGCGGTCTTCATGGTCATTAATTTTTTCAAACCTATTTCCTGTGGATACGTTAAAAAATGGCGAGTGAGGAATGCAAAACACTCAGTTTATCGTAAGGAGCTTCCGTATAACCTAAATGAGTTTTATAATGTCATACTGAGTTGCTTTCTTAGCATAGCCTACTAAACTATCGGTGACGGCGGCGCGGTGCAATGGTGGATCGCCAGCCGTGTGCATCCTCAAACCCGTTCGTGCGAAGATCAAAGTCCCGCAGCGTATTTTGAATATCTTCTCTTGACGACATCACAAACGGACCGTATTGATGTACAGGTTCGTTCAGCGGTTCCCCCGTTATCACAACTACTTCCAGATTATCATCCTCCGCTGCAGTTAACAAAACACCGTCGCCTTCTTTTTCCAATACTATCGCTTCATGTGCTTGAATATCCGTCTCGGCACATTTTCCCGTCCCCGATACCCCATACACAAACACGTTGTGGCTAGCTGGGATCGAATACTCCATCCTTGCTCCCGGTTTCAATAGAAAGTGGACGTATGTCACTGGAGCTTCTGTTTCAATTGGTCCTTGGTAACCGAACACCTCTCCAGCAAACACAATGGCCTCAACACTTCTGTCCGCATTGAATGCGTGGGGAACGGACTCTCTACCGATCTCCTGGTAGCGTGGTTCGACCATTTTCCTCTCCTTAGGGAGATTAACCCAGAGCTGGAGGCCGTGTGCAGGTTCTGTGCTTGTGGGCATCTCCGCGTGCATGATACCTCTTCCAGGTGTCATCCACTGCAAGTCTCCCGGTCTCAATTCTCCTTTATTCTCCATGAAATCTTCATGGCGCATGCCACCTTTCGATGTTGGTAAGACGTACGTGACCGTCTCGAATCCTCTGTGTGGATGATCTGGGAAACCTCCTGGAAGCCCCACGTTGAATTCGTCCAAGATCAGAAACGGGTCGAAGTTGTGCAAACGAGGAGATCCAATTGATCGGTGCACATGAGCGCCAGCACCGTCAATTACTTGATTGGCTTGGAAGCTCTTGGTCACTTGGCGTGTCTTAAACGCAGACATAGGAAGCAAAAGGTAAATTGAGGAATGAGGAATGTGCAGGTTGTTGACCACAAGGCATGATTACGGTCATTCAGAAACAATTGTATGTGTCATCGAGGATACAAATTATGATTGGTTGAAATATATTTTGACCAATCAAGTCTTGGTTTCGCAATCAAACCGTGTGACAGCCTCCAACTGCAATGTGTTGTATCTACCTTCGTCGCAACCCGATCTCAGACCTCCAACCATGCGCGCCTTCAAAGCCATTCGTGCGCATGTCAAAGTCCCACAGTGTACGTGCAATCTCTTCACGCGAGGACATCACAAACGGACCGTACTGGGACACTGGCTCATTCAGGGGCTCACCGGTCATCACAACTACATCGAGATGCTCAGTTTCCGCTGCTGTCAGTAAAACACCGTCGCCTTCTTTATCCATCACAATTGCTTCATGAACGCAGACATCGACGCCAGCACATTTACCTGCTCCTGACACCCCGTACACAAAAACATTGTGGCTCTTTGAAATCGCGTATTCCATTGTTGCTCCAGGTTTAAGCGAGAAGTGAACGTACGTCACAGGTACCTCCGTCTCAATAGGTCCTTTGTGACCGAAGACTTCTCCGGCAAACACGACAACTTCTACACTTCTGTCTTCGTTAAAAACGTGCGAAACGGAGTCCCGACTGACCTCCTGATACTGTGGTTTTATCATGCGGCTCTTGGATGACAAGTTGATCCAGAGTTGCAGACCACATGCAGGTTCGGTACTCGACGGCATCTCGGCGTGCATGATGCCTCTACCAGCAGTCATCCACTGCAAATCTCCAGCGCGTAGCTCACCTTTGTTACCCATGAAGTCTTCGTGAAGCATGCCGCCTTTAGACTTAGGGAACACGTACGTGACAGTCTGAAATCCTCTGTGCGGATGATCTGGGAACCCTGCGGGCTCCGCTAAGCTGAATTCGTCCAGAATTAGGAATGGACCGAGTCTTTGCAAGTGAGAACACCCGATCGAGCGACGTAAGCGTGCGCCGTCTCCATCGCTCACTCCAACTGATTGGAAGTGTTTGGTAATTCGACGCGTCTTGAAATGCATCGTAGCAATAGATTGCAAGAGTAGGAATGCGTTGCAAGCTACAATGCTAATCAAAACTTACTACCTGCTGATTATTTTTTTCATGAGCATGACTTGAACATTCGTTACTTTTGATTGGTTGACAAAATACTGGAATAATCGCGTTAGCATTCTTATTTTCGGATTTAATTTCGGATAACTGTGACGTGTGAAATGCCTACGCTAAAGTCGGACATAGAGCCACTGCTCCGTCCTCTGCTGTTCAGGTTGCTCGTCCTCATCGAATTCGCTTGCAACAGAGAGTACACTCCCGTCACTACTGCAATCAGTCTCTGTGAATGATAATGTCCGCGCTTTCCCGTTTAAATCGATGCCGTTACTGGTGGTGTTAGTGCACTCGGACGCAGCTCGACAGAGTCTGCAATCTTTGGTTGGAACAGCTTGAAGTGGATCCACGCGTGCTTGGACGTTGACGGAGAGCATACAGACGTCGTATGATGGAGTGAAGTAGTCGGACGTGTAGTCCATGGCGTCCTCATCGGACTCGTCGTCGGACTCGGAGACGACAGGCAGCAACGCAAAGCTGTCGTCGTCAAGCTGTTCGTGATCGCTGTAGTATCCGTCACCTTCATCTTCTCTATCAGTGAAGTTGGTGGTGAGGTGTGCGGAGGCGTCTTCAATGCACTTATGGCCACCGTCCAGAATTCGATTCAGTAGCCACCACGCCGTCGAAATGGCTCCTGCTGTACCGACAACAACGACTGCTTTGGCGATCGTACGCGTCGCTCGAGATTGCATAGTGAAGTCTGTCTTTCTGCTTCTTTTCCACTGTGAACACACGTCAGCCATCACTACGATCGACGGTGCAGTTATGGCGACTGATGGTCCCAGATAAATGGTGGATCCCGACGCTGTTGCCAGGCCTAACGATCATCGAAGTTGCCATCTACATTCTATTCTGACAAAGCATTCGAATCTGGACGTATTTGATAATGGATGAAGACACACGGATGTCGTGCTACAGCTACTACTATGTTGTATTCTATCGATGCAGTTAATAATTACGGCTGATCATATCTTCAGCTCCACACCAGCAGCAACGAGCTCCTACGTTCGTCGTCGTCGTCCGACATGGCGTCAGTCGGGTCCTTATTGTCGTCGTTGTCTGACATACTCGACGACTGACGTAGCTCCATTGACTTGCGCTCACGCACTTCTCCAGCGTTGCGGTACTTCTTTTTGTCCTCGCAATGGAAGTACAAATTCAGTCGATCGGACTGCCATCCCTGTAGATTCAACTTGTATGCGAGTCGTTCACCTCCTTGAAGTAGACGCTGCTCCACGTCCGTGCTATCTAGTTCCAAGAACAGACACAATGTGACCAGCACTTTACATACGCGAGTAGAGCTGAACGGAGTTTGGTAGCAATGGAAGTGGCGGATACGGTAATTTGTGCGTAACACCGCCAACATCGTGCGCATCATCGCGTCAAGAGCTAGTCTCCTCTGCGCGAAAACATGCTTGGACTGGTGGTTAAATAGCGTCCGTTTGGGGAACTCGATACTACCCAGAACGGCGAATAGTGACCAGAATGGACACGAACCCAATGCACAGGAGCATGCACGCACATTTTTGCAGTCGGTCAGGTGCAGCAGCTCTCGATACAGTGTCCGACACTCGCTGTAAGTGTGCGGGACTTCGTGCACCACAGGAACGTTGTGTCTCTCGAGGGTCGCGGCGTGATCTAAGTCCTGTCGTCGAGTAACTAGACCTTCGTGGTGGCTTCGACTACGCGGACGGATGGTGAAGACATACTCGGGTGATGGAGAACAGTCTCCGCGTGGATTCACTCGTGCTATCTGCACGTCGATTTCACGCAGCAGTGCTGTCTTCATTGTCTGTAACGATGGTTTCGCACCACGGCTAAATAGGGAGTGCTCTAGCACCAAGTGACGAGTCCGCAAGTGAGCAAGTCCACAGCGTGTGAGCAATGGACACGGCCAAGTCGCCGTTCCAACCAGCTGGCAGACGATCACGCCGCGAAATTACTTAGACGAAAGCACCCAAGCCCTCCACAGTAGAACGTTGTGTGTAACTACAGCGTTCCATAGTGAAGCACGCGTGGCTTTTCGAGGTAACGATTGAGAATTGACTTTGCAAGAAACAATCGATGCGTTCTGCCTCGAGCTTCGACTGGTAGTCTATCAGTGATAATCAAGCACGTCAGACCGCCTTTGTCCCCACGCTTGATTTCACTGTACGTCGAAGCTCCAGCAAATAGCGGAACAGTCCAAGCCTTAGTGTCAACGTTGGTAACTCGCTGGTAGTACGCCTGTCGTGGTTCAATTAGAATGCCGAACGCGGGACTAGTGTTACAGTACCTTTGAGTAACGCCGTTGCATGGATGAACTTCTCGTCATCTCTACCATAAGCCAACACTTTCGTTGCAAACGGTAAATGTGCGAATAGCTACAGCGGCAGAATATCCAACGCATCGTTTGATTTGAGCTCGTGGTCTCGTCTTGACTAGTAGTCAATGACTACATGTAGGCAAATGACTACAGGTCTAGACTATAGTCAATGCTGCTGCGGCCGTATCAGGTCTCAGTTCTGACATCGGTCATCCTCAAGAAAGCAGACCTTCAGTGGTCACAGCCTGGACAACAACGCTCCTTTATCGCGCATATAAATTCCTAGGTACCACGCCCGTAACACGTCATTAGACGGTTGTGGCCACACGTCGTAGACATTCTGTCCGGCCTCGTGGACATATCGCCAGCAACGCCTTCCCGTCTCTGTTGAAATCCTTTTCGAAGGCGCCGACGCATCCTGTAGGGGGGATCGACCTTCTGTCATTGTGCAGGCAAGGGGCGTGCCTCTCCATTCCGGAATTCACCACGCCAAGCACACAGAGCTGGTACCATGACGATCTCCACGCGCATCCGCGACGAACTCTTCACAACAAACCAGTCGACCAAAAGGGTCACAGACGTGGAACCTGCAAGTCCCCAACTCATCCGTCTACCGCTCACTCGACCCCCAGACGTCGTTACCATGAAGCCCAAGAAGCCCAAGAAGAAGCCTGTCGCAACCAAATTCGAGGCTGATTCAACAAAGCATCAGATGTCACATCGCCACGGTTTGCCCTGGACGACCGACGAGCACGACCGGTTCCTACAGGACTGGAACGTTACCCGTCAGGTCCGTGGAAAGCCATCGCCGCTTTCGTGGGCACGCGGACGCCCCGTCAGACGATGACACATGCGCAAAAGTACCGTCAGAAGATTCAACGTCGACGTCGCGGTTTGTTGACATCTTCGCGACGACCGGTTCCTATGACGTCGGAAATGTATTGTGGTCTTGTGATCACTACGAGCGTCAAGGATTGCGACTCGGTTGCGGAATCGCCAACATCGGCTGACAATACATTCAATGCGGACGAGCGGATGGCACCGCTTGAGAGCAATTGGTTCGACAAAGTGGAGGTGAATGAACTGGACGCCGCGTTTCAATCCTTTTTGGAAGTGTACGACCCAACACTCTTCCCCATGGATGAAGAGGAACAGATCAGTGCTTTCAACGTCTCTATGGAGGATAGTATCTCCATCGTCTTGTAAATGGCTACATTTAATGGTTAAACATTTTTAGTGCTAGGGTGGAAGATTTAAATAATTTCAATTGGCTAAATTTCATTCAACTGTCATTTGATTGGTTAAAATGAAGTGTCAACGCAAGCCGTTGAACGTTTTCAATCTAAGGACAAATCACTTCTCAACTAGTCAGTTAGGTCTCACCATGATTTTATCCCAGTCCACCGTACGTCGACTACTCAAGGCTCGCCGTGCGGAAGTTGCAACGGTATCGATCACCGCCAAGCCCACGACCATCTTCGACAATCAGGACGTCTCGGCGCCATATACGCAATATATTTTCAAACTGAAGAGCGCCATTAGCTCCTCACAATCAATTAAAGAGTGTTGGAAGCCTCGTAAACGATACTCTGACTTCTACGCATTGTATAACACGTTGCGACGGACAAGGAAGCAGTGGGAGAAGAGCTGTTTCAAGCAGGGAGAAGCGTTCGAGGAAGCACTTGAGATCCTGCAACAGGCAGTTGGATCGGAGTTCCCTAGGAAACACGTTCGATGCGACACGAAAGCAATTATTCAGCAGCGACGAGGACAATTGATGGATTATATGCGGACACTATTGGCTGCGTATACGGAGCTCGAGGTGCTGTTGGGGGCGCCTGGAAACTTCAAATGCAACTTTATTGATGATATCACGTGTCTGAACAAGGTGTTCGTGGAGATTGAACGGTTTCTCGAGATCCCACCAAAGCGCAAGGATATTGAAGCAAAATTAACACGAGCAGTGATGGCTTTGGGTGATGTGAAGCTGGATCCGAATAGGGAGAATCAAGTGATGCAGTGCTGCATTTGTCTGAGTGAAAATAACCCAAGTGATGACCACTTTGATGGAGACGCAGAAATGGCACAGCTACCGTGTGCGCACATTTTTCATGAAGGCTGCATCGTTCACTGGCTTCAGTGTGGCTCCACTTGCCCAATGTGTCGTCGAACTGTTGGAAATTCGGTAAATCGACGAGTGCTGCTGGGATAGTCTAACCTCTTAAGTAACGAGAATATCGTTTACCAATGCTTTCATTGTGTGCTAATTATAAGGACGTTTCTTGTTTTGAACGATGCGAAACCGTACTGGTTGTGTTACACAGTGAGGTGACCAACGTGTTCGTGACCAAAGTGTTTGTGACCAATGCGTTCGTGGTCTACTTGGTGAGTGATGGTTCACTTAGCAATTGAGCAACGTATTGCACGTTTGTATGGAATTTGCTGGATTTGTGTAGTTGTGCATGTCGGCTCGCGTAATGTTGACAGAGCGTGGATCTGTGTGGATTTGCATGGTGAAGCTATTGTGTCCTTTCCCGAGCAAATTTGAGTATCCATTTCGAGGGTGGCACTAGCACATGCCACTTGACACATTTGTTCGACATGAAGACATCTTCGTTAGCCATGACTACTTAGCTGAGACCTAAAAGCTAGTGACGATGGTAGAGAAACCGGCATGAAAGGCCTGGAAAGCAGCTAATAGTCGCACTCGCATTCATTTAACTACGATACGAAACAATCTTAATACTAGTTTTAGTCTTCACAAATGGTTGTAGACATCTCTTCATAGTACTTATCTTAGTATCATTATTCAGGGTTTTGAAAACGCTTCGGAGCAATCGCTTGTTTTAAGATTCAATACTGCATACTTTTTGCCTCGATGAAATGATGTCATTACAGAATTTATCACTCTACACAAAACCAGGATCTTTTTCATGAAAATCCAACTGCGACTATCAAAACCGCAAAAAAGCAAGATAATCCATAAGCAAACTTGCCACATTGACTGGTTTCGAGAGCTCACGAATAATGAATCGGACACTTTGCACGTTAACCACAACTACTCACATCGAGATGTTGCGATAACAACAAGATCGCGTTGCATGAACTCAACCATTTCTGAAAAGACCGAGAGCCAGACAGCAACTCAAAAGGTCTAACAGGTTTGCAGCGACAACTTCAACTACACGTAGTGAAACAGCTACTCCTATCTAGGCAAACCATCAGATGACCATCACACACAGTGTCCAGCAGGAATTTCTTGACGACGAGACCAAGAACCTCATCTGTATCCCATGTCATCCTACTTTATCAAGTGACCACAATTCCCCAATGGTATCAAGTGCTGTTCGCTTACGGGTGTCTACAGCAGCCCATCAATCACTTCGCAATGCCCCACCTTCAGAGACGACCAAAGGTGAGCGCTGGACAGAGGACGAGCACGAGCGTTTCCTGTTAGGCATGGAGTTGTTCAAAGCAGGTCCCTGGAAAAAGATCGCCAGCGTTGTTGGTACGCGCGACGCGCGACAAACGATGAGCCACGCGCAGAAATATCGCCAAAAAATTAAACGCCGCAAGCTGGGCCTACCAATTCCTGAGATCGATGTCACTTCCGACACTTCAACCACTAAGCGGATGCGGCGGACTGCAAGCACCCTCGAGAGAACAAGTGGATCTGAAGCAGCGAAGCGAGTGGTAGGGAATGCAAGATCGCTTGTATCACCGAGAGGCCAGTTGCCGCGGGAAGCATTGGGTGCCGGCACGACTGGTCCGATTTCAACGGATACCATTCGCGCGGCGGATAACGACACTCGAACACTTGACGGTGTAATGGTTGACGCTCCGCGTGTCGATCGTCGGAACCAAGAGCTCGATGCAGCACTGGAGCCGCTGGACGTCGCCGTCAATGTTTCGATGGCGCAGGACAGCTGGCTCGAGCCAGATGAATTGTGGGATTTCCTTGATGGCCGTCCTGCCCCGGGACCTGATGTGGTCGGAGGCCGAGCAAACCAGCCTGAGGCAAGTTATCAGTAATTGAATTGCGATCTCGGCCGACGACGACAGGCCAGAAAATTGCGTCTTAACGCGCGAGCGACTAAAGCGAAGCGTGGAAGGTTTTGATGCCAACAGCGCCAACAGAGGAAGGTTCCGCCTTCGTTAGGCAATGGACTATCCAAGCTGTGTGAAGTCCTAGTGTGCGTTAGTGCGACCGTGTGTGTCTTGCTTGTTGCGTTGGTCGGCGCTTAGTAACCTCGACGCTCCATTTCATCCAGCGTAATGTAAGAAACCTCCTGCCTGTACATGACGGTTCTGTTGACAGTGGCGTCCGAGGAGTCAGCGCCACACCGGCTCCAACTTCAACAAGCTCAAGTTGTAACTTAAGTGAGGATTTCCGAGCCTAAACGCAGATGTTGGTCATTGCTGTCCATAACATGAGAATTCACTAAGCAGCTGAGTTCTACGTCCTCTTCGATAGAGATACTCACCGAGTCTATCGTATCTGCAAGCCCTTGGTCTCCGAAACTCAGAAGCCAACGCTAATCAAACGGGACTTCAATCGGACGATAATCACGTGGCGCTCTCTCTGCAACGCAGCACCAGTCGCGCCTACAGCCGCAGTTGTAGAGGCACACATCTGCCCCGCCAGATGCGGCTGATCCGTCCAGCGTGTTGCAGACTAACGAGACAAGCTGGCCTCTCTGGAAGAACCGAGCGCGATAAGACACTCGCCGTGTCGGCGCGGTGGCCATCGCTGGATTCTGCTCAATAGCTTCACGAGTTGGGGCATTTCAGCGAAACCCAGGTTTCCTTCCTTTGTTTTAACGTTGAGAGGTGGATTTTCTGTCGGCGATGGGGTCGCGGAAGGCCGTTTCCGCTCTGACCAGCTCGCTTCTAGAGCGCACCTCACTCGTCTCACACACGCTTTCGATTTTCGCAATGGGGTAAACACGCTCGAGGCACCTCATTCCCCAATTTGCGGCCACGGGC
Organism: Phytophthora palmivora; assembly: GCA_008079305.1. Lineage (NCBI taxonomy): Eukaryota > Oomycota > Peronosporomycetes > Peronosporales > Peronosporaceae > Phytophthora > Phytophthora palmivora. Next base: position 400,261 of record VOQZ01000998.1, read on the forward strand.
GCACTCGAATTGAAAGCGATGGCTATTACCGCTGACGTCAAGAGCCAATTGTTCAAGCCCACGAACTCGGGGGGTGAACTCATCCGTCTCCCGTCCGAATCACCTCCTCCCTCACCTTCGAATGTCTCCTCTGACTCGGAAAAATTGTCGCCAACCAACACGAACGGCCGAGCATGGACGGCTGATGAGCACAACCGGTTCTTGGAAGGCCTTGAGCTCTTTCCGTCCGGTCCGTGGAAGGAGATTGCAGCTCACGTGGGCTCACGCACCACCCGGCAGACGATGACCCACGCACAGAAATACCGCGAGAAGATCGCTCGTCGCAAGCGTGGATTGCGCTCGTCCGTCAAAGAGACACGGTCGCTCAAGCGGCGACGCGACCAGAAGAAGCGCAATGACGCAGCGTCGCCCTGCTCGGTGACGGACCCCAATATGATGATGGGTCCTTCCGAGACGGCTAGGAGAGGTGTTGACCCCATGGACTTCCACGGGTGCTTTGTGCCTGGTCCTATGGTGGTCCCTAGTCAGTTCTACGGTATGAACCCAGCTCCGGAGACCGAGTTCTCCAACTTTGCAGCGATGTTGAGCGACTTTGACCCACTGCCGATGTCTGAGGAGGAGATCGACTTTATCCTTGAGGCGGCAATGGTACAGACCCCAGTGGTTCAGACTCGCCATACATACGCTGGCTACGTCCTCTGAAGACAGAAACGCCAAGATCAATCAACTAACACTAGTCAACGCGCAGAACCCCCTCCAGGGCAAGGCCAACAAACTCCATACTCAAACCCCATTTGCACCACGTGCATGTCAATGTCATACGTCACTTGTGGAGTAACTGTTGGAAATTCGCTTCGTACACGTAGGATAAGTTAGAAAGAAGCGAATAAATACTCTGGGGGTAGCACAATTGCATGGCCCTATGCGGAATAGAACTTGTCTATCGGATTCGTTCCTGGCCAAAACAACGAGGTGCACCATGCAGCAACAACATAAACTTTATCGCGATTCAGATGACCTTTCTTTAAAATAAGAGTATTAGCCTATCATGCTGCGTATCAACATAGTTTAAGCCAATAGTCATTGCTAAGGTTAGGTGTGTGTGATGAAACTCAGTCAAAAAATGAATTTAATACAAACTAGAGATCAAAAACATGTCGCTTCTTGACTAAATCTATGGTCTTAAATATTCAAATGGTTCATACAACGAGGAATAATTCTAGCGGTGTAAAGGACATTAATTCGTTACAAAACCAGAAAGGAGCTTCTCTGAATTTGTTCCAATAAACACGCAATAGTGTCGCCTGATCACTGCTGAGATCAAGCTTGGTTGCGCCGCATGGTGAGCTTGAACTGGTGGCGCGTGGCTGAGTGCCTGTGAAGGACAGAACAATGCAGCATGCGTCTCTAGCTCCCAGATCGCAGTGTCACGAGCCAGGATCGTGCACCCCCAACACTAGGAGACACTTGATTAGTGTGTACTGGATTGCATTCTTGTTTAGCTCATTATTAAACTTTCCTGCTTGGTAACAAGTCCTGGACACATCGTGGCAAGTAGGAATGCGCTACCGATATCAGAGAGTGCACGCGACTTGAGAGAAAAAATGAGACGACGCAAAACAAAATCGTAATTTCCATTATTATTACAACAGAGATATGGATGAATATCATCAAATCTCCGACCGTACTTAAGGGCGACACATACAGATTTCTAGTCTTCCTCCGACCTCACATATCTCGTCACCCTATCCCTCCGACAATGTGATATGCATACTATCCCCTATATATATTAGTCGCCTCGTTTGCCTATTGGTCGGAGGTCCGAGGATGGGTGTCAGCCCAATCGAACGCAGTGAGTATGCCTGGGGTTTGCAGACCGTGCGCGAAGCGTGCGGTCTGCAAACCCCAGGACCAATCATTGCCTTTAAGTCAAGCGGAGGCTCGTCTTGCGAGCCGCAGCGGGCTTAGGGTTCTGTCGTCAGCGAGCCGCTAAGGGTTTTTGGTTTAGGGGCAGGTGATAGATAAAGGTGACACCCTTCGTTTCGCAGTGTTTACGCACCGGTCGGAGGGGTCGGAGAGGTCGGAGATTTTACGGTATGGCACTTTGAACCAGCAGTGCTTCAGTACCAGATTTAAGTGAAGTTTCGAGAAAACGCTTTTTGAACAATTAGGGTGTTTTTTATTAGCGCTCAAATCCCCCTAATATGGAGAAAAGCAGTAGTTCTTCGGCTGAAGACGAGCAGGAGGGTTCGACATCGTCTTCATGCGAAAGTAAAGAGGTTGAAGACCGAAACGTTGAGCTGGACGAAGCGGTCACGGACCACATTGACACGGTACTAGGAGTGTGGTGCTGCGAGAAAGGATGTATCGAGAAACGTGCGGAGCAGACTACCGCTTTCCTCCGTGGATACATGAAGATGAGTAAAGATTGCCAGCGTACAAGTCTTATCGCTGCTCTGGCAATGTGCTCGGGCATTTCCGAAGAAGGCCAACGACATCGGTCGACTGGTACCCGGGCTCGCTATTCGTATTTTCTGCCCCTCATTGGTTCTGTATGCCGAACCGCCTTCCAGACGGTGTTTAATGTCAGCAACGACACCATCACAAGGTTTGGCGTTTACACTGTTTTTGATTTGCGTGTGGCGTTAAGACTGATTCTGGTTTGCTTTGTTTTCGTTGTAGGTACCGAAATCAGGTGAAAGCTGGCGAGTTTGCACTTCCTGCTCACGGTAATATCGGCAACAAGCACGCTCAATCAGTTGATGAGCCAGCACTAAAGGCGTTCTTTACGAGACTTGCGGAGACTCATGGTGATATTGTGCCAGTGCGCTTTCGATACCAACACACGGTGGAGGGATCACTGCAGCGAAATTATACGGTCAAGGAGTACCGAATGTTACCGTCATATTTCACGTGGGAGATGATGCTTGGTTGGTATGTGAAGTGGGCGAAAGATGCTCGGGTGCATTTTAAGGAGCCTTCTCTGACATCATTCCGGACTATTCTAGAGCGAATTTGCCCTAATATTCGCATACGATCACCTCGAGACAACGTTTGTGACGCGTGCGTCATTTACAGAAATACGATGGGTGCTGAGCCTTCGGTCAATGACATGGAGGCTGTAGTGGCACATGTTGAAGACGCCAAGGCGATGAGATGTAAGTACCGCGACGACTGTGAAGCTGCCACCGCTGACGAACCTGTTACGACCATTGACTTCGCCCAGAATATTGCGCTGCCGCACTCTTCTCAAACACCATCGATGTGGTACTTTTTGAGTCTAATTTCGGTCTCGGTGTTCGGTATTCACACACACACCGATAAGCTGCAATGGAACCTTATCTACTCAGAACGGAAAGCCAAGAAGGGAAGCACGGAGGTGATATCTATGCTAGACTTATATGCAAGAATGAGCAACATTTATACGACTGAAAAAGGAGTAAAGCGCTGGCACGTGTATGCGGATAACTGTGGCGGGCAAGTGAAAAACAACCATGTTCTACAATTTCTATTGCTTTTAGTGCACACCGGCTCGTTAAAGAGTGCTACGTTGAGCTTTTTAGTAAAAGGCCACACAAAGAATCACTGTGATCGACACTTCGGCTACATCAAGAGACACTATGCAAAACGCGACCTGTGGATTTTGGATGACGTGGAAAGAGCTGTAAAAGACTCGTCACCTGACAACCGCTGTATGAACCTAGAAGAATCGGATCACACTTTTCGAGAGTTCAAACCCACACTCGAAAAACTATATCGCAAGCTTGACGGGATCCAGGGATATCAAATTTTTGAAATGCGTGGAGATGAACCGGGAAAAGTATATTGCCAAAAACGACCAAACAGCAAGGTCGTTGTGCAGGGTTTCCTAAAGTAAAATGTGGCAAAGGCGTTCACCGAAGCCGAAACTGCTGCTTTCTGGGCTAGTTTTACAAAACTACAACCTCCTCCCCCCAACGAAGAAAAAATTCATGACATCTACAAGAAGGTTCTTCAGTATGTACCCCCCCCCCGAACTTCGCAATGACGCACTTTACATTGTGCCTTACGAGTTGGATCAAGAAGAGGTAACAGCAAAAAAGAAAGCTCGGCGCCAGAAGTCTACTCAGGCGAAAAAGAGACCTTTAGCAAAGCAGTCAACGCCCCGGAAAAAGAGGTCAACTAACGAAAACGCAGAGTAGCGTCGTAGAATATTTGCAGCAATTCAAAATCAGTCTTAATGCCACAAAATATAATTTGATGTGCAACACATAACTGTTTTTTTCACTGATTTTTCCGGCTCAGTTTTACAATTTTGAGATGTTAGACAACGATCTACGCCAATTAGAGGGCATAATCGGATTCTACATGCCAAAACACATCGGATACTTAAATAAACGAAAAAACACTTTTTGAAGTTTTGATGTCAACTGCAACTTCCACATGTCGTCCTGGAGGCGACATGCCCCCCTGGGACTGTACGATAGCTTAGAATCGAGCCAAATACCATATTCTTATAATAGACCCAATAACTCAATTTGCGGGGTTTGGCGTTAAGACCGAAAATGTTTTGCGTCGTCTCAAATGGAAATTGTCCATGCTAGCATTCCTAAGGACTGTTCTGGTAATCATCTTGCCAACAGCAATGGATTTGTGCGTATTCCACCGGCGCTACGCCGTTAGTAAGCTAAGGAAACAATGGTGTTATGCGGCAATTAAGCTTGATGTACACATCACCAGAAGCGTACAAATCCCATAGTCGATACCATTACGTGTTCTAAAGTCTTTCAGGAAACAATAATTTAAAAAATCAGCAAAAAATCCGATAGAACCATTTGATAGTATCGTATATAGTCAATTAGTAATTTGTATTACAGTCCAAAATATCTAATTTACACTAAATAACTGGGTCTAAAACTTACACTAAACTAGCTTTTAAGTCCCCTACACTCCTGGACAAATTGAACTGGCCACCCACACTTTTGGCTGTAACTCGGCCAATTTTTCGAATCTCGTGCTGTGCTTTAGATATATATTTCCTATCGTAAACGAAAGAGCGGTGTTTGTGTTAACAACTGGGATATTGCAGTCTGTAGGTTAGCTCCTATACAATAAACCAAATTGACAAGAGGTCCAAACTTCCGGCCACATCGGCCTTTAGTGAAATCAAGTAAAACGTACCGAAATGATAGTATTAGTAGTGAGTTTCTTCTCAATTACTTCAATGCAGCGCCTCGGCACTGATTTTATCAAATTCACTAGTGAAGCTTGATCAACACTACGTATATCTCCACCGACATCCATAAAACAACTTCATCACCTCATTGGATTAGTCAATTACTACCGAGATGTCTGGCGAAAACGAGCACACATGCTCACACCACTTACTTAGCTGACATCGAAGTGGACATCGTGGGAGTGGAAAGCGGAGCATCAGATTGCGTTTGACCAACTCAAGACAACAATGCAGCGCTCCACGCTGCTCCATTTCCCTGACTACAATTCACCCTTCGAGATCCCCACGGGCGCTTCAAGTTTCTAGCTCGGAGGTGTGGTGTCACAGTGTGGCAAACCACTGGTGTTTTACAGCAGAAAATTGACACCAGCCCAATCGAACTACTGCGTGATGGGTCAAGGGTTGCCGAGTATCATGGAAACCCTCAATGAATTCAGGACAATGCTGTTTGGACAGAAGATTACAGTCTTCACAGATCATATAAACCTATCGTGCGCCATTTTTTCTCAGGACGATAACGCGCTGGCGTCTGATTATTGAACAATTCGGTCCAACTATTTGATACATCAAGGGAGTCGATAACACAGCCACGGACGAACATTCTCGCTTGCCGCAGAATGCACAAGGTGTTGGTGAGCCCGATTGCAAGTTGCTTCACGAGCTATATCCGTTGACGTACGAACAGCTCGCTCAAGCTCAAAGCGGAAAATTATGTTTTTCAAGAAGCGGTGAGGACCATTCCGCTGCTTTTTCAGACCAAGCTCATGCCAATACGAAGGTCACAGTCTAAGTGTCCTAGAAATTTGACACCTGTTGCTGAAATTTCTCCACGATAAAAAACGGAGGTATGCAGATCGCTCACATTGTTCTAGACTTTATTGAGTGATTTTAGGTTTGGGCTTCAGTCCTCATCCGAACATTTTGCGTGTGGATTGGTCTCCATTAGCAGACGTCGTCTCTAGAGTTGCAGGTGTTCCTGCTGCGTGGCTTCGTGAACAGGAGATGCTAAGAAGACCTGTGTGCAACTCGACCAAAACCAGAATGCTTTCATTCATATACCTTATCCCAATACACAACGTGCCATGCACGAGGAGGAAAGACCGTCAGTTAGAAGTAAAAACTCCCTTTGAGAAGAGCGTCGCAGAGTACCGTCGCCCAACTCGTCTTGTCCCGCTTGCACCTGGCTCCAGCTGAGTGACGATGCTAAGTCACGCATTTCGAGTGCTATTGCTGTTACTCCCACCTCACTCATGCTGGACCGGAATTGCTGTTGACACGTCCTCGACGTTCAACGCTTGGCGCAGACCCTGGAACCGTTGAGGCCCCAACGCCTTCGTGAAGATATCAGCCACGTTTTCCGCGCTGGGGACGTATTCCACTTGAACTTTGTCCTTCTTCACGAACTCAGCGATTTCACGACTTAGCTTAGCAAAGCGTTTCATTTTCTTGTAGTTGCCAGGCTCTGTAGCCACCATAATCGTGCTTTGATTATCCATGAACAACTTGGAACACGGCGGAGATTCACCACGTATCTCCTTCAACAATTTTCGTGCCCATATCATGTCATCCACGCATGCACTCGCCGCAATCAACTCCGAACTGCACGTAGCAGTCGTAACTTTCGCCTGCTGCTTGCTCTTGTACAAGAACGTACAACCATTCAATCTCAGCAAGTAGCCTGTCACGGACCGACTGGTGTCCGGACAATTTGCATGGTCAGCATCACTGTACCCATCAATTTTTATCGGCAACACTCTGCTAGTCCGTCGATAGACTAATCCAAACGTTCGCGTACCCTGCAGGTACCGCAGAACCCGTTTTGCACACAAGTAGTTCTCCATTGTGTATGCTCCACAATACCGAGACAAACTTCGAACAGCATTAGCCAGATCAGGTCGTGTACAGGCGACCAAATACTGCAGTGCACCGATCAATTCTCTGTAAGGTACGTTTGGATCATTTATCTTTCTTTCATCCGTCTCAATCGGCGGCAAGTACTCATTTTGCATCAGCGGCGATCCCAGTGGTCGGCAATCCCGCATTCCAAACCGTTCGAGAACTCGATCGATGTATGCTGTCTGTGAAATGCACAGCACCTCACCAGGCATAAACTTTACTTCCATACCCAAAATGTGCTTCACTCGCCCAAGATTTTTGAGAGCGAACTTATTGCTTAGATCCTCAATCACTTGCTCAATATCCTCTTTCTTTGCAGCGATTAGCAGGTCATCAACGTATACAGTCACGTATACCACACGTCCATCCTTCCAGTGCTGATAGAGACCCACATCAAAATCACATTGAGTGAAGCCAATATCCAGCAGGTGTTTGTGCAGCGTTTGATACCATAAACGTGAAGCTTGCTTTAGACCATATAGTCCTTTCAGCAACTCGCATACACGACCACTTCCATCGTCAAAGTACTCCGGTTGTTCCATGTAAATCTTGACACCCTTCAACTCACCATTCAGGAAAGCAGTGACAAAGTCAACATGGCAACAATCCAGATCCAGCAGAAACGCCAAAATCAACACCATTCTCACTGTCTCGATCCTCACTACCGGTGAATACGTATCGACGTAATCGACACCGTACTTCTGGCCATAACCACAGACTGTTAGACGGCCCTTGCGCCGATCGACCTTGCCCTTTTCGTTTAATTTAACTCGAAGCACCCAAGTAGTCTTCAAAATATTGCACGGTTGCTTAGGACGATCAACCAGTCTCCAAGTACCGTTAACTCTGTGTGCATCCATCTCCAAGCGCATGGCATCCAGCCATTTATCACGCTGCGGCGAGTTCAACGCCTCTTCTGCTGACGCAGGATTACCGGACAGCTCCTCCATCGCCTCCACAGAAGCCATGATATAGTCCTTCAGCCGAACATTTGCTTTCTTCTGTCGCTCGGATCGTCTCAACCCACGCAATCGCTTTGAGCTTCGCCGTGGTTGATTGTCTGCAGATTTCTTGTTGCCATGTCTTTGACTCCATGGACGAAGTCGATCAGTTGTAGGCATCAGCTCGTTATCATTCATCGACTCATTACTGGCATCTCCCACCGAGTCTGCACTCACATCTCCCACCAAATCTGCAACAACACGATCATCTTGGCATTCTTGCCGTGGTTGTTCATCCTCAACGTGCACATGCCTATTGTCTGTCAACTCAGTACCAGTAATGTCATTCATAGCCGCACGCACTGAATCCACCGCACCAGCCCGTACTGACTGATCTGCAACATACTCCACAGGAAGAGGAACAAATGGAATTTGAGGATAGTAATTTTGTCTGCCCTTTAGCAACGCATTCACATACGTTCGTTCGACCGTCACATCCTCACGGAACTTGACGTCGCGGGCTTCAACCATTTTTCCAGTTCGCAGATGCAACAGTCGATATCCATGTCCTGTCTTTGGAAGACCGAGAAACAACGCTGGTTCAGCTTTCGCCGACAGCTTGTTCTTTCGAGTCTCCTTCGGAACGAACACGTACGCCACACAGCCACAGACCTTCAGTCCTTCGATATTCGGCTTCGATCCTGTCAGCTTTTCCGTGGGCGTCAATCCTTTCAATGCTTTTGTGGGACTCAGATTATCCACCTCGACCACATACTGCAATACTTCAGGCCATAATACACTTGGCAAGTTAGCTGCATGCATGACCGCACGCATCTTGTTTACTAGCACGCCGTTCATCTTCTCCACTAGACAGTTCTCCTCGGGCGTGTACGAATGGGTGGGGATGAACACAATTCCCTTTGACTTCAGGAATTCCTTCAGTTCAGTATTAACATACTCTCCTCCACCATCGCTAGTAAACTTCTTAATCAGCTTGCCTTGAGCAAGCAGTTCTGCAATGAGTCGCTGCATGTTCCCTGACGCTTCACTCTTCTTGCCAATGATGTAACACCACTTGTATCGGGATCCCTCGTCGTGAATTAGTTGAAAGTACCGAGATACACCAATGCCAGGCAGATAAGCTCCCATATCGCACACGTCAGACGTCAGTCGCTCAAAGCTAACCGTGGTTCGCTTGTCCGTCGCATTCCCATACGACTTGCGCTTTCGTTTCGCAGACATACAGCTCAGGCACTTGAGCTTCGTTTTCAGTTGCTCTTCTGAAATATCCATGCCTGCCACCACGTCATGCTTCACCATAAACTTCAATGCTGCCTCGTTCAGATGTGCCAATCGTTCATGCCATCGCATCAATGGACCACCATCCGCGTTAACAGTTGCCATCACTACTGCACTTGTTTCACCAAAGCTGCCATTATTCAACCAAAAATGCTCACCATGAAAGATAAATTCCAATCTCTGATTGCCACGAGTCAGAACCATTTTCACTGGCAACTCATTCTCCGGGGATGAGGACACCGTCCAGCCAGATTTCAACATACGACCCATACTAATCAAATTCACAGGCCCAGATGAAGAAAACTCCACCTTATCAAGCATCAGAGTCATCGACTTTCGTGTGACTGCATCCATGACAGGTATCACAACTGATCCACACAATTCACCACGAGTTACACCTCCATCCCAAACTTTGAACGCTGATTTCGACTTCTTAATACTTGTGAACAAATCGCGTTCGATGCACACATGCGATGTCGTGCCAGAGTCCAGCATCCAATCTCCATCAGGACTACGCCGGTCGCTCTTTATCGCCATACCAACGAACTCTTCATTCTCCGAACTACTGCTCTCACTTGGTTCTCCAGCATGAGAAATAAAGCGCATGTATCCCATGGCACCAGTAGTCGGCTTATCGCTTTCGTCGAATCATCACTTCCTCCTTTCCCGCCTTTCTTGCCCTTCTCCTTACTACCCTGCCCGCCCCCGCCGTTCTTTCCCTTGACCTTATTCTGCTTATTCTTGTAGAACCAGCAATCACGGCGCAGGTGTCCAAGCTTCTTACAGTGATAACAACGTTTTAATCGTTGTTTTCCAGCTCCAGTAGTCTGCACTTGTCCTGTCTGTGGTTGTCCTTGCCCAGGTTTACCACCAGAGTTCGGACTCTGCATATGCATAACTACTCGCTCTCCATTTCCCGTAACGCCACTATTACCAGCTGTATCTGCTGCCATTTTATCCATTTCATCACGAGAGAGTAACGCATTTTTCACTTGCTGCAAGGTAGGAGGATTTCCTTGCCTGTAGGAGAAGTCAAACTGTGTCACGATTTCTCGGTGAACCGCACACACTCCCATCAGCAGCAATTGTGACATGGACGTGTCATCGATAATAAAGCTTGGTCCCATGTGCTGTAATCGCTGCCGCAGTGAATTCATCTCCTGGATATAATCTGCCATCTTCTGCCCCGGCTTATACGCGTGCATGTAAATCTCACGCTTCAGGTGAACTGCATACGAGAAGTCACGCTGAGTCTTCTCCGCGACCAGTGTATCCCACATCTCTTTCGCTGACTCATACACGCACACCTTCTGCGCATCATCTCCCTTCACACCACGTATAATCGTTTCCATCGCCAAACTATTGCGATCATCAAATTGGCGCTGCAACACCTGGTTGTCTGGATGCCGCACTTCCTCACCGGTGACCACCTTCCATGAATCCCGCTGTTGCAGGTAAAGCCTCAGTCTCAACTGATAAACTTCAAACGTATCGTCAAACTTAGGTGGTTTGCTACTGCCCAGGGGCTTCAATGACATCATAGGATTTGCAGTCTGCTGCACACCCGCTTGCACAGGCGGCGCTGCTGCCACACTAGGCTGACCTCCTCCAACACTCGACACTGCCACTGAAGGTTGTCCTCCACCCGTAGCAGTAGTCACTGAAGTCGACTGTGCCGTCGAAGTCTGCCCTGCCGAGCTCGCGACTACCGGCGGCGCGCTTGAGCTTGAGTTTTGGCCTTGCACTCCTTGTTGAGAACCTTGGCTCATCTTCACTTAGAACCCTTTGTCCACAAACCAATTTGGGCTCATAACCTAGCAGACGTCGTCTCTAGAGTTGCAGGTGTTCCTGCTGCGTGGCTTCGTGAACAGGAGATGCTAAGAAGACCTGTGTGCAACTCGACCAAAACCAGAATGCTTTCATTCATATACCTTATCCCAATACACAACGTGCCATGCACGAGGAGGAAAGACCGTCAGTTAGAAGTAAAAAACCCCTTTGAGAAGAGCGTCGCAGAGTACCGTCGCCCAACTCGTCTTGTCCCGCTTGCACCTGGCTCCAGCTGAGTGACGATGCTAAGTCACGCATTTCGAGTGCTATTGCTGTTATCCATCGCCCTCAGCTGCAACGCCTGGTGTACTAAGTGGCAACAGCATACGAATATACCCAACCTTGAGCGGGTGTTTGTAGGGCATGAATTACTACACTCCAGGTTTATCTCCAAAATACCCGAAGCTGCTGGCTATTTTCATTACGAAAGCAACTATATATATATTCCGGTAGCAACACTGTGTGTAGTTTAAAATTGAGGCCACCGACGAGACACATTTCAAAGCGCGCGAGTTCTAATTTATTGGGGCCTAGCAGCAGCAGTGCCTACGGGTGGGTGTTTTACTTGCGTCAGAGCACCACCTTGCGATAATTATCCGGGAGAATACCTAGCACGCACATTGGAGACGGTTATATAACAATTCATCAGTGCCATAGTTGTGACAGGTTCACGCGAGCACCTTGTTCAGAGAAAGCGTGGTATCAAGACTATACAAACGCTTAGTGAATGGCAGTTCACAAGTGCCTGGTCCTACACTCCTAGACAAATTAAACCGGCCACCCACACTTTTGGCTGTAACTCGGCCAATTTTTCGAATCTCGTGCTGTGCTTTAGATATATATTTCCTATCGTAAACGAAAGAGCGGTGTTTGTGTTAACAACTGGGATATTGCAGTCTGTAGGGTAGCTCCTATACAATAAACCAAATTGACAAGAGGTCCAAACTTCCGGCCACATCGGTCTATAGTGAAATCAAGTAAACAAGAATGATGGTCCTAAAGACTCTTGTGAACCAAAAATGGATTGTTGGACGACAACATTGTTACTGGAGCATTGTTCTTTTAGTTTTCATTTACAGTTCTACTACGGCATGCCTGCATGGCTCAGTGATCAAGAGAGAGGTTGCATTCAAGGTCTGCGATAAGGAGGTATCTCTATCAGGGCTATTTCAAGAAAATGGAACGGTCACGCGAGGCCGTCGAACGCGCATTAGCTACACCGTGTCGAGAACGCCGCCCCGGCCGTAAGCCCATCATCTCAAAGAGGCTAGCCCGGCTGCTGCTGCTCAAAGCTACCAGTGGTGACTACACAGACGCCCAGCTGAAGATTGAGTGCTAGTGTCAGTGCTCGGCACGTACCATTCGACATCTCTTTAGTCTACACCAAAATAGAGAACACGCTAGCGTTCACTGCTAAGCACAAGTCTCATCGCCTTGATTGGGCCAAAACACTGGTTATTACACCGCAAAAAGCGTGGGAGAAAATTGTATTTTCCGATGAAAAAACATTAACTTAGATGGGCCGAATGGAATGCGGAATTATTGGCACGATGTGAGACGACCTGCAAGGACGACAGTGCGACGTCAGAATGGCGGTGGCTCGGTGATGATCTGGGATGCTTTTAGTGCCAAAGGCAAGTCTAAGCTCGCGTTGCTGGTAGGGCGGCAGGTTTCGGAACAGTATATCTATACTGTGTCGGAGTTTCTGCTTCCGTTCGCGCACTTGAACTACGGAGCAGATTTTGTCTATCAACAAGACAACGCTTCCATTCATACTTCGAAGAAGACTATGGAATTTTTCAAGGAACAGGAAGTGAGTGTACTCGATTGGCCCGCACGCTCCCCCGACCTCGACCCAATAGAAAATCTATGGGAGTTGCTGGCTCGCAAAGTGTATCCAAATGGGCGACAGTACGCTACTGTTGCTAAAATAACTGATGCAATCTTAGCCGCATGGAACTGAGTTGCTGTGACAAACTGTGGGGAGATGCGTTCAGTTGATATGTGATACCCCCAGTAGTTTGCCTCTTCCGCCGCGAATTTGCGCGTTTTCACATTAACGGGAAGCCCAGCGTCTTTCAGACGTTGCAGCACCACCTCTAGATGCTTCAGATGTACTTCTAAGTTGGTTTCCGTCACGACGAGAACGTCATCAAGCTAACAACGCACGAATACTATGTCTCCAAGCAATCGACCAATTCGAGCTTATAAGTGGTCGGGGGCAGTCGGCACACCCATGGATAGTCTCAACCAGCGGAATTTACCAAATGGTAGGATGAAGGCGGTCAACAGGGATGATTGATACGTCAAGTGTATCGCGTAATAGCTCATGCTGAGATCCAATACTGTCACGAACCCAAAGCGAGGAATACGTCGGAAAAGCTCGTTAATCTTGGGTAGAGGCCACGGGTGATGCTGATTCAGTCTCCACAAGTTGCACAGCGTTCTCACCGTCCTATTACCCTTTTGGAATGATGAACGCAGGCGCTGTCCACGGACCCTTCTCACACTTCGCGATGATGTGAAGTTTCTCCAAACGAACAATCTCCTGCTTGGTGTGTCCTGCACTCTATGCGGGATCGGATACGGTATAGCATGGTACGGAGTGAGATTTGGCTTTGGGAGACCTGGTTGTTCGTCCGCACTAAGATTGTTAGGTGCATGCTCGTTCAAAGGCTCTCTCTTGTAGTCTGCCTCAAGAATCTCGATCTGGCGGTGCTCGGCTTGAGCGATACTCGTCTCGTTTACGGAATAAGAAGTGGTCAGCAAAATTTCGATTCTCTTGCCCATGGCCTTACCTGTTGACGTGCGCATGGGTACGTGAACATCATCTCATACGAATTCTCCAGCCTTGAAGGCAAATTTTAGACCAAGATGCTGAATCAGATCACGGCCAATGATACTGGAGTACGGTAGTTGTTTTGTCATATGACATTTCCCGTTGACCTTGCGATTTTCACCAAAATCTGTGAGCTGCATTTGCACCTAGCGTTCACCGTGGGTTTTCAAGTCGTCTTTGGGCAAACGGAAAGTGCTCTTATGAGTTGTCACTTGTTTCACCTGCTCACGGTCGAGAACCGCACAGCTATTGAGCGTCTTGCTGGTTCCAATGGCGACGAGGGCGTGAGTAATCATCTCACTCTTGCGCTCAATTAGATCTCAGGGGTGCCGTTCGAGTCGGGGCCGACAGCGTCTAGCTCGTCATAGTCACCAGGGACCTCAAAGTAGTTGAGTTCTTGAGCACGCCGTTTCGCTGATAATGGCATTATTCGTCAGAGTGAGATTTGGTGAGGTGATGACTACACCACTTCCTAGTAGCCGACTTGTTTAGCTTGGCCGTCGACCTTGGGTCCTTGTTGAGCGAGCTCTTAGGGGCATTAGGGGACCGAGCACTTTCCTTGCGCTGCTGCAGGCGGGTGTCTTTCCGTTCCACGTTGAGTTCCAGTCGAGTGAATTATCTGGAGAGTTCCATCAAATGTGACGCCTCGCGCCCGCTTTCTTTGTACTTAGTTTGCCATTCCAATGGCATGCTCTTCCTGAAGTGGTACATGGGAAATTGTTCGGACAACGGTGCGTCGTTCGCTAATAATGTGGTGATAATCGTTGTCAGCTGGCGCATAGAAGCAAGGTGATACGTAATAGTGACACCATGAGTCTGGAGGTGATTTTGAATCACGTCGATGAGATGTTCTCGAGAATCTTATACCAAAACATCTCGCGCCACTTACATCATCACGTATTAATTGTTGATACGGAACACTTAATATCTGCAGCGTTAGCGTTAAAGATGTCCATAGCCATGTCATGCAGGGCGATGCGTGCGTTTAGGAGAAGCGTTGGACTATCTTCTCCCCAGTCCTTCAGACGAATACGTCTTTTGAAAGATTTGAGCCACGTAAGCCACCCCACCGTGTTTCCAGCTCTGAAGGTCTTGATGGTGATCTTGTCGCAATCATCTGCATCTTCGGCGCCGATGGGGACGTAGTATGTCATGGTGCCACTCCTGCTTGAACTTGTCGGCCATGGCGTTCTGGAAACCGGAAAGGGATTTGAAATTTCAAAATGTCGTGCCTCTCGCGAGGCTAAGAGGCACTTGAGTAGTCGAGAGGAAATCGTGAACTAAAAATGAATTGAGCAAAGCTACGGTTAGTTTCTGCTAGCTACTTGGTATGCAGAAAGGTCATGTTGACTAGACCAACTTGTACTTGCAGGCGAGACCTGTTGCCTAGACAGACGTGAACTTGCAGATTAGGACTGTCAACTCGACAGACTTGCACTTGTAGCACATGAGCGTAATTCAGGTGCCCTCGTGCAAGATACAACACGCTCACCGAAACTTGGTCCGCGCCCAGATCACTGTCGATGGCCTCAACACCGATTTCAAAATAGTATAGAGGGTCCGCGTCTTCCCAATCAGCGCGATCTACAATGACGCCACTAGACCGCCAACGGAAAGGGAGTAACTCCAACCCGACAAGGATGCCTACGAATCAAACACCTGGAATAAATGCAATGAATCCGCTGTGGAATTTCACATTAGGAAGACCAATAAAATTGGGCCCACATCCCCGAATCCGGGACAAGTTTTTCAAACGGCAATTTCGAATGGAACTCTTCGTTTATTGAATCAAATGAAGGCTTTGACGCCTCTTGTTTCAGGGGTGTTCCAGATCGCATTCTAATTTATGCTTGACTAGGATCTTGTCGATTGACGCAGTCTTCCGTATTTAGTATCAGTTTAGCAAGTTTCGTTTCTACGTATTTGTTATACCTCTATTGAGCTTGAACACTTATTGTTGAAAAAAAACAATGATGTACCAACTATCAAGAAAGTGTTTTAGGAGACCGTGAATCTCCGTGGCTACTTAGTGACCTTACCCGCTGCCGTTTAGCGTACTGCTTCTTAGTAGCGTACATCTGTCTGAATAAGGCCGTTAAACCTGTGGAACGACAGTATTGGGTCATTCACTGGTATTCTTGGGATAAAATCCGGATAAATATGATTTTATCCGAATTTTCAGCAACCATCCTTGACGTTAGTATGGAATATTCTCTCAGAGGCTTTAGAACCCGTTAAAACGAGTGAAAGACCTAGTAATAGTAATTATATTCCTAACGTGATCCCCATGTACCGTACCGCCGTCACATTTCATGAGGATGCATGCTCAGATATGTGATGGCGGAAGAGCACGTGGAATCAAATCTCGCCCATATAGGCCGGATTTCCAATTGAATATGTACAGCAACACTGACAGTGATGGTCGAATTCATTGAATTTAATTCTGGGCTTCCATGCGTTTTGCCAAAGAAGCAACCATAGCCCTTCTACACGATGTCCAGGTACGTCATGTAGCCATTGTAAACATCATCGTACTTCTTGCCATTTTTCTTGGGGTCCGCGACTTTTAAGAAGGCTTCGATGTCGGTCAGCGTCTTCCCGGCTGTATGCCACTCCGCGTATGCATTCTGCGCCTTGTAAGGATTGTTCAAAAGTTCCTTGGCCAATTTCTTAGCCTGCCACTTTTTCACGAGCCCAGAGATACTGAAGGTTCGGTCTTCTGTTGGAAACACGTGGTGTACTCGAAGAAATCGTTTGCCAACAGCATCATTGTATTCTGCATTTTCCGGATGGATGGGGTGCGTTGTCCTCCACGTCTTCGTTTCGTCGGAGTTCACAAGAGCGTTACAGTTGACGAAGTAGATGCTGAGTATCGTAACAGACAACACGAAAGACAGACGCATGGTTCTAGATGTTTTGAAACTTGAGTGTTTTGGGGTAGAGTGCAAAAAGGAAAATGCTACTTTGGCGCTGTATGAGTCGTGTCTCATTGACAACAAGTCGATATTGTTGTAGTGAGTATAAATCAAATCAACAGAATAATCTTTGGTAGAGATCCAGTCTTTAGAGGGAACTGGGGGAATGCTTTCGATACGTGTACTTGTAGTGGTCCCCAGTGGTCCAACTGTAGATAATATACGGAATACACCTTTTTCGCAACCTGATGACGTGTAGTTGCTACACAGTTGTCTATTTGACACAAATCTACGCGCTCAGTCCAGATAACGATTCCAGATCAATATCCCATCCTAAATTAAATCTTATCACCACCCTGCTTTTAGAAAATGTTACTGCTGGTTCAACTTTGACGGTGTCATACACAAATGCGTTACTTAATGGGTATCAGAATAGGATTTATAGGGGTCCTGACCCGAGTCAATAACAGGTTTAGGACCTAACCGAAATACTTGTCATTTTTACTCGTGATTGTGAAGGGTCATCATGACACGGAAATCTGGTGTTACCATCAGTTCGATTGCGGCAGCTACTTCAGCAACAGCATCCCCACGACCAAATGAAAGCGAAATCCAAATGGAGGTTGAAGAGAGCGAGCTTGCTACCCTCCAAACAACTTTAAGTAGTCGTCCAGTCAATACAAAAAGGAAATACGAAGGTTATCAAAACGAGTTTGTGAAGTGGTGCTCCGAGAAGTACTTTCGTGATGGATCCACTGTCACAAAAGGGAAACTTCACCTTTTTCTATCCGATCAAGTAGTTGGTCGTGAAACCAAAAAGAAAAAGGGCCACATCGTTGGCGGGTCAACAGTGTGTGGCTATGTAAATGCAATTGTAGATCTCTACAATCAACAAGTTGCTTTACGAATTAATTCGAACGGGCATCCTCGTTCTGCTCAAGTGAAACAACTCATCAAAAATGTGCAAGCTCAAGCAACTGAGATGAAGAAGATAAACTACCAAGATCGAGGTGTAGGATCACTTCTCGATGGTTATCATTCAGAAGCTGAATTTAAGCTGAATTTAAGCTGATTTGTGATACTTTTTTCCTACTTGATGACCTTCGAGGGCGAGCGGCGTTTTTGGTATCTCACTATGGATTACTACGAGGTGAGAATATTCGCGACCTTGAATTGGCAGACATGTTTTCTCAAAAATTGGATGGAGAAGGGTTCCAGCCCTGTACCGCTTTGGTTTTATTGATTCAACATGGAAAAACAAACACTTATGGTAAGCTCCAGCATGTTGGATTTATGCGCAACAAAAACGTCCACGTTTGCCCTATTGGAGCAATCGCATTTTATTTATTTGAGCGCTTTCATGTTGACTTGGAGCCATTTCCATCGTTTCGCCAATCTCAAGATTGGTGTGACATAAAGTTTTTGCGTGGACGGAATCGCAAAACTTCAATATCCTACAACACACACAAACAATGTTATGAGAAGGTATTTGATCATCTCGGATTAACCTTTAATAAGAAAACACACATCAATCGCCAACACGGCGTGCGTCAGCTCGAAAGCTGCGACGTGGATGTCTCGCAAACGCGGAGGCACGGAAGGTGGGGTATGGATACAGTTGAGGCAGTGTACTCAGCGCCACTTGCTCGCGAAGCCATGCGAGCTCTATCAGGACACCCGGCACACTCTCGACTCTACTATTTAGAACGAGCTATTGTTGAACCCCCCACAGACTTACAAGCGCTCATATTCCCTAAACTTGACGCGTACAAAAAGAAAATCTTAGAGGGAGAATGGGAAAGAAATTTAGCAGCTCGAGGATTTATTGAACTCATGGAATACTTACGAATTGTTCTGCTCGAAGATGCAGCATTTTTATTCGACCAGTTGCCTCCACGTATTCGTAAGCACCACATCTTTGGTGAGCTCTTTATCCAGTATCGCGCACAAGCCCTTTCGAAGATTCAATCCACTCAGCATCCTGTTGAAATGCAGTTGCAAGTTGCAATGCCACTACTCGCGCAACAAATGAGCGCCCAGCACGCTGTAGTAATAGATGAATTAGAAATACGACATCAGGCTTTAGTCAGTTTGGTGCGACAGTCACAAGAACAACTTACCTCCTTTCTCCATGGAGATGTGTCTTTCCGCCTTTTCCCGGTTTCTGATCACAATGAGAGGCGTAGTGATCAGGTCCCAGTAGCTTCAGATAGCGACAACACCGGTTTAATATTGAACGACAATCAGCCGCAGAATACCCACCCACCAGCAATTGCCACAGGTGTGCCACAGTATTCGATGAGCCGTGGTATCTCGTCGGTACGACAGCTATGGAGTGAGTGGCATCAAGGGTTGTGCGATCAGCCTTCTATTGAATTCCTAGAAGCAACATACGGAACGAAGTGGAGAGCATCAGCAAAGGAATCAAAGTTCTTTTCACGGAGACTTTACGTCGTGAAATACGTGCGATATTTGATGAAGCAAGGATTGACAGTAGATGCTGCCATCCAGAAAGCGGATACCGAACGTGGACGAAAGAGTATTGACGGATTTTCCAAATGGCTGCGCACGAAACACTTTTTTAGTTAGTTCACTACGTTAGATAACCATAGGAATGAGTACAACGTTACCTATAATTGATAGCGTTGCTGTATCTGACTGCTACTTGAAAAGGCATAATACAAGACTGTTGTTGTCTACTTATCGCTGTTTCATGCCAGATCCGCTTGATCTACGTAACGAAGGAGAATACTGCCTCTGAGTAAATAAATGAGATAGCACGTCATTATATAACATTTTGTAGCCCTTACCTCGCAATATGAAGGCTACTCGATACAGCATCAGCTTGTTGCTTCCACAGACTATCACCGTCATTCCGTACTCCGTCCCAGTAATAAGATACATCTTGAGTCCGTGAGTAGCTGTAGAAGATGATGCAGTGAAAGAGTTAGAGTACGTATTCAAACATAGCTACGTCGTATTCATGTCATACCCCAGAATTGTCAATAGAGTGTAGCATGAGACCCGTCATCCTGATGGCAGAGAGCTGCTGGTGCCGTGTCCTCTCGGTCGTCGATTTCTGAATGCAAGTAAAATTTCAGTATTCGGTATTCTACCAATGAAAACGGAGTAACCAAGTCGCATGACCTGTATGCTGATACCTGCGTATTTCTGATAGATAACATCTGGTATCTCGAGATACCAAGCTATGAGGTCACGACCAAGTCCTGACTTTTTCGTATTTACTTAGCGTTATGTCGTAATCGTAATATTAACAATCATTTCCTCTTATCCTGAGACGTGCCTGTATGGCAAATTCCATATTCGTTAACGAGCACGTCGCGAAGGGTTAGATCACTGCACTATATCAATTGACTTCCTCGTCACTGCTATTTGGTTCACTGAAATACATAGTGTAGTGTTTCAACACGGAAGCCAAGGAAGTAATATCGGAAGTTTATCATCTCAGCTTGCCCCATTCTAGATATCGGAATTAGAGGCATCGGTTGTACAGATCGTACAAAAAGGATAATCGCACAACTGCTAGACAAATCGTCTATTCGTTGTATGCTGCGTAGTTTTATTCACTTATTCGATGTATTAATAATGTTATTTTTTGTTGTCGCATAATTGACGTCACAACCTGCATTGTCAGGATTAGTTTAGCATACCAAGTGAATGGTGTTGGAGAAAGCCAATGGCAATGCGTTGGCTGAACACTTGTCAAAGATGCGTACAAACGGAGGTTGCACGCTGTTGTAGCTTGCTTCACTCTAGTGAATAGGATGGCTATGTAGGGGGCAATCAAATGCACTATTAATAATTCATGCTTTTTGTTCTTGTCAGGATACGTCATGGGATTTATACTGGCAAAAGTAAGATATGTAACGGGATGTACAAGTATGTGTGGAATGTAGCCACTCGGTTCTACTGCCGGAGTTGTCCATCAACTTGCGGACCGAATCATTAGGCAATTCTGTTTGGTTGTAGAATGACGCTGCCATCATGAAGGAGTTAACAGTTCAGCGTACTAGTACCTGTATTTACAACGTATGGAAGCGATTTATAGGTTTTATTCTTTCCGTCCTGACCTAAACAGCCCAAGTCATTCTTGACGTTTAGCATCGATGTCCCATGCCTAATGCATGGTTGTTTTCCAGATGTCGGACCCGAGGAGCAAAAAGAGTGGCAGCATATGCGAATCACGCTTGGATCTCCAGCACCTGCGTCAATAGGACGATGTCGAACCAACTGAACAAGTACTGATCTTTGACGAGACTCAGTCGGAATGATCGTGCAATGCTCCTACTTCACAGTATGCGTTGACACCCTTGACACCGACCCTGACACTGAAGAGCTTAGCTGGAACG
Source organism: Phytophthora palmivora (assembly GCA_008079305.1). NCBI lineage: Eukaryota > Oomycota > Peronosporomycetes > Peronosporales > Peronosporaceae > Phytophthora > Phytophthora palmivora. Next base: position 421,566 of record VOQZ01000998.1, read on the forward strand.
CATAAGGTAGCTGTTACTCTATGTATACAGCGGTGTTGAGCTGAAATATATTGGTAACTCACGCATTGTTTGTTCACCTTTGGAGTATAGCGTCATGTAAATCGGGTTCGATATGGTGTGAACACTAGCATGAGGTCGATTGTTTGGCTTTACATGCTTTGCAACGACGCTTATTACTTCTAATCCCAGTACTTGATGAGACCGTCCCAACCACACGTAACTACTTTGCTGGGTTCAAGCGGATGCCAGATAGCGCCCATGGTTGGTCCCCGATCATGAGCGCGTAGCTTTTTGATCAACTTGGTTGACTTCCAGTCCCAAAACACCAGCTTGCCTTCGCCATCACCTGACATGATAAATTGACCATTGGGGGAGAATCCTATCTGGCACGCGTAGCCCGCATTCTGGTGACCCCTGAAAACTTTCTTGCGGTTGATTTTAAACTTGTCCCGCGCGGTGTACACATCGATATGATTGTTCATCGACTGCCCAGCGAAAAATCCACCGCTAGGGTGCAACGTCACGGCCGGCATGGAGTGCATACTTGGTTCTGAAATGTACTTGATAGGCACTGGGATGCCCCACTCCCAGACCAGCAACTTCTTGTCATCGGACGTACTAACAAAGCGCTTGTTATCATCCACGAATGTCACCGAGTTGACTGCTTGCAAGTGGTGGTTGTACTCTTGCACGATTTCACCTGACCGAGTGTCGAACTGTACTACCATGTTGTTCGAGTCGCCCACTACAAACTGCGTGTTGTCCATCGGGTAGAACTTCACACAGTACGGCACTCGTCGAGTTGTAAACGAATTCACAGCTTGTCCCGTTTCCGTGTCCCACAACTGGATAAATCGATCAAATCCGCAGCTCAAGAACTGTTTTCCATCGTTGCTGAAGTTGATAGCGCGAACAGCACCCGAGTGGCCTTCATACACACGTTGGCACTTGCGTTCGTTGTAGACATCCCAAATGCGCACCGTATTATCCATACTACCCGAAAGCAGCAAGTGGCCATACTTCGGGAACAGCTCGATAGTCTGTACACCCTTGGTATGTCCCGTCCATTTGTGAACACATTTCTTGGGCAAGAAAACTTGGTGGTCTCCATCGTCTGGTTTGAGTGTACGCGGTGGTTCCACCCACGCTCTTCCCTGGTAATCGTACTCCTGATCTCCCATGAACGTGGACTTGCCTTCCAGTGCCTTCTGTCCCGCTTTCAACCTCGCCGGCAACAAATGTCCCGTCTTCTTCTCTACCATCCTGTCGAAATCCATCTCCTCATCCATTTCATTCTTCGTTTCGGCCTTGCGTCGCTTGGCTTCCTGTTGTTCTTCCCTCAGTGCCTTCTGTTGCTCGGTCATGGTACCTTGCTCTGCATCAGTCAAATATTTGCCCTTTTCCTTGTACGGAGCCCAAATTCCGTCCGTTGTTTCATCACCAAAGTCTTCAACTGCTGCTCGTTCCTTAGAAACTGTCTGATTCTTCCTCTTCTTGGCGTTCCGTCTAGTAAACACATCCTCTTCACCGGGGGTGACGACAGTATCGGCTAAAATCTCTCCAGGGAGTGCGGGGGCTGATGGAGGAGCTCCCTTGGCTCTGCTTCTAGCAGTGTTACGGCTTAAAGTCTGGTTAAACGTATGATACTGTGCCTCAAAGCTGTAATCTTCCATATCTGCCTGTTCCACGACGCCCGTGACGACTTCCTTGCCGCTTCCAGCACGTAGAGGGTCCATCAATGCCAACTCCGTCGCATTTCCTCCTTGGGGACCCACAAACGGCGCTAGTGTTGACTCTACAGGCAGATTTACAGCCAATTGAGTCTGATTCGCGGCTGTTAGGAAGGCTGTCTTGTTGGCTTGTTCCTGACTGTCATAGAGCGTTACAAAAGGCGCCGAGTTGACAAGAGGAAGAGCCACAGTAGTAGACTTGGTAGAACGCGGTGATGTCGCGCGTAAAGCCTCCTCTTCGTCGCTGGACGCGTACGCACCGAGTGCCTCCATGATCAAGTCTTGGCTTTAGTGGTTTGTGGTTATGATGTAAGATACATGAATTAGTGTGTCCACAAATAGTAATTAGTGTGTCCACACAAAATGGGATGCGCCACGTACGTAGACTCCTCCAGCTGCCATTTGCCATTTAGCGCGGAAGAGAGCACTTCGAGCAGATCACTTAGCTTCGCACCTCTTCAACGTCGTCTGCGCAATACGTCGTGTCCCAGTTTGCTACTCTCCATCTAGATCTGCGTCTCCTCTTGCTCCTCGTGCAAGTCGCACCTCCATCCATCAAGTAGCAGTGGCGTAATCCTCTAAAACCCCACAGTAACAATGACAGAATCTGCTTGGGACCGACAAAAGTCCATGTCCGCTTCGTCGCCACATATAACGGGTCGTCGCGAGTCGGAGCCTGGGTTCACAGACTCCACGACGCCGAAGGCGCTCGACATTGCTGTGCCAGGTGGATTCCGACGTCATCACTTGCAGACGACACCCAGACCTGTAGTCTCTAAAGCTCTACGTGATCAGATCATTGATCGCATCAATAGCGTGTACGACCCATTCATTGGCAACATTTTGAGTCAGGATAATGACGAATACGACGAGATGAACGTCGAGGAGCGAGCACGGAGTCTGCTGATGACGCCACCGGTGACACTTCCAATGCATCGACGCTTTTCCCCTAGAGAGTGAGTCAGGAGCTATGTGTAGATGTAGATAATTGAACTCATGATTGTGGTGGTTTTGCTTGTTTGTAGAATGGGAACGCCGACGGAGAAGACAGGGCTCATTAAAACAGAAACTGCCCCACCCAAGTCGAAGGATAGTGATAAAACAACGACATTGTGGCATGCTCTGCTGACGTTGCTCAAATCATTTGTGGGAACGGGTATTTTGTTTCTTCCTGATGGATTCCGTAGTGGTGGCATTCTCTTCTCGCCATTGTGTTTGACATTTGTTGCGGCACTTACGCTGTACGCAATGTTGCGGTTGCTGCAGTGTCGCGAATTGGTCGGTGGTACGTACGGCCACGTTGGATTTAAGGCTTATGGGTCATGGGGACGCCGGATGGTGCAAATCTCGATCATCATGATGCAGGCTGGTTTTTGCTGCACCTACGTGATCTTTGTGGCGCAAAATATGTCCGAGGTGTTGGAGTTTTGGGGCTACGACGTAGATACGTCTCTGCTCATTTTGCTTCAAATTGCAGTGTACATTCCACTGTCTTGGATTCGATACATCAGCTACTTCTCCATCAGCAACCTCATTGCCGATGTGTTCATTCTCTACGGACTGGCGTTCATTTTGGGAAATAGTTTCTGGCTGCTTGCAACTCAGGGACCGGCCAAGGATGTGGAGCTTTTCAACCAGCAAGACTACCCTGTTTTTATTGGCACTTCGATTTTCACGTTTGAGGGTATTGGTTTGGTGTTGCCGACCCAAAGCTCATTGAATCAGGCGCGTCAGAAACGTTTCCCACGCTTGTTGACGTGGACGGTTGTTGGCTTGCTCTTCTTCTACTCGTTTTTTGCTGGAATCAACTACGTCACATTTGGCAGTGGCATTGCACCTATGGTCACATCCAGTTTGCCACGCAATGGATGGTCAAGTTCAGTGCAATTCGGATACGCCTTTGCTCAGCTTTTGTCGTATCCTCTATTCTTGTTCCCTGCGGTGAAGATCATGGAGGAAATGCTTGGCTTTCCTAGGCGTGCATCAGGCCAGAAGGTTGCCAAGAATTGTTTCCGCGCTGTGGCTGTGCTAGCCACTGTTTGCATTGCGTACTTTGGTCAGGGTCGTCTCGACCTCTTTGTTTCGATCGTCGGTGCTTTTTGCTGTGGTAAGTTTATAGTTTTGTTTATTATCGATTTGTTTTTCACTTGGGTGTGTTGTGCACAGTTCCGCTGAGTTTGGTGTATCCGCCGCTATTTCATCTAAAGTTGAATCCAAACCTAACATGGATGGACAAGATTGTCGACTCCTTCGTGATCTTCGTGGGTTTGATCACATTCTTCTACGTCACGTACTCGAATCTCGAGTCGTGGAGCAAGTAAATGGATCAACTCAGCAGTCTCAATAATAGCCAAACCGAGTGACATTAGTTTTGCATACAAGGCAAAATTAAATTCCACTGCAATTGCATTTGCAACTTCATGAAACAAAATAACTCACCTTCAATCACTTCAACTTCAGGAGATAAATCTTGATGCAAATTTATTCCGACTTGTTCTGCCACATCCTAAAACTACCAGCAGATTTCTATGCACTAAAACAAAAAGCAAATGGCAAAGGTCATTCTAACCGTGTGTGACAAAGCATCACCTCGAACCTTTCCATTGCTTAGTCGTCCTCCTCGACCTTGGGGGCAAGGTAGAAGCGCATGTAGCCCATGTCTCCAATGGCGTACTCAACGACCACGGGAATACCGGGGGACATGCTCAGCGTCACGGTCTCGGACAAGGGTGTGGCCTTGGCAAACATATTTAAATACCGGAGCGCGAATGTGAGCTCCACGGGTTCCTCCATGGTGATAATGACGCGATCACTCTCCTTCTCAGCCGCCGTGTTGTTCTTGAGTGTAATGTTGCCAGCACCCAAGTCACCCGAGACGGAAAACTTGACACCCTCCTTGCCCACAGCAATAGTGCACGTGTCTCCCATGGTCTGCAAGTCGCGACAGATGCGCTGGAACTCGCCCGAAGGCATACGCACAGTTGCCACATATTCAGTACCAGGAATACCCAAATGTTCACTGTCAATATCCATCAACTTGAGCGAAAAGTCCGAGACGCGGTCGCCAGCTGCCACAAATAACAGTCGATTAGTCATCATTGCCACAAGCAACAGGCAAAAGAAGCAACTTCGTACATGTTGCTTCAAACATGATGTTGAGCGCATCTCCATTGTCCTCAGCTGAGAGCGACAGGGCGTCATCATTGCCAGAACACTTGAGAATCTTGGACAGTGAAGCGGTTTGCACACCCAGAGAGATGTTGCGGTCGCAACGGTAGTGCTCAAAGCCCTCAGCACGCAGGAGAAGCGACACCAGGGACACGTGCGAGCCGTCCATGGACTGCAGGGCCAAACCCGACTTGGTGCAGTCGATGTTGCCTTCGGAGATGAGGTCCTTCATGGCCTCCACGATGAGCTTCACGATGCGGCCCTGGGGGAGTCGTGCCTCGAACATGATTGCGTAATGTGCTTAAAGCGAAAGGGGGCTGGAAACCTGTGTGACCTGAGGCAAATTGCCGACTGTTAGCTACGTTTTTGGTTGGTGTTGGGATTTTGGCGCGAAAAGGTTGCGGGAAGGGAGGCATGAGGACGAATTACTTCGTTTTGTATGGTTTATGGAAGGGGTGTGTTCTCTCCCGCCAAATTATCATTTGGACGAATAGAAATGGGGAATGCACGCGATTGGAGGATAATTGAGAGGGTAACCTTTGCCGTGTAACCTGAACTTCAACGTGTAACCCGTAAATCTGTGACGTGGTGCAGAATTCATGGCAGCTTGTCCAGACGACCACAAGGATGAAGCTTGGCTGTTGATCGTCGTCTAGCTTGAGTATTGGTTCTAGTACGGGATGGAGCAGGTAAAGTGCGATGTGACGTGCCATCAGCATTGGAAATGCAGAGATCTCTAAGCTCCATCGCTCGTGAATCTTCAGGTGTGGCAACTGACTTTGATGTGCGTTGTGGTAGTGCCTGGAGCTGTGGGTTTGGTCTTCGTTTGGGTCTCCGTGGTTTCCCATTGTTGCTGATGCTATTGAGGACCTGTTTCGAAATGAGTAGCGCAGACGTGTCACCTTTGCGTCGCATGCGTCCCTGGGCTAGAACTGGTCGAGGAATTTCGTCGCTGTGAGGTTCTTCGACTTCTGAGATTTCCTTCAGAGGTTCATCAGCTTCTTGGTTAGTGTTTCCAGCTTTCACGAATTCAGGAACAACAAATGATTTCGCGATTGAACAATCAAGCATGACATGATGTTCCACAGCTGTGATACTGGGGAATCCTTCTTGTAAGCAGTATACACACTTGATAGCAGTCTGATTGGAGAGCTTGGTTCGCGGAGGCGACAATTCGTAGGAGACTGAATCAATCCTATCTGCCACGGGTGCATGGAGGATTGCCAATAATTCGCATTGTTCGTTATGTGTATCATATTCCGTGATTTTGATGTAAGACATGCATCCCTGTAACAAAATACAGATTAGCCCCACCTAAATATCTACGAGATGCATAACTTACATCGCAACGTTCGGTTCGGCTGGAGCACACGCGAAAATGATGTGCCAGGTCCTTCATCTTAAATGCCAGACCGCACAATGAGCACTGTAATCGCGTAGCATCCATTAGAGGATCGGGTACACGAAAATATTTTCGATAAATACTTACGGGCACCAAGATGTGATCACACCTCCCGTTGTCTAGATGGTCCTGCAGGCTTACACGTGTGAACAATCCGCCACATAATGTACACTGACAGGAAGCAGTGTGTTCGTCACGCTGGTGTTCTGCTAAAGCCTCGCTGCTGTCACATATTATTGGGCAATTTGGACAGTGTTGATGTCGACTTTCGTTCACTTGTAGAACTCTTTCATGACAGATTAAGCACTCGAACTGATTGTCATAACACCGGAGAATGTAAGGTGTGGAAATCAAGAAAAAAATAGTTTGGCGCATATACCTTGTGGTATCCCGGGTTCTTGATGCAACGTAAAGTGTGAAGATCGATATTTATCGATGGAACATCCGCCAAGCACAAATTACACTTCTGAACGTTTGGCTGCGTACCGGAAGCAGACAGATCGATTGCAGCGTTGATCGGTCGAGAGTCGTTATGCATACTATTTTGCTGGACCATATCCACTGGACTTGTTGAGTCTTCATGAGATTCCATGTGCTCTGCAGTGCCTAGAGTACATCCTGGTGTAGTAAAAGCCCTTTGTGCAGAACGAAGCTGTAGAGCAAGTAATGATGATTCTGTGGCTGCTGCAACAGCAGCAACACCTCCGGGTGATATAGACTTTGATTGCTTGTCTCTTTGCTGAACCTTTTGCAAGCTCTTCACGGAGATTTTTCGTGGTGTACTTACGTTTGATGTGGTGTTGTTCGCCACAGTGATAGTGCTCTCCACGTAACCACCATCTCTTAATCTTCTTCCATAGCCCACGATAAAAGGTAAATTACTATCTGGTGATCTCGTTTCTCCTGCGTTAAGATCTCGTGTTAGCGGCTGTATGCAAGTGCTGTAATTCGATGCCGTCAGTTTTCCTGTTGATGGTCTCTTTGGATCAGATCCCTAGCACGACGTAGAAATAAGCTCCAATTCGCAAAGTGCGTTATAGACTCGTAAGCTGCATCTCAAACGTACCTCCGGGGGCATGAAGTCCATTTCCAGATCAACATCACCACACAAACTAACCACTGATGCAGGTTTTAGCTCTGCCACTCGGACGTAATATCGCACGTCTCCATATTCAATCACAATAGTCGAGTTCACGCTTAAGACCGAATATCTTCGCAACGCTGTCTCCATTAAAAGCTAGCACAACATCATTTGATGCTTCCAGCTAATCGATACGATCAATTGTACGTACCTTCGGACCAATTTCTGCCGCAAGATCCAGAAAGCTCATGCTTTCGGGTTGTAAACGGCAGTACACACCGCGAGGAAGATTGACTGCACTTGTCACCACGACTGATCCACCCTCTGGAACATGCAAATTCTGCATGAGCCAGTAGGGAAGGAACACTTGGCCATCCGGGGCACTAAACTCTTGAACACTACAATACTGGCAGCTATACTCGTCCATGTTGTTCTCTTTTAGCTGGGTATTTAAACTTGCATCTCGAACCTGCTCGTCCAAACCATTTTCTTCAGTTTGGCGACAATTGGGAGATTTGTGAGTAGCGTACCATGAAGAGCAATGGAGTTGGGATTTTCATGCATTGTAGCTCAAGTAAGATTTTCTGTTGTCCCGAGTTAGCTGACATGAGCACACAACTTTACCAATGACTGTCACTTACCGGTGGTAAAACAATCTTGTCGCCAAATTCGAGGTGAGGCATATCTAGATGAGGAAAAAAATAGTCAACTGAGATGTTTCGCGTTATGAGTCGATGGAGAGTGTACCGAGGCAGGCAACAGAAAAGCATTGTAACTTGTGAGACGGCAACTGAAACTTGGTGTGTTGCCCCAGCATGCAAGTTTGACGACGGTCTGACGTCGTTAGTACAGTCGCCAAGCAAAATCCTCAACTAATTTTGAGTTTGCGCGTTACATTTACAGCCTTGAATGGTGCACAGCAATAAACTTAATGAATACACGTACCAAGTGATTATGTGTGATAGCGATCGCGGCCACAACGGAGAGCAACGAGAAATCCGGACTACTTGTTTATGTTCTTGGTAAATGGTCCACGCGTTGGAAATGCTTCAAGAACTTGACATCTTGGAGGACGTTAGTGTTTTCATATGAGGCTCACCTGGATTAATTCCTAAAAGCCTAGAGGTTGTGAACCTAGTGAAGGTATCTGTGGATAATGCGGCCGACGTTGGTGATGTACTTCAAATTAACGAATTCTGCACCAATCTTTCTCACCGCTGGTCAGAGCTCTCAAGATGGAGGATTAAACGGTAGTTGGTGGCAAGTGCCATACCGTGTAAATGGACAGACTCTAATAGACAAAACATTTCATGGTTGAAGCGAATTAATCCTCAATACATATTTGTCTTCTGCTCATCCAGTGGCTGACGTGGATTTCGAAAGCCAATCGTACAGGGAATCACGTACCGGTCAAAAGTGACTTCAACTACGACAACAAAATTCCCCTACGTCAACCCCCTTGAAGTCGATGCAAATCTTCGTCTGCATCATTTCAATTTTGCTAGGTGAGACTCTCGTCTCCTGACAGCGGTCCTGTATCAGTCCTCAATCTTCGAGCTACTGCACAAGTGATTCAAGCTTCTAGCATCCCAACACCATTATGAGTGCAAACATCCCGACCAAGACGCTACCCAGTGGAGCTAAAATTCCAGTTGTTGGATTGGGAGTCTACCTGTCCGAACCCGGTGCCGAAACATACAACGCTGTGGTTTCTGCGTTGAAACAAGGATACCGCCACATTGACACCGCTCAGTTTTACCAGAACGAAGCTGATGTCGGTCGTGCCATCAAAGACTCCGGTATCCCTCGTGAGGAGATTTTCGTGACTAGCAAGTTGTTCGTTCAGAATTGGGGCTATGAAAAAGCTCTAGAGACTACCAAGGCCAGTAATGAAAAGCTCGGTCTCGGTTACATTGACCTCTACCTGCTCCACGCCCCAGGTGATGTTGCCACTCGTGATGAGACTTGGCGTGCACTGGAGGAGTTGCAGGAACAGGGAATTCTCAAGGACATTGGAGTGTCCAACTTTGGTGAACCTCATCTCGAGAAATTGGTGAAAACGGCAAAGGTGAAGCCGGCAGTGAACCAGGTAGAACTCCATCCATGGCTGACACGCACGTCGTTGGTGAATTACTGCAAGGAGCACAACATTTTGCTGGAGGCGTACTCACCGCTTGCTAAGGCGGTTAAGCTCACAGACCCGACGTTGAACGGTATTGCCAATGAGATTGGAGCTACTCCTGCACAGGTGCTCGTCGCCTTCAGTTTGGCGAATGACTTTATTACGCTGCCCAAATCTGTGAACCCTGAGCGCCAGAAAGCGAACCTTGATGCTGCGAGCATTAAGCTTTCACCTACACAGGTCGCGAAGCTTGCAGCTCTGGATGAGTATTTGGTAACGGGCTGGGACCCGATCAAGGATCACGCCGTGTAAACAAGTATTTCCAGATGAATATGGAGAGTACTCGCTTTAAGTAGCAGTGGTTTGTAGTTAGGCAGACGTAAGGCTACGATCAATTCACTCCTTTGAGTAGCAATCGTGTTGTGATTTGTTCAATGCGGTGACTGAGGTGCTAACATTATGAATACCTCTTCAAGCTGTCAAGGACCGTGGCTAGGAGAAGGCTAGTGATGGAGCTACTCAAATTTGGTTAAACAATGCAGTAACACACTCAGCCGAACCTTCTCCGCTAGTACCTCATCTTACCAGATTTGTTGTGGTGACGGTGCTTCCACCGCAACATATTTGGCTTGTGGCAAACCGTAATCTTATCTGAGCTAAAAGGCATGCTCTGCTCACAGTTCATTCCTCGATTTGTAAATACGAAGCAAGAATCGCCACACGCCTTGGACCACAATGAATGTGAACATTCCTCGTAAAAAGCTGCCAAGCGGGGCTGAAATCCCCGTCGTCGGATTGGGCGTATACCAATCTGAACCTGGTCCGGAGACCTACAACGCCGTATTATCGGCTCTGAAACTGGGTTACCGTCACATTGATACTGCCCAATACTACGAGAATGAGGCTGACGTTGGTCGTGCTATCAAAGACTCGGGCATTTCTCGCGATGAAGTTTTCGTGACGAGCAAGTTGTCCATTTTCAATTGGGGATACGAGAAGGCGATCGAAACCACGAAAGCTAGCAACGAGAAACTTGGACTTGGGCATATCGATTTGTACTTGCTTCATGCACCGGGTGACGTTGCAACACGTGATGAAAGCTGGCGAGCTCTTGAGGAGCTGAAGGAACAAGGAATTTTGAAGGACATCGGTGTGTCGAACTTTGGTGAAGCTCATCTGGAAAAATTGTTGAAAACGGCCAAAGTGAAGCCCGCAGTGAACCAGGTTGAACTGCATCCGTGGCTAATGCGTCCGACACTGGTGAAGTACTGCCAAGATCACGGCATTTTGCTGGAGGCATACTCCCCATTGGCCAGAGCTCAGAAAATGGATAACCCCACGCTTCTTGAGATCGCGCATGAGGTGGATGCTTCACCTGCTCAAGTTCTTGTTGCCTTCAGCCTGGCCAACGGCTTTATCTCCCTGCCTAAATCTGTTCATGAGGAGCGTCAGAAATCCAACCTCGAAGCTGCTACTGTCAAGCTGACGGATACCCAGGTTGCGAAGCTTGCGTCGTTAGATGAGTACTTGGTTACCTGCTGGGACCCCATCAAAGATCACGCCGTGTGATCCGTCATACGTACGATCGAGATGACCGGCACGAACACAAGTGACCTCTGTAAGCGAAATCCAAGCATACCTTCGGGTTATACCTGTTCCTCGGTTTAAATGCAGCATGCACTTGCATGTTAGCCTAACAAACATCGATGTTTCAACGGATTTCGACAAATTGATGAGAACAAGAATGTGAACCCCACCGTGAACTTTGTTCTAAGATCATACCTTATTTCCAATTGTCAAATAAGGCAGCATCTCCATCAAACCTTGCCACTCATTGCAAAGACTACCGATAATCCTCTAAACTGGACAATAAAAACTAGGCAAGATAGAACCCGAGCAGATCACCAATTGCACGAATACCTCATCACCACGTGGGACACCTTGAGAAGGATACCTACAGGTTGTAGTAACTCTTTTCTTATCTCAAGTTGAGGCTCAACCCATAATTCCTGAACAACCCACTTGCACTTGCTGTTCACTGTATCATCGTAGCATCAAGATTGTCTAGTTTCTTCTTGGCTTGAGCTCGTTCTCGTTCATCCATGCGATTTCTCGACCGCGCAGTACCGAGCATAATGGCCTTGAGTGCGGACGCATTTGGTGCAGTCCGTCGCGACTCACAAACAACTTTTGCACTATCCACACGATGAATTCTACGCGATTCATGTCGGTTATCACTCTACAGACAGAACTTCAGTGACCAACTTTAACATGGCATAACTTTTGAACGGTACGTACTTGAGCTACAAGGAAACCTTCACTATAGAGAGCAGTATCCCGACAATCTCTAGAGCGCGAGCGACGATCGTGACGACGTCTGTAGCCATGTCGAGGCTCGAGTTTGTGAGGGCTCCGACTGCGGATGTTAATTCTTGAATCACGACGTCTAGAGCGTCGATTTCGACGCAAGAAGCGACTGGAACTATCAGAAGACGACGAGCTCTCGCATGAGCTGCTTGGTGATCGTCGATGACGTCTCCTTCGCGAGCAAGAGCGTCGGTGGGTGTCACGTTCGTCCATCTCAAATGTCATTGGGACAAGTGGCAGGTCTCCCGCTTTAGTGACATCTATTGCATGGAGATGCGCACCTGCAGAAACACATACCAGCTGAAGAGACATGTGTCTTGGTTTTCTATACTGGAACCCTCTATAAAATAGTACGAAGTGTGTAAACGTGGTGGTATAGTGGGACACCGCATGCACGCATTCACGCAATGCAAGAAGCAAACAAGTTCACTTTCAGAACTTCCCAGTCAACAACACATTGACTTTGTATGTGCACTTTTTGGTATCCATTGCCACCTCTGCCACTTTTTACTCACCTTCTGTTGTTGCATTTTGTTGCTTAGTGCAATTGCAAACGCAACATCACTCGTCCTGTCCGTGAAGACACCTCGTTTGTGCTATTTCCAGCAAATGCCAATGGCCGACGACATTGAGATTTCTCATCACGACACGTCCTCACAGATCAGCCCGTGCCACGAACCGGAACCGACAACTCCTTTAACACCCCAGAAAAACCATCGACCGACAAGTGACACGGGATCTCCCACCTCTACGACTGCTGCGTCTGAAGCCTCAACGTGTATGGCGTCGCCCTGCTTCTCCTTCATGGTCGGGGAGGACACGACATCCAAGTCGCAACGTGACGGTCGTGCTAGTTCTGTAGGTTCCTCGGACTTCGATGAGTTGGGAGACGCACAGGTGCAGCAATTGCCAACAAATCACAAAGAGATGCCACATCTCGATCTGGATTCGTTATCATACCAAGGGACACTGAGTCCACGACAACAAAGTGGCAAACGATACCATGGTGGATATCTGCAGCACAGAGTCCCAGTAGCTGCTGGACTACTGAAGAGCTGGAAACGAAGATACTTTCGGCTGAGAGACCATGGATTGGTGTGCTACAAGACACAGGATGCTGCGGTCCCGCTCTTTGAGGTGACCTTCACAATTCATTCGATACTTGAACAAGATAAAGTGCCGACTAGTAACAATAGTACTCCAAAGCAACAGACAAATTCAACGAGACAGTCTCCGAAGGTTGGTGGTGCAAATGCTGATCCATTGGGAAAACGCCAACGGACGTCATGGGCGAATCGAACATCAAGCTCTGGGCAGCTCACGCTTGTTCTCAAGCATGTCGAAATCATAACACACCAGGTACCAGCGAAATCTGTTGAAGCATCCACATTTCTGAAGGTGGAGAACGAAGCAGAGTATGTGGCGTGGACGGAGTGTCTGTGCTACATGATTGAAGCACGCAAACGCGCGTTGTGCCAAGACTCATTCGATGAACGACAGGGTGGTGAATATATGGACAAGGTGACTTCGCCAAACCAGGCGCAGCCTAAAGGCAAAAAATCTGCTGATTCCTCTACTGATCAGAAAGTTGGCGAAATGCCTCAATGTAACCATGATAGCGGTTCTGGAGTGGCACATGATCTGCTGCCAATCGCAAACAACTTGGCGGAAGTGGAGACGTTTGAAACCTTTTCCTCGAAGTATTTGCTCATGAAGGAGATCGGCGAAGGTTCGTTCTCAATCGTTCACCGTGCAGTGAATCGAATGACTGGTCAGGTATGCGCGGTAAAATGCTGCAAGATCTCACAGGCTCTTGAAGAAGAAGAGCGGTTGCTACGAACTCTATCACACCCTAACGTAGTCAGTCTTGAAGGCGTCTATGAGCGCGACTCGAATCTTCACTATGTCGTCATGGACTATTTGAAGGACGGTGACTTGTGTGACCTGCTCATTGAACGGCAACGTCTTCCTGAACCTGAGGCTCGACGCATCATCCGTCAAGTAGCCGAAGGGATCGCATATCTGCATCGACGTTGCGTGCTTCACCGCGATATCAAACCCGAAAATATTCTTATCCACGGGAACATGGTGAAGATTGCAGATTTTGGACTGGCTAAGGAACTCGATCACCCAACAGCCATGCTTAAGCGCAGCTGTGGCACGCTAGAATACGCAGCACCGGAATTACTCTGTGGTCGACCGTATGGTCTCAAGTCAGACATCTTTAGCCTCGGTATCGTGCTTTACGTCCTACTCTTCGGTGCATTTCCGTTCAGTGTAGAATCCGCCGCGGCTTTGAAGTGTATGAATCACTTCCCGACAGGCGTTGATGTGCGCGATATGAGTTGCCTAAGCCTCTCGAACGTACAGTGGCGTACTGTAAGTTCATTGGCACAAGACGCGTTGTTGAAGATGCTGAAGACAAGTGACACTGAGCGCATTTCTGCTGAAGAGTTGTTGAACCATCCTTGGTTTGATGAGGTCAACAACGGCATGTTGAAACCAACCTGTAGCACCGGAAGCACTCCAGAAGATTTCGAGCTCGCTCGTGCCGAGGACTGTGAAATTCTGGGGTTTGCTGAGTTGCTTTCTCGTGGCTTTCAGGTTGTTAAATATGGCTACAAGAAAACAACAACGCCCCACTCCACTTCATTAACCCTCAATTTCATGGAGGAATGCATCACATGGACTGCTCGAAAGAACGCAATGTTAACGAGGGTGTCAAGCAATAACACCGAAAACAGGACCCCGGGAAACCCCCAACGGAGGCGTGTCATTCCCCTTCGCGAGGTTAAGGAGATCCGGGAAGGTCATACAACAGAGGCGTTCCTTACACACAAGGACTCAAAAGCCTTGCCACCTCCGGAGCTCTGCATTTCCATCGTTTGTTCGTGGCGAACACTAGACCTGGTAGTGGAGGCTCCAACTCAACGTGAGTTCATGGTGCGGGGGCTTAGGCGACTGCTTCCCAGTACGTTATAAACAGCAAATCCAGTGCATCGCGCATTCCAAAACACAAACCGTAATATTATAAAGCACCCACGTGCTGTAGTTGTCACACAGTTCAAGGTTTAGTCAATAGTGAAAAACTCGAGTTCCTCATCCTTCACTTTTTCCTCTGGAATCTCATGTTTCTCCATAAACTGCAGGCAGAAGATAAGTTGCTGCAAATACTCACGAAATTCCCGCACGTGCTCATCGCTGAACATATTTGCGGTCAATCTCGACGTCATATTGTCTTCCAGGTCTTCACGACTCACACTTGCAGGAAACAGGCGCACGATTGAGGCAGCATACATGAGAAGGAATACTCCACAGTCTGAGCTGTTGCTCTGCAGCGGGATCTGTTATCGTTCACAAGCAATAACGTTAGATCGTATGAAGGACAGAAAAAACAACATGATCGAGATAGGATGATCAGTGACTTACGTTAGGCTCGAGGAGAGCAATGCTTTCGGAGTCAAAAATCGTTACAATTGAATCATCCTGGTCGATCCCATTTGCGACTGCAGCGTTATCTTTTGGCAAACTGACAACAGCGCTTGAGGAGTAGCGATTTTTCCATTCACATTCCAAATAATCGCGCAGCATTTTTGTAAACTTTTTCTTTCGGTGACAACGAAGTGAATCCAGAAATAAGAGGCAGGGAGGGTTTGCTAGCCGATCTTCTTGACAGGACAGCACTTCGTTTTCTTCTACTTCCACTTTGACACTGTCATCACCGCTACCCATTGCTTCCAAATCCCCAGTATCCGCTCCGACACCACTGCCTCCATCGTCTACCAAATCCACCACCTCTCTCTTACACACATCATGGCGACGGTGTCTTACATGCCTGTGTTTTTTATAATAGCGGAACCTGGATTGCAAAATACAGCAATACTCCAGTGAAAACTACAGACAGGAATCAGTAAATCAATCTTCAAGAATGGGAGCAAATTGACAGAAAATACCTGTCGTTGATAGGAATAAATAGGAATTGCTTGTCGAAGAGATTGGTCTCTTTTTGCGTCCAGCGTGCCACTCGCGCGAATCGTTCGTCTGGGTCTGTCGTTGTTAGCTCATGAGCTCCGTTTGTGCCATTTAACTGTGTGAAAAAATGCGAGGTGTAGAAATACATTCGCTGTTGGTCCAATGAGCCCAAATGACGCCAGAGGTACCTACAAAGCAGCCAAAGTAGGTAATCAATTCTGAAATCCTCTAAAGCGAAACGCAACATACACAACAAGGACTTACCTCAGGTAGAAGTCAATGATGTTATCGTTCAGAAACTCGCCTGGAACAAGGCGATCGACGTCACCGAGCGTCACCGATATGCGCCCGGAGTTGTCAGATCCATCATATGGGTAGTTAAGTAAGACTTCGTTGCGGCGATCCTCTATCTTTCTCCGCTTCAATTTCTCGTCTTCACGACGACTAAATAATGCTCTTTTCCTGCTCTCCACGCTTGCATGGTTCTTTTCCTCCTTCTGCAATACCGAGGAAGGCGAGGGATCCACTTCGAAAGCATTATCGCTTGATTCTTGTTGTGTGTTTTGGATCAAGACCACTGTTTCAATTCCGTTGTGCGCACTTGTTCCTAATTCATGATCTTTTTTGTCATTAATTGTATCGTCAACAGAGATTGGTGCTTTTTCTTCGCCAGAGTCAATTGAAGACACTTCAGTGTTATCACGCGATAGATTCAGCGTCCGCCCCCTGAAAGAAGCCTCGCGGTCACTGACCACTGATGGGTTTTCGTCAGCCTCCAAGACAGACGATCGTGGAATCGGGATAAAGAACGCAGTGACACTACCAATAGCGTGTTTGGCACCGTTCATCACCGTTTTAGTTAAGCTGCGACCAGCGGAGCTAGAAGACACACCACCTTTTGGCTCACTGCGTAGTGGATACCGAGCCTTATTCGAAGCGTCAAGCCTCGCATACTCCCGCACTTCTCTCTCTCTAAATGTACAAGCCAGAACAAGTAAGACACTGATTAGTTCTAAAGACTATCCCCCAACTGTAATTCCTTCACTTACGATAATTTTTCCTTAAAAAGATGCGCCAATGTTGGGTTATTGTCACCCATACTCTGACAGCGCATGTAGTCCACTTGATCATCGAAGTAAAATACAACACCATATACTTCTGCTCAAGTAAATACGAACACAACCAGTTAGATAAACCATTGAAGCAAGGTAAAATCAACAGATGAACGTACTTGGTGTTGCTTTCATCTCGTTTTTCTCGCACACTTCAGCAAATATGGGGTCATAAAATGTGGCGAAGTCTGACCGACCCTTTGAACTATCCAACTGCAGCAACAAAATATATGGCGAGTGGTCTACCCGCGCACAACTGACAGAGAACACATTATCTCCTTGTAATCACTTCTCCATCAATCTACCACGTACCAGAAGCGCACCATGTGCGCGTACTTGATCTTCCTTGCCATCGTCGCTTGCCACCTTTCCAAATCGTCAACTTGACTCGTTCATCACCAAACTTGAGCTCACAGTGGTCGAATTTCTGGCCGCAGATGATCGCACGAGCAGCAGAGATTACTTCGTGTGGATCGTCATCCATTGGAGAGATCTGCGTGTTGTTATTACGTTGAGTGACATTGCTGTCTCTACATTGCTCTGGTGTATTTCGCTGCTCCATATTGAAGAAGAAGTTGAGCGGATTCTGCTTCTCCTCGGGTGTGTTGTCTACGCTGTTCCTAGGCTCGCTCTTCTTCTCACTGTCATCACTGCTCTCGTAGTGGAGATCTCTCGCTTGCTGGTGTCTTTGGCTGGTTTTACTATCGGATGAGAGATCCAAGAGTGATGGTCGTTTGGAGGGCGAAGAGAGTGCGGACAAGTCGTGATAGTTGCGAGTCGAAGTCTCTGCGTCGTCTGTAGAGTCGCCATCCACGTCGATGGGGCTGAAGGCAGACGATGCTGTCGTGAGTGATCGACGCCTCGCGGACGCCTGTGAAGCCTCACGCGGCGACGCAGACTCCAGGCCAAGCCGCATCTAGTGCGTTGCGCAGGACGCGGAGTGAAAGTGTCATTGAAGCGGATAGTGACAAGGAATGAATGTCATGCTGTATGGTAGGAATATGCTATATCATAGGATTGCTTAGTGACGACGTTTGTGATTGATTTGTCCGACGTGCATGCAACGCAAGAGCTGTTTGCTTTGTGCACATCTAGACGATGGCACATGCATGTTTGGCCTTTTAGTAAAACTCTTGCTGTGTTTAGGACAGGCAGGTGATGCTGTATCGGATACATGTAGTAATGGCCTCAGCGGAATATCAACTGTACAGTGTAGGTAGAGCTGGGTGTGGAGCAGCCGGCGTCGTCGTCCCTGTTCGGCTCCTAACGCAGTAAAAAGGGATACACCCGCGTGCCTCATGGCATGCACATGAGTAATGTGGATGTTCTGGCACAAACCGGTAAGACGACGCCTTGCGTAGTGCTAGCTTTAGACACAGACAGCATTTCGCTGACTGATTTTGCTGCCAACGGGCAGTCTACAAATGGCTTGGAGCCAAAGGGTCCATATTGAGCCAAAAATAAATCGAAATCTTTCTCAGCCCATAGGGCTCGGGTTGGTCTTTCTTTCCGGAAGCGTATACATCAGTATACCTCAACCAATTAGTCCAGCACTGCAAAAAGGAGCTATCTTCCCATTTCAGCTGTTGCCAAATTTGAATTGCATCTGCAGGGCATTGCGGCAGCAAACTATGCCAGCTGCGAAATGCTGTGTGCTAATTGCTGCTGGTTGCCTCTTTCAAATCGCGGCAGCTACCAAATTCTACATTTTCGATCGACAACTGGAGCGGCGATGGATGCAGGAGAGTATTCTGCTCAGTAAGCACGCAATCGTGAACGACATTTGAAGCCATTCTCGCTGACTTCTCGATGAGGCTGTCCGGCCTTTTTCGGAGCGCCAACACTCCTGGCAAAATGCCACTTCCAATTTGGGCGAATTTTCTTTGTCGGCGGTTGTGCGGCGTTTTGTATGGCGTCAATCTTGAAGCTCCAGCTGGGGCGAACTTTCCGTATTTCTTAGCTCTTGGCGCTCCCGACTGACGATGGGCTTCGTATACACGTATCCGGCATTTACATGAGCTCAGAAGCAGTGCGTGCAAAACCGGGACGAGTCGGGAGCAGCAGTGCGCACTGCTGCTCCCGTCTAATCTGTCGGAGGAGGTTTTTTCGCAGAGTTGCTGCGCGAGCCCCGATTTGCCATAATTCGCAAGCAGTTACACAGATGCCGGCTTCCTCCAGTTTTTCCCTCTCGGCTTTTGTATGCCCTGGCGCCCCTGTCCCAGACAAGCACTGCGGTTTTCTTCCCCCCTCCCTCCATCGCAGCCCAATTCGGACCTCATTTCCGCTTTCGCTCGATGGCGCCCAGCTCGTCTTCGGTCTTTAACGAACCTGCCCCCGACGCTTCCGAGATGGTGACCAAGACGTCGTCGACCTCCAGTGCTCCGGCCGACGCCGCTAGCGTGTCGTCTGCTAGCGCCACCTCCACAGCCACGGCCTCGTCTACCGTCGTGGCCACTAC
This sequence comes from Phytophthora palmivora, assembly GCA_008079305.1. Taxonomy (NCBI): domain Eukaryota; phylum Oomycota; class Peronosporomycetes; order Peronosporales; family Peronosporaceae; genus Phytophthora; species Phytophthora palmivora. The sequence continues at coordinate 440,978 of VOQZ01000998.1, forward strand.
GCCAGCTCCGGCTTCTAGTGACTGCCTCAAGACGCCTTCAGGCGCTACCTCCCCGTCCAGCGTGGACGCCCCGGATGCTACGGTGTCCACACCTCAGCAGCGATACACGCGCGTGCCGCCTGCTGTGCTACAGACTGTAAAGGCCACACTGACCTACAGAAAGAGCTGCCTGAAACGCTCCAAGTCGACGGTTCTGCCTCCGTCAGGCTTCTGCGAAGACACGAAGCTGACTGGGAAGTTAGAGGAGAAGACCGAAGAGGAGAAGGAAGACACGAAACCTGTACAGAAGAACCGCCGGCGCTGCTGGGAGTGCAAGGTGAAGGTTGGGCTTACAGCTGTCAAGTGCCGCTGCGACTATACGTTCTGCGGCAAGCACCGATACGCGGAGGAGCACCATTGCGCCTTTAACTTTAAGACAGCGGGCAAGCGCAAGCTTGAGGAAGAGAATCCGGTCGTGGTGCCTAGCAAGGTCGCGCGGATCAACTAGGCAACTGAATCACCCACCCAGGACATTTTGGGTTTTTGGGTCTTTTTGGATGACGGCCTCATTGCCGCAGCTGGTTCAGTGGCTCCAGATTCGTTTCAGACGTCGTGCGATTTCCCCCCAACGATAGAAAGATGTAAGGGACGCGCCGCCCCTCTGCGCTTCGAACAATTGGTGACCAGACGCGTGGTTCGACAGCAGCGAAGGGCGCGTTCCCTGTAGTTTAATAGCAGGCAGGCGTGACTGCCGCGCTCTGCCCTCACGTCCCGCCGCGTTCTGAGCGTAGTGCACGCTCTAGTTCAGCGCGGACCGAGCTTAAAGACGGAGTTTAAGTATAGTATTTCTGCAAACATCTGTCGTGTTCGAGTGTTGTTTTAGACGTCCCGTCGCGGTGGATGGGAGAAGTGAGGGACTGTAACGTGAAACCAGTGTGCTAAAACAGGCGGGACTGGAAGTATGTTCGAGAAGGTGGCGCATCCTCTACCTCTTCCGCAACGCGACGAGGCCAAGGTGAATTCTCCCTTTTCTTTACAAAACTCCTGCTTTTCTTATCGAGCGACGGTGCAGTTCGGAACTGCCAGTTCACACTGGCAAGTTCCACGAGCCGGTGGCACGCGCCAGGATTTTCTTGAGTACGTTGCTGTCGTCCCCTGATGGCATGACCGTCTCCGTCTGGCGACGCTGAGCCTCAGCGGCCGTCTCGAGCATGAGGTGTGGGGCTGAGTCCCATTGAAGCAGATGCGCCACCACGTCTGGCATGTCCTTGGGCAGCGCTTCCAGCGCCTCAGCGTCACCACCGAATACTTCGGCGTATAGCTTGGCAGCGGAAACTTGCTCCCGTCCTGCTTGCAAGTGGCGCGGCAAAGGCCCTCGGCATACAATTTGCCAGTTGTAGGACATTGGAACTTGTGCAAAACATACATCCACTCTTTGTCGGCAAACACGAGTTGCGACTGAATCTCGTAGGGGCGGAAGGGGGGAATGGGGTGGCGGAAGCGCACTGCCTGCGACGCAAGCAGTAACGCTCGGCGATTACGAGCTACGTTGCCTAAAATACCAGTGACTCTGCAAACCAGAAAGTGAGGAGTTGCCAAAAAGTGAAAAAGTGAAAAATAGTTGCCAGTTTTGTTATACGCACGCGCAAAAGTGCCATCGTGCCAGTTCCATATTGGAGAGGTAGGACGCATTGTTCAGATGCAGGTTGATGTCGCAGTCTAGGAAGCCTGGCCTGGCACGCCACACCGAAGGGTAGGCGATGCCCATACCTGGGCGGATGTGCGCCTTGTTCAATGCGCGATGCACCAATCCGGCACCCACATTCCACATGATGCGGCCCACCATCGCGATGCAACGAGCCTAAACGCAAGTGATGCAGCTGATGGCACTGTCTTCATGTTGCATGCAGGACGTGACACGTCCGACGTGATAATGACAATTTCAGTGTTTTTGTTTAAAATTTGCCGAATCAGAGATACACTTATGGCAAGTTCAAGGATTTCTTCATCTCCTGCCACATGCGAGCCCAGAGCTTCTCGGGTGTAGGTGGGGGTGGCTTCATCTCCAGTTCGTGCTCCACTTTCTTGCCAGCTTCTTTCATACTGATATTGCAAGCTTCGTCCCAGTCTAAAAATCCCTTCACTACATCAGGCATCTCCTTCGGCCGATCGAGCTGCTCCCCGTCGCTCACTTCAGCGAAAACCTTGTTCGCAGACACCCGACGACGGCCTTTCATCACGACGCCACGCACAACCCCTTCAGCAAACTGCTTACCGGTCGTGGGGTCCTGGAACTGATGCAACAGGTACATCCAGTCGTCATCCCAATACACCACCTGAGTCTTAATCTCATAGGCGTGAAAAGGAGGGATAGCATGACGATAGCGAATTGCCTGCGATCCGACAACTACCATACGTCGATTCTTGAGTGCCTGCCACAAAATGCCATTGGCACTGGCAAAATATGAGATTGATGGTAGAATTCGCAGATGAAAAGGTCATGATCTTGTTGCCACGTACGCACAAAAATGCCATCGCGCCAGCTCCATGCTGTAGAGGTAGGAGGCGTTGTTGAGATGCAGATTCACATCACAGTCCATGAACCCTGTTCTCCCCTTCCACACAGATGGATAGCTCACGCCTATGACGCCCTTGTTCATCGACTGCTTGTTCACCAGACGATGCATCAGCCCGGCTCCGATATTCCAGAACGCACGCAACACCATGGTCGGAGACTTGTGAGCTTTACTACCGCACGTTTTGTTGCGTAATGATTGGTTGATGCACTTCAACCAAATGTAGCCATCTTCACGTCTACAGTAATGAAGTTCTCATGGACCCAATTACCAATCTCCCAGTCGTGGCCGTAGCTGATCGGTCCTTGAATGACAGTAGCCGACATTTGCATTGCGGATGGAGTTGGAACAAGCACATCTTTCAACTTCGTGCTATTATCGTGGAACTTCTGGAGCATGGCATGTAGGAACAACAACACCTCGAAACAATCGTTTTTTATCGCTTGACGAATTGCTGGAAACAGTTCATTCCTCGTACAGCGAGGGACTAGGATCCGAACGACGCGTAGATGTCCCTTAGCTGCGGCATTCGCAAGTGCTGTGGAGATACATCCCTCAGATCGATTTGCAAACAACCACTTCACCACTTTGAAATGGCCGAAATCAGCGGCATTATCCAAGGCTGCAGTTGAACATCCTTCGGACCGGTTGGCATGCAAATACTTCAATACGTCGAGATGACCGTTTGCAGCCGCGGCATCCATTGCTGCTTCCGTACAACCTTCTGACCTGTTAATGTGAAGCCATTTCACAACATTCAGATGCCCATTACCTGCAGCTTTATCCATTGCCATCACTGTGCATCCCTCGATTCGGTTCAAACTCAACCACTCCACAACCTCCAGATAACCGTTAGCACATGCATGATCCATCGCTGCTGTCGTACACTTCGTACCAGGCGTATTTTGTTCATGCAGCCACTTGATAACTTCCCAATGACCTAGCTTTGCTGCCATATCCATCGCTTTGTGAGTGTATCTGACTTTCGTGTTTGAGTGGAGCCATTTTAACATTTCCAAATTCCCGTTTGCTCCAGCTCCCTCCATAGCTGCTCTTGTACAGCTCATTGCGTTATTCAAGTGCATCCACTGTATAATTTCGAGTTGTCTATCGTAATACACACTCGACGCCATTTCAATGGGACACTTGTCATGTACACTCTTCGAAGCTACCATATCGAGTGCCCAGGAACTACAACCTTCTGTGCGGTTGAGACGCAGCCACTTCACCATTTCTAAATTTCCATTAACTGCAGCTTTATCCATTGCGGCTGTCGTGCATCCCTCGGATCGATTGAAGTGTAACCACTTGACAACATCTAAATGCCCGTTAAAGGCAGCAGAATCCATGGCCTGAGCGGTACAATGTTGAAGTATCACTAAACGTCGCTTGTGTTTAGTTTGCAACGAGATATCGAGATTGTGCAGGAATTGGAGTACTTCAAGATGTCCCCCACTTGCTGCGGCATCCATGGCTAAAACCCAGGCGCTTGGATCATGGTTGATCTGTCCTTTAAGAAGATCAACAGTAAATTTACGACCATATTTTCTTGCACAACCACTTGACAACATCCAACTTGCCGTTCTTCGCTGCTGCAAACAGGAGTACCGAAATGGCGTAACCCTTCACAACACGAGAGGTATGCTTTAGTATCCACCGAAGCATGGATAAACAACCATGTTCACTCGCAGCTTTTGCATGGTGAAAAACACGATCAATGTCACCGTGTTCCTTGTAACAGTGATTCACCACCCATTTTGAAAATCGGATATCACCGTGTCGCACAGCTTCATCTAAAACAAATCCCGCATTCCAGATAGCATCCTTCGCCACAAGGCGCAGAATCTCTTTTCGACTAGACCACTCTGCTTCACAAAAATCTGAAACATCGAACTGATGTATCTTGTAATCTCTCGCCATTAACCACTTGACTTCTTCCAGGTTATTAGCTTTGACAGCGATGTCAACAAGACTTGGATATTTATCCTGAATAGAGATGGTATTCTCTATCAACCAGTGTACTACATCCCAATGACCAAATTTTGCTGCTGCACTTAAAGCTACATCACTCCGTCTAAGGCCACCCTGTTGCTGTGCAGCATGTAGTCGTTCCAGCAACCAAAGGTAGCCCCGTTGAGCAATTTCAGATACAACCGAGTAATGCACTGGACATCCAGGAAAGTGGCTGACTACCCACTCCATCACACTGCGGTCTTCTCGACGCACGGCCTGTCGAAGAGCTTGACTGTATTCCCATTGATAGTAGTGGTTCTCGCACTGGAGAAGTCTAGCCACTGTCCATTGACTACTTTGGGGCTCGAAAACTATTAGTCCAAATAAAATCCAGTAATTCCACAGATCCGAAATTGCAGGCCTGAGAAATGGAAATGTCAGGGATGAGGAAATTCGTGATAATAACGATGGCGATATCAGGGATGTTGTTTGGAAGCACAAGGGCAAGAGTTTTAAGTGGTGACGCCATCACGAAACGGAAAATGACAGACTTCCTACATCACCTAATATCGGATGTAGCCAATACCGATTGTAGCTAATACCGGATGTAGCCAATATCGGCATTGGCTATATTGAAATAATATCCCCGAAATTATGGGGGCAGTCTAACTTCGTTTTAGATATCCGAGACGGCAACCACACGCCTAAACAAACCAACCTGATGCGATGTATTGATTCAACCTATTCTCTCAAGTTTATTTCAGAGTATATCCGTAGGGTTAAAAGCCGCTCCAAACACATATAAGCGATAATTACAAAACATGATCTCACTCTCGTGGCTACTCACACTATATTCCCATAAACCTCTGAAAAACAAGAAAAACCACTAGATCCATGTTACATGTAGCATCACAAAAAACTTCAAATCATCTCGAATTGCGAACGCAACTCGTTCATCGTAGTCTTTGCCGACTGACCATGTCACCTATGAATTCAAACACCATCCAGTAGCTTAGAGGACAGCATTCAATATTTTAATTGTAAGAGATAGCAACTAGCCACGCATAAGCGCCTTTGCTCTCTTCACTCTTGAATTTCCCAGCTACGAACTACTTGTCGCCATGAATGCAGTTGAAGAAAAAGCTTGGGCCTCGGCTCCAGCGCAAGTTCTGTACAAGCACGAGCTAGAGTCCAATGAGAGATGCAGGGCACGACCGGCACGCGCCGCAGCACCAATGAGGCAGGAGAAGGATGTCGGCAGGAGATTCTACTGGGCCTGGAGCACGTGGCTCAAGCTGCAATTGGATGGGGACACGCGCTCACAACTACATGAAGACCGGACCTGGGCAAGAGCACAAGGTGAAATGCAGGACAGAAGTTAGCCCAAGCCCGCCAATTTGATTGCTTTGTTTTTCCTCATGAATAAACTTATCTCTTCGGTAAACAACCCGGGTCTTCGCGACACTACTCCGACATCAGTTGTGACAGTACATATATCACCAACAATCTCAAGGTCTGTGTATACTGTTGTCTGAGGTCCTATGGGTTGTTTACCATGAATTGCAAGCGCAAAATGAAGATCAACCTGCCTGGTCAAGAAGTTGGAGAAGGAGTTGAAGCATTACTGCTGTTCCAGACTGCCATCGAGAGCTGACGTGTCAGTTCGCTTTACGCAAATGCAAGGACGAGGTCGTTCGTCGCGTTAAGGTTTACAGCGTACACCATATGTCGACACAATGGCAGTATTGGTATAACAGTGAATCATGACCAGAAAGCGTCCAAGAACATCCTGGTCTTGACACGACCTAATTTCCTGGAGCAAAACCGACACCCGGCATTCTGTCGACAAGGACCGTAAGATCTAGTGCCCTCGGTTTGCTAGGCGATGAATGGTTGATTTCACTCAGTTTTGGGGCACAAGGATCGTTGTATTGGCACCGCCTCCTGCCCGGGTGTGGCGAGGAGGGTTTATCTAAATTCTGGTTGTTCTCTAATAGTCGAGGCAATGTAAATTGCAGAATGAGCAGACAGACTTGGTGTTTTGTTGCCACGGGATTACTGGCTCCTGTGGCTAACCATCCTTGAGAACGAAACGAATGGAGAGCGTCGTTGCTAGTGGAAAGAGTTGGTCACTGCGGTTGAGACCATATGCTTGGTGAACCCTTCCCCAACTTCGTAAAAAGTTACTTTCACCGCCCGTAAGCCAGCAAAAGTTTACATTTCACTCAGTTTTGGGGCACAAGGATCGTTGTATTGGCACCGCCTCCTGCCCGGGTGTGGCGAGGAGGCCGCCCTTGATGTTGGTGGTAATTTGGACGATCCATGTGCATTGAACTGACCATGTGAGTGGCCATTGTCGCCATAACTACATCGTTGATTCGAGTGTACCTTTCAAACACGGCCGACATCCACCGGCCAAAACGTTTTATACTCAGACTGTCGACGCCTGCGACGAATAGCGCTGTAGCGCCGACAATCGGTAATGAGTGTGTGGAGAACCGACTGGGATCTTGACTGGCGTTGCTTGCTGCTCGCTTAATGCACTTGGCTACGTCTTGAGCTTGCAGATAGACGTCTTTGCCCACCTTGCAAAGCAGCTCATCTTGATCATTGCTAACGTTCCGGTGGTGTTGCACGAGGTACCAGATTGCTCGTACAGCACAGCACCACTTGAGCGATGAGGTTGTTAATGCGCGCGACGTGCCGATTCCAGCTTGGTCGTTCTTGCCACCGCGGAAATTGATCTGAACTCGAGTAATCTGGCTTTTGGTCTCACATCGTTGACCCGTACTGTTGTAGAACCGAATGTCCGAACAACGAATTGCGAATTGGTATTCTTGCGATCCCTTCCGCAGATACTCGCTGCATCTCAGTAAAAAGAAAAAGCCCATGATTGTAGCCCCCCATAAGACACGGTTGTGGGCTTGGCTGAAGTTGAGCTGCTGATGAATGAGTCGTAGGATGGCGAGTGTGACGGGCCGCTTGGATTGTGGGAATCGTTGGAGGCGAAAGATGCCTCTGATTGCCATTGCGTGGTGCGGGAGGAGGGAGATGTTGACACCAAACTCCCATCGATGATACCACGCAACTGCGCTGATCTTGGACTAGATGGTTTGTAGGGTATTTCCTCGGGATGAAGTGACCCCTGTCCATATCGGTAGCAGTAAACGGCAAAGAGTACAAGCTGTCTGGATGCGATAGCGGGATCGTTCGGGAGCCATGGGTTGTACTCCATGTCCGTACACCAGCGGCACCATTGTTGCCATGAGGCCCGGTAGCGTTGGAGGGACGACGGGGCCAGTGAGCTGGACTGCAGGTGACGGAGTATTCCTTGTAAATCCGCCTCCAGCGCTCTGGCACCTGCACCTGTCGCCACGACGAAGACAATTCAGACCACAAACGTGAGAACGGTGTTGACCAGGCTCTAGAACCTGCATCGGCCATGCGATTACAGCTCCCTGAGAGATGCTTGGCCGACAGTCTAACATTGAAAATCGCCTCGGCAAGACCAATGGCGCGGTTGACTTCTTGAGCGAATTCGTTCAACGAGTCAAGTCGGTTTATACACGAGACTGCCGACATGTTGTCATTCCAGCATACTATGTGAGGAAATGCGAAATCTTGTTGCCATTGTGGCCCCAACACCATGCTGCCAGCGCTATGCACAGATGTTCGCGCACGTTGATCGTGAAACCTGAGGACTCGGATGTTTGAATGAGAAATATCTCTTCAGTGTCAAATTGGAGCTGAATAAACTCGTCTTTGACAGGGTGAAGTACCACCAGACCGGTGTCGGAAGCATCCATGTAGAGATTGATGTCTGGAGTTGGAAGCCTCCCGAAAAATCGTAATGGTAGTTTTTCTAAATGACCGAAAGACAGAATGTGATTGAGCCAGCAGAGATCTTGATGGGAAGCTGCATCGAGTCGTACGGCTTGAAATGGTTGCCGTCTGGAGCACATTGAATGCGGCTTCTGAAAGAAAGGCTTCGCCGAGCGTAGACACAGCGTCAGATGACGAAGACTACCGAGCAGTTTCTGCAACTGCAACTCGTTGGACTTCTTCTGTCCTAGGATACCCGAGACACGGTCGAGGCACTTGCGAACCTTGTCACTCGGCATGGATACTGTTTTGTCGACGGTGTTCCATATGAGACCGAGGGCCTGGAGTTCGGTTGACCAGGTAGAAAACTTGTCGTCATTGATACTCTCTGGGCCAAGGACGGCCATCATGCTTAGACGGAGCGTTGACTCAGCCAGCTCGAGGCGGTTATCACGATCGGGTTCAACGAGTAGGTGGTCATCGACCCACTCATACCCGAAAAGGGTTCGTCATCAGAACTATCGGACATGGTTGCTGGCGAGTTGGAGCTTACCAGCCATGATATCGCTCGTCCAAAGTATCTGTAGAAGCAGGAGATCCGGACCAACCGAATGGTGCCGCTAGGTCGATGACTAGCACTCCTTCCTCTGGAATCGTGGCACCCATCCATCGCACGTGGTCTGCATGGACCATCAGATGCCGGAAAGCAGACTTGACGTCGCCCTTCAGAATCTTAATGACTACATCGGGGTGATTTCTGGAAAGCTTTTCGATGCGTCGGGCGATAGCCACGACACAAATGTACGCAATTTCAGGTGCGCAGTCGACGTCAAAGAAATCGTTGGTGGAGTTTGAATCAGGGTACGAGAGATCATGAATTGGGCGGATCTCAACACTAGGGTCGATACCCTTCTTTTCCACTGCGCCAAAGGGACTACACTGGATGCTGGTCCACTGACTAAGCAGTGAGTCGTCCACCACGAGGTAAGTACCGGTAGATTGGCCGTGCCGTATACTTTTTAGCAGAGCTGGCAGAAATTGGCGAGCTGACTTGTGGTTCTTGAGCGGTCGATGTGGTTGTGGGTTGGTCGATTTCCACGATGGACAGATGCCGTGCCTCGCGATGTTCACAAGCACGTCAACAAAAGGGTAACCTTGCAGTAGTTGCGCGAGTCTGTCTGGATCAAGCCCCTTGTTGGGTCTGGAGTCGATTTCTACTTCACCTCGTCGCTGCCGAACAATGGCTTCCAACGACAGGCCCAATCTTGTGGCGTACCGAGACACGGCCTTCTGTTCTGCGATGCTTGCCTCTTGAATTGGTCGCTCCATATCTGTGGAGGACACCCCCAGCCGTCCATGCCACGCACGTGCATCTGAAGCTTTGTGTCCAATAAGCATAGCCAACAGCGTTGATCGGACGTGAGCCGCCACGGTCAGTGAAACACCTACCCGTGGAAGTGACGACGGGGCCAACGGTGGGCTGACAACTGGGAGTCGGCCAGTTGCAACCTTTTGTGAGCCTCCTGTGTGTTGACGGGGCTCATGCAGCCGGAGACCTGAGCTGCTTGAGCGCCTTCAGAGGTGCGAGAAGCGTTCACTTAGCCCCCCATCCGCTGGATAATGTGGCCTTTCACCCTAGCGTCGAGAGTATCGGGTGCTACGTGCGCACGATTGCCATACACACAATGGGTGGAATTGCCTGATGGACAGCCCATAGCCGAAAGATATCGCAAACAGACTGGAGCACCATTGTGCGACGGAATGAGGTCGAAATGGCCGGAGGGATACGATTTTGTCGTTGAACGTTGCGATCCGGACGAGCTGAGGTTGTAGTTGATCGGATTGTCGTAGACGAATTGAGCACGGACCGTCGAGACAGCGCATGCATGACGTTTTGTAGTTCACCGTCATTGAGAGAGAGTCGAGAAATAGTCTGAAGACTTGAAGCTTGCGTGTTGCCGTTGCTGGAGTGATCAAAGGAGCGGAATTGCTCGAGCACCGAGTTTACCCAGTACACCAGGTGTGGCAAGTCTGCTGCGAGCCATGTATGCCAGCCGTCCAGTTGTTGCAGGAAGTCAAGCAGTGCCTCAAGAACATCGCGAACCGGTTGCACGAAATACTCTTGACCATAGCGACATAACATCCGAGCGGCGTCGACTAAGACGCCCATTGACGATGCAGGTACTGACTTAGGGGCTGTCACTCCAGCCGAGAAATTCTGCATGTTGACGCCGCCGGAATTCAGCCACGACATGCGCTGGTGAACTCCAAACGGGGCGAAATGAAGAATCGAGAGACCGAGCATGCCAAACTGGAAATCATACAGTCTGATGATGATGCCAGGGTGGGGCTGGAATCGCACAGCCGCAGCATGGATAACCGTTTCAACAAAGACAATAGGAAGCTTACCTCGATGTTCCGGAGCCGTTATGCTGTCGTGGACAGCAACTTGTACCGCACTGGGAGAGAATGAGTACTTCGACGTCCTGCGGGATGGCTCAATATCATGGCTCGTCGGTGAAGCTTGTACAGCTGGTGGTCTGGTCACCATCTGGACAAATCGAGCCAGAAGTTATGGTTGATGGAGCAGCAGCTCCATAATCCGAGCGTCGAGAGGAGAGGTACGCGCGTTGGAGGCCGCACCGGATGGAGCTGGTGAAGCAGAACTGGTCGCACCGGCACGGGATGCATGATCGGCAGCTGGCAGACGTGATGTCGTTGACGCTCCGAAATTGAACTCCCCGGCCGAGCTCGTGGGCGGGGCAAAGCGAGCGTGCCACGGGTCTTGCACATCTGGACGGCCTGTCGGACTAGATGGTTCCCCTTGTGCAAATAGGGATACGATGCTATCGGCCTGGTCGGCCTGACTCGGCGCACTGATGCCAGCATTAGCGCCATACGATGGCATAGGTGCCCTTGAATCTTCGTGCTCGAAGCCGTTGTGATGCGGCGCGTGCAGCGGGTCGTCACAGAACGTATGTCAAATCGAAGCACGAAGAGCCTGAGGGGCTGGCTGGTTACCGTCCACAACGAACGCGTAGTCAACAGCGTGTTGGAAACGGAACGCACAGGGTTGACCCGTTTGCGGATTAATCCACTCGCAAATGGCGTGTCCGGTGGGCATGGCTGTTAGGGGTACCAGACCGTCTAGGATGGCAGGAATAGCGTTAGAGGCTGGTGACCCGGCACTTCCATCCAAAATGCGCGCAAGAATTGTCGTTTGCATGTCCATCAGCTCCGCACGCGACATTGAAGTGTGAAGGGGGGTACGCTGAAGGAGAAGCGCTACGACAGGAGCGACTGGGGTCAACCGGGATGGCTCCACGAGAACGACTCGGTCGTCGAGTTGGAGCCTGGCACGACGACCGTCAATCCCGACAACTTGGCCGTGCCAGAACCGATTGGCCGATTCCGTCCATGCCGCCTGGCGAAGAAAACGTCGCTGGCGCGTTCTGGTCGCCTCCGATTTAGTCACTACCATGCCTCGAGCTGCCTCAATGTCGATGTCGCACGAAATGGGTTCATCAAGACCGACCAAGCTAACAGTAGCAAATGTGCATGGACAGCGATACGACCTTGGCGTAGAATGGATTCTCAGCACCACCGCCGACTTGTTCTGGTAGGACGAAGACGTAGCCGTCGACTCGAAATGTAGCGCGACGGACCATCGAAGGATCGAATCTAAATTTTGGTTGTTCTCTAATAGTCGAGGCAATGTAAATTGCAGAATGAGCAGACAGACTTGGTGTTTTGTTGCCACGGGATTACTGGCTCCTGTGGCCAACCATCCTTGAGAACGAAACGAATGGAGAGCGTCGTTGCTAGTGGAAAGAGTTGGTCACTGCGGTTGAGACCATATGCTTTGTGAACCCTTCCCCAACTTCGTAAAAAGTTACTTTCACCGCCCGTAAGCCAGCAAAAGTTTACATTCTCCAGCATTAGTACTCGGATAGGCGACATTGACGGCTTGTGGGAATTCCCCAGGTACTAAGCATCTTGCAACTTGATTAGAGCAAATTATTAAGCGATCCCAGTACAATTGTACATTCACAGCAAGTTTGACATGTCGGTAGTAAACCAAGGGGTCATGTAAAAAGGAAATATGTCTCGATGTCAAAGTATGATTAGCTGAACAACAATACCACTTGCAAATCAATATCCAATAACCAAAAGGGTGTTTCTCGACGAAGAACGAAAACATTGTTTGTAAGGACAATTAAACGTCGCACTGGGGACACGAATTGACGGTGGAATCGCCACGTCGGAGAGATAGAATGGAGCGGGCGCAGGGAATGCGAAGGTAGAACTATCAATGTCTGGCCATCGAGGATTGTGTCATTTTCAGTGACGAGTACTAGTGATTCGGCTGAATTGCGAATCGAAGTAGGCTAAATTCTCCAATACTGACAAGCTCTGATGCTTGGTCGAAAGTTACGACCTGTAAAATGTTGATCATCATGTGGACCCCGCCATGAAGAATATTCAATACAGCGCTGCTGTGATGAATACAAAATGAAACAATACACCAATGCTCGGTGTTATTCACAAACTCTCAAAATCAAAAAGTGCGCAATGAAAATCAAAATACCTGTTGTAATTGATATCTTTATAAAGTCGAGTACGGATACTAAAATTCTATGTGCCTACTTCCATATCGTGATCGTTCCGACTCACCGACGCTTCCCGACAAAGAGGGAAAACCTCAGTGCAGTTTGAGCTCAGTCCGATTTGAGGTTTTTCCGTGACAAAACAATTGGCGACAGGAAGGAAAAGGCTGAGAGAAGAAGAACGCCGCAGCGCGCGAACAAGCTGCGCGTGTTGGACGAAAGCTGGAGGTGGCATCTGAGATTTGAATGTTCGATGACTGCAGTTCGCGTGGTGCGTGCGGGGAGATGGACGGTGCTGTATTGCTGAATGCCTGGAGGGGAACGTCGCTGCGCTGAGGTCACCGAGCGGCTGGAGGACTGGGGGAACTCCGCTGCTGATTGCTGTGTGCTGGGAGGTGGAAGTTAGCAAGGGGCTGAGGCTGTAAGGTAAAGATCAGCGTCGGAATGGACGCTTCAACGCGTTGAGTTGCGGAGGTGGTGAGCGACGGGAACTGCTAAGCACTGGAGGTGCTAGGCGCTGCGGTGATTGGAAAGCAAGATCTGCTGTTGCTGCAGGTGCAGAGCTCGGATGGTAACGAGTTGGGGGTTCGAGTCCCTACCAATGACTGTTCCTGTGATGCTCTGATTAACTCATTTAACTACAGCATTTCCCACTACTTGAAGAATGTCTTGTGATACTACAGGTGCAGGGTCGATGATTTGTTCCACGGCGAGGCGGCTACGATATGACGATGCGAGGGTCAAGTTCACCGCTACGATGCAGCTTGCGCATTTCGCGCAATACGTTGCTACCGCCTTTTGCTCTGATGTTGTGGCTTTTCAAGATGCAAGGACTGCTGACTCAGCTTGCTGCCCGACTGCAAGAACGCGATCCTTGTAGTCTGGCGCGTCCTCGCAGAGCTGAAACCCAACATCAAGAAACAACTTCATGTAAGTGACCACCAGGCGGTAGTCCGATTTCTTTTGTCGGTCACTCGAGTCCCAAACACGCGGCAGTTTCGTGTACCACTCGAACCACATCGAGGACAGGTTTGTAGCGGCCTTCTTCCTTCGCTTGGGTTTTGGTTGTTGTTCTGATAAGTCTTCTGTTTGTGTTGGTTGTTTAACAGCTGTGTGACCCGTAGTTTGCTGCAGCACGGCGGCTTCGCGCACCAGGAGGCGAGCAGTCATTAGACGATTGCTTTCGATAAGCTCGTTATTGAGAGCGGCATGATGGCATTCAGACTTGCAGCTGTTGGGCTTTGAATCGTGTAGTTCGTGATCGCGCTCAGGACCAGCAGTGATAGCCGTCAAAGCCGATGGCCAGGCCAGCTTTTCAGCCAGACTAATCGAAGCAGCATCAGACACTCCATGATTCGGACGATGTACAGACTCTCTGGAGCCAGTGTCTTCGTTTGAGGGAGATACTTGATCAGGTACGCAGTTAAGACTCCAATTACCTTGCGACTTACATTGAGTTAGGTAGTTTCCAGACCTATGCAGCTGCCAAACAGCAGCTCCTGCATCCGAGCCAGACGCTTCTGCGTTCCGTGGGCAAGCACACCGATGTCAGCAACTGAAGGAGTCTCGCTAGGCTTCCACCCACTTAGGACACGGGCGACCTTCCTGTCCTCACGCGGCGTATTGAAAACGTAGGCAAAACCTTTGTTGGTTCGAGGCATATCCCAGGATCCTCAATCGAAGATCCACTGAACTGCTAGCCGATCATCCCCATTTGCGTGCTGGGCTCCGCCTCTGCGGAATGAATGTGAAGTTAAGCTGCTCGACGCTCCGGCCGGCTCCGCCACTCGTTTCAAGAAGCGATTTACGTACGATTGTACAGTGTCGTTTCCTCGAGTCTGGTTGCACACATAGAGACTGGATGCAGCGCCAGTGGTAGCAGTTGCGACTGGCGTTGAGGGCGGCATTGGGGTGGTGGTACGACCGAGAACGGGATCTGGATCAGCAGACACAAGGTTGGCCTGGTCGTCTTGAAGCATGTTATCCAGCAATGTTTGGAGCGGTGAACCAATATCGGGTGAAGCAGAGCATGGTGTGGCGAGCAATGGAAGCTGACTCAGCAGTGATGCGCACGGGGTTTCTTGCATCACAAGAGCGACTGCAAGCGTGTGAAGCGGGCAAGTTAGGAAGTCATCGCGGTCAGGTACGAGGGTGAGACCTTGTTCTTCTGCTGTTTTTACTCGTAGCATCCGTACGAAAAAAAAACACTATCAGCTGACATTGTGATGTGTTGTTCTGAGACGTAGCCGAGATCTGATGAACGCCCGAAGCAGTGCCACATAAGGCAGGTTAAAGCAGCATCTTCGTAATCAGAGGGCACGGCTGCCGTACTGTAGACATAGCGAACAAGCCAGCGTAGGTCATCCTTTGAACAAGGCGGTGCCTTGTTAGTAAATCCCCATTTTCACGTTTTAAGCAATGCTTTTCTAGCGTCTTTCCTTGCTTTAAGAGTACTAACTCCGTATGTACTCTTAGCAGAGGAAACGTGTAAAAAAACCAGAGTTTCACATTCATGTAGTATGAAATTGCCGTGTTTGAAGCTAGCTTACCTTTCTTACCTTCGTAGGTGGCTAGATGGTAGCCAAATCGATCCATTATTGCAGCTAGAGTTTTGCCAGTCTTGTCGCGGAGGATGCATGCTTGGATTATATCCATGGAGACATTCTCCTCCTTTAACATACGCTCGAGTGCGCTGATCCCCGTGGTGCGTGTCTTCTATGCGTTAGCTGGAGCAAAGCAAGAAAGGCTCATGTTGAGTGCTGTTCGAATCTTCTGCTTGTTTTGAAATGGCAAAAGCACACCACTACGCTGTCTCTCTTCCTAGATTAGGGCTTTGCCTACTTGTCGAAGCCGTAAGTATTTTTATATTATTTGAATGACTTGGTTTCACTGTTTGACACATGCATATTATTGCAAATATGTGTCGGAAGCTGTCGGAAAGGTTAGGGATCGGCAACGCTCTTTAATTGGGTAAAACTGTCTTTTAGACACCTCTGATTGGCCAAACGTATATCCCGTACGCAGTCCAAAAGCTGTTGTCGGAAAAAGTGTATATTCATCCATGTCGTCGTAGCGGAGAGCGCGGTGGTGATGTGGCAACGAGTGGTAAAATACCGTGTTACAGAGCTCTGGTGTCACAATTTCAACAAAGAGAGGGCAGCAGCAAGTTTAAGATACTTGGCTCGATGCTCTGTAATCGTTGTTCATCCGGTACACGCAGGATTGCAGGGCGTTGGCGTTCAAAAAATCGCTTGACGGCACTTTTACAGTAGGATAGAAACACACAGTGCTTAAAAATCTTGAATGATGCAGTACCCATACGTCATATATGCCTGGACGTTGAAGAGACCGAGATTCCACCGAATTTGGCTTATCGAAGGTCGTTTTTAGGATGTCCAATTTGTCAACGGTGGTAACTAAGAATAGTGTGCATAAAGGAAAAGCACTATTTCGAACTGGTAGCGTTTACGGGCTCTATTCATAGCTGTCATAACTCGAGCACCGTGCGTATAGCACTCGTAAATTTCCATTCGCGGTTGCTTCATCCATAGCTCTGGCAGTACATCCTCCCGAACTGGTAACCCTTTTTTTGGGTCAAATTTGGCGCAGGTCAAAAATGGGTCAACTCCGCTTTTGGGTCAAATTTGGGTCAACTCGCTTTATTGGTCAACTATGGGTCAATCAACTATCAGACAAAAAAGGTTGGGCCATGATTGGCTGAAAAAGTTAAATTACATTATTTATCCCACCACGTGTCCCCGACCGATGTGCGACTGGACATGAACGCACATCGCACTTGCGACAGGGAAGGGTTGTGCACTCGAGGACGCACACATTTAGAACCCTGAAACCGAGCAAACGACGATATGAACATTCATACAACAACGGGATCATGGGCACAACCGGCAACTACACGGTTCCATGTTAAGTCACGGAAGAGCAGTCATCAGAAACAAGTAAACAAAAGAAAAAAATGATCCTTAACAACGTCAGTTCGCAATTTTCCGTTCTTCACTCAATCCTTTTCCCAAGCCTCGCTTCGCTTCCCTCTACGCCATCATGATTCACGACAATTTGGCACTTCCATCGCTGTCCAGCTCATCCGATTATACGGCTCTGATGCACCATTGGAGACGCCCTTGGTTTTATCGGACACATCATCATCTGATGTGGATGTTGAGAACGGTGGTCGGGCGACCGAGACAGACAACAACATTCAAGATATGGAGCAGCCAATCAATGTGCCTGGAACCAACACCGTTCATTTCCGAGGGTACACTTACGCCTGGTATCACGGGGAATCGACTAGGCACTACCGGTGTAGCGTCTATCGAAGGACCAAATGCAAAGCCAAGCTCTTTGTTTCGAGCGGGAATGCTGTGGTCCAGGGCACTCACATGTCAGATTGCGTTCCCGAAATCCACCGCGTTCCTACAGGACCCACACCCGTTTTTGTGAACTGGAAACAGCAAATGCTGCTTGCCACCGACGAATTAGGTCTTCGTGACGTTACACTGACTCCGACGGAAGTGTGGCGAACTATTCGGGACCAATTCTACAACGGCGACAATATCATTGTTCAAGGAGCGACAAAAAAACAAGTTTTGGGTCGGCTTTATCGAACTAGAACGAAACATTTTGGTCGTGATGTGTTTGGACGCATTGAGAGCGAACCTCTGAGTGATGTCAAATTCAGTCCCGGACTCAAGTTTTACCAGTTCCACTTTACGTATTACGAAGATGAAGTGCCCCATCGTGTGATCACAATTGATGGATCGTACAAAGCAACGCCAATGTTCAGTGTTCATCGACGCCACTTACCGATGTGTCCCAGTGCCTTTTTACCAATTAGTGATTGTAATGATCTTTGATCAAATTTCTGAGCTCTATTTACCAGTTTGGTATGGATTGACGTCTGGAAAAACGACCCAACTGTACGAGCATCTTCTACAGTACATCTTCGTCGCATCCAATAAAAAGTTGATTCCAGCGCACGTTGTCTGCGATTTTGAATTAGCCATGATCAAGGCCGTCAAGAATCAATTCCCAGAATCTAGAATAGTCGGTTGCTTTTTCATTTCAAGCAAGCTATACGACGCAAGATGCTGAAGCTGAAGATTTCAACAGATGAAGTGGATTTGGCAATGCGTCCTGGTTGCATCGACAAGCTTACCGTGATTCGGCGATGCGAAATTTCCAATCGCGGCATTCGTGACGTCAGGGCTATAATCAAGAGGGACTGTGAAACTGAAAACATCATATACTCGAAGAAAAATTGGCAACAGTTTTGGAAATATTTCAAGCAAACGTGGATTATCAAGTTCAAGCCAGAGTGGTGGAACATTTACGGTCTGCGTGAAGATATTGTCAAGCGCACCAACAATCCACTTGAGCGATACAACCGCACCTTAAATGAAGCTTTCTTGATAGCCCACCCAGACGTGACACAGTTTATCGCTGTTATCGAAAGACAAAGCCGAGAGAATGTTCGTCTTCTGAACGACATTTCCAACCGCAGAGCTAGAGCCCCAGTACATGCCAATTCTCAACGAGTACCTGGACTTGACCCAGATTTGGAGGGGTGCTTAAGTTCTGAAGCCGATCGTGACGACGTTTTCGACTCAGATGGCTCAAGCGAAGACTCCATTGCGTCTGTATCTCCAGAATACTAGATAACTTTCCAAAACGTAATGGTAAATTCTCCAGATATTTCTTTTGAACATTGTCTGTGTTAGAAACAATCAAAAGGGTTTATCCCCCACAAATTCCCATGTGGCGACCAGCGCCCGTACGACTGTTTTACGAGTTTTCTGTTATGAGAGCAAATGCTAAGTCTTCACCCCTTAAGACGTGGGTTGTTCGCATTTCGCAAATTTACCACGTACCCACTATACCCAAGCGGAGGTACCCTCGACCTAATTATTATTCGTGTTGGTTTCTATATAAGTGTTTGTATTGGTACAGACATCGATACCCGCCGTGGACAAACATCTCTCTCTATAAATACGATAATTACACTACTATAATAATATTAAATTATAGCGGCTCATCATAAATTAAATTGAGGTCTCCTTTTTGGGTCAAATTAGGATCAAATTTGACCCACCTTTGACCCAAAAGCGGAGTTGACCCATTCTTGACCTGCGCCAAATTTGACCCAAAAAAATCCTTCCTCCCGAACGGTGTGCATACAGTCATTTAACTACATCCAGGTGACCTTCAGCGGCTGCGTCATCCATTGTTGCAGCTGCACAGCCATCCCAACGCTCTTAATGTAGCCATTCAACAATGTCCAAGCGCCCAGCTCTTGCTGCTGTGCCTATTACTTTAGTCGTGCATCGGGTGTGTATTTTCGTGCAACCAGTGAAACATCTTCAGATTGTCCACTTGATGCAGCGCTACCCATGGCCGTCCATGCAGAACTATTAATAATGGACTTAGCTATTGTAACCACATGACAAGTGCTAACTTCTTATCATAGAACATATGATGCGCCAACCCTACACAACAAGTAGGATTACAATCCAGTATTTGTATGGAAATGTCTTGAAGGTGCATCCTCGACTATTGTAGCTGTGCAGCTTTAATTTCGGTTCCACGACAGCCACTGTACTGGTCCATCTCTAGTCTATTTGATCCATGGCACGTGAAGTACAACCCTCCGACCGATTGCGATGTAAGTACATTACAATGCTCAATTGTCGATTATCTGCTGCTGCATTCATAGCCAGTGTAACATAATACAAATGTTGATGGCAAGCGAGTTTGATGTTTTCTTCACCTTCTCTGTGACGTTTTCGATATGCGTGTTCAGCACTATGGAGAGATTGAAGGATGGCAAGATGCCCACTACTAGCTGCAACGTTCATGGCCTTAACGGGGGTCTTGTAGTCAAAACCAGGGACGTTGCTCTGTTTAGGATGATATCAAAAGGTGAGATCCGCGAAACCATTGCACAAAGGAATTGAACAACTACCAGCTGAACAAACTTCACAGCGGTGAACACTGCTTCGAACCGATCGTACGTGATATTCGAGGTTTCATAAATGCCAGCAGCTATCTACATCCGGAAGACATCCGCTCCTACTAGAAGCATTCAGAGCAGACGCGAATTCACTATGTGCCTCTTCCTTTGTAGTGATGTGAGATGAAATCAACCACTGAATAAATTGTAAACTCTCTAGTTCTGGCGCTTGTGATAATGCACCCTGGTAGTTCTGGCTACATTCCTAATCTTCCTATCCAATGCAAACCGAAGTATATCAGTTCGACCTTGTCAGTCTGCTTCTGAGCACCAAGAAAATGAAAAGATCTGAGCTCCAAACCCATTTGCAACCATCCACTTGAATTATCTGTTCGAAAGTGGTGTTAGTTAACTGAGAGTTCGCTTGTTTCATCTCCTGTGAAAGTTTAATGCGTTTGTACAACCCATGAAACAAATCCCTGTTACCAGTTCGCAGGTATGGTTAAACTTTCACTGACCCACTGGGTACCTTTGTGGATTTTAGCTCCCTCAAGTATTTAGAGCACCACAAGATGGTCGTATCGAACTGCCTCATCCACCACATCTATGTTGATGCCTCAATTCCGGAAGTGTGTCAATACCTAACGAATCATGATGAGATCTCCACGGCGTGCTGCCCGGACCAATACTTGATGAAATTGCCACCGGTAGTATTTAGGCTCATTCTGTTGAAGCTTCGCCACTATCCAGGTACAAATTTCTTATCTCGATGGCTTCTGGTCCTTACCAATTTCCGTAGATCAAACGATCCAACAGAATTCAACTCACAGACATGAATGAGCTAGAGACATTTCAGTTATCAAGAAATCCGAGATGATTGCAGCCATGTGGCTCCCGACCTTAGCAGGGAGCTGGTTCAGAACACAAGAAATGATAGCCAGCTTCATCGGGGAATTAAAAAAGAATGCTGAGGTGTTAGAACAATTATTATCTATAGAACCAGATTAAAAGACTACTGACATGAAAATAGTTGTGTAACAATGATTTGCGGAAAAGGTTTGTTAGCAGTGGATGAAAAGGCTAATTTAGGAATTCTAGAATTGCCAAACCAGCACTATGAGCACTCTAATTTGGAACTGTAGCACCAATGCTCGCCCACATGTGTCCAGCAAAGAAGTCCTTGGACTTGAATGTCTTCGTAATCCAGTTGCCCATAACAACTCCTCCAAATATGGGAAGTTGGGTCACTCCTCCATTCGGACCCAGTGGTAGCATCATCACCTCAGTTGCAGCCACATCAAACGTCTTCGAAAATCCTGGCTGTTTCTTGCGAATCACCGCAATCAGTTGACTTGCTAAAAAATTACCTTGCTCACCAGCAATGTACGCCAATTTTGGTGCCTGGTGGTTGCAGACATCGCCCAGCGCGAACATGTTCGCGTATTGCATACCTTCCAGCTGTAGTTGCGCGTTCACTTTAACAGCTCCACGCTCGGTGACCAGGTCCGGATCCATATCCTTCACTAGGTCTGCAACGGGGTGAAATCCACCACATAGGAGTTGAATGTCCGACTCGATCGTCGTGCCTTGAATAGTCTGCAGCGTGCGCTTCTCAAACCCGTTACCAGTCAACCTCTCGGACAAACGTTCACCCAAGATCACCTTGACATCCAGTTCGGCGAGGGACGCGTTCAACTTGTCGTAAAACTTGTCGCGAAGGTTGCTGCTCGAGATCAATTTCGTGTTGGCGTCGAGGATCGTCACTGACTTGTTCGGATACTTGACCTTGATCTCAGCCGCCACTTCACAGCCCACGGAACCTCCACCTACAACCAGGATTTTGTTGGCGTGTTCAATGTGACTGCGAACTTCCCGTATTTTTGCTTCTGTAGCCGATCGGGCGTAGTCGTGGTGGTCTTGCTTGATGGGAACGGTGTAGGTACTTCCCATTGCCAACACCAAATAGTCGAAATTTAGCTTGGTGGTTGCATTGCTCTCTCGATCATAGCTGTCGATCGCTCGGAAAAGCACCTCATTCGTGCTAGCAGAGATCTGAGTGACGACACCACGCACAATGCGGACAAATTTGGCAGCTTGCTTAGGAATGGCGTTGTCGTACGGAATGAACATCTTGTTGGTGTAGTCTGCGTCCACATAAGCTCGTGGAGCGCCAATGACGTGGTAGAAGTAGGCATTTTTCTCGAGCACGAGCACTTCCGTGTTATCAGCCTCGGTGAGATTCTTGGCTAGTGCTTGGGCAGTGTTGATACCTGCTGGTCCACCTCCAACGATCACAATTCGTGTCATATTGGGCTTGATCCTGGTGCTGGAGTGTGATGACGAAAGTAAATCCGGTTGTGAGGCTTGATGAGAATGATATAGAGTTTTGAACGCCAGGCCACAAGCATAACAGTGTTCGTTGCTCGAAAGCATGTCCATAAGCAATACCGTGATTATTAATCACCGACCAGTCAACCCTTTCGTCTAAGCGATTGTAGCTCACGAACATCTCGATTACGCTTTGCAATCATGATGTTCGTGAACCACTGTGCCATGTACAGGGCACGCTGTTAATCGCAAAGTAGATAAATTTTGCCGTGCTGAACCCATAACCGGGCTCGATTATTAATACAAAATCAATAAAGTTGATTTGCCTGACATTTTAGGTTAAGGTTGGACTCACAAACAGTACATAGCGAATATGTACACTCTTTCGAGACAACAACTGAACAGATAAAAAAATTCCATCAACTTTGAGTAATCTGGGGAATTCACCTCCCCCCACAAATACAACAACGAAAATAATGTTCTAAACAGAGAAATGGGCCACTCACTGGGATCTAGTGGCAGGGTCCGCCACCAAATACCGTGTCGTGGGGGCCATCACTGGTTGTACGCTCCTCGCAGCTACTCGCTACCTCAACACAAATCATTTTGAGCAATCCTTAATTTGATTAGTATATCATCACAAAAAATTCGCGTACATCATGCACACTGAATGATGTACATGAATGCACACATCCTCATTGGCTAGGTATTATTATACTGGGAGGACAGCTGTAGCTGGCTGAACAGCCTAACCAATTTTATTTCATCGTGTGGAGCCCCTATATCTAATTCGCAAATGTTGCTTGAGTCTATAGTCCAGAGATTGAGGCTATTATTACACAAAAGTGTAGATTTGGTGGTCGGAGTGTCGCTTGAAGTCAGTTCAGGTCAAAATTTCAATCTAATTTATGTATTTATTGGTAAAATCGGCGTATTCACTTTTAGTCTGAGCTAAATATGCAAAATTAGTCTAATGAAAATGGGCCAATTTAGTGACGTGGTTTGGTTTCTTCCTACAATTGGCAGCTGCAGCGTTAGAGAAGTGAATCAGAAGCAAGACACGAATGACACCAATTACACTCGCAAGCTGTGATGCGCTGCGGCTTATCTTTGAATATCGATGGGGTCTAGTTACAAGTCAACTCTTCTATCATCTACTGGAAATCATCAAAAAGCATCCTGAGGAATTTGCAGGCAAAAAGAAATTGAAAAAGCGGACTACAAGTCCATAG
This sequence comes from Phytophthora palmivora, assembly GCA_008079305.1. Taxonomy (NCBI): domain Eukaryota; phylum Oomycota; class Peronosporomycetes; order Peronosporales; family Peronosporaceae; genus Phytophthora; species Phytophthora palmivora. The sequence goes on from VOQZ01000998.1 coordinate 464,439, forward strand.
ACCAACATGACACGAGCGGTAATAACGAAGGCAAGTCGATACGTTTTTTAGTGATGAATAGTACGGGTGGTACTAGAGGAGGAAGCTGGTAGTGCGTGTTTAAATGCGAAATGAGTATATCAAAGACTTTATCGCCTACTCATGGTAGAACGTCGAATACGTGGGAGTCGCCCAAGCCTGCATACCAATGACGTAGTTCTTGAGAACTCGGCGCGGAGGGTCTTGGAGAATGGAGGTACCATTGCTCAAACTGACCGTTGGTAGTACCAACGATCAGTTTGAGGGAACGGCAACCGTTGTAGTCCGACACTGTAGCGTCAAGAAAAAAATACCGCGCGAGCGACCCGATCCCATGCGATGCAGAAAACCTTGGTATTAGAATCATCAACCAAAGCAAACTCGCGTTTTTGCAGAGCCTTCCCTGTTTTCCCGGTGTGTTTTTTAAATCCCCGACGGCGGCGACGACCCCAGCAACCGACACCAGAGACCCGGAATTTTGGGTTTTCAGTAGGGAAAGCGTGGAAAACTGAAAACCCGGTGGAGCGAACGGTTGCGTGCTGTCGAGCTTGTGAATGCCAGCGCCAGCCCCAAAAGTGGCTTTGTAACGATCAGTAGCAACTGAGAAGGCTGGTAGTTTGATGCGCCCCAACGAAGAGTAACATATAGAACTGGCGAAGCGACTAGCACTAATATTGTCCGGGCTCGGCCACCAAATAAGCTACGCTGTCGGCAAACTCTAATTCTGCGGCACAACCCCCACCCCCCTCTTTGGGACGAAATATACATCTGCCGCGGTACATCACAAAGATATGCCCAGACAGTTCGTATTAACCCTAATCCATGACTTCTATTATTTATACACCTTCATATCCGATGCATATATGAGGCAGTATTTCGGCTCTGTACTTGAATTTGAGGGGACCGAATTAATCCCTATAGGGCTGTCCGTACAACGGCACCCATTGCACTACCAGGAAAGAGGCACTCCTCTAATTTCGTTGAGTCTTAGATTAACTTAGAAGTTCAAAATTAGTCAATGCTCAGAATTAGTCTATGCAATCTGGACTCAGACTATTTTGTGTTAACTGTGCTTACATAAATTAGTCTGGGTCAGACTAACTACTGTGGTGGCTGTATTTGTAATACAGTGGACTCTACCAGTGGTAGCGGCTACCACTCGCATAAAATGCGAGGTGTTTGATTAGGAAGTGCCCCTAAACTTTTCGCAATATAAAGTGTTTACAAAACGGTGAGCGCTTTACTTCAGCAAATCTGGGTCACAAGAGCGTATCACTATATTCTGTAGTGGGGCGACGGTCTTCAAGACCTGACCACACACTGGGTTGGCGACCGAGGACGGTCCCAGCCATAGCTGGCGTACGATAAGACTCAGAGGTGGGTAGACTCGTGGTAGATGACTAGGCTTTGCTGTAGGACTATCTGACCAGGGTCTCACCTACTTCATTCTGAATATTGCGGACTACAATACAAGCAAGAGCTCAGCTTCCCTCGCGACTGTGTTCATTCGGATTCTACCACATATTCAGACTAGCACAACGCAAATATAAAATTACCGAGATTTTGGCCCACACAGGCACCGGTCTGTGTACCAGCGAATGGGCCAAATCGGGAGTGGGGCCATTTACTTTCTGAGTGCATATGAACTGCTCCCTTTGCGCTGACTATGTGTTCCAATGTCTTTTGGGTTGCAGCTGAGCACGCAAATTTCCTCATCACTTTTTTTCAATTAGTAGCATTTTCTGTCCTCCCAGCTCAAAGCATTACATCTAGTTATTAATAGTAGAAGACTTTATTTGAGGATGCCTACGGCTTCTTCAAATCGATACTTTGACCAATGGCGATTTTCTTGCTAGCCTCATGGTTACATCTGATTCCCTCTGCTGACGATCTGGTTGTATTGTAAAGCTCTCGAGGCATTGGCCCTTTAGCACTCCCTTCTCTACTGTTTCAGGTAGCTTTTGTTGTCTCATGGCGATTGCCGTCTGCAGTGTTATTCCTTCTCCTTGAAAGTCGTGCTCTACTTGTAACGGGGGAACATGAGGGGTACCCCAGCTTGGGTACCGCCTCTAGAAGTAGATATACTTCTGAAAGTATTTATTTTGTGAATACTCAGTCGTGGGTGGTGTGAACCACACCACTGCCACAAGATGAGGGCCAACCAATAATATTTGACCTACTGTTATTTAGATATATAGGAAAAAGTATAGTCAATTAGTAATTTGTATTACACGCCAAATTATCTAATTAATCAAAAATATATACAGTCATAAATCTACCCTAAACAGACTATTAAGTGATCTCAATCCTCCGAAAAAATTCACCGGTCTATCAAGCGAGTAATCCAGTGTCGTGTTAAGATCAAACAACCACCCCCATCACCAACCAAAGTAACCTGGGCATGATCGTCGGCCATCAACGCAGTGTAATCGATCGGTTAATGGAGCACATCAAGCACCAAGGCGAGCGCACGGATTACCTAAAAGCTAAAATGGACGGAACATCATAGCAAGACAAGAAGCGGAAACGTCAGTAACAATCATAGCAAGAAGTAGACAAGTTGGAGGGCCGACAAGGGTTCATAACGAACCTTCACAAGATATGGTTTGTGTGGTACGCGCAAGAGCCACGGATGTGTCAGTCAACCATCTCAAAGCGGCGGAAGTCCCACACTAAGCTGGTTGTGGTCCTCGTGAAGCTCTTTATGGACCATGGATTCGAGCTGGCCACGACAACGCTGAACTAACGCGACCGGATCCTGCGGGCAGAAATAGCTGTGCTCTTATTTCTAGTCGAGCGAACGATCACTCAGGCAACGTCTTCCAGCCCTTCGTATCCTCCACCGCTCAGGTCACCTCAACGCCAAGATCGAGTTAAGAACGTCTGACCCAGATCGCTGTCATCACGAATTCCGCTCCTGGATACACGTAAAGCGTGAGTAAGTTAGATAGAACTACATGCAACCAATAAGTGCTTCAACCATTGTCTGACTGATAGTTCTAGAAATCGCAACACCAATGCTCTGTAGAAGACCACCAACCGCAACACATGATAAAACCTTGGGCAGGAATTGAACCCTCAATCATCCCTTTCAGGGGATCTTTCGCGGAGCTGTCAAAATAGGGGTTAGCCGACACGAAACGATGTACACATCCCGAGGCCCGAGGGGAATTCAACTCCACAGTTTATTGAGGAGGCGGAAACCCTGCTAACCACATCGCAGTTCGGAATGTTCCCCTCAATCAACCATCGCGGGTGGTCACGCGATCAATTATTTCGTTGTTTTCTTTTTAAGGCATTTTACATTATATTTTAATTTTTGTAAACTATATTTTTTTCTACATAGCGGTCGGAGATCAGATGGAATTGGTATGTGGAGTAAAAACTGTATGAAATAAAAGGGGTTTCAATGTAGCAATTACCGACAATTGTTTTTGCTTAAGATAGAATTTCTGGTCCGAAAGATGCATCTGAGACGCATTTTGTGAACTAATGGTTAGCGTTTCTATGATGTACGTAATTAGGAGAAGTTAGTATTCAGCGGCTAGGACCAAGGTTTAAAGAGAATGTTGGAACGACAGCCCCCGACCGAACTCCAAAACCCGATACTCCAATAATCTCGGGGTTTACGATCAGAAACCGGATTCAAACATCCAATCAGTTAGAATTTGTTAAGAGTAAATAAGAGGATTGCTAATGATGCAAAACAAAGCTAACAAGAATACAGTTAGAGAGACAAGAGGTTCTGCTTCGCAATCCAGAGGCGATGACGTATAGGCCGTTGGGGCGGGTGGGTGAACACTTTACCTCCCAAAGTATAGCGCGCCCAAAAGTAGGGGTGGTCCTTCGAAAAGAACCGACTTTTCGGGTAGTACAGGTCCTGGATCAAGTACTAGACTCGATCCAGGTTGGCGTGTGACCTTGTGCAATCCCTATAGGTGTCGATTAATTCGGCGGACCGGGTTTCACCGGGTATTTGTATTCCTAAGATAGACACACAGAAAATGTAAGAACTTCCAGGTTGTACGTATCCTGGGGGTCCTGAATGTAGGTTGCGAGATCACGAGTAAAGACCTTCTTCCCAAAAGATAACCTAAAATAATACAGAGTTTGAATATACAATGTGCCGCCTGTCAGTTAGCTAGCACGCCCGAATACAGGTAAATTTCGGGATGCCCTACGCGCACCACCCTCGAAATACTCGAGGGAAACAATAGAATGTCTTTTCTAAACACACAGTAATCAACAGTCAAATTCTAGGGGTGATCACTACCAAACCTCCTAAGATCGCAGGGAAAATGAATATGAAATGCAAGGGGCACTCGGAGTGTCCACTAGCAACTTAGCAAATAAAATAACTGGATCACTCCGAGTGTTCAAGCCTACTGGTCCCCAAGTTAAATCGACTTGAGCGTGTTGAGAGTTTTCACGCGGTTAGTCCGGCCTTGGTCGTCCTCACTCTGGGGCCCTCTTAATTCGAGCGGTCCTCCAAGATGTATTCGATAACACGACGACTTCCCTTGGTCGCCCGTGTTTTTAAAGATACTTGTGATTCACAACGCAAATCAAACTCTGTTTAAAATTATCTTCTACCTTGGCATTCTAAATTCTTCTTCAATCTTGGTACTTTGTTGGCGGTCTTCCTTTACTTCGTGAGGTCACACTCGGGTAGACTTGATCTCAGTATACTTGAAATGTCACGTCGAACTTGGATCTGCATTCACGCATCATTGTTGTCTTGGCTCTTCTGAGATCAGCAGCACGGGTCTTGTCCTTGCACAGTGTAGTCATCTGATTGCGTTACCTTCGGCTCGCACTGTCTTGACTCTGATTGAATGTCAGTAAACTGACTTCCGGACTGAACTTATCTTCGGCAACTTGATCTTCGGTCTTGTACTTGGACAGCCATTCGGGATGTATTGTCATTCGGGATGTACATTCAGGGTATGCTTCGTAATTTCGGATGGAGTCTTCATATCCGGTATTTGCAGGATATGGGACCTTTCAGGATATGGGAAACATTCTTGGTGTTTACATGTGTAGGTGTAGTCGTAACTGTGGAAAACTTGGAGTTTCAGGTGATGTTCGACTCCGTCAAGTAGGCTGCTCCTCCGGATACGTTCGCCGAGGCATTTGTTTCCTTCTCGTGGATACCTGCCGTCAAGAAGTCGGCGGTCGGACTGAGCGTCGATATTGCATCCTGAATGTGGTACCCATTCAGACCAGATGCTTCCAACCTGTGAGCCTCTCCGTAATCGAACATCTGCATCCCCAATGTCCAAACCATCAAATCGCCCAGGAGTCCCACTCAATACCCATCTAAAAAACCATCATCTCTTGTCCGAATCAGTGTGCTCGGGTTGTCCCGGCTGGGCAGCTGCTGTGTGCCTAGAAAATTCAGAGGCACATCGTCACACAAGTGGTCGATGAAGGAGACGGTCGGAGCTATCTGCGTGGTAATGGCCATGGCATCCGCTTGCAACGTACATGTGAGAAGTCGGCGTCTCAAACAGCGAGAGACCTTGCTCTTAAGAGGTTTCCATGCAGATGAAACGCGCGAAGAACACCTTGTCTGCATCGACCGCGACGTTCTGCTTTCACGCAAGGGACAAATCCGAAGCTCACCCAAGCTGGTACCACAGCAGACACTGCGTCCTGGCAGTCGCTAGCGGAACACACATTCTCATACATATACAACATCATCTTCTATAAGTCGCACTTTGAGCACGGCAATGCCTTAGTGACCGTGTTTCCATCTAGCTTCATCCAGAAGCTATCGAGCACCATCCCCATACTCAGCAACTTTGCTTCGACGATAAGTCGCTACACAGGGAAGAGCTTAAACTAGCCACATCTTACTCAGTCTGAAGTATTGCATAGCGGCATTCCGGGCAAGTAACTTACTCTTTTTACCCTGATTAAATGCAAGATACATACCAAACTTGTCTAATACAGACACAAACCATTTATCTGTAGCGTATTGTCAATGCATTTCTGAACATAAAACATTCGCTTTTCACAAACGCTTTAAACACAGTGTCGTATCCTTGCACGCTTGGTACTGTAAAACATTTGTGCATGCGGACCTTTTGTCCATCCGGACGCCAAAATTAGCCAATCACAGTGATGTAGCTATTTGAAAAAACCTTACCGATCACCATTTGTCCATACGGACCTACCTATTTTTACCAACTCTACCATTTATGCACAGGATAAAGCCGCGGTGAAACCACTAGCAATCAGACGTCCGGACGTTCGCATTCATCTACTGGGAGCACAGCATGGCAAGAGGACGGAACCGCGCTCCTGGAGGCGCCGGGCGGAAGCCGAACGGGTACACACGCGAGTGTGAGAGCTACTCTAAAAAGCTGGACATAATAAATTTCCTTCGTGACAACAATGATGACATGAATGCTACCCTCAACAAGTTCTACGGCCACCTTATCCCCACTAAACAAGTGTCTAAGCGGAAACGAATCAACGAGTGGGTGAAGCAGCGCGCACACATTGAGGCCATGGTTGCATCCTCTGCTACTGCCAATTTAAAGTCTTACAGAACACCAGGAACAGCAACAATAATTAGCAAGGAAGGTGAAGAATGCATTGTTCAGTGGATTAATTCGCTACGCGGCGAGGGTGTTCCTGTGTCCCGTCTAATGCTTCAACTTCAAGCCCAGCAAGTCGCCAGTGACGAAGGTGTAGCAGATGGTGTTTTCTCTGGTAGCTGGTGCTGGCAGCAGGGGTTTCTGTCTCGTCATGGCTTGTCTTTAAGAACAAAAACTCGTCAAGGCCAGAAAACCCCTGCTGCCATGGATGAGGCGGCCTTGAAGTTTTGGCAGGAAGTGGAGCAAGCAAAGAACGAGCTTGGTGTAGATAAGTTCTACAATGCAGACGAAAGCGGCATTTGCTTTGAGTATCTGCCCAAGCAGACGGTGAACAACAAAGGCGTGAACACAGTTTGGGTCAGGTGTGGTGGAAAGGACAAAGAACGCCTGACAGGGATGTTTTTGGCAGATTCCTCTGGAAAGCAGTATGATCCTTTTTTCGTGGTTAAGACTGAGCCCTCGCGCGATCCGAAAAAGGCTGTGTATAACTACGTAGCGCAACATGGCTTCGGAGACGCCTTGTGGAAAACTATGCAGGCGATTCAGAAAAATATTGACGTGCAAATCTACGGCAACAGCTCTGCGTGGTTTAACTCGGGTTTATCTGTCGCTTTTCTGGACTATCATTTTGCAAACAGAGATGAGCCAAAACCGGTACTTTTGCTGTGGGATGACTTTTCGGCTCATTGGACTGACGAAGTCTTAGAGCATGCAGAGTTGCTAAATGTGCATCTACTTAAAGTTCCGCCTGGCCTGACTTCCGTGTGTCAACCAGCTGACATTTCGTGGTTTCGACCTCTTAAAGAACGCCTTCGAAAGCGCTGGGTTCAGCACCTCTCCGAGCAGCTGCAAAGCTTTCGCCAAGGTAATACTAGTGACAAATTTCAGCTTAATTCTGCCTCAAGAGACGACGCTATCTACTGGGCTACTGCAGCTTGGAAGGACCTCGGTGCCTCAGTGATACAAAGCGGATTTAAACGCCAATTTGCGGTAAGTAAAGATATCGAGCACGAAAACCAACTTGTGGAGGCGCTGGAGCGACTTCAACTGATTGAAGAGACTGTCAGCGAATCTGACGATGTTATCATTCAGTTCATTGACGTGGCAGACGATAAGTAGTAATGGATCTGCGGGGAGATTTGCTATTCCATAGGAGTAGAAAAAAGATCAACTCCGAAACATGAGGTTTTTTCATTTGTATGCAACCATGTGCGTCCGCATGCACAAATGTTTTACAGTAATCCAGGGTTAACCCTTTTGCTACCAGGCATTTTTTAGAGGTCCGGAGTGGTCCCATATCTCGTCCAATCAATTCGTAGTATTTGTAATATTCCGCCAATGATCAGCCGAGATAATTACAAATATTTACCGATGGTGTCGGTCACGGTACTACCGCAAATTCAAATTTCAAACTACGCGACGGATGCAAAGCAGTGAAGCGCCGGCACGAACTTGTGGCCACTGTGGCGACGCGCCTTGCGAGTGGCTGCGATATGGCAAAGAGATCGTTGGCAGCAGGCTACGAATGATGAACTGTAGCCGCCGCCGTCGGACATCGCTGCGCATGAAGCAGACTTTGTACCAGCTATACTACTACAAGAAGTTCGGCCGATTGAGCGCGGCTCCGAAGATCACCGTTCCACTGTGTGTGAAGAAGGAGATAGCACAGCTTGAGGACATCGTCAGGTACATGCAGTTTGCTATTGGTATGAGGTTACGGCAGCTGTAGCTGATCTAGATATGTTATTGTTTTGTTTCTCTTCAGACGCGTGTGTACTACTGCATCTCCTGCTGCTGCTGCACATACAGCATCAAGTGCCGTCCGAACTCCGAGAGACGTTGAAGTTAGCGCATCGCGGTAATGAAATGCAGTGAAGCATGCGACGTGAAATCCTCTGTGGCATCCAGTACAACCGAAGAGAGCCTTTTTGGAAAACCCCCTCAACGTACACAAATAACACGTTAGTTTGGCGGACGAGTGTTGTCTGGAGTTTGGTGTAATAGCGTGGACGCTGTCGTTTGCCCCAAGCAGCTTTTGTATTGGCGCTTTTGGCGCTGGTTGGCTGTGGCGTTCCTTGGCTAGTCGGGCTCGCTGTACATTTGTAAGTTGTTCTATCACTTGTCTTTTGAAGTCGCGTAGCTTTACGCGTGCTGCGGTTGGTCCAGCGATCTTTTTGTAGAGCGAGAAAGCGTTGATCAGCGCAAGATCTAGCGCCCAGGTAAGAATGCTCATTGAGAGACGTTTTTCCTTGCGTCGTATGGGGTTTGTACTCCTGAGCTGATCAACTCTGTCCACTCCATTCATGAACAAGTTGTAGGCAGCCACCATTGCAGGTACCTGGAACGTTTTTCGATGGAGGACTTTATCACCGGTCCAGCGTTGAAGTGGGGCAAGATTGTGGCACAGGTGAATTGCTTCTCGTGAGTCACCAGCAAGCACACGTTGCGACAGCGTTCCTGCTAAGTCATTAGTATAGAAAATCACCGTCAGTTTGTCGCGGAAAACGATGTACCCAGCATTGGCAGCAATAGTCATCGGCGCCATGTACGGCGTCTGCAGATGCGATGGCATTTTCCTCTGGAGACGCTTGTGCTTCTCTTGAAGCTTTTCCCAACCCACTGGCACGTCCACCGCCGCTACTAACTCCCAAGAGCCTCGTTCAGCAACATCCATTCTCGATTTGGACGCTTCAAGCTCCATCGCGTTCCACTTGCCTTGTAGAGAGATGCGCACGGTACCTAATAGACGCATTTCGCCGTCAGTAAATGTTAGTAGAGTCTTTGCCAAGTTGTGTCGAGTATAAAAGTTGTCGGAAACGAGAAGGCGATGTCCATTAGGTGCTGGATGAGTCTTCGTCATGTGACCACACATGGCTACCCACAGTGCGCTGGGGTCTTTTCGTATTATAGTGCTATCCGCACGCTCTACAGTCCTGAACAGCGGTGTTCTTAGCGCCGGGAACACGCCCACGTATCTCTCTGCCGGTGACGTCCTTGTACGGTTTCCAGAGCCGTTATCCCACACAGAGAAGGCGTAGAGACTCTTCCAGCCTACTACTGCGTAGAATCGAACTCCATATTTGTCGGGCTTTAGCGGCATGAAGGTCCTTGCAGAGGAACGAGCCTTTGTACGAACAGTGTTCTCATCTAGAGAGACGGCACCGACCGGTACAGCTATAGCTGCGAATTTTTGCTGAATCTGCTTCATAAGACGTCTACTGTGCCACAGAGGATCTTGCTCTCGTCTTTCTACTGGTACGGTATCTGGTGCGTGGATCTGGAATCGAGCACGAAGCTTTCAAAACGATTTCTTGACATCGTCGAGCCGAAGTCCGGTTGGCCCATAAACAGCTTGGTAGACCACAGTTCCTTCATTTGAGTCACTGGGTTGAAACTCATCGCAATTTCTAGACCGATGTAGGCATCTAGCTCAAATACAGTCGCCTCTTGCTTTCCCTTTTCTTTCAGCATTTTGTTTGTCCAGAGATGCAAGGAGTCGCGAAACTCGCGAGTAAAAAAGAGAAAATAGGCCGAGTTCACCACGCTCCTTGAATGCCACTGTCACCTCTCTCTCACGAACAATATGCAGCCCACTATCCCGGATCAGGTTGTCTACGTATGCATTGCCCGTGTGCTGATCTGCTGGTGTTGTGACGTCTTCATCGCTGTTAGACACTTCGTCAATGTCCTCCTCAGTATCCACGGTCTCTTGTCCACACTCATTTTCCGAATCCTCGAAGTCCCAGTCAGCCTCCTCGTCATCAAAGTTGAGCAGGCTCGCGATGTCCATCACCACTGCTCGAAGAATTCAAATGTGCACGAAGAATTCAAACCTAGCTTGTAAACGTGAAATTTGTGTGGCTAGGAGCACAAACCCGCACTCACGCAATTGAGGCTTTCACGGTACTACCAAGGTTAGAGGTCCGATGCGGACCTGTAAGGACACGAGGGTACTAAGCCTATTCCCTAATGCAACATTTTGTCCAATCAACGCATTCAAGACTGCACTTAGAGGTCCACTGCAGACCTCTAAGCACAGGAGATTCGGCCGGTAGCGAAAGGGTTAAGTTCGTCTATGCTCAGCTGGTCGGACTGATCGCCTAGTGAGATATCCCTTTTTTGGGTCAAACTCTGCGCAGGTCAACTCGTGCGCAACTCGCTTTTTGGGTCAACTCCTGCGCAAGTTGACCACGTTTTGACCCATCACGTGACTGCATTTTTCCATATGTGATATCACTACTAAACTTTATATTATGACATTAGGATAAATTATATATTTTTAAAGGTGAATGTACGAATAGCATTGAACAAACTAGTCATACTTGGTATGCAAATTAGGCAACTGGTTTGTATGCGTCTGCTTAGCCCGTCAGCTATCAGGTGGCGTGGGTTCGAGTCCCATGCCCGTAGGGAAATCGATGCTTGAGGTAAGTGTCGTGTGTCAGTCCTCCGTCGGTTCCGAAACATAATAAAGTGTTTGGGTCGACACGCTCCATTCCTCTAGGGGTATGAGTCTCATACGGAACAGCTGGGCAGAATTTTCCAGGATAATTGCAACACCTGGAGAGTTCTAGCCAATCAGCGTTCGACGGAAGGTAAATGGGATTATTCCATGCATGGATGCACCCTTCACGCATGGCCAAAGCCACTTCTTCTTCGGTAATTTTTAACTTGAGCATTTTCCGACGTAATGCTTGCTTGAAGTGAAAAAGGCATCCCACAATTCTAGAATCTGGAAACTGGTCCTTGACAGCTTTGATCATCGCAAACTCAAAATCACAGACAATATGAGCTGGGTCTAGCCTCTTCTTAGATGCAACACATATGTAATGAAAGATGTGTTCGTAAATCTGGGAAGTTTTCATGGAAGTCAACACGTACCAAACTGGAAGATATAAATCAGAAATCGGGCCGTACATCATCACAACAACCAATTGGTAGTACTGAGTTGGTACACACCTGAATGTTGCATCAACGAAAAGGGAGCAGTGTCGCTGTTTCAGGCGATCCATTAGCAGTGGGTGGGACCAACCAATTACTCGATGCAATACCTCGTCTTCGTAATAAGTGAAGTGGAACTGGAAAAACTTCAGACCCGGGCTGTGTTTGACATCACACAGTGGCTCTATTTCAATTCGACCAAAAATCTCCCTTCCAAAATGGTTTCTCCTTGTCCGATACAAACGACCCATAATTTGTTTCTTGGTCGCTCCTTGCACAATGATGCTGTCATCGCTATAGAATTGCTCTCGGATAGTTTGTCATACTTCTCTTGGCGAAAGAGTAACATCGCTAATACCAATTTCATCTGTCGCCAGTAACATTTGCTGTTTCCAATTCACGAAAGTTGGTGGAGGACCATTCGGAACTTGACACATTTCTGGAACACAATCAGATTTGTGATTCCCTCGCACAACGGCACCCATTCTGGAAATATATAGCTTAGCTAAACACTGGGTGCGGCGGTACGAACAGCAGCGGTAGTTCCGAGTGGCACCACCTCTATGGTAGAACGAGTATTAATATCCTTGATAATGAACCGATTTAGAACCTGAAACAGGTTCGACACTGTCTGGCAGTGTAAATCCACCGCTTGTTATTTCATCTTCAACTTGACGACCTTCACTATCTTGACTGCTCAAATGCGAACCATCATTCGATTCACGGTTCGAAAACCTCTCGGTGGTATCAGGGAGATTGAACCCGTCATCATCTACAGCTTGATGACCATCGCTCCAGTCGGAGTTTGACGATTGGCTTGGTATAATTTCGGTGTGACCAGACGATATATCACTCATGGTAGAGCCATAGTCACCACTAGTATCGGAGTGGAACGAGTTGGAAGAGTTAGTGTTGAAGACGTGGTGGTGATCCATGTTGCCGGACAGGAAGAAGGGGTTTGATTTGGTAGTTGAAGGAGTTGCTTTAGAATTGGTAGAATTGAAAGTGAACTTCAGGGAACTACTTGGTCCAGCACCATTACTTTCAGAAAGTAATAGATGGGATGTGTAGAGCACCTTGTCATCTCACCTTATTGTTATATTTAGATTAGTGTCAGTTTTTCATGGGAAACTACATATTTATTGTTATATTCTTTTTTAACCAACCTGCGATGCCGCTAAAAATGGTAATTTAAGTTTATTGTAACAAAGCATTATCACTGGCTAATATTCCTGGTCTAACAATAACACCTGTCGACCGTGATAATTTTTGACCATTAGTTGACCAATAAAAAAGTTGCGCAGGAGTTGACCCAAAAAGCGAGTTGCGCACGAGTTGACCTGCGCAGAGTTTGACCCCAAAAAAATCACTCCCCTAGTGAGTTAACATGTGCAGTGCGCAGTCATTTGTGGTGATACACATATTTTTCGTGACATCATCGATATATCGGAGGAAGACTCTCCAAGACATCTATGTGATGATTAGTTAGCAATATAATGTCCCTATCACCTGATTGATTGTTTGTAATTAAATTCGGTGATTGGCTTTGGAGATCCCCTGTTCCTTATAGTGGTCGGAAAAGTCACCCACGTCGACGTATGTAGTCACTACCTGCTTCATTTGTTCATGAGGGCCTTAAACCGTTCTAGTTGAATGCAGTCCAAAGATTCAGTCGCCATTCTTCTCATTCACCCAACCGCTACACTTGACGACACCAGCATGGCAGCAAATTTGCTAGATCTCGCTGTTCTTGGACTCGGCTCGGCACTCACGTTGCTAGGTCAACTCTACACCAAGTTCAGCCAGTTGAAAGAAGGTCGCGAGCTGTGCATCAGTCTGCATGATCGCCTCAAAGCTTTTGCAGACGAGCTGAAGGATGTTGCACCCGAAACGCTGCAGTCAGAAAATCTACTACCTCAACTACAAAATTTAATCCGCGAGTTCGCAGACACTGTCACGATATATGCCGAGTCCAACTTTGCGAAACGAGTGATGAAGGCAGATAAGTTCGCGGGGCAAGTTAAGATCTACAACGAGCGTCTGGACAGTATCGTGGCCATGCTGTCGGTCAATCGGACGGTACTTCTCGTAGAATGGCGCAGTCAGTTCCAACACGATTCAGACAAAATGATAAGTGAACTCGCGACTATAAACAAGCATAACCGTGAGATCTGGATGGCCATCAAGCAACTGCCGACGAAGAAGGACGTTGAGGACATGGTGTTGGTGATAAAGCGGGAATTGCTCGACCATGATGACATCTCTAACCCCGAGAGTATACCATCGCCGCTCGATCCAGTCATGCACAGCATCGTGAACGTTGCAGAGAAGAAGTTTCTTGACGGGAAAGCAGTGCAAATTCCGCCTCCATGGCTCATTGCGGCTGACGAAGTCACCACTGCTGCTGATCCAATCGACTCGGAAGGACAGTCGGAAATCTTGGTTGGTGATTGGCAGGGCGTTCCAGTGGCTATCAAGAGATTTAACGTCGTAGATGACAACCCCGTGTTTGATAAACACTTTAGGATATGGAGGACACTGCTGCACCCGCATGTGGCTCAGTTATATGGCGCTGGATCCCACGACGGCGCTCCATTCTTCGCCTATGAATATGTCCGTCGCCGAAGTCGGAGAAGCAGGTGTGGCGACTTCTCTACCAAGCTGCGGTTGGACTCGAGTACTTGCACAAGAAGCATGTGGTGCACGGAAATTTGAGTTGCTCGAAGTTTCTGGTGACAGATCAAGGCGACATCAAGTTGTTTGGGTTTGGTGCATCGTATGTCCGCATCGATAACCGCAGCAACAGCATCAAGCCAGAGACGAGGGAGGAATTTGCAGCGCCAGAATGTATCGGAATCGGTCCAAACAGCAAGGACTGCGGGTTCCGTCACAGTCCGAGTTTCGAGTCCGGCGTGTATTCGTTTGGTCTGACGATCATGGAGGCAGTAGCGAAAAAGCACCCGCTAGACGGCATGACATTAAAGGAAATCCTTGCACTAAAACGTCAAAACCAACTACGCCGACCGGAAGGCATGAGCGGTAAGGCGTGGAACCTGGTGCAGCAGATGTGTGTGTGCGACCCGACCCAACGTGTTTCGCTGACGTACGTGAAGGAACGATTAGGTGGATTTGTTGGAAAGTAAAACGTTGCTGGAATACTACGGGACAATTGTATGAACAAGTAGCTGTTAACCTACAGCATTCTGTTTTCTTGATGAGATAACGTGTGTCAAGATTGATCCTGAGGACAGGCGACTAGGTACCAATGGCTGTTCAGATACTCTGGTCTGCAGCAAAAAAGTTTTCTTGCGCAGAGGCCGGGTACACTCCAAGTGAATTTTGGAGGGCATTTTAGAATTTTCGGTCCAATCGACATGAACAAGTCGTCGAAGACGGAGTTGCTAGATGTAGCAGCAAGAGGTGACATCGACAGAGTTAAAAACCTGATAGGTGTGGCCAACGAGGATGGCAATACTCCATTGATAGTGGCTGCTCGAAGAGGCCATCTAGATGTGGTAGAGTATCTCGTTGATCTTGGCGTGGACATCGACAAACAAGACAGCAATGGCAACACGCCACTATTGTTAGCTGCTCGATGGGGCAAGTTGGACGTGGTGCAGTATCTCGTTGAAGAAGGCGCGGACATAGAGATACAGAACAAGAGCGGCAGAACTCCATTGATATGGGCTGCTTTGAATGACCATCTCGACGTGGTGAAGTATCTCGTTGAGCAAGGCGCGTTCAAAGAAAAAGCGGAAGAATTTGACAACACTCCATTGATGCATGCTGCTGGTCATGGTCACCTAGACGTGGTGCGATATCTCGTTGAACAAGGTGTGGACAAGGATAAACGGGACTGCAATAACCATACTGCGCTTATGTGGGCTGTAGTGAATTGCCGTCCAGATGTGGTGAAGTATCTCGTGGAGCAAGGCGCGGACAAAGAGGTACAGAACAAGCTTGGTCATACTCCGCTTATATGGGCTGCTACATCAGGTAATCTAGACGAGGTACGATGTCTCGTTGAGCACGGCGTGGAAAAAGACAAACGAGACTACAATGGCAAAACTGCATTGATATGGGCTGCTGCGAATGGCAAGCCCAACGTGGTGAAGTATCTCGTCGACCATGGCGCGGACAAAGACGTAAGGAGCAACGATGGCGGAACTCCATTGATGTGGGCTGCTCTACATGGCCATCTCGACGTTGTGCGATATCTAGTTGAACAAGGTGTGAACAAAGACAAACGGGACTATGATGGCCTCAGTTCATTGTCGATAGCTGCTGTGAAAGGCCATATAGACATGGTGCGATATCTTGTTGAACAAGGTGCAGACATGTATGGCAAAACTGCTGTGATATGGGCTGCTCAAAATGGTAATCTAGCTGCTATCCAGAAGCTCATTCGAAACAAAGCTGATCCAACAGGCCTCGACAATGATGGCAACTCCGTGCTGCTTGTGCTGCTTAACCACCCGGACATTACCGAAGACGAGCTTGTCCCAGTTGCAAACTTGTTACTCGAGCATGGAACACCACTCTTGCCTAATAACGAAGGGAAATCCGCAGGATCGGTAGCAGAGATCAAGGGGTTTCGTCGCATTTCTGCATTGGTGAAAGAATACTCACCAGTAAATCCTGGTTGTGACTTGGGTGTATTGGTAAAGGAATTTGCACCCAAGCCACAACCAGCGTCTGCTTCTCTAGATGGACTTGAAGCAGAAACAAACCCGACATGGTTCATTCCACCTGATGATGTCGCCAAGGTTGGCGCTGCTCTCGCGTGTACCGGGTTGGGAATGGTGTATCGTGCAAAATGGGCTTATACTGATGTCGTGGTGAAGGAGGTTTCAGTGGTGGAGCTACGACGATTCCTGAAGGAAGTGAATACGTGGCGCAACCTCCGTCATACCAATGTTGTTCCGTTCTATGGTGCAAATCATCGAAAGGAACCGTATTTCATCGTTTCGCAGTATGCCGCAAAAGGAGAGCTGGTACCGTATCTCAAAAGCGAAAAAGATCAGGGGAGGAATATCGTATGGAGAAAGTTCAATGAAATAGCTGCTGGGCTTGGGTATCTCCATTCACGGGAGATTGTTCATGGAGATCTGAAAGGCAACAACATCGTGGTGAATGACAATGGGACCGCGATGTTAACCGACTTTGGCTTGAGTTTCCAGGAATCAGGATCGTGCTCCATTAAGGATATGAAAGATAAATTGGGTGCCATGGCGTGGCGGGCCCCGGAATTCGCGCATATGACAGTGATGACTCCAACACGCAAGTCAGATGTGTACTCGCTGGGAATGTGCATCATAGAGGCAGTGACGCTCAAGAACCCATGGAGCGGGTATGACAACGAAGAAATCCGTCATTTTCTCCGCAATGGTGTGGTTAGTGTTACCAAACCTGACGAGATGACGGAGTCACAATGGGAATTGGTGGAGTGGATGATCGCGGTATCTCCAGACGATCGTCCAAATTTGTCAGAGGTGGTTCAGAAGTTAGAGGAATTCGCGAACGATGAGGAGTATGAACATGATCAGTAGTAGAGAGCTTTTTCACAAATGATGATAGATATGACGCAGTAAATATTTACGCCAATCCGCAGGGTAGAGAGCCAATAAAAAGTCTATCGATCAAAGCTGTGTTGACGTTCTTGAATCTGTTCACAGCCTTCAAAGCAGGTTCAGACATTCTGGATATCCTTTCATGGTAGTCCATTCCTTTGCCCGCGTTGTGCAACGACTTCGCCACCAACAAAGACGACCTCTCGTACTAGCAGCTTTCAGAGCAGACACAAAAAAAAGTGGTGTTAGTTAACTGAGAGTTCGCTTGTTTCATCTCCTGTGAAAGTTTAATGCGTTTGTACAACCCATGAAACAAATCCCAGTTACCAGTTCGCAGGTATGGTTAAACTTTCACTGACCCACTGGGTACCTTTGTGGATTTTAGCTCCCTCAAGTATTTAGAGCACCACAAGATGGTCGTATCGAACTGCCTCATCCACCACATCTATGTTGATGCCTCAATTCCGGAAGTGTGTCAATACCTAACGAATCATGATGAGATCTCCATGACGTTCTACCGGCACCAATGCTTGATTAAATTGCCATCGGTAGTATTTAGGCTCAGTCTGTAGAAACTTCGCCACGTCCAGCTAAGATTTTTCTTTTCTTGATGGCTTCTACTAGAGGCCTTCTAGCCCATAACAAGTTCAGTAGCCCAAGCGATCAACAGAGTTCAATTTATAGGATGAACCGGATACATTTCGAGAGTCAGCTTTATCGGAGAATTAAAAGGGAATGCCGACGTGTTAGATTGCCATCAGACAATTGTTATATACAGAACCAGATTTTAAGAGAAATTAGGTAGTTGTGTTACAACAATGAATGGCGGAAAAGGTTTCTTAGCAGTGGATGAAATGCTAATTTAGCAATTCTAGCATTGCCAAACCAGCACTATGAGCACTCTAACTTGGAACTGTAGCACCAACGCTCGCCCAGACTTTTCCAGCAAAGTAATCCTTGGACTTGATCGTCTTCGTAAACCAGTTACCCAATACAACTCCTCCAAACATGGGAAGTTGAGCCACCCCTCCATTCGGACCCAGTGGTAAAATCATAGCCTCAGTAACAGGCGCATCAAACGGCTTCGAGAATCCTGGCTGTTTCTTGCGAATCACCGCAGTCAGTTCATTTGCAAGGAACTTACCTTGATCAACAGCAATAAACGCCAATTTTGGCGCCTGGTGATTGCAGACATCGCCCAGCGCGAACATGTTCGAGTATTGCATACCTTCCAGCTGTAGTTGCGCGTTCACTTTAACAGCTCCATGCTCGGTGACCAGGTCCGGATCCATATCCTTCACTAGGTCTGCAACGGGGTGAAATCCACCACACAGCAGTTGAATGTCCGACTCGATCGTCGTGCCTTGAATAGTCTGCAGCGTGCGCTTCTCAAAGCCATTGCCAGTCAACCTCTCGGACAAACGTTCACCCAAGATCACCTTGACATCCAGTTCGGCGAGGGACGCGTTCAACTTGTCGTAAAACTTGTCGCGAAGGTTGCTGCTCGAGATCAATTTCGTGTTGGCGTCGAGAATCGTCACTGACTTGTTCGGATACTTGACCTTGATCTCAGCCGCCACTTCACAGCCCACGGAACCTCCACCTACAACCAGGATTTTGTTGGCGTGTTCAATGTGACTGCGAACTTCCCGTAGTTGTGCTTCTGTGGCCGATCGGGCGTAGTCGTGGATGTCTTGCTGGATGGGAACGGTGTAGGTACTTCCCATTGCCAACACCAAATAGTCGAAATTTAGCTTGGTGGTTGCATTGCTCTCTCGATCATAGCTGTCGATCGCTCGGAAAAGCACCTCATTCGTGCTAGCAGAGATCTGAGTGACAACGCCGCGCATGATGCGGACAAATTTGGCAGCTTGTTTAGGAATGGCGTTGTCGTACGGAACGAACATCTTGTTGGTGTAGTCTGCGTCCACATAAGCTCGTGGAGCGCCAATGACGTGGTAGAAGTAGGCTTTTTTCTCGAGCACGAGCACTTCCGTGTTATCAGCCTCGGTGAGATTCTTGGCTAGTGCTTGGGCAGTGTTGATACCTGCTGGGCCACCTCCAACGATCACGATTCGAGTCATGTTTGTCTTGGTGCTGGTGCTGGAGTGTGATGCAGATAGTAAATCCGGTTGTGAGGCTTGATGAGCATGGTGCAGGCAATTAACGTTCGGAGCTTGTAAGCATGCCCATAATCAACATTGTGATTATTAAATCACCCAGCCATTTACTTCGAAGTATTATTTCGTCTACGATTTGTGGATCACCAACATTTCGATTTCGGCTCGCACACACGTGAACCAAATTACAAGGCAATGTCGTTTAATCATAGAAATAGTCATGTATTATCTACTTTGTCTTGTCTGTACTAAGTATTTGGGGATTGATGGTCAATGTATTTTCTTCAAAGAGGTAATCGTTTGTACTACTAAATGGAAGTTATTATTGTAAGTACTGTACATTTGGTTCCTTTTGAAATGGTCAAAACAATACACAGAATCTCATTTCGTTCAAGTAGTCATCAGTTTTGTAGGATTTTTTTCATGAGACACCGGTTCCTACATATTTATCTTCGTTTGTTGCATGTAGCATACCCATACCACCGCAGACACTGTATAGGCTACTATTCTTTCCGTATCATCGTGTCGTTCATGAAATGTGTACGTGACTCTTATGCTAGTACAAAAGAGAGCGTATCCCAGTTGGCCATGCCTTAGCTACAAACCGAAAAATTGACAGTTGAGAGGATTCCCCTGGGTTATCTGAATCACTTCGAAGTATGTACGCGCAGTAACAGGGTTCATCGTATTTGTCTTGGTCATTAATATTTTCAGCTAAACTAGTTATGTCCGATGTAGCAACATGTATCATGATAGCTTTGGGTGGCTTACCATTTTAAACTTTAAACCTCATTCAGTGTTTGCCATTCAAGCTATATCACAATAGCTTGCACCATGACAAAGAAGAGTATGGGGAGTTTAGTCTCCAGAAGCACTAGTGTTCAGGCTGATCTTGAGCTCATTTAATGCCACTGGAATATTTATTAGCCTCGTACAGTAGTTAGTAGTAGTGGGCATTGCGATGCAAATAATTGGTTGCAGAAAGAAATCGACAAAGCGGTAATGCAGTTACTACACAGTAGCGGAAGTAAATTGGAATTGATGAATGGTTGCACCATTAAGCCGGGTGTACGAATATTTTACGTACTTCGATTATTCGTTTGAATAAGCATGGGCAAAGGATTGAACGATACTGCTTTTGGGAGATATTTACTCCGTAACTAGCAAGCATGTTCTTTAAGAGATGGCAATTCCACTATGGGCGATTCATCGATCTCTGCATCTCCGTCCAAATACGCGCCGAAAGCTTCTCAGGCTTCGATGGTTGCGGATTGTCACGGATCTTTGTTTTCTCCAGTTCATTTGCTGTCTCCATACTCACGCGACTGGCAGCGTCCCACTCGAGAAATCCCTTGACGACGTCCGGCATTTTGGAAGGCTGAGGTGGAATCGGTCCATCATACACTTCCGAGATCATCTTGTTGAAAGATGCGCCACCTCCAGCTTCCTTGACCACAACACGAGCCAGTCCTTCAGCATATTGCTGACCACTGCTAGGATCTTGAAACTGGTGCAAAAAGTAGATCCAGTCGTTATCCCAGTAGATTATCTGCGACTTGATCTCATACGCATGAAATGGCGGAATGGCGTGACGATAGCGGATGGATTGCGATGCAACTAGGAACATCCGTCGATTCTTTAATGCTTGCCACACCGTTAGACCTGAAAACAATGGTCAATTATTTACTAAGACTCGATTAAGGAATATCAAACATTGACAGGTGCTTACGCCGTGAAGTGCCAACGAGCAAGTTCCATACCGAAGAGGTAGGATGAATTGTTAAGGTGTAGATTTACATCACAATCCAGGAATCCGGAACGAGCTTTCCATACTGCTGGGTAGTGAAGTCCTGCCAGGCCAGAGTGTGGGCTTTTATGCAGAGCACCATGCACGAGGCCTGAGCCAATGTTCCAGAGCATACGAAGTACCATCGAAAACCAACGAGTCTGACGTGGCGAATCAGAAACTGAAGTGCCCCCTCACAATCTCTACTGAACTAAGCAAACGTTTATGCACAAACGGTTGAAGTAAACAGGTTTTGAAATCTGTACATGTTCAGAACGGCAGTCATACCTTGATATGCTTGTAAAAGCTGATTGCCAATGGTATGAATATACCTGCGTGGTGCATCTACTCTTGCTCGAAAGCGACCTTATACACGTCGTCATAGTAGTCGGCGAAGTGCACATCTAAATCCTGGCGCAGGTACTCTTCCAGCTCGTCAAAGTCACGTTTGTTGCCAAGTGGTAGGATGAGCGTCTTCACACCTGATCGCTTGGCAGCGATTGTCTTCTCCTTGATGCCACCCACAGGTAGAACCTTGCCCACAAGCGACAATTCTCCCGTCATAGCGAGGTCAGGCTTCACCGTCCTGGTAAATTAAATAAAGATTAGTCAAGCGATGATAAAGGTTGGTAATTCAAGAGCACGTACTTGTTCATGGCAAGAGAAAGTAGAGCCGTCACCATGGTGCAACCAGCTGACGGTCCGTCTTTTGGCGTAGCTCCCTCAGGAACGTGTAAGTGTACCTCATTCTCCTCGAAGAACTTGTTCTCCGGGTCAATGGCGTGCATCTTGCTGCGAGCATATGTGTGTGCGATCTTAGTACTCTCCTCCATGACAGATCCCATCTGGCCTGTGGTGATAAGGCCCGAGCGGTCACCCTTTGTGTACACCTTGGTGGTCTCAATGTACAGTGACGCTCCACCCATTGCCGTCCAAGCAAGTCCCATTACGACACCTGGGAATTGTTTGTCGAACATGCGATCACTACAAGGAGTACAAAGTCACAGTTTGTCAGCATAGGCAACAATGGCAAAGAAACCGGTCAAAGATGATACGTACGATGTGAAGATTGGCTTGCCGACATATTTCGACAGCTTCTCCGGCGTGATGCGGAAACGTTCCTTGTCTTCCGACACTTCCTCCGTGTCCTTCGCTTCAGTAGTCAATTCCCCAGTCTCCTGGGTCTCAGCTGACTTAGCACTCTCAATATCTTCTACAACCTCAAGGGCAACCTTGCGGAAGACCTTCTCCACATGTTTCTCGAGGTTACGAACACCGCTCTCACGGCAGTATTGCTTGACGAGAGTCAGAATAGCGTCGTCCGTCAAACCCAGCGATTCGGGTGTTGTCTCGGACTCCTGCAGACCCGTTTTCTCCCTAGCCTTGGGTACAAGGTATTCCTTCGCGATTGCCAACTTCTCCGGAGAGTCATAACCTGACAGACGCAAAACTTCCATTCGATCCAGCAACGGTCCGGGGATAGTGTCCGTAACGTTGGCAGTACAAATGAAAAGAACGCGAGACAGATCAACGGGTACATCCATGTAGTGGTCTACAAAGCCGCTGTTCTGTGAAGGGTCCAAAAGCTCCAGCAGAGCCGATGCCGGATCTCCCTGGTATCCACGACCCAGCTTGTCGATTTCATCGATCAAAATCAGTGGGTTCGAGCTCTGGGTGGACTTTAAGCACTGAATGATCTTGCCTGGCATGGCACCGACGTATGTGCGGCGATGTCCCTTGATCTCTGCAACGTCACTGAGGCCACCAACCGAAAAGCGATAGAACTCGCGGTTCAACGAGCGAGCGATAGATTTACCGATACTCGTCTTACCTACACCAGGAGGACCGACAAAGCAGATAATCTTGCCCTGGACATCACCCTTGAGCTTGGAAACTGCAATAAACTCCAAGATACGTTCTTTAATGTCCTTAAGCCCATAGTGATCTTCATCCAGAATTTGCTTCGCCTTAGCCAGATCAAAGTTCTCTTCAGTAGACTTACCCCAGGGTAATTGAGTCAGCCAGTCCAAGTAGTTGCGTGTGACGTTAAACTCAGAAGAATTTTTCTCTAGCATTGACATCTTGTTGAGTTCATCTTCTACAACTTCATTGACATTTTCAGGAATACTGCCAGGTCCAAATTCTGCCAGACGTTCACGATACTTGGTAATCATGGCATCTTTATCATCTTTCTCCATTCCCAATTCCTTTTTAATTGCCTTCAATTGTTCCATCAGCAAATAATTGCGTTGGTTCTTCGACACTTTTTCCTCCACTTGTTCCTTGATTGTTTGTTGCACTTTACTAAGTTCTAATTCCTTCGTAATCAATTCCAATGCTTTTTTCAATCTGGCTTCACATGACATTTCCTCCATCACTTGTTGCAATTCTTCTCCATCGGCCGACGTTACAGATGCTGCAAAATCTGCCAATTTGTATGGGTTATGAATATCAATTCTCTGTGAAAAATATTGCATGTGGTCCTTAAAAAGAGGATTCATCTTGACAATCTCTCTCAACGTGGCAACAATCTCGTTTGAGTATGCTCGGATCAATTTACTCTTGGGATCAAATGGTGGGTTGTCCAAATTGCTGATATTCACACGAAGTGGAGGTCCTTCATCTCGAATATCATCAATTGCAATCCGTCGTTGAGACACCATCAACACTTGCACTGAATTTGCATCAAACGGCAACATATTGTCAATTCGGGCAAAACTTCCCACATGGTGAATTTCACTCAAATTTTTCACCAAATCTTCCCCTCCGCCAGATTTTAACGGGTCTCCACTTGACTTTTTCAGAAACACACCAACGTATTTTTGCCCACTTTCTTTTAGAGCCATGAGAGCTCGTGTCACTTCTGGATTCGTAATCGTCATGGGCAACACAACTCCTGGAAAGAATGGACGACGATGAGCTGGCATAGCCAACACATGAGGGTATGTGGGAGCGTTGTCGCCTTCCCCGACTGTGGCTAGGTCATTCTCAATGACGACTTCGATTCCGTCATCATCTTTTTTGGCTTCATCGTCCTCGTCGTCTCTGCCACTTTCCGTTGAATACATGGCGAACATGTTACGACGGAATGCAAAAGGGTTGGGGCGTACACATGGAGCAGACACTCGCTGGAATCTCATACGGTTAACTGTCGATTGGGGGCGAGGACGCGCCATCGCGAAGCGACGCAGCACCGCCGCCATGATCAATGGAGGGGAAGTCTGCAATTGACACTGATTGCGTACGTGAAGCTGAGGTTCTCGAACGTTGATGTCATTATAAGGGGGTTCATGAAATAGTGACACAAGCCACTTCAACTTCTGTGATTACCAAAATTTACTGGTGATTGATTACCTAAACTTGGAACTACATGAGTTCGTCGAGATGTTGCAGGGCGTGTTTGAGTTGCTTGAGTTGTGTGAAGTAGTGATCTTTCTCGGCCATAAGTTGCTGGTTTTGCGAACGCAACACCTTGACTTCACGCACGAGGATTTTACGTTGAGATCGAACTTGAGCTTCAAGTTCCTTTTTCTCATCAGTAAGCAACTCCACCATGTCTTGAATAATCTACAACAATTGACAAATGTTAGTAAAATAATAGTGCAGTACAAAAATGTAATGAATATAGTGACCGTTGTCTTGGAGCTATGCTCTTCTTGAAGCTGAGCCATCTCCATGCGAAGAGTGTTGTTCTGAAGCGCGTATTCCTTCAGTGCAGCTTCGTATTCCTGTGTCTTTGCATCCAAGAAGCCAATGATCTCGCGGTCTAAAGAAGCTTGCTCGTCCTTTTTCGCTGCTGTCGTCATGCTGGTTGCTAGCGTGTCTTCTAGGTCCTTTAATTTCTCCATCAAGAAGTCACGAACATTTTCAGCGCTATATAACCGTGCAGCCACGTCTTCTTTTTCAGTCTGGACTTGAGTGAGATGAAGCTGCAGCAACAAGTACGGAAAATGAGTTGCTATCTGCGACCTCGTAGCAAAAACAAAAACGTACTTCTAATGTCTTCACTCTAGTCGACATGTCGTGGAAGAGCTTGATCTGGTCTGGTTTTAAAGATTTAACGATTGCATCCACCTTCGAGAGCTAAACACCAGAAATAAGAATGATATCAGTAGAACAAACAATATAACCCTGACGCGATTACACCTTACCTTGTCTTTTTCTGACGACCCGATGAAGCTGAGACTGCGGGTCTTCAGCTGTCTCCGTGCTGCAGGCGATGCCGGTCGTTGTTTAACTGGTGCGGGGGGAGCGCTCTGTGCCAAACTAGTAGGGGTAGTCACACCAAATATGGTATTCACTCGCTTAACAAGCACTCTATCCGTGACGCTAACAGCTATCATGCTGTCCTCATCCAAGAACGAGAACAATTTGAGCATGACGTTGTCAGGAAGCGGCGAGAAAACATGTTCCTGCTTCACAGCAGCGGGGAGTCCATCAGGTACTGACATGGTGCGGATAGGCGCATGATTTCCACGAAGAGGTATCCTCGTGTCCGGCATCAGCTTTGTCGGCACTGAATTGTTCCTCTTGAGAATGTACTGAATATCATTTGCTCTCCGCAGTTCTCGAATTTCTCGTTGTGCACTAGCCAACTCTTTGGAGAGCTGCCCAGTCAGCTTCAATTGCTCTTTCGCCTGCAGCAGCTCTTTCTCCATTCTGCAACACACAGAAACCAGCACCTGTCAACTTCTTGCACCAAAACCATAGCTATTCTGTATCTCCACGTACACTTCCTTCTTGCCGAGTTCCGTGACAACGACAGACAGATGGTCATTCAATTTGCCCATGATGGTCCTTCCCTCTTCTTCCACTTTCACTGCATACTCGTACGCCTATACAATAAGAATAATCCCACGTTGTTACACTACTGCTTCTAACCCCAACGTATCGTGTTTCATGAACGTTGATCCAACCTGTTGTCTCTCCTGGATCAACTCGCTCTCTCGTTCCTGATATTCTGCCAATGAACTCTCAGCAGTAGCGAGCTGACTCCTCAGTCTCACGAGTTCACACTCGTGCTCGCAGCTCTCCACGTCGTATACCATCTCATCCAGAACGTTCTGGACCTGATACGACAAGAAGGTTGTCAGTTGAATTGTTATTTACTGCTTTGCCTAACAGTTAATACGAACTTCTAAGAGCACATGGCGGTTGTATGCGCATTGGACTTCCTCTTGTTCGATAGTGCGATGCACAAGATTACTCGTGTATCGCAGCATTGTTGATGAAGGATTCCTGTCGTCAGCAGGTGAAAGGCATGAATAAAAACTGTTCTTAACTGCAATTAAGGCGTTATATCAGTTATGAACTTTGAATTTAACAAGTAGTAATGGCGTTATATCAGTTATGAACTTGAATTTAACATGTAGTAATGGCGTTATATCAGTTATGAACTTGAATTTAACACCATGTAGCCATTAGAGATATTCAACTTATTAGGCACATTCACAAGGTAGCCGCAACTAGCGACCCGTCATTCCATGAACATCTTGTAGTCCTTCACAGCTTCATCATACCTATAATTACTTTAAAAAAACAATCATCGCTGAACATATCCTATACCCAGAGCATCCTTTCCAATTTCCCAACAAGGTGCTGTAGCCACATACCTCCTCCATAGTAGTGCCAGCTGTCCTTGCACTTAACTCGGATTCAAAGCACGAATAGGTTTGTTGAAGTCACGCCAACTCCAGTATCGTCCTTGAACACCTCATTGCACTAGAAAAACTAAAATTCGCTTCGGGAGGAAGCCTGAAGACCATTGCGGCATGCACATATTTCCTATCTTAGAATCACAGAAACCTGTCGAAAAGGCTTCCGAGAGGCTAGTATGAGACCGGAACGGTTATTGTGGGGACTATTCACCCAACTTAGGGTTGACGTCCGTACACCGCCTCATCCGTTCTAGCTCACCATATCATTGCGAGCAGATCGCATGATTACTTCCTCCATTCTTTTTCCAGATCGCCTCACTTAGTCTAGATACTTACCCCTGCTCTTCAAAATCTTGAATCCACACTACGTAGACATCTGCACGGAATTTCATCCTCGTATCGTGACAATCCAAAGGCTGCGATAGGCAAAGGTGACCAAGTCGAAAGAAAGGTCACTCCTAGTCAGCAAGCTAAGGCCCCCAAAGCGGTCATTATACACTCGCCCGCTAGTGCGGACAAGGGAGGGGATCCATGACGTAGTTGCTTCTGTTCGTTGACATCAGGCCGGCTGATCTGTGGTTCGCCTAGATGGGGCTAGAACTCCGGAATTAATCATTCCCATGATTACCGGCTCCGGATCCGATGAAGGAACTACGGAATCTGGAAAAAATCCATTCAATTCCTCTCCTTCACATTCGGCAGACCAGGAAGATTCTGAGGATGACTTCCAGTCACCAGAGGTCGAGGCGGCTCCGTCGAGCTCACTTGATATGAATTTGATCTTGGTGGAGCGTTGAGCTCGATCGACCTGCGAAACCGGCTTCTAAAAACCGATCCAAAGAGGTTGCTGCTGCTCAGAAGCATGCAGCCTCTAATTTCCCTCTTCTCGAGTCGCCTACGGTTAAGGTCATCGTAGCGTGTTCGGGGACTCCAAGTCCGAAGAGGATGAGGAGGTTGCATACGAACACCACGAGATCTTCAACGATCTTTCGGCGGCAGGTATCGGGCAGTCTCTCCGGAGCCGGTCTTCTAGCTACCACACGTTCTATGATGCGGGATATCCCCGTCAGCTGGTACTTCCCAGAGCGCCGCCATTCTCGGACGATATGCTCCACGTGCAAGTGGAGCTCACCATCCCGATCAATGAGGGCAGGCGGAGCCTTCAATCGTATTCGAGTATGAAATTTCTTCTCATCGTTCGGGTCGGGACTCTGTGGGATCCCTTTTACAGTACGAAGTTCGTCAGCTTCGGGACCGCGCTAACGCGATCGAGATTGCCCTTGATATTGGGCCTGCCCAAGCTACCACCCAGTTGGGCAAATCGAGTGCGCTTGGTCGCATTCGTCAAAATGAGAACGCGCTCGGTCGTGAGACTCGTGAGCTCCACGGGAGTGTTGCCCGCAGTTCCAGCTTCTTCTGTAAAGATACTTCGTCGAGGCCTTGACGCCATTGATGCTAAGGTCCACGTTGGATGCCCTGTTATGAGCCGTAGGGGTATCCATACCACTCGGCTTATGGGCATGGCTGTTACAGGAGCGCTTCCCATGTGGTACTTGCGTACTCTTCGTATGTCCGGCGTGGATACCAGTCTACTTTTTCTTCGCTGATTCGGACACCGTCTGCTCCGGTTGTTCATGGCTTAACCTCGTTTCGAAGAGGTAAGCTCTCGTCTTTGACTTCATCCGTCTGAGAAGAAAGACTCTGCGGACCGTAGCACCGCTTAAGACGCCCACGTTGAACGTTGGGTGAGTCGCCATTGACTTTGGAAGGTCAATGGTATAGGCATCGCCGTGTCTGCCAAGGACCGCAAAGGGTTCGATGAAGCGGTGCTTCAACTTGTTGCCTCTGCGGCGGAGCTAACCAGTTTAGTGGTTAGTTCTAAGTGTCTAGGAGAACTAAATCTCCAACGTTAAACAAGTTTCCCCTACTTTTCTTGCCAGAGTACTCCTTTTGCTTGTCTTGGGCTAAAGCCATTGCGTCTCTAACCCGGCTGATCAATGTCAGCGTATTGTCTAGAAATGACGACATTCGTCTTTTCAAAGACTCTGGCTTGACCTCTGAAATCTGGAAGGAGAATCGTTCCGAGTCTCTCCCCATTTACGATGGAGACATCGGTGCCTCCCCGCAGGGTCAGCAACACCTGGGATAGACATAGCCCGTTCAGATAGAACGGGGTAAACCGCGCCGATGCGTGTACCGCATTGTTGAGTACAAACTCAATCATAGGCAGCTGGTCCGACCAGGACCGAGGTGCCTCAGCACAAATGCTCCGAAGAGTATCTTCGAGCACGCGGTTGACGCGCTCCGTCTGACCATCAGTTTGCGGACGATCCTCGGTTGATATTGTCAACATAATTTCTGGGTGCTGGAACTGGGTGTCCCAGAACGCCCCTGTGAAGCGTGGGTCTCGGTCAAAGATTATGGACTCGGCAGATCATGATAGCGAAACACGCTATCTAGGAACAGCTGTGCAGCCTGTTTTCCTGTGACCTTGTCACGTACCGGGGCAAGATGCACCATCTTGCTCAATCGGCACACAAACACCAAAATACCGGTGTTTCTCTTGTCATCGGCCGGAAGGCCGAAGACGAAGTCGGGACTCATCGACTTCCAGCAATGAGCTGGCACAGGAAGTCTCTGTAATGGAGCCGAGGCGTGGCCCGAAGGCTTCACCCTTTGATATGTTTCATATGTCTTGACATAGTGTGTCACCCACTTTTACATGAAGGCCACCGAAATGTCTGAGAGACCGCTTGGTAGGTCTTCTCTAGGCCAAGGTGGCCACGTGTTGGTGTGCCATGCGTCTCCAGAAGTATGTCATTCTTCATATCATCGTCGTTCAGAACGACGACCCGAGGAGGGTCTCCAGGGTCTACACGATAGTGGAGTAACCAATCGACCAGCGCATAGCGATGGAGCTGTGCCCGCTGTCGAGGCGAACCTATCGCTCTTGGTGTCCTTGCCCTCAGACAGGAATCGCGCCAAGGGTGTGAAGTTCTCGTCCGCCTGATACGGTAAGCGTATTCGATCGTATAGATCGGTCGCGACCCGGCTTACATGATTTAGCTCATTGTTGCGTAGTTGTATTTTGCAAAGAATAACAGCCACCTCGACATCCATTGTGACAGATGCCGCGAGTCGGTGGCTGTCCGCAAGGACGCGTGATCGGTGTAGATCGCAAATGGCCTTGAGCTCAATAGGTGTACTCTAAACTTGACAAGAGCATACTTCATTGCAAGTAACTTTTTGTCATGAACGGGATAATCCGCTCGCAGCTTTCAAACTGGCTAAACTGGAAGGAGATGACGCGTTCGCGTCCTTCATCGTCCTTCGCAATAGTGCACAGTGTGACGAAGTGACGAAGTGACGTCACTTGGTGACCACGGTACGACGGTGGACAGAACAAGGGACCCAAAAAAGGGACGACCCTTCTGTGGCATAATGATTACGCAAACCGCGATCTGCTCGTTTCACGATCGGTTAACCTGCGATCTGATTACCCACGATCCCAGCACTCGCGATTAGAACCAACGATCTGAGTTCTATGATCCGGATCGAGATCGCAATGATGCAATCATTTAGACAACCCCGGGTTATTGGCATGGGCCACGGACAGGCGGATGGATGCACAATGTACCACAACTGGGGTACACAGCTATGAATGGTCAGGAGTGAAGGAACCAGCGTGAGGAGGATTTGTTGGATGCATAGGGCATAGGAGGATACGAGGAACGGCCTCTGGTTTTCTATTGAACACAGACTGAGTTTTACCTTATACTACAAAAGTGGCTTAGTGACTCCGGGCGGAACGTATGTTGACCCCGAAGACTGACCTCTACTTTATGAATGATCCCTGCATGGAACGTGTATTGGCCCCCGACAACACCACACCTGGATTGCTTGGCCAGGTCGTTATCAACTCAGTGTTCAAAGAGACCCCGCCGATAGTAAGCGGCAAGCACTGGAAAGGATCCCACACACCCAAGGACCATCACCCTAGGGCACCACGGTCGCAGGGCAAGACACATTCGACGCTTGTCCACGACGACAATTCGACTACCACGTGAAGGATTTTCCACGCGGTCATCAAACAATCCTGAGTACCGTCCATACGGTTCCTCAACTTGCGAGCACCAAGGCATCTTCACGTCACCAGAAGAGTGCAACCCGCCCCACCGACGGGTACACAAGGTGAGACCAAGCTCAGCGTCAGCGGACAATCGGAGTACCCCCTCCGTTAGTCGGTAGTCCAGAGCACAAGTGCGCAAGGGGACCTGGCAGTCAGCAATTTCTGCCGACCCACTTCGCCACAACAGCCTATTGCATAGTCTGAAGCGTCACAGACGACGCTAAAAGGCTTATTCTCGTCCGGAAGAGCCAGGACTGGCGCATGCTGCTGGCTTGCCTTGATGCTATCTTAAACATCCTGGTGCTGTTGCTCCCAGACCCAGTCAGCTTCCTTCTTCAAGAGGTCCGACAAGAGTCGAGAGTTCATCGTATCCTGTGTTGTACTTGCGAAGGTAGTTGGCTAAGATCTACCACGTCCGGAGGTCCTTCTGTGATATCGGGGTTGACCAAGCCGCAACGGCTTTGACCTTTCCTGGATCGGCACATCCATCGGCTCTGCTGAATGGGCGGTCTGTGGTCTTTATCTCCTCAGCTGCGAAGACGCACTTGTCGATGTTGGCATAGAGCTTGTTAGCTCTTATGACCTCAAACACACGACGGATGTGCTTCAGATGCACCTCCATAACCGTCTGGCCACCTTCGGCACGGCTATGGACGAATATATCGTCAAAATACGTCTGTGCGAACGTACGCAATGGTCTAAACAATTGAGTGACCAAGCGATTGAACGTCGCTAGGGTATTCGAAAGCCCTTGTAGCATCACTAGCCACTCTCAGAGAATCCCGCTCGGGGTGCTCACTGCGGTGAGAGGAATGTCGCTCTCCTGCATCAGGATCTGGTAAAAAAATACCCGTCGACCAGATCCAGTGCGCTGTACAGAGTACAACCATGTTGTTCTACAACACGTCCTTGCGAGGTATTGGCGTCTGTGCCGGTACCGACGCATTGTTCAGCTTGTTATACTCGCGAGGTAGTGGTCACTGCCTCCTGACACAGTACTTTGTGCCAGGCACGAGGTCAATCTCGTGCCTTACTCCCCGATCCGATGGGAGTTAGGTGGTGGGTGTTTCGACACCACATTAGAGAACTCATTAACGAGAGAATACACTGGATCCTCCGGGTTCTTAAGGATCTCAGAACCCAAGCGCGTTGCTTCGTGAACCCCTCCAGGACATCTCGCCCATAATGGAGGAAGAGTTCAAATCTTCAGGAGAGGTATCCGGCTTCAGAAGCACCATCTCCGCAATCTCTCCGGCCTTCAACTCGGCCAGGAAGTCCTTCATGGACAGTTCCTCGACGTTTAGTAACGCTGACACCTCAGGCAGTGCCTCCAGATGGCACTTACCTTTACATGACGACCTGGCATGCCGCAGAAGATATCATACCGAACTTCGACCGTTTGTGACTTTGGGTCTCAGACTCCGAATGTGGAGCTTAGTTGTGGCGAAGCCGATGGGAAGTCTCCAGACTTCGATCAAACCATGTCCATCAAGGGTAAAAGATAACACCCTCTATAGTGACGGAAACACCATCACCAACAACAGGCAAACAAGCGCGAGACATCCCCGCTCAAGCCGATTTTACCCTCGTGGTATCGACCTTGACAGGCAATATCGATCTTGGTTTTATTGTAGGTATAATGGAGAAAGTGTTATGTGGACAGCCACAGATTGCCGACATAGGACATTAACCATTAAATCAGAGTTGTTTTTACCTTTTACTACACAAGTCTTCTTTATCTTCGCCATTCCAGGTAGGTAAACGCTACATTGGTCCTCCCGACGCTACGCAAGACCAAGATCGACACCGAGTAGAGTCCCTGCGCCCGGATTGCGTGACTGGACGCTCGTCAACCCTCCTCTCAAGACCCCGCTAAAGGAAGCGGTAAGCACGTATTGGCTACATTGGAAAAAGGTCACACACCGACCACAAGACACCCCCTGCCAAGATCGACATTTGCCACGCCGAGTTTAGATCAAGGATAGCCAAGATCGAAGACTCGATAGTTACCCGGCGCAGCGAGTAACAGTATCCCAGCTGCTGCCGCAAATCCCACTGCCATGTCAGGCGGCCCGAGATCAACAACAAGCGCTCTTCCGATATCATTTGAGGAGCGATCTAGCCCCACCGACGGGTACACAAGGTTAGATCAAGTAACTTCACAGAAGATAGTACCCCCTCCGTTTGCCGGTAGTTCGTGCGCCATGCGCAACAGGACTCCTACAAACTTGCGATTTCGCAGAGCCACTACGCCACACCCACCTTCAGGTTATCCATGAACACCGTCACTTTGATGTGTTTAGGTAGGGGGTTCCCTACCAGAGATGCAGCGAGTACTCGCATCTCCTGGATGTACTCATGCAGCTCACGCTTCCCTTGTTTACAGGCAAGGAAGCGCGAGCGCTGGCGATACTCATAGTTCGCCGGAAGGAAGGCGGCTCTAAGCTGTTGACACAGCTGAGACTAGGTTGTGCAACAACCCGGCGTTGTCGCTTCGCGAGTGTACGCCCAGGTCTTCGCCCGACCTCCTAGGTTGGACAGGGCGAAAGCGACCCGAAGTCGATCGATTGAGATGACAGCCGCGTCCATCGCGAGCTCTACTTCTCTGACCCAGAAGTGGAGGTTCTCTCCCTCCTTCCCTCATAGGGGTTAACCTTAAGCCTCAATGGCTTAGGTTGGGCTGGTTTCACCTCAGCCACGGGGTCTGCATCCCTCCACGTGAGCAATGAGCCCTCGCTCATACCTGTCGAACGCCTCGATGTGTTCGACCAGCCCGGCCGGCGTTGCAGACGCCAAGCTTCGGAGGGCATCTCCTCCAAAGATGCCCACCATCTTCCGGACAGACTCAAACTGAACATCGGTCAAATGAGGGAACTCCTCTCTATCCATCTTGGCTTACCTTGGGAGCCACTGAGGATTCAGGTAGCCAATCTACTCGCATAGGCGTAGATTGGCTACAAGTGCTACCAAGTGTGACGGGGTCACACGAGCACCTTGCTTGAGGAAGCGTGCTATCAAGAGTATACAAACTCCTAGTGAATGGTAGCTTACATGTCCTTGTCTAAAGGATTCAACAGGTAATCCTGCTAAGAAGAGGGCGAAAACGGACCTAAAAGGGGAAAGGTGGAAAAATAACCAATTGCGGTGGTTACTTTTGTACCAAGAAAACTATACCACTTGATATCCATTCATCTTAAACTCCATGTTATGACACTCGTACTGAGGCAAACGTTATTTACAGCCCAACGTATCGCCGTCAACGACGATACTTGACTGAGCGTGGTTGGAACGTTTTCAGCATTTTTGGAATTTGGGAGTGGTACAAATTTGTTCGTGGTGCTGTCCATCCACTTTCCGATGTACCGCCGCCTTGACCTTCACGGGCTCCGGTTGAAGCTCCAGCTTCTCGAATGAGCGAACAATCTGTGCAGACACTGCTAATGGATACGCGTCAGACAGCATGGCCGAATGCAGCGTCGTTCGATCGATCTTCGTTTAGTCGATAGTTGCCACAAATACCCGAGCTGCTGTTGTGATCTCGGACAAGCTGATAGCCGGTTGGGCTATCCACGAAAGGAGCACTTCCAAAAACACGGGACCTGCACTCACTCCATACAATAGTGTGCAAATGTGATGCAAAAGAAGCCACACTAATATGAACGAAGCAGCTCGTTCCTGACGCTCACGATCTAAGCTGGACGAATCGTCACACACCTGTAGGTCGTCTCCGATACATTTCTGCTTCATTTTGCACACACCATCCAGCTACCGCAGCTGGTCCTGAGCTAGAACCCACGAAGATCGCGACCCCAAACTCGTAAAAATCATGGTCGTCTTCCTCTATTACCCGTACAGGCTGGTTCGGAGTCTGAGTGCTATTTCCCTGCCCAGATACGGCTAACAAAGCCGCCGAACCGGTTCAGGCGGCACTAGCAGTGTATCAGTTCTATCTGCTTGCTGGAGATCCACTCTTGTTGCCAGCACTTTCCCCCGCTGCTTGTCATCTGCCGAAGCGTAGGGGATCGTCCACGCGTACGTGTTCGCTTCACAGCTACCGATATGTCATCTCAGCCACAACCACAGCGTGAGCACTTTCCACAACCGCCAAAGGGCAGCGCGGACGCTCGCGCTTGCCCGCTATTGTAGGGAGCTCCGCTCCACCACCCCCGCGTCCGAGATCTCCCTTTTAAATTTTGAAATGTGTTGTGGTCGCGGGGAATGGGCCTCGGGTGTGGACGGTCCACTTGACCTACTATTATACCAAATGTTTAAAATTCAGATTTCTCTACGAAGGCGTTAAACAGCAGCACTATCAGAGCCTCTGCCAATGCATAGTGCAGTCCTTCGTGCATTATGTCTGCTGCAATATGATAGGCGTACTTTTAGATGACAAACGATAGCCTTACTCTGCTAATTTCTCATGTCCATACGACTGTTTCCCCATTTTTTGTTTTGCTGAGTTTCCTTCGATCGCCCCATCCTCTTAGTGTGATATGGACGTTAGTAGCTATGATAGAGTAAGTTTGGACTGAATATATTTAATAGTTAATTACGTAATTTGGCCAGTAATACAAATGACTTATTAACTATAGTGTGTTCTATAAAAATCCTGGTCGCATCCATTGGGTGGTTCGCAGCCGCTCGACCTACGTGCCAGTAATTAGTCCCACCACTGACCAAAGAATATTCCTAAAGTGAATACTCATGAAGTATTTCTACTTCTAAATGCGGTATTCAATCCGGAGTACCCCTCATGGAACTCCGTTGACGTACGCCAGGTCCACAATGCACCCTTCGCAAAATTATACGTAATACTAGTATTGTAGCATCCTTTTCGGCGACTTGGTCTCCCCGGTCGCTAAGGGGGCAACACTGACGCATTTTATCTTCGAATAATTCAGTCGGAGATGGACTTAATAATGACAAGGTCGAACAAGCTCTCCCAACTCCCCATCGCGAACAGTACCCTTTACCACGCCATCCACGGACAGAATTCAATAACAAAGATCCTTACTCAGCATTGCTTAAGGTAGCTTGTGCCAGCCCTTCAACATCCTGTAATGCAGGCATAGATATATCCATGAATTCGAGATTAATGTTTTGCCTCGTGCTCGTGGAACCAAAGAGCGCGTCTAAAAATTAAGAGATCCAGCTGCTACTATTCTATGATCAAGTGTCCCTATCATAAACATAATTTTAACAAAAGTGAAATAACAACTTACACAAAACAAAACAAATACGAATAAACGCTCATATGTTTTGGCATGAACAAGGGGAAAAACGTGAGCTCTCGCACGAATCGAATAGTTGTAAACTGCCACATTATTCTTTGTTCCCGCAGCAGTCCTGTCAGCTACGATCGTAATATTGACATCGTCAAACGGCTTTACAGCGAACAACTTGGCAAGGCCCGGATGGCTAAATTCATAAACACATAAAACGATATCATGTCGAGTCATGCCAATAGCCGCCTCCGGTCTGGAGTATAGACCGGCTCGGCCAATACTTTTGCACTCAATATTCGTCTCCTTCCACAACCTCAGTGATTCCAGCTGTGCTAGAAGCTTGCCCTTGATGGTTTTGCCATAGTTGCGAAGATTTAACTCTAAAAATTCAGCTACTTGTTGGTCACTGTAAACTCAAGCTGTTGCAAACCCCTTAGTACGGTAAACCTTGTCTTCTAGTTGCACTGGATCCATCTCTGGCTTCCCGCTGGGTTGGTCCGGGCAGAACGAGCCCTTCATCAGCTCGCACGGTCCCAATCGTCATACCAAGGGTGGCAGCAACTTCCTTCATATCCCAAAAGTCAGGCGGTTGCCGACCGTCTTGATGTGCCAACTCCCACAGGCGGGAGATGACGATACGCCGTCCCAAACACCATGATACCAAT
The DNA here is from genome assembly GCA_008079305.1 of Phytophthora palmivora. NCBI lineage: Eukaryota > Oomycota > Peronosporomycetes > Peronosporales > Peronosporaceae > Phytophthora > Phytophthora palmivora. The sequence goes on from VOQZ01000998.1 coordinate 501,155, forward strand.
TGTAAGAGGGAGGAATTTCGAAGCTCACCATCAGACGTTCTGACCCCTCGGTAGGAAGCTTTTGCCCAGTCGGTGTCGGAGTCGCAGACCTGCCCCCGAATGCGTTGGAGCCCACAGCAGGCATATCATCCCACCCCGTCTTATTCTTCACGTTCTCGCCTTGTATGGCAAGCTTGAGCTCGAAAAGGTAAGTTGTGAAGTGAGATTAGAGTTAGAGTTCGTTCTTGCCAAACAGCTTTCTGACAGCGTCCTTATGTCAACAGCTCCTGCGCTTAGCCCAGCCACTGCTCCTCCAATGGCTGCCGCTTGCCCACTGCCGCTGTCGCTCTCCACTCTGCTGCCTTCAAAGCACGCGCCACGCTTAGTTATTCGCTGGGCACCGGTGCCCAGATTGGGACCGGGATCAGCTTGGGGATTGGAACCAACGAGCGCCGCAGTGTCGTCTGGTGACGGCGCTCTTGCAGCGCCCAACACCTTGAGACGTCCTGCCAACCCAATACCACCAACGCTAGACCACCACATTCTTGCCCTCTATCATATTTGCCACATCCATGTGGCGTCCCAAGCTCCGTATACGCTTCTTCCCATGCGAGTTCGTAGCCTGCGCCTCATTGTACAAATCAGTACACGATTCGTATTATTTCGAATATTTCTGACGAGTTCATTTTACTTTTTACGTATCAGGTTTGACGGGCCGGAACCCTGATTAGATGGTTTCTCTTCTAAATCCTAGTAGCTCAGTGACTTATACAGGGATGCAGCTCGCGACCACAATTCGCAGTATAAAACGTTACAAGATTGTAATCTATCTCCTGCTGCTACCATCCAGGGTTCCATAAAACATCACCCTTGGTTTAAGGAATGTTATGTCTTTCAAGTCAGGTGAATTCTGCATTTCCCTTTTAAAGTGTCAGATATATATATTGGGAGTCACTATAAAGAGGTAAAATTCCTGTCGAAGGTGTCCTACTATTAATTGATATGTCGCTTCCCCTAACTCATTTCAAAACTTTATAATGACCTACTTTAAAAGGGTACATGAAGCAGAAAATCAGGATGTAAAAAGTTTGATGCAATCTCATTATAGGGCATTGCTTCAATCGTGTTTTGTCCTCCCAGACCAAGCATTCCCTCCAGTCTTCTACATATACATTACAGCACTACGAGCCTAACTTCTAGTTGTTTTTGTGCTCCTATTCAGTAAGGTAAACCTCATCCTATACGAAACTGTCAATTTCTCCCGCTCTGGCATCTTCAATATAGCAATGATGAGGAACTCGTTCCAGATGAATATGGTCGGATGGCTTGTCTGGCTATCCGATCTACACACAATACATGACGAAATCAACAATCGAACGGTGGTACTGTAAAGTAGTATTTGAACAAGGTTCGACTTGCCAAAGTTAACCTTTGGGTAGCATTGCCCTCATAGAACTAAAAAGTAGATGTTGGTGAACACTTTTCCATGATTTTGTTTTACAATGTGTGAAATATATAAGTCACTTGCTGGCCTTACGAACCAAGAGATAATCGTTCATCATTTTTTGGACTCTGGGGAAACTCAGGGTTTTTTTGCCAATTTTTGTCGTGATTTCGTCCATTGTGTATAAGTCCCATTGCTTAAACATGTTCTTCTTGAATATCGGGTCGACCAGCATAGTCGCGATGTTTTGCTGGGCGAAATCGCTGACCTCGTTCTTCTTCACCGTTTTTCCGAACCACTTCTTAAAATCGAACAATTTGCTCCAGTTGAAGGCCCTCTCTTCTTCGTTGGTGTCCGTATCATAGATTCGCAGGTATCTGTTGTCGTTGTTGGTCTGCACTGTATCGACAGACTGATCGAGGTCCATCCTTTTGACAGTGGCTAGTTTGATTGAATCTGTCGAAACAGCGTTGCAGGTTGAAAGGACTGTAGCGGCAGCCACAAAAATTACATTGCTCAGACGCATCACTAGTCTCAAGTCTTCGTATTCTCCTCGGTTCTTGTGTGTGTTTTGGGAAGTGAGGCTCCGTGAGTTGCGTAAACAGACTTGGACCATCTACTCGTCGTCACTAGATCAAATCTAAATGTTGATCTTACCTACTATACATATGCCTTTACTGGAACGTCTGCGATGGACGACTTGAACCTCATAATCGCGCTTCTGACGATTTATTAGGGGGAGTCGAACCATGCAAAAAAACGTGCTCAATTTTCTCGCTGACTTCTGCTTATTTTTCCAAAGATTTTCTGCTCAATTTCAAAACAAGCCACCTCCAGAGGTGGCTGATATTGAAAATAAGCAGTCTGAAAAGATAAGCAGTTCCCTCGTATCCTTGTTCCCTCCCCCTTTACATGCAAGCACCGTTAGTGACTCGCCAATGGCGAGCACTTTCATGTAAGAAGCAGAAACCGCTCATTGGGATCGAAGTTTTAAACCTAACAGCTACTTTGAGAGCAACGACATGCTCAAAGCTAGTTTATCCGTGCGTGTCCGCTGTCGAAAACGTGAGATAGGCATAGAGGCACGAAAAGCATCGACAAGGAAACTGGTGGTTTTAGCGAGACGTTCTCAAGAAACAAGATAGCAGTACGACTGCACAAGCAACCAAAACCCCTGAAAGATCCTTCACTACGGAAAATAGAAGCTGATTTTCGTTCTCCATGTCCTGTTTGTCTTCTTCCTCGAGTATGGCAACGGCCAGCACATCTACTACCTCACACAGGAATTGCTGGAGGAGATGATGGGGAATTCTCGTTTAAATACGAAATTAAGCAATAATGAGCGAGTGTTTGAATGAGTGTTTTTCTGCTTATAAATTCGGCACTCCCTTGCTCACTTTTTTGACCATTTTTGGAGGTTCCCTAATCTGACGAATTGATCATGAACCGCGATGCTATGAGATTGCGAAAACAGGAGGAGTACATATGATGGCCATAGCGCCTGTCTTTACAACGAATTTCATGGGCTCTATTCCTCTACTTGGCAAAGACAGTCGCTGCAATCCTGAGAGAAAAATTTTCTCCTCTAGACTACAACGCTCAACTCGCAGAAGAGTTCTGCGTTAAAATCGGTCGTAAATATCGAGCAGTCCAGCGTTGGGGGCTTGTGCGGCGTTTTTCTTCCACTCGCAACCTGCTAGACTTCGTTGGCCTTATCGGTTTTTCCATGTACCTGCTCTGAGCAGGGATAACGGTTGCCATGTTGTACAGACAACAACAGTGTCGTTGTCTGTATCGCTGCCATCGCTTGTACGAGTATTAATTACTAGATCACTTGGCTAGTTACGTAGATGTCAACTAGGTAATTATCCCATCGCTACCGAACTAGTAGGATTCTGTGCAAAGCGATAGATAACACAAGGGAGAACTGCTGAACGAAACGGCAATTCGTGAAAAGCCTATTTAATCGCTAAAAGGTAACTCGTTCGAAACAAACATAACGACAAAAGAAATACAATGCTTTTCGCGATTATGGTAGTCATCAACAAAAATACCGAAGGCAAAGTCCGCTTTAGAATGCTTGGCTAAGTTGTGTCAAAGCGTCTTCGCTGGCATCGCCTTCCCAGGTCTCCAATTCCGATGACCGGCATCTACGCTTCTTGGCACGGTATTTCTCCTGTGCTAGACTTTTTTATGATAGTCCTAGCTGCATGTGGGTGAGATTGTGCTGGGCTTGGCAATAACATTCTCCACTTTGCTCTCGTAGAGAAGTGAATGAAACATGATAGTTGGTTAGCACCGCTTTAGCGTTGTGGCTAAGTTAGTGGCAACGCTAAGGCGAAATACGTCGTCGTATTGCCACGAGTGTACTGGCTAGGTGCTTTGACTTGGTCCTTGTATATAAGCACGCGATAGATTGAGTACATCGGTGAATAATCTACAATATTTCCAAACGAATTCCCCTTTCACGGGTTGCGATGTTGCTCGCGTGAAAATGAATCACCTGCGAAGGGCCAACTGTTTTTCAGAAGAGTTGACTTTTCTCTATGTTGTAGGTTTGTAGCTATTTACCAAACCCCTATCGGGACCAAATGGTGGACCCGGCAAATCATCCGATATTTAGGTTAGTGCCGATCAACTCGGGAAGCGTTCTACTGTGAATCGACGAAGTGTCGGTGAAGATCTGTCGAACTGACTCCCAATAGGTTTGGTGTTTGGGGTAGTGTAGTGCAGCCTACGCAATACAGGCATCCAGTCTGCACCAAATACGACGGGAAACATGCTGGATACAGTAACGACAATGTTGTCTACGACAGAATGGTATCGACAACCAGGATGATGCAGGTGATTCACGACAACAGGGATGACATCCACCATGTCCAACCAAATTGCCGGCAGACTCAAGCGCCGCTGGAGCCACAAGTAGGTTACCATTTAGACACTTTTCATCTAACCAGGATATGTAATACCTGGGAGCTCAGCTTGCTTCCCCAGCAGTGTCTTCGTTTCCTACGAACACCCGATTTGGACACAAAAGCTAGACAGGTCCAAACCTGTCTTGCTTTTGCATAAGTGCCCTGTGTGGTCTGGACTTTGCTCTCTTTTGTTTTATGAATCCAGTAGCAAATTTGCTACTCAGGAAAAATGCATCGTCTGCTGCTATTTGCAGTAGGGTGGTACTGCATGTACTGCTTTTTGGTTAGTTTTTTTCAGTTGCCTACTGAAGATTTACTGGTGGGAACCCCCCCAGTATCATGGACAGACGCAAGTTGTCGTACGTTTTATCATAACAAATATTTCGTTGCTGTGCGTCGGTATTCTCGTTTGCATTGCGGAAAACCTGGAGAAATATCGACAGGGTGGCGGCGTTGGAAATGATTCTTGTACGGAAGTCGTCAGACAAAAGTCAGACAGTTCAAATTTGTATGACGTTTGAGAGTTCCATGTGAGAGGCCATTATAGAAAAGACGCAGGTGGTAAGAAGCAGTTAGCTTAACTCTCTCTCTCTCTCTCTCTCTCTCTCTCTGCACGGCTCTAGTGCTCACCTACTGTTGCTTTGCCTTCTTTAGTTAGACAGGCTGTCTAACGTCTTCTGCCCAATACGAGATTTGCACTATGAGCCACATAATCCAAAGAGGGGAGAAAATCTTGATTTTGGAAGATGTCCGACATCGTGTCTAACACTAACCTAAATACTGGACTCAATGTCGCACCAATTTTGGGGAATGGTTTTTCACATCTTATTATTAGCCGGCCTCAGTTTCGAACCACCTCACGTTCCAGACCACTTAGTAATCCAAAATAGTTTCCGTACTTGTTGCTTTGTCTCCGAAGAGTCTAAGTGTCTTAAGGGCATCAAGACGATTCGGTCAAGAGCTTTCCGGGCCAAATTGAAGCTCATACCACTGAGGTATGGTCGAATACACGAGTGGTAAAGTGGCGGTACTTGCATGTAATGGCCTGAATTCTTTTGGCAAAAGGTTAAGTTCAAAGCATATTGGGTGCTGTTAATACCCAAACAGACCAAGGTCAGTTTCATCGAAAACGAGCTTTGCTTATTTATTCCCTGTGACTCGTGAAATCCATTTAAACCTTCAATCTAATCTTTGGTAACAAGATTCGGTGAGGAACACGATGCACTTTGCGCGTAGTCTTGCTCGAAACCTTGACGTCTGTGACGCTAATATCTCTACTGAGGAGAGCGTCCATCACCACTACTTGATACTACTAGCGCAACGGTGGATTGAACTGATTAGGATCTAGAATTTTGATGTGATTAATTTTGGTGGTCAGGATTCAAGGAACCAGAAGAATGTACTTGTACTCGCAACAAAAAGGCAAACGCGCAAACACACAGCAGTCAGCGGAGGCAACATTAGCGCTCTGGTTTGTGTTTATGCCAAGTTCCACCATTTTCTAAATTACCCGGCAAAAGGGTCAAAACTAGACTCACTGAAGGTCCAAGTTAGACTTAGATCGAAGGCTATCTGGTATCATGGGCGATGCACCAGTGCTAAAGCGAGAAATATTACATGTAGTGGTTTCATCACTTTGAAGATCACCAACCGTACGAAGCGTAAGTTCAAACGAGTGAATAATGACGTGGATCGTGTTCTTGAGATTTCCATCAACTACCGAATGATGGAAGAGAAGAAATGTTGCAAAAACGAAGCCCAACAATGGAGCAGCATATGTACACAGTGGCTGCCTTAAGGGGCGAGACGAAATGATCAAGGTGGCCCCGCAGAAAGAGGAGCGGTGTAACGGGGTTACATGAAAGGGGTACCCCAGAAAGGGTACCGCCTTTAGAAGTAGATATACTTCTGCGAGTATTTGTTTTGATACTCTGATGGAGTGGTGTGGGCCACACTGTGGTGTGAGCCACACTACTGCCACGTAGGTTTGGTGGCTGAGGGCCAACCAATAACATTAAACCTACCTTTTATATGCATAATTACGATAAAGTATAGTTAATTAGTAATTTGTATTACAGGCCAAATGGACCTAATTAACTATAAATAAATCAGTCTAAAATCTACTCTAAACTGGCTATTAAGTCCCCTAAGACCAGGGACTAGTGAACTGCCGTTCACTTAGAGTTTGTATACTCTTAATAGCACGCTTCCTCTTAGCAAGGTGCTCGTGTGACCCCGTCACACTTGGTAGCACTTGTAGTCAATCCACGCCTACGCGGGTAGATTGACTACCTGAATCCTCTGTGGCTCCTACAAGGTAAGCCAGGATGGATAGAGGGGAGTTCCCTCATTTGACCGACTCTCAGTTTGAGTCGGTCAGGAAGATGGTGGGCATCTTTGGAGGAGATGCCCTCCGAAGCTTGGCGGCTGCTACGCCGGCCGAGCAGGTCGAACGCATTGAGGCGTTCGACACGTACGAGAGAGGGCTTATCGCCCACGTACAGGGGCTGCAGACCCCCGTGGCTGAGATGAAGCCAGCCCAACCTAAGCCGTTGAGGCTTAAGGTTAATCCTTATGAGGGAAAGGAGGGGGAGAACCTCCACTTCTGGGTCCGAGAGGTCGAGCTCGCGATGGACGCGGCTCTAATCTCGACCGAGCGACTTCGAGTCGCTTTCGCCCTGTCCAACCTAGGAGGTCGGGCGAAGACCTGGGCGTACACGCGCGAAGCGACAACGCCGGGTTGTTTCACAACCTGGGCTCAGCTGTGTCAACAGCTTAGAGCCGCCTTCCTTCCGGCGAACTATGAGTATCGCCAGCGCTCGCGCTTCCTTGCCTGTAAACAAGGGAAGCGTGAGCCTGCATGAGTACATCCAAGAGATGCGAGTACTCGCTGCATCTCTGGTAGGGAACCCCCTACCTGAACACATCAAAGTGATCGTGTTCATGGATGGCCTGAAGGTGGGCCCATCCCGCACACAGTTGTTCCGCGTGCATGCGAACACTATGGAGGAAGCGATCCAGATCGCCCTCCAAGAGGAGTACAGCCACCGACAGGCTCGTACTCCTACGTCGGTGTGGCAAGGCCACAATGCGTCGACAGGCGCAGTGCAAGGAGCTCCAGCAGCTGGAGCTAGCACCGGGCCGGTACCCATGGACCTGGGTACGGCCGTACAGAGCTCCATCCGTTGCTACTGATGTGGGAAGCTCGGGCACATGCAACGTGCCTGCCCTGCGGGAGGGCAAAGGAAGTTCCCTTCCAAACCTAGGGGCTCGAGGGGCCCGTGGCAGAAGCCGCGACCCAAGGGCCAGGGGAACTGGGGTCACCAGTAGGGGCGGGGCGCCCTACTGGGGAAGATCTAAGTCCCCATGGTAGGAGTGCGGACGGCGCACGCCATGGAGGCTTAGCCCCTGAGAGCCTGGGTGCTCTCGAGACGAAAAAGAGCAGCGGCGGACTGCTCGTGGTACACGCGAGTGTACGGGGATATGGAGATCCCTTTAGAGTCCTGATTGACTCTGGGGCGTCGACGAACTTTGCTCGACGCCAGACGGTCGCGCGGAATGGCGACAAGTATGCCGATGCTTTGCGAGAAAGCAAAGGCAGGAGCCAGGTCTCGGTGAGACTGGCCGATGGTACGGTGGTTAACGTACCTGGGGTCCGTATGGACCTGGCTGTAAAGTTTGAAGACTTTGACAGCACGGAGTCGTTCCTTGTCCTAGACATGGACAAGTACGACTTGATCCTGGGCATGCCGTGGCTCGAAAAGCACGAGCCCTGGATCGATTGGCGCGGCAAAGCTATTGGGGCTAGCCGGCCCGCAGTCTCTGACAGAGCTTTGGTGAGTAATGTTCCCACCTCTGTCCGGGACTGGGGCGCCAGAGATGGTCGCCAAGGCGCTTATGCGCCCGAAGAAGTACTGGGAGTCACGGACTCCAACGAAGATGTTGCGATGAGCCTCGCAACCGGTCGCGAGACCAAGGCTCATTGCCAAGCGTGTGGGATTGCCACGACGGCAAGTCCCAACGCTGAGAGTCGTCGCGCCGTATGGGCTTCGACTGTGGTAGTGCCGGACGGCACTGACCAGGCGGGTAACTTAGGTCCGCAAGCAGCAGAGACTGCTGAGGAGAGCGCTAAAGGCGCCTCCTGTGTGGGTAACATAGGTCCACAAGTGGGTAACATAGGTCCACAGGCGGGTAACGTAGCTCCGCAAGCGGGTAACATAGGTCCGCAAGCAGCTGAGGCTGCTGGTGAGGGCGCTGAGGGCGCCTCCGGTGTGGGTAACACAGTTCCACACGAGGTCGAAGAGACCGTGAAGATCGAGAGCGCAATATGCGTCTCTAGCGTGGGTAACAGAGTTCCACGCGGGGTCAAGAAGACCAGTACGAGTGCGGAGGTGTCGTTGAGCACCTCCCGTGTGGATAACCAAGTACCACACTCGGAGTCTGAGACTCCACCGGCACGGCCGGTCGAAGAACAATGCCATGTCTTCGACGGCGTGTCCGGTCGTCAAGTTAGGGCAGGTGCCGTCCATTTGGAGGCACGGCCAGAGGTGTCAGCACTGCTGAACCTCGAGGAATTGTCCATGAAGGACTTCCTGGTCGAGTTGAAGGCCGGAGAGATTGCGGAGATGGTGCTCCTGAAGCCGGAGACCTCACCTGAAGATTTGAACTCTTCCTCCGTAATGGACGAGGACGTCCTGGAGGGGTTCACGAAGCAGCGTGCAACGCGCTTGGGTTCTGAGATTCTCAAGAACCCAGAGGATCCAGTGTATCCTCTTGTGAAGGAATACTCGGATGTGGTGTCGAAGCACCCACCATCCCAACTCCCGCCGGATCGGGGAGTTCGGCACGAGATTGACCTCGTGCCTGGCACAAAGTATTGTGTCACGAGGCAGTGGCCTCTACCTCGCGAGCAGTGCGAGGTCATAGATGCCTTCTTCGCCGAAAAGGCGAAGTCGGGCATGGTGCGGGAGTCGAAGTCCCCGCACTCGACGCCGACCTTCTGCGTTCGGAAACCGAACGGGAAGTGGCGTCTGGTTCATACTTACAACAAGCTGAACAATGCGACGGTACCGGCACAGACGCCGATCCCTCGCAAGGATGTGTTGCTGAACAACATGTCGGGGTGTACGTTGTACAGCGCCCTGGATCTGGTAGACGGATACTACCAGATCCTGATGCGGGAGAGTGACATTCCTCTCACCGCAGTGAGCACCCCAAGCGGGATGCTCTGGGAGTGGCTAGTGATGCCACAGGGGTTATCGAATGCCCCAGTGACGTTCAATCGCTTGGTCACACAATTGTTTAGACCATTGCGTACGTTCGCTCAGACGTACTTCGACGATATATTCGTCCATAGCCGTGCCGAAGGCGGCCAGACGGCTATGGAGGTGCATTTGAAGCACCTCCGTCGAGTGTTTGAGGTCATGAGAGCTAACAAGCTCTATGCCAACATCGACGAGTGCGTCTTTGCAGCTGAGGAGATAAAAGTCCTCGGCTGCTTTGTCAGCAGGGTCGGCGTACGCGCCGACCCAGGGAAGGTCAAGGCCATAGCGGCTTGGCCGACCCCGAGGTCGCAGAAGGACCTCCGGAAGTGGTTGGGCTTAGCCAACTATCTTCACAAGTACAGCGCAGGGTACGCTGAACTAGCTCGACCCTTGTCGGACCTCTTAAAGAAAGATGCCGACTGGGTCTGGGAGCAACAGCACCAGGATGCTTTTGACAGCATCAAGGCGAGCTTACAGCAAGCGCCAGTCCTGGCCTTGCCGGACGAAAACAAGTCATTTAGCGTCGTCTGTGACGCTTCTGACTATGCAATAGGCTGTGCGCTGTTGCAGAAGGACGATGAAGGACACGAACGTGTCATCTCCTTCCAGTCCAGGCAGCTGAAGGCTGCCGAACGGAACTATCCCGTTCATGACAAGGAGCTACTTGCAATGAAGTACGCCCTTGTCAAATTTAGAGTTCATCTCTTGGGCACGAGACCCTTTGTGATCTATACTGATCACGCGTCCTTGCGGACTGCCACCAACTCGCCACATCTGTCGCAGCGGATGGCGAGGTGGCTGTCATTCTTCGCGGAGTACAACTTCCGCGTTGAATACAAGCCGGGCAAGCTCAATGTGCTTGCCGATGCATTGTCGCGTCGACCTGACTATGAGCTAGCTCATGTCAGTCGGGCCACGACAGATCTATACGATCGGATACGCTTAGCGTATCAGGAGGACGAGAACTATACACCACTGGTGCAGTTCTTGTCCGATGGCAAGGACGCCAAAGTCGACAGGCTTTCGCCTCGACAGCGGGCGCAGCTCCATCGCTATGAGCTGGCCGATGGGTTACTCCATTACAGAGTAGACCCTAGGGATCCTCCTCGGGTTGTCGTTCCAAACGACGAGGATCTGAAGTATGACATACTTCTGGAGGCGCATGATGCGCCTCTAAGTGGACATCTTGGCCGGGAGAAGACCTACCAAACGGTCTCTCAGACATTTTGGTGGCCCCGCATGTATAAGTGGGTGGCACACTATGTCAAGACATGTGAAACATGTCAGAGGGTGAAGCCTTCGGGCCACGCCTCGGCTCCACTGCAGAGCCTACCTGTACCAGCAGATTGCTGGAAGTCGATGAGTCTCGACTTCGTCTTCGGCCTGCCGGCCGATGACAAGGGCAACACCGGCATATTGGTGTTTGTCTGCCGTTTGAGCAAGATGGTACATCTTGCTCCGGTACGTGACAAGGTCACCGGGAAACAAGCTGCACAGCTGTTCCTAGATAGCGTGTTTCGCTATCATGGTCTACCAGAGACCATAGTCTCGGACAGAGACCCGCGTTTCACGGGTGCGTTTTGGGACACCCTGTTCCAATTGTTGGGAACTAAGTTGACGATGTCAACTGCGGACCATCCGCAGACGGATGGTCAGACGGAGCGCGTCAACCGCGTGCTCGAAGATACTCTGCGCAGTATCTGTGCGGAAGCACCTCGATCTTGGTCGGATCAGCTTCCTATGGTTGAGTTTGCACTCAACAATGCGGTACACGCATCAACGGGGTTCACCCCGTTCTACTTGAATGGGTTACGACACCCCCAGGTGCCGCTAACCTTGCGGGGAGGCACCGTGGCCTCCATCGTAAGTGGGGGAGAGGCTCGGAAAGCCTTTTCCTCCCAGGTCTCCGAAATAGAGCCCGAGTCTTTAAAAAGACAATTGTCGTCGTTCATAGACGACAGGCTGACGTTGATCAGCCGGGTTAGAGATGCGATGGCATCGGCCCAAGATAGACAAAAGGAGTACTCAGATAAACATGCAAGAGGAAACTTAAGTTTGTTTAAACAAGGTGAATTGGTGTTGTTAGACACTAAAAATCTACCTATAAACTTGGTTAGCTCCGTAGGGAGCAACAAGTTGAAGCACCGCTTCATTGGACCCTTCGCGGTCCTGGCCAGACATGGCGCGGCGTATACCATTGACCTCCCAAAGTCAATGGCGACGCACCCGACGTTCTACGTGGGGCGTCTTAAGCGGTATCACGATCCGCTGGGTCTTCCTTCTCGGACGGAGGAAGACCAAGGTGAGAACTCACCTCCTCGAAACGAGGCTGAGTCCTCTGGACAACCGGAGTTGCCGGTGTCGAAGCCTGTGAATGATATACAGGCTGGTACCCACGCGAGTCATACGAAGGGTATGACGGTACCGAATGGGAAGAGCTCGGGTAAGAGCTATACCCATAAGCCGAGTGGTACGAGTACCCCTGCGGCTCATAAGAGGGCATCCGACCATGCACCTCATGGCTTAGAACATCTAAGCTTCGACGGAGCTCCTTCACGGCAGCAGCCGGAGCTCGGCGGTCAACACGCCCATGGATCTCGTGAGTCTCACGACCAAGAGCGTCCAAGTCTTGGCGAAGGACCTCAAGGGTCCCCGGCTTGCCAGCCTGAGCGGCAGCCTGACCACCAGGTCCAAGCCCAAGGGCTATCTCGATCGCATAGACGCGATCTCGAAGTTGACGGACCTCGTCACTTAATAGGGACCCCACAGAGTCCCGACCCGAAGATGAGGGTCCAGAAGGATACGGCTGAGAAGGAGCCGCGTACTCAAACGCGTGCGAGAGCTCCTCCTGCCCTCCTTGACCGGAACGGCGAGCTCCACTATCATGTGGAGCGGGTCGTCCAGGAGCGGCGGCGCTCTGGGAAGTGCCAGCTGCTTGTGAAGTGGCGGGGTTACCCCTCGTCACAGAACTCGTGGGAGCCGGAAGACCGGCTCCGGGTTGACTGCCCGAAGGCTGTTGAGATTTGGGATCAACAGCCGGGGCGTAAGTAGTCCGCGGCTTCTTAGCCGCCTTACGGTGTACGGTCCCGGGTTGACGGAACCGTACCCGCGCTCATCTTGAGCGCTGGACTTAGACTGCTGTCTAAGTCCCTCCATGACGGAGTGGAGTTGCCGCTTAGCGACTAAGTGGGCAAACTCAATACGAAGATCTCGCTGGTCCAAGACATAGGACAGCAGGCGATCTTCCCGGAGTTCTTTCAACTCCTGAACTGTAAAGTTCTTTAGAGAAACCCATCTCCAGAACAGGTCTTCTGCCTGGGTCTGGGTTGTGGTGTTCTCGGGCTGTACCCAAGGGTAGCCCCACACGGGGAAGAGCCCACCACGGTCTTCCGGTTTCTTCCGAAGACTTGTGAATTCCTTAAGAGGAATTCGGTGTGGTGCAAGCAGCACACACCTAGCGGCCTCAATGTCGTTGCCAAAGAGTGGTTCGATTTGAACCAAGGCACGCTCATAGGCGCCACGTGAAGTGCGCCCATGGTTTAGACCACGAGGGCCTTGAGGTGCTCCAAGAACATTGGAGACCCGGACCCCGCATCCGGTGGGTAGTATCCGCGAGGATACACCGGCGTGGGAGGCACAGGAGTGCCTTGCAGCTGAGCAGCTTGATAGCGCTCCTGCTGCTCATCGAGATCATTAGAGATCTCTCGGGGCTCAGAGACAGCCCCCTCCTCTTCTTCCTCGTCTGAGGAGTCGAACAGGGATTTGAATCCCTTAGCGATTGAAGGCTCTGATGTAGGAGAGCCAGGGGCTGCGCGCTTCTTAGCAGCAGCAGCGCCCTCAGCAGCCCGTTTTGGAGACGCTGCTTTCGCAGCTTGGGCTCGAGCCTTACCTTCGGTCAAGGTAAGGTTCTTGGCAGGCGAGCTCGTTGAAGCTGTCTTTGCCTCTGATGACTCAGCATCATCAACAGGAGCGTCCTGCGAAGGAGCATCCTGTGCAGGAGCATCTTGTGAGGATGCATCCTGAGAAGAAGGTGGATCCTTAGCGGATCCAGGAGAGTCCCCGCCGGACTCTGATCCCGTGATAATAGGAATGTGAAATTCCGGGGACTCAGATCCGGGACTGTGGTCCCGATAGGCGAACCGAGGGTTCGGCCTATCGTCGGGTGACAGGGAGCGCGAGCGACTGCGTCGCGAACTCCCTTCTTGGCTGGCAGCAGCAGCGGTACGCGTGCTGCCTGCCTCGGAAGCCGCCTTGCGGACTTCCTTGCGCGGAGCGGCCTTGTCTTTCGACTTGGCCTTTGCAGTCTTCGACCTCGCGGTCTTAGACTTGGAAGGCGCCGAAGCGCCGCGGGTGCTTGCCTTCTTGGGCATCTTGAAGGAGGTTGACGTGGAAACCTCCGGGTGTCCTGCGCGCTTGAAAAGGCTGAATGAAAGCCTTAAGCCACAACCGTGGCTCGTCGATGGGTATCGACAAAGGACAGGAAAGGGAGCGGAGCTCTCTTCCTAGCTCCTCATTGGTTGGGGGTGTTTCCAACCTAAGTGGGGGAGGATGTAACGGGGTTACATGAAAGGGGTACCCCAGAAAGGGTACCGCCTTTAGAAGTAGATATACTTCTGTGAGTATTTGTTTTAATACTCTGTTGGAGTGGTGTGGACCACACTGTGGTGTGGACCACACTACTGCCACGTAGGTTTGGTGGCTGAGGGCCAACCAATAGCTTTAAACCTACCTTTTATATGCATAATTAGCTTATAGAATAGTTAATTAGGAGTTTGTATTACAGGCCAAATGGACCTAATTAACTATAAATAAATCAGTCTAAAACTTACGCTAAACTGGCTATTAAGTCCCCTAAGACCAGGGACTAGTGAACTGCCGTTCACTTAGAGTTTGTATACTCTTAATAGCACGCTTCCTCTTAGCAAGGTGCTCGTGTGACCCAGTCACAAGCGGTGTGTCCGAAAACAAAAATGATGGAGCAAAGCGCGGAAGACAAACCAGCCAGGAAGATAGCCCTAGCTGAATCTCGAAAGGCTGAAGCTGAAGAAAAACACCGAAAGAAAGAGGAGAATACGCATCAAAGAAACCATTATCGCTGAAAAGGCACAGATCAAAATGATCCACCTGGATGAAATAGCTCACAGGAAAGTTACCGTAGAGTTGGAAATAATTCGAATGAAGAAGCTGCGTGATGATAAGCAAACTCAAGTTAAAGCAGCATCAAGCGAGAACCGTGTGTTCCGAGTACAGCCACACAAAGATTTCAAGAGACCTGAAATATCAAGAGCATTCGGTAGCCTCCAAGTTGAAACCCACAACACCTGACAGCAACGAGGCATACTGAAATACTGTTTACGGTAAGCTTGTGATTATAGTTCGGAAACTGATCCTTACTTTTTGCTGAATACTAAATTTACCGGGCCCTTGGGGGCTAACTGCAAACCCCTCTATACAACGAGACTCCAAACGAAAGTGGAGAGTATCTGCCTCCGCCAAATACTGGATTGCTTCGAGACAGTGCTTGGAAAAAATAATATAAATACAATAATTGATGTATTATATTGACGGAATAACTTATTATTGCAAAATCGAGATTACTGTAAAATACGAAATTGTGTCCGTAATAAGTATATTGGTATTTACCAGGCGTAAATGCACCCGAACCGGTCGGTCTTCTGCATGAGTTGCTGCTTCTAGTCATGTTTGCTTCATTCCACGCAGTCACTGTTTTGGCTAGCTGAGCTAATGGAAATTGCACCGAATTCTTAGACAGACTTGGAAAAGTGAAAGTTGGATTAGTTCGTTAAGCTCTTACCAGCTCTTAAAGCTATATACTAACTGACATGCAGTAACCCGCAGCACTTAGCTTCTCGAAGCTTCTTCTCAGCTTAGTCTTACCCCTGGAATGGGTCTCAATTCTAACCTTCAATTTCGTCTCCGATATGCATTCTAACATGAGCTACTCTCTCCTCGTTCTTTTGGTACAGTTTGAACTGTAACAAAAGTCGAAAATGGGCTCTGATACAAATGCAAGATCTTTGAGATTGTGGTTGTGGGACTTCACTTCTCTCCTCGACTACGAAGGCACCGATGGACAGAGCTCCAAGTAGCTTAAGACTTTCCATAATAGCGCAGGCACAAGCTGCGTTGTTCTCTGGATATTTATTATCCAGAGTTTTAGGTGGGATCGCAGATCGTCTGGAAACTTGTATAAATACATAGATCAGTACATATCGTAATTTAACGAAACTTCACTCTCTATTACAAAGAGTCACAAACGGTCGGGAAATCGAATGCCTGTCCTCATTTTTATCACAAACAGGTGAATGTTGACCCATCCGGACACTAACAACCTTCATACGACCTAACAATAAGTAACATTCGTGCATCATTCACGTAACATCAACGGGACCTGATGGTGAGCTAAAAACAGTTCTTGTGGCGAAGTAATGGCGAGGATCGACGATTGGCTCGATGATCCAGTGCACGAAAAACGTATCAAGCCATTTCAAGCTAGCGAATGGCTCTATTGGGACTGTTGTTGCAATTACGCTAGCTAAAAATGATGAAATTCAAGTGCGTATCGTTGATGGAATTGAAGAGTATCAACACTCTCTACCTCCTGATGTTGTGTTCGTCATGCTTAAGGATTATTCAGACAGATTGCTCCTTTCACCCGGAGCTCCCATCCGGCGTTGTTCCTGTATGCCAACGAAACGAGAGAGGAATCAGCGTGAAATTGCCAGATCGACAGTTCTCTGTATACATACGTCAAGAGCCGTTGGTACATGCATACTCTCTCACTACGGAAAAATGCCAAGGTTTGACTGTTGACAGAATGATACTTGCTCCACTTCGACATCCAACACGACGTTCACCACAACGATCATCATTTTATGTTGCGGTGACGCGGGTCAAAACTTTACGTCAGCTTTATCTCACGACGCCCCTTACAAAGCAGTTTCTGGAGTACTTAATTCCAAGTCAAGACGCACTTCGAGAGAGATAGAGACTGCAGGCGATGGATTTATAACGCTGACACCAAAAATCTGTCTTTAAGTATTTCAATTGCTAAATTTCTAGTGCATGTTATATAAGGCTTCATGGAGGATGTTTTGCTAACAAATTTGTTCTGTAAAACAGGTCGGAATAATATCCAGAGCTTCTCCGGGCAACGCACGGCATTAGTTTTAACTGATACCTATTACAATTAATAAAACAACAAGCTACTATGTATGATACTATCAAAGATAACAAACAGAACCCATATCCACTGGTGAACTGTTGTTGTTGCCAGCTCATTTTCGATTGGCAGAGGACCCAAGCCAGGACAACAGCCCTAGTGACAGCCATCAGCTTCTTGACGGGTGTGGGCATGGATTGCTAGGGTCGTTCCCAGCTACCAATTTTTTATTTATTGCGATATTTATATAGGAACTCGTGTTTTTGCAATTGCTTATTACGCGTTTTCTAAAACCAGTACATTTTTTTATTTTATTTTCCGAGCACTGCTTCGAGTATATCAACATACAAGCAGCAGACAATATCGAACCACCACCTACTCCGCGGTCGACGAAGCAATTCTCAATCGTGCAGTGGCTCAAGTTTTTTCAGGGATCTGATAACTAACATTAACTAGGCTTTTACTACTACTGCAAACTCGCCTACACCAACAAACTACGTTTTCCTTCTTCTTTTCAGAACTGCTTTACTTGTTAAAATTGGGGTAGTACAAGTTCACTTTTTGTCTTCCTTAAGTGGTTCGGAACCCGAGTCACACGGACATTATATTTTCAAAGAGTAGAGTCGATTTTACCCACAACTCGAATGTTTGTGCTGAAATAAACCTTTTCATGAAGTCATGATGTTGTCTTGTAGATACACGACAGCAATGGTATTAATCACAGTGATAATATCTCTCTACAGCAGCGTAACCAGTAATTGTAGTCAGTCACTTCGAGGATGGCGACACCACTCTCGTTACGCGACCCAAAAAGTATGCCCAAAATATGCTTTATTTCTCCACACAAACTCCACATCTACTGTGCAGCATGATTTTTGATCGAGTGGAAAGAAATTGGGTTTGTAATGCTCTACATAGTTGTAAGCTCTTTCTATCATCATCCACGTTTCATCAAAGATTTCGATTCGGTTGTTTCAACTTAATTAAGCGTGACAATCAACGCTGCAACTTTAAGTTGAGAGCATCATGGCGGACTTGACCTCTTAGATACAACCTGTTTTATCGCCTACACAGCGTGCTGCTTGACGGGGTCCCATAGCGCGGTTGGCATGTACGAGTCGGGCGACGCCAGTCTCTCTACTTGTGCGGGTGTCAGCTTGATAGTGGCGGCCTCCAGGTTACTCAGTTGGCGTTCGGCATGCACTGACTTGGGCAGTGCCACAAAGCCGTTGGCCAGACTGAAAGCGATCAGCACCTGCGCAGGCGAGGCGCCGACCTCCTTGGCGATTGCTACCAGTGTCGGGTCCTCCATCTTGGTCGCTCTCGCCAGTGGAGAGTAAGCCTGCAGGATGATGTCGTGGTCCTGGCAAAACTTGACGAGCGACGAGCGCATGAGCCACGGGTGCAACTCCACTTGATTCACACAGGGTTTCACCCGTGCGGTCTTAAAGAGCTTCTCTAGGTGAGCCTCACTGAAGTTGGACACGCCAATGTCCTTCAGGATACCCTGCTCATGCAGATCCTCGACAGCTCGCCACGCATCCTCCCGGTGTTCAGGAGCAAAAGGCGCGTGCAGCAGATACAAGTCAATGTATCCGAGACCAAGCTTTTCATTGCTAGACTTCGCGGCGTTCATAGCCTTGTTGTAGCTCCAGCTGTCGAGGACCAACTTCGTGGTCACGAAGACTTGCTCTCGAGGAACCCCCGAATCGCGTACGGCACGGCCCACATCGGCTTCGTTCTCGTAATACTGAGCAGTATCGATGTGACGGTAGCCGAGCTTTAGCGCCGACAGGACAGCGTTGTAGGTTTCGGCGCCGGGTTCGGACTGGAACACACCAAGGCCAATCATGGGCATGACTGCTCCGCTCGACAGGGTCTTGGTTGCGATCGTAGGCGTCATTGTTGGGTTGCTAAGATTGTTAGCTCTTCAGCAGTTGACAAGAAGTTTAGAAGTGAGCATACGTGCTAGTAGATAAGCACCTGGGTGCAGCTTGGAAAAAGCAAATGATGATGTTGACAATTGGCTCCCGTAAACGTACCTCTGGTGAATACGTGTACAGGTTCTGCCTCACGTTGAATAGACGGCCATCTTACTCAGTACAGCATGTAACCTCGTACATTGTAAGAGGTGGTGAACCCGATTTGGGTTTGTCAACACAACCTGTTTACGATTTATATGTCGCATGATAGTGTAAAGCAGTACCTGTACGTTTACGGGAGCCAATTGTCAACATCATCATTTGTTTTTTCCAAGCTGCACCCAGGTGCTTATCTACTAGCACGTATGCTCACTTCTAAACTTCTTGTCAACTGCTGAAGAGCTAACAATCTTAGCAACCCAACAATGACGCCTACGATCGCAACCAAGACCCTGTCGAGCGGAGCAGTCATGCCCATGATTGGCCTTGGTGTGTTCCAGTCCGAACCCGGCGCCGAAACCTACAACGCTGTCCTGTCGGCGCTAAAGCTCGGCTACCGTCACATCGATACTGCTCAGTATTACGAGAACGAAGCCGATGTGGGTCGTGCCGTACGCGATTCGGGGATTCCTCGAGAGCAAGTCTTCGTGACCACGAAGTTGGTCCTCGACAGCTGGAGCTACAACAAGGCTATGAACGCCGCGAAGTCTAGCAATGAAAAGCTTGGTCTCGGATACATTGACTTGTATCTGCTGCACGCGCCTTTTGCTCCTGAACACCGGGAGGATGCGTGGCGAGCTGTCGAGGATCTGCATGAGCAGGGTATCCTGAAGGACATTGGCGTGTCCAACTTCAGTGAGGCTCACCTAGAGAAGCTCTTTAAGACCGCACGGGTGAAACCCTGTGTGAATCAAGTGGAGTTGCACCCGTGGCTCATGCGCTCGTCGCTCGTCAAGTTTTGCCAGGACCACGACATCATCCTGCAGGCTTACTCTCCACTGGCGAGAGCGACCAAGATGGAGGACCCGACACTGGTAGCAATCGCCAAGGAGGTCGGCGCCTCGCCTGCGCAGGTGCTGATCGCTTTCAGTCTGGCCAACGGCTTTGTGGCACTGCCCAAGTCAGTGCATGCCGAACGCCAACTGAGTAACCTGGAGGCCGCCACTATCAAGCTGACACCCGCACAAGTAGAGAGACTGACGTCGCCCGACTCGTACCTGCCAACTGCACTATGGGACCCCGTCAAGCAGCACGCTGTGTAGGCGATAAAATAGCTTGCACCTAAGCGGTCAAGTCCGACATGAAGCTCTCAACTCAACAAATGCAGCATTAACCGTGCAAATTCGCCAATGTACGCTGTAGTTCCACCTAAAACCTTCTAATGACAACAACTAGCGTTGAAGTTGGACTGCTTCTTGCTGCCGATTCGTCGTACCTTTCGTCCTAATCGGATAGACTAGCATCCCGAGCCACCAGCGATGCGCAGACACTTAGTTGAGTCGAAAAGACTGAGAATGTTCGTCATGAGTGTCCAGGAGAGTGCGAAACCCAACAAAACGAGCGTGACGATGCCCCAGCGTTTGCTCTTGAGACCCTCTCGCTTGAGTTGATGCAGCTCCGTCTTTTGAGTGGGTAGCAGCAGCACAAATGCGGCTGCCAACAGATTGATAATGTACGCAATGACGTAGACGATAGTGATCTGGGAACGCACGTGGTGATCGTCCTTCTCAATGAACGTGCGCTCGACATCAAAGAAGC
Source organism: Phytophthora palmivora (assembly GCA_008079305.1). Taxonomy (NCBI): domain Eukaryota; phylum Oomycota; class Peronosporomycetes; order Peronosporales; family Peronosporaceae; genus Phytophthora; species Phytophthora palmivora. The sequence goes on from VOQZ01000998.1 coordinate 521,620, forward strand.
CGTTGACAGTCTTAGTGAGCACCGTCGCAAAAGGTCGACCCACATCCTGTGCCGTGACGCCGAGACCGAACAGTGTGGCATCGAAGCCTTCGGTCTCAATCTCGAGCATGAACAGCGCACCAATATATTTGGCAGCCGCTGCTGGGACCTTTTCGAGGAGCGGCACACCGAGCCATAGCCACTGACTGCGGACAACGTCCCAGATAGTAAAGAACGTAGGCCATACGTCAATGCAGACGACAAGTAGCTGAGCAGCAACGATGACGACGCGCCAATTCCAGCCGAGACCGTAAGTCTTGACGATCCATGTGCCGATTAACGTCACCAACGCAGCGATCATAGTCGCGATGCCATTGTTCACTGGCTCAACCTTGGCCCATGTGCTTTGGATAGCACTAGATGCTGTGACGGAGAAGAGCGAGAAAACATTGTAGAAGAAACGGAAGGCGATGAAGCGGTACACAATTGGAGTCTGGACCAGCTCGTACAGATACACAAACACGGACTTGGCCGGGCGAGTGATCATCTTCTCTTCTTGGATGCAAAACCACGTGAAGGGCAGCACGATAAAGGACATGGCAGCACAGACACCCATGACGCCGTTGAAGGTGACGGTCCAAGAGAACGAGCCGCCGTACTCGGGCGTGTTGAGGGCCAGTCCTGTAAAGAAGGCCGACAAGATGGAGAAGATGTTGTAGAAAATCATACCATTGCCCATGGCCGTGCCACGACTCTCGGCTGACTCCTGCTGCGAGATGTCAACCAGCACCCCACTGTAGCCGCTATAACTGAAGGTCGTACCGAGCTGTCCGATCGTGAGCAGGATAATCAACTTGATACCTCGTGACGGTGCGTCGAAGTCAATGGTTGCGATCTGCTCGGCTGAGAGCGTGTCAATTGCCTTATTGGCGATCGACTGATCACCATAGTACGGATCACCAAGCGGCAGTACAGACATGAGTAGGCACGCGATACCTGTCATCAACCAGCCGATTACCATGTACGGACGGCGACGGTAGCCGAAAATGGGTATCGTATCCGAGAGCATGCAAGTAAAGACTCGTAAGCTGCGTGGAAATCCGACAAGTGCAGTGGCTGTGGCCACAAGAGTTGCCGACATGTGAAGGTAGTTGTTTAGCACAGTGTAAATGACTCCGCTGATGGTGCCGTATACTAGACCACCACCGGATTCCTGGGCGATCATACCAATATTTTGCCACGTAAAGACTGACACGGAACCGCGCGCGGCACGCAACTCACCAGCCTCGAGCGTTTCGGCAACGGGAGACTTGAGCGAGGTGTAGACGTCGGTCTTGGATTTATCTTCGGCCATTGTTACTTGAGAAGGCAAGTTGAAAAATGAATTTGATCATGGTGAGCTGGTGTCAAGCGCAAGTGTCTACCGTCCAGTCGATGAGCGGAAGGCAACTCCCTATTTGCAACTACTATCAGCACAGCGAGACTGTCAAATGCTTACATGACGACGTTATCATATGGAAACACTCATAGTTGACTTGATTTCCCAGTCTGGCAAGATGCCTTTAAGTTGGCAATAAGTAACCCAAGTTGCAGCTACAGATCTGGATACAGTAGAGTAGGCAAACAGAAAATAACGAACAGAAAAGTGTCATGTTTAGTGGTAATCGCACACATGCAACGTTTCCGATGCCGGATTTGCTGGAGGCACGCGTTGCAACTGCATCGCGATCTGTACACAAGGTCTCGTTTTACGACTTGTAGTCGTAGCGCCGTGAACCAAGGCGCGCTGTTAATCAAAATTTCTCGTCCGCGGCGTCAACTATGCAAGATCAGTTGGAACCTGCAATTCTAAGGACATTATTTTCAGTCCTGTAAAATCACTTGGCATCGTAATCCTTGAGTACAACACACCACAGTAGTCTCAATCACTTACCGCCTACTGCATGTATAGTTTATCTACTGGTAAGAAAAGTAGTAGAAATTTCGTCTCTTCCATAACGTAAGTCCTTTTTTGACGGCCCCGGTGGCGACAATTCAGTGACTATCACATGTTCGACTTCCATCGCACTCAGAAGTCCCTGAATTGTCGCCTTCCCTCTCTTAGCTGTAGGCTTATTATTAATGGGCATATTAAAGGCGCATACTATTCAAATACATTGAAGTTGACTTCTAATATGGCGCTGATTGGTTTAAAGTTTCGTCCAATCCTGTCATTGTATCTTCGATATTTATCATGGACGACGAAGATGTCCGAGCGTTGGCGGCACTTCAGGTGAACGGGACTTTATCGGAGCGCGCGCATCTGCGCGGTATGTCCACTTGTCCACACTGTCACCAAGGATTCGGTCGTGCCTCGTTGTCCATCCACGTACGTCGCTGTCGCGCTCTGCTGCCTCCCACCCCTGAAGAAGAAGCTGCAGCTGCTGCAGTTGAGCAAGATCAAATAGTTAAAAGGAAGGAAGTGCGGTCACTAGTAGATCTGTGCGTCTCCTAATTCTCTCTCTATTATAACACTCTATACTGAAATATTCCAATCACTTTCGGTCGATATGTGATCAGATGCCTCCGATTCGTGACGAAACACTTTGAGTCTATCTGTATGGACAAGATCGTGGCGTTCCCTGAAGCAGAAGGTTAGTTGTTGAATACTGGGATGGTTCAATGATTGTCGAGTCATTTGTCTAATGTTGACATGCTGTTGTTGCTTACAGCGGCTCTTATTGCGTCCATGCCAAGGCACTTAGTGCATCGCATGGTGGTTAATCTCGTCAAGGAGAGCAAACGGGTGGGATCGTGATGTTAGCTGTGATAGGGACTAGCTTTGACGGTTTGTTATTCTTCTCCTTGTGGTGGTGATCTCAGGTTAAGACCAAGGTTCGGGAGAGTCGGGCGACGATTGAGACACTGGAGAGTTTGCTGATTGGAGCTAGGCGTGACGTGGCACAGCTCGAATCAGCGCGAGACTGGGCAGCGACCAGCCGTGCTAGAATGGCGGAACAGCAACAAGTCTCAGATCGACTGCAACGTGAACTTGATGCTACGAAGACAGCACTATCATCTGCTGAAGTGGAGAGCCATCGACTGCGAGCGCAAGCGAGTATTGCAGAGAAGACGAGGCTCAGGCTTGAGGCGAAGGTATGGACTATGTTATTACTATGCAGAAATGAGCAACTCACATTGGGAATATAATGAATTTGAGCAGATTAATGCGCTTACCGCCGAGAAGGCGGTTTTGAAAAACACTTGTGCAGAATCACAGCGACGGGAGATGGAGGCGACAAGTCAGTTGGCTTTGGCAAAAAAGAAGTCAGCGTCTTTCAACTCAACTAAAGCTGGACGAAAACCTTCTCGTCCACGGTCGTCCCCGAAGTATACGCAATGTTCAGGTCATGAACATCTGTCTGAATCGCACCACCTCCGATCTCACGAGGACGGTAGCGGTACCAATAGTTCCAGAAATCAAATGTCTTCATTTGTTTATCGCAAGCGCCCTCGTGCTGAGGGGTCAAGAATCCCTTATCCGGCTGTGATACGTCATTCAGAGCCAAACTTGAATGCAAAACAGCACTCGAACAGCCATATCAATGTGAATTAGGCTAACAGCATCAATATTCGTCTTCTACTTTGTCTGATTACAATGCCAAAATTGCTATAAGTGGTGGTCACAAAGGTGAAGTTCAATTCCACGCGCGTACTACTAACACAGCCAATGGACCTTGTACACGAATGTATGATGACAAAATTTGGTGAAAGACCCCAAACTTTTTGTAGTTAACATATCCATCATATCAGTCGTACTTTCATCTCCAGTACTTCGAAACTTTCAGCTCTGGGTATTTTGCAGTGTACAGAGGAACTGAAGCACCTGAAAATGTCCTGTAAGCTGCGGTGATATCCATCAGAAACGAACTGGAAAATTGAAATGATCAGAAGGCAAATACAAAAGTCGTTACAGCTACAGCAAACAATTACACGGTAACTACACATTAAATGCACATGAATACACATGAGAACAAATGTATAGCTTAAATTTTAAGCTATACATTTGTTCTCATGTGTATAGCTTTATGTGTGTCAAGTCCTTGTCGTTGTCTGTTTCTTTAATTTTTCCTACCGTATGAATGCTACGCTTTAGTGACGGGTGTTAAAAGTACCCCATTGGTACAGCAGCAGTAACCTGATGTCGAGTCTGCCATCGATAAATTGAAGGCCTCGCTTCCAGTTGAACTTGACGGAGTGTTCGCGGTTGTGCGGGTGTAGGAGGAGGTTCCGAAGCCACTGTTCGAGATCGGTACACATTTTTCTGATAAAGCAGTAATTGTCATCAACATTCAGTAAAACAGACTAGGTACGACCAACTTAGTGTTGGCGAGGGGAGCGCCAACCAGTAGAACACTTTTCCAGTGCAAGAAGAGAAGTCAATGGCGGTAGGACGGGAAATCAGCCCTATAATTGTTGTTATGAAACACGTTAGTATCGTCGACATCACACGGACCCTGCACAATATCGTATTAGCGAAAAATGAACTTTGCAGTAAAAGTACACGACACTCCGAGATCTCGGAGTAGCTGGACACGCCAACTGGGCTTTTTGTATCGTCGGAATGCTGCAAAAAGTTGCCCAGCATCTCACGAAGCGACGAGTATCTTGTAGATCCCCAGAATGTTTGGCGTGAAACTAGCATTGGATAATTGCCACCTATTCGTTCACCTCACCAGGTTTAAATGTCGCTTTTGGTTGAGATCAGTATCGTGAGGTAGAACACAGCTTACAAACACCGAAAACGCGATGATAACCGATGGTAAGACGGATGTCGCCATCGTCATGTTGGTTAGTTAGTTGAGGGTCTGAAAGGATTTTAAAAGTGAGAAACAGGGGAAGCAGTCCCTCGAAACTTTTACACGGTTGCTACTCTCAACATCCTACTCCAGCAGAGTACAACCAATGATCATTGTTCATGGTACGCTAGCAACATTTTTGGTACGCAAGCAATATTCTTGGTACGTTAGCAATGATCTTGGTAGCGTACTCACGACGAGGCACTGTTGGTTATTGAACAACTTTGTGTGGCATCGCGATACTCACAGCTCCCGTTCGAACCACGCCAGTGTTAACATTGTTAGGATTCAGGCGCCAAAACATTCTTCAGCTACGACCAAACAGAACCACAGTGATTCATGAGCTATAATTACTAGTGACAGATACCAACACCAACGCGAACCTAATAACCCATATCATGGATGGTCTCCCAACAAAAGCCTATCAACCGTGTTTATTAGGAAATCAACACTCCAATCTCATGAATAAAAATCATGTAGCAACCGTACGACTTCTCACTTCAAACGATCATTAACAGGAAATCCAAACACCTAGCAATGCATTCGACTCGATAGATTATATATGCGGGTTTAGGAACTATGGTATGCGTATTCCAATCGCCGTAGCTTTTCCGCAATTTCTACCTGATCCTTTCACCCGTGCTAATGTCCTTAGTACGAGTCGTAGAGCTGGGAGCGTTTCCTATGTCAGATGTTGACGATGAGAACAAGTTGCTCTCACATATATTACGATATGCATTACGGATCAAAACATACCATCGAAGGCGTGATCTTAGTCGTTGTCCTGAGCCATTATCACTTGTAGTTTGTCAGTCAGCTACGTGTGTCAAAATGACTGCACCACTCGCAAGTAGGAAAAGCGTCCTCGAGGGGACTCGAACCCCCAATCCCCGCCTTCGGAGGGCGATGCCTTATCCATTAGGCCACGCGGACAGCACATGAGCACCAGTCAAATGTGGTCAAAGCAGCGACGACAACAAGAACACAACCAGAAACGGGCGATCGTCACAAACGCTATACAACCACTCCAGCAATAAACAAAGCAACACTCCAGTTATAATAGCCCTAGTAGTTGTGAAAATATCTGGCAGGTATTGCTTGTTACAATAACAAATATCCCATCGCCACTTCCAGGAATCACTCAGTGCAACATGCTTGTCAAAAAAAGTATCTTCTGGTAGATCCCCTAATCCCTCAACGAGCCGTTATTTTTGCGCTCTTCTCATTCGTCAAAAATGCGTGACCAGATCAAGCAGCTCCAGGTGGAGGGCAATGCGCTCTATGCCGATGGTCGCTACGACGCCGCGCGGGCGAGCTACACCAAGGCAATCACTTTACTAGCTGTAGAATATGACAGAACAGTGTCTTGCACACCAGATGGTGAAAACGCGACCTCGTGGAAGGCTCTGACGGCTTCGCAATTGCTCTCAAACCGCGCGCAGACTGCCATCCAGGAACGAGACTTCGCTGCGGCATTGCATGGTCCGTAGCGGCGTCTACGATACTAATCCCAGTGTTTCGAAACATTACGCTAACAAAAATAATATTTTATTGTATTTTTGCAACGTTAGACGCGACACAGGCACTCAAGCACAATGCAGAGAACGAGAAGGCTCTTCTGCGCAAACTTGTGGCGTTAGAGAACCTGGAGCGGTTTGAGGCAGCACTGCAGTTGGTGGACAAAGTATTGGACAACGGGGAGAAGAACGTATCAACAGTGTTTCAGTACTGTGTGGCGGCACGACGTCGGCTACGAAAGAATCTGGCCAGAGATCGCGAAGTGGCTGCCTCTGAGGTCAAGCAGATGGGCAAGATGGTGCATGACAAACAGCAGCTGAGGATCAATTTCGGGTGCGTGGTTGTTGTCGGGCACCATCGGGTGTTTGGTTTGGAGGAACGGACACATTCGCTAATGTAATTTTTGTACGATGGTGATGGATTCTTTCATGTAGATGTCTGCTACCATCGCAAGTTCCGCTAGGCCAGTTTTTTGACGTGAATGTTAATATCGGCAACGAATTTGGATTGTTCCGAAGGGACTACGTGAAGAATGGAGAACATATACACCTGCAGTGCTTGCTGCGTAACAGTACTGAAGGCAGATACAAGTTGGTGTTCCAAGACCCCTTCGAATCGTCAGACGTTGGTGATACATCATGCGCCGATGTCAATGGTAAAATAACGCTGAATAATCGTGGGAAGGCGAGTTTTCGTGTTGCTGTCGTGGTTGCTGGTGAAAACAAGCAATGCAGCGTGACAAAGACTGTCGCTCTTGAAGTTCGAGCACACGCGGCATCCACTGCGGCGTGGAATTTGTTTCCCGTTGTGTCATTACCGTTTACTATCGTACCCGCTGGTAGTGAACTTAGAGAGGGAATTACTGGAGACCTCGGTGTGCATTGCTGCAGAGCTGTGTCGATGCCCGGATTGCAACACGATATTCTTCTGGCCGAGTCACCTGGGAACCTTGGTAAGCAACATTGTTTGTGAGAATTAAGAGAGGTAGTTATGGTTAGAAGACTAATGCTGTTTGGTATTGTATTGGTCCGTACCATTGCAGGAATTGGAGGTAAATTATGGGACTCGTGCCTTGTGTTGACACGATATCTGGCTGCTCGTCGAGAGGTTCTTGAGGGGAAACGAGTGGTGGAGCTTGGCAGCGGACTGGGCCTGGTTGGTATTTTCTGTGCCATGCTTGGCGCACGGGTTACCCTCACAGACATGAAGGTACGCAAGCACTGGCTTGCTGCAACTTGTCCCTCGAGACATCAATGTGCTGGTCAAGCGCACTCATCTATTCGTTTCGTCTTGACGATGCTGTTTTGTGCATAGGAGGTTATCCCGTTGCTGGAGTACAACATCCGCTTGAACTTTTCTGAAGAGACTACAGCGGACAACACATTGCAGAGCTCTGTTAAAGGTGGTGCTGTTGCGCTCCCCGTTGCAAGGGAGCATCTTTGGGGAGAACCCCCACATGATCTGCCGGTGCAACCCGACGTCCTTGTGCTCTCAGACGTCGTGTACGATCCAGAAGGATACGCACCTCTCGTGTCATCGCTTGAAGCCCTTGCAGCGTCACCCGAGACCCTGGTGCTAATGGCACACCGTTCACGCAACCCAATGGAGCACCAATTCTTTGAACTTTTGTCGCAAACCTTCTCGTGCGAGCAGATCGACTGGCTTTCCACCGAGAAGTCCGCCCCAAAATTGTCTGTAGCTGGTGGTCCACCAAGTGCAGAACAAGCGCTTCAGGACGTAAAATTTTTTGTCATCCGACGGCTGGTAGCGCAGTGACTGGACTCGACCGGCTACACTGGGGATTCGTCACTAGCGCTCCGAGCTTTTCGTCGGAGCTACGGGACTGGTAAAGGCTCGGTATACAAGTTTGGGCTGCAACGCCAGTGATGTGATGGGTGGGAGCTCAAGTACAAACACGCAAGTTGTCTCCTGAACTTGTCGAAGGCACGAAGTGAGACGATGGCAAAGCAGAAAAGATACCCAGCGCCGTTGGTCAGGTGTAAAGAAGCAGAGGAGATGACCGACGTGTCAGTGCATAGAGCCCGCAAGCAACGATGAACATGAATAAGACAACCGCTTCAACGTACGTGGATTTGGGGTCGTAACGACCTCCGCGGGTGTACTCATTGATGAATCCGGCTCTAGTAGTTGATTTTCTTGCAGGTAACTACTTGTCGCTGGCAAGCTACGGGAACTTTAAACTGGCTAATATACGATTAATGGTGGTCACGACACACTCGCTTGACCGAATCTTCGGGCAATGAAACCGGCGATGCAATGGAGACTTTCACCTTTACAGCAAGATCTTATGGTCCGACCAAGCAACCAAGCATCGCGTTAGTCACCTGTGGTTCTCTACGACTATCCTTGAAGAGCCCCAGGGGGCACGCGCGATTTCGCGACCGATTCCCGCATTGTGTTGCTAACTGCACTAATAACGATAGAGGGCGTCTTGACGCTCATCGGTAACACGTCGAGCTTTTAGAGAGCTTTACGATCGTCAAAGACTGGGCCACACCGTCGCGCTTTTCCGATGCTCGCACACAGTGGAGCAAAAAGGGACTTGGTCCGATCGGGTGATGCACCGCTCGGTCGCGAACGTGGTACTTCGAGGGGGCAACAAGTTGATGCGAGTGGCAGAAACGATGTTCATGTTTCCTCTCTGTTAGTCAACAACACACGGAGCGAATGCCATCGGAAGTTGACCAAGCTGTTTGCAAGAGCGATGGGAACATTTGCTTGTACATGCTGTAGTTGCTTGCGCCTGATGGTTGAGCCATTGCTGTGCTGGTTTCGGCCGTGCAGATCTCCGCATCTTTCATCCAGCTGCAGGAAGTCCCAGGTGGAGCAAAAGCTCAGCAGAGAGAGAGCGAGCTCCAGCCGGAGCATCCAGATGACGAGCGAAAGCGATCAAGTATCGCTGCGAAAATTCATTTGCGGCGGGCACTTACGCCTTCAGCTTTTCACGCTCCAATATGGCAGAGAATCGAGTGGTTTGCCGTGCGTGGCAACAGGTCGTCCGCCGTCCCTCTTGTAGATCCCACAGTCGTGAAAACTTCGTGGTCGTGAGGTCAGGCAGGCTCGACACTGCTTGTTCAAAAAGGCATCTTTGCCTCAGGTGATGGTGATGGCAGTGTGATGGCCGTAGGATACGGGCATAATCCCTTGCAACAGCATAACCTGTCGTATAGTATAGTATTGAATTCAAACTGCTCTTAGGAAGAGCTCGTCATCAAGCATTTGACTGTTATCAAGCATATTCGTCAAGTTACCGTTTGACTGTTTTATGCCCATCAGCCGTTACGAACGTGGTACACTGAGTGACACGCTCATTGCCATGATATCAGATGTTGGCTCGCCATCTTGTTTTCTGGCAGTCAACTCGTAGACTGTCGGCGATCGCAGCTCGTCTCTGGGCGCCCGGTTCAGCAAAGTGGTGTGCCGTGGGCTTTGCTCTGTTGTTGTCGTAACTGTCCGTCGTGGCCAACCCCGAGCGGTGCGGTGTTGAGTGGATCAACGGCTCGGGGCATTACGAATGCTGGATTTTGGAGCCTCCTCTTTCTTGCTCACTCGATCCGAACGACAGGCGACGCATTTTGGTGGGCCTTTGCAGACAACCAGCCGTCCCGCATTGAATTCTCGAGCGCATCGTCCGACGCAACGAGCGCTACGGGTCGGAGCAAACTCATAGACAGTGCAAGCTGTGGGGGTTGCCTACATTGCAGAGGCGCCAGCTGGAGCGCTCAAGTCAGTCACGCACGCGGGCCAGCCGGCCCGGCGCTATCAGCGATAGTATCACGGCTGTATAGCGTTTGTGCCACCGGTGCAACCAGACACAGAAGAGGGGTCGCAAAAAGAGGAGAGGGGAACCTCACATCAAGCTGCTCATTCTCGAATTTCACTACTGAAGCGCAATCGACGTTCTCAGTTTTAGACTCTCTACAAACACAGTCAGTCGCCACTCAAACTTCACGCGACTATCAGAAACACAACCGATTCACTCAGTACTTTCATCTAGCAGTTGTCGGTACGAACGAGATCATCAGATCTACCACTACAAAGCAGACAGCAGACAGACGCGATCGAGTCAGTCACATTAGCTGTCCACCCACTCAAGTTTTCGCCAAATAAGACAAACCAATAACTTTCATGTCCTTCGGAATGGCTGAGCGTCACCAAGTGCGTGCCCAGGACTCCAAGTTCGACGGCAGCGCCGAGAAGAAGGTCGAGCACCAAAGCGAGGACTCTGAAAATGACGAGTATGACGACCTCCGCCTTTCGACTTCGTCCATCATCGAGCTCGACCGCAAAGACCTGCTGATTGTCAAGGACGGCACCGTTCGCGTCGCCGAGTCCCTCGATCGCGAGCAGCAGCAGTTGGACGCCAATGGAGAAGTTGTCAAGGCTTCGGGTACCTGGACCAAGGCTGAACACGAGCGCTTCCTTCGCGCAATGGAGACTTTCCCTAAGGGCCCATGGAAGGCCATTGCAGAGATGGTAGCTACACGCACGGTGCGTCAAACACAGACGCACGCCCAGAAGTACCGGGAGAAATTGGCTCGCCGCATGCGTGGTCTCCGCAACCGTAACGGTACCCTACAGACCCCACCAATGTCTGTAGGCATGGTCCCAGGGGTGGCTACCCCCAACACGTTGCCTCTCACTACGCTAACGTACACTCGCGGGTCTACCAGCAATCCCCTCATCCCGGTGCCATGGGGTATACATCGATGATGACCCCAACTCATACTATGGCAGCATCCACTATCCCCCTGGCACGTGCAACATCACTACCGGCCATGCCCTTACACAGTTCTCCGCTCCACCACCACCACACGACTACTACGCCTCTACCCCAATGTCAATGTCGGCTTCTGTTGCAATGGTGAGCTCTGAATTCAGCCAGCTCAGTACTTCCACGATCTCGAATGCGTTCATCGGAAACGCGTCATACCCTGCATCGTGGGAAGGTAACGGAGTTGAAGTCAAGCAGACTGTGCCGGACTTCGATGAGTCCATGGATTTCCTCATGGATGTGTACTCGACTAACCCCAGCCAGATTAACACGGCGGTGTCGTCTCAGTCATCGGGAATGACCGTGACCCCTACCGCCTGCAACCCGCGTACACCTCAGACACCAACGACGTCGATGATGATGAAGCGACACCCAGGCTACATGCTCATTCAAGAACAGCAGAAGAAACACTTTCCTCATGTGGTCAACAGAGAGCAGCAGGCGAAAGGCGTGTAGTTCGACTTGAACCACTTAATTTATTCACTCTTGTCTTTCGAAGTTTGCTTCCTAACTTTCAACGAATAGCGCATCGAACTTGTCGTTTACATCTACAGTATTGTCAACAAACGTCCTCACTTGTAGGCGACAGTTGTAGGCTACAACTTGAATTATTGGCGGTCTTGTTTGCGGTGTGCTATGTTGACCAACATCAACTCTATCAGTTACCCTAGTGAACGCAGGGCTTTCGTGTCGTCGAAGTTGCATGTACAGCTTGAGCAAGGTAATCTCACCACGGTCTGGTCGTTCTAAGTGGAGTGGCGTTTTGGTGACTCAACACTAGCCGCCAAGTTCAAATATTCACTCTTCACCATGTGCTCCCTTAGAACCATCTTCATGCAGGTAGACCTGATAAGGGAACATGGTCATCTTCTAGCATCACAGAATGATGGTATGAGTCAGGTTGAAATGCTTCAATTGCTTAGTGTACGACTACATAACGTGCAACTTGAGCCTCTGCAACTTAATTAATCCAGCGCAACTTAATTTCAATATGCACCACCATCCGCACAATAGAACCAACAAGTGTCAAGCATGAGCTCATCGCCTTCTGACGCCACCTCTCGCACACCGCAGCGACTCACACTGGAGGAGAAAGTCTGGTTCGACCGACGAAAGAGTGACCTTGAGTATTGCTCAGGCGTCGGTGGTGCATTGGGCGCCGCTGTGACCACCGCCATCACTGGTAGCTCCATGGCGACTAATTTTCCATGTATTTGCTCTCATTTTCACGTTATTCTCCTGCATTTTAGCTCTGGGTCCGTTCCCAAGGCGCGTGCAATTCTTAGCCATTGCTGGTGGTGCCATTATTGGTGGAGGAGCTGGGTATCTCTATGCGGACACGAAGGCACTCGAACGGGTGCAAGACTTGAGCGCCAGTAGCAACCTGCGTAAACAATACCAGCAAATGTGAGTATTGGGGAACAATTAGAACATTTGTTAAGTGAACTGATGAGAGGTTGGTGTTTTGCTGTAGTGAGATGGAGAAGAAAGCGTCCAAAGCTTCCAAGTAACAAGACCTTGGTGCAAAGTGCAGCTGAAAGACAACACGATGATCAAAAGAGCAAGTCCTATTATGAAAGGGAAGTCGAGCTTCCTTATGCACTGCAGATCCTTCGTCTTGCTAAAATGATCTGCACTTGAGTTTTTTTCTGTTGGCCATCTACGAGTCGATGGTCAGTGTTTTGGGTCGGATCTTGCTTTTTAGGGACGCTGAGCGACCCTAACTCAATTCACTTGCTGTCTAGGGCTGCTGCGAGTCCTTGATTGTTTGCTTGAACGAGAACGGGTGGAACTTATGGCCGTCAGCCTTGTAGAACTTGTTCTGGAACTCCACCCAGTGCAGACGCAGTGCGTGCAGGAAGCACTCCAGCACGTCCATGGCTAGAATGACACCGAACGTTGTTGCTGCGAACACTGCAAAACCGATGAAAATGGCGATGAACGAGTCACTGTTGATGGTGGACAGCATCGTTTTCTCCCAGAACACAGTGGCAAGCTCAGAGTGAGCCAGACTCAGGGCCCACAGACGCAGATACGATGCCGTGTTCGAGACCATCCCCAGCACAAATTCGATGGTTTCAATACCTTGGTGAATAACCACTTCACCGAACTCAAACTCCTCGCCATGACCGCCGTGGCCGCCGCTCGAGTTGCCATGGTGGTGCGACACCAAACGCTCCTCAGCCTCGTCATCGAAGTCTACGTGGTGGCTCACAGGCGGTGCGGTGCGATCGTGCTGGATCTTCATGTAGATCGGTTTGATCAGCAGCATGGCTGGGACAGACACGAATGCCATCATCAGCAAAGTTTGCTGGGTCTCCAGCTGGCCTTCGTAAAGTGGGTCAACCACGCTGCCGGGTGCCAACGCGATGTTAATAAGCGTGTTCACAAGCGAAGGAGGACGGCAACCAGTGTGTTCGCCAGCAAAGTTGTACGGGCATACTTCGTGCTTCATGCGCTCAGTCCAGTCAATGCTCCACTTCATCACGATCAGTACGATCATGTAGCAGAAGAGCGAGACTGCGAACACGATCTGCGGCACGAACTCGAAGAAGAAAGTCGAGTAGTCACGGAAGTACAGGTTGTTCCACCCCTTGAGAAAGATACCGAACGTCATCTGGACAATACCAAAGATCACAGAGATCTTCATCTTGAACGAGTTAAAGAATAGCAACTCGTTCGAGGATGTCTTCCAGATAGGATCCAATCCAACAGCGTACACGTTATCACCACCAGATACGTCCGTAGCATTTACGTACGTCATCTTGCCGTCAATCATGTACTCAGCCACACACTTTGCCTCGCGGTCGTGAGACTCGAGACAGTCCGGATACGCGAACTTGGAGCCGAACAGATTCAGCGGGAGTGAGAAGAAATCGTTGTAGATTACGCCAGCGTATATGGCGAAGGCACCCATCATGAACAGCATGTATCGGCCACCGTAAATCGACGCCGCCATTTCACCCAAGCTTCCTGGTTGTTCAAGGCGGCGCTCCGTCAGGATCAGATACAGTCCAAAGAGCAACACGCAGAGACCATGGCCAATATCACCGTACATGACACCGAACAAGAACGGGAATGTCACAGCAGTGAACACCGAAGGGTTCACCTCACGGTAACGAGGACAACCGTAGGTTTCCACGAAGGCCTGAAAAGCATCTGTGAATTTGTTCGTCTCGAAGTAGGTAGGTGGTACAGGCCACGGCTTGGCCACACTGTCGACAAGCGATGGCATCGACTTGTCATCAGCTGCAGTGTGTGCACGCGTAACAGCACGACGCACGCTTGGCAATGCCTCTTTGATAACCCAGCCCTCAGCACGGAGCATACCACTCACATCAGCACGGAACATGTTGAGCGCGTGGTACGTGGCCTTCTCCTGGAGCACAGACCACTTCCACGACTCCAGCGTCTCCGCTAGGTCACGACACAGCAGTACACAGCTTTCACGGTTGCGGCGCAGAATGTGACTGCTCTGGTTCAACTCACCCGCATTACTTTGAATCAGGTGTGCAATAGCAGCACGATCATCCATAGATGGCAGTGAGTACAACCTCGCGTGGAAGGCATCACAGATCTTGCGCAGCTTGTTCTCAATAAAAGTCGACTGGAAGAAGATAACAAAGGCGTGCTTGGTGACTGGCTGGCCGTTAGTGGGGTCCACGAGCGGCTCTTCAATGGGTGAAAACCGCGTGAAGCAGTTACCGCGCGTAGTACGGAAGATCATCCTCTCAAACTTGAGTCGTTCATCAGCAGGTACAACACCCGTCACATTGCGAAAACGCAAAGACGACGAGTCTTCTCCAGTTCCCACTCCAGGAGACGTCTCTACAAAACTGTATCCTCCCGACCTCGACGTCGTCCTCGAGTTACGACGTGCTTGGACTTCTGGAACTATAGAAAATAAAAAAACAATTAGCTCTGTACAAACAATAAAACTACAGCATCTACTTACTCTCGATCTCAAAGAACTCGCCGGCTCTTGAGATAATTTCTTGCAGTTCTTTGCGTTCATTGTACTCCCTCGTGAGCTTCTCGTGCATGGAATTCAGTTGCAGCAGCTCCTGTTCCTTGTCTTCCAGCAGTCTTTCCAGCGTATCCAGCGCCCTCGTCGCTGTATCTTGCGAGCCATAGCGAATGTCCG
This sequence comes from Phytophthora palmivora, assembly GCA_008079305.1. NCBI lineage: Eukaryota > Oomycota > Peronosporomycetes > Peronosporales > Peronosporaceae > Phytophthora > Phytophthora palmivora. Next base: position 536,894 of record VOQZ01000998.1, read on the forward strand.
CTGAGCCTGCTAGAAACTGGTCGATCGATCCTGCAGGCTTGGGCGAGATGCTGAATTTTGCCAGTTCCACCTCAAAGTAGCGCAACTTCCGCTCCATCTCGTCGCAACGTTTGACGTAGTTGACGTAGCGACGCTGAAACGGCGTGAGCTCCGGGTTCAAGTCGGTGAACTCTAACACGCCGAGATCGCCAAGCTTCTGCACACAGTCGTGGGCCGCGTCCTCGTTCACAATGAGCGAGATATACTCCATTTCGGCAGACCGGAGCCACTTCATGACTGCCTTGAATGAAAGCGCTTAAACTTGGGCTGTAGACAGAAGTAGACGGGGGGAATACTACCGGGTGATAGAGGAGATCGAGACGCGTCGAATGAGTACACTGAGGGACTTACGAGCGAAGCAGAAGTGAAGCGAAGCGACGACAACGGAGCCTAAGCTTAGCGCTGTCGAGGAAGGCTTTTTATAGGGGAGAATGGAGTGAGGGACACGGATTAAGTACGAGATTCTAAATATAAGATCTTGATGACACTCAAGCGAGGGAGAGGGAGAGTGACGTCAAACTTGTTGTACTGCAGAGCTCAAATTTAAAGAGAGCTTGTACGATCATTTCGGACGGATGTTTATAGTGTAAGACTTACTGGTCGAAGACATCGACCCACCAGCAATTTTTAGGGAAGTTGATTTGACAGACTTTTTGCTGGTGACCGTGGCGAACGTTCTTGTTCTTTTTTGGTCTGACCCGCTCCTCCAGTCCAACATTGCTCCCATCGATGGGAGCGAAGGCAGAACCAGAGCCATCGAATTGGAGTTGGCGAGTCTCTGATCCGACGTCGTTCGTGCCGCGTAGAGTTGCAGTAGTGGTAGCAGCTTCGACGGTGAAGTAGCATAATGCGACAACAGCAAAAGCAACACCGTGCATGATGAAAGTTGACGTCGTCACACACGAACACTTGAGTTTCGGGCTGGAAATTGAATAGTGAACGTTGGTATGCTGGCAGCAGTGTGGAGAACAGATACAAGCAGTCATCTTAGGTATATTCAGAAGTAGATGGGGTCGAGACCATTCGACTGGTGAATCAGCCATTTTTCGTGGGGAATGCATTCTGACGGAGTGATTTTTTTTGGGTCAAACTTTGCGCAGGTCAACTCGTGCGCAACTCGCTTTTTGGGTCAACTCCTGCGCAACTTTTTTATTGGTCAACTAATGGTCAAAAATTATCACGGTCGACAGGTGTTATTGTTAGACCAGGAATATTAGCCAGTGATAATGCTTTGTTACAATAAACTTAAATTACCATTTTTAGTGGCATCGCAGGTTGGTAAAAAAGAATATAACAATAAATATGTAGTTTCCCATGAAAAACTGACACTAGTCTAAATATAACAGTAAGGTGTGCTGACAAGGTGCTCTACATATCCCATCTATTACCTTCTGAAAGTAATGATGCTGGACCAAGTAATGGTGCTGGACCAAGTAGTTCCCTGAAGTTCACTTTCAATTCTACCAATTCTAAAGCAACTCCTCCAACTACCAAATCAAACCCCTTCTTCCTGTCCGGCAACATGGATCACCACCACGTCTTCAGCACTAACTCTAGGAGCGACCAAGAAACAAATTATGGGTCGTTTGTATACAAGGAGAAACCATTTTGGAAGGGAGATTTTTGGTCGAATTGAAATAGAGCCACTGTGTGATGTCAAGCACAGCCCGGGTCTGAAGTTTTTCCAGTTCCACTTCACTTATTACGAAGACGAAGTATTGCATCGAGCAATTGGTTGGTCCCACCCACTGGTAATGGATCGCCTGAAACAGCGACACTGCACCCTTTTCGTTGATGCAACATTCAGATGTGTACCAACTCAGTTCTACCAATTGGTAGTTGTGATGATGTACGACCCGATTTCTGATTTATATTTTCCAGTTTGGTACGTGTTGACTTCCGGGAAAACTTCCCAGATTTACGAACACATCTTTCGTTACATTTGTGTTGCATCTAAGAAGAGGCTAGACCCAGCTCATATTGTCTGTGATTTTGAGTTTGCGATGATCAAAGCTGTCAAGGACCAGTTTCCAGATTCTAGAATTGTGGGATGCCATTTTCACTTCAAGCAAGCATTACGTCGGAAAATGCTCAAGTTAAAAATTACCGAAGAAGAAGTGGCTTTGACCATGCGTGAAGGGTGTATCGATGCTCTTACCCTAATTCGTCGGTGCGATATCGTGTTCAGAGGAATCCCTGATGTACGGCGAATGATCAAGCATGACTGCAGGGATCAAGGTATACTGTATTCAAGAGAGAGTTGGAAAAAGTTTTGGAAATATTTCACGAATACCTGGATCAAGCAATTTGTCCCTGAATGGTGGAATGTCAATGGTCTCAATGAGGACATCGTCAACCGGACCAACAACCCTCTTGAAAGATACAACCGCACGCTCAACGATGCTTTCTCCGTACCACACCCTGATGTGGTACAGTTTATCAGTGTCATCGAAAAACAGAGCCGTGACAATGTTCGACTGATTAATGACATTTCCAACCGTAGAGCTAGAGCCCCGAGTCACGCTTCGCCACAACGAGCGCCAAGGTTTGAATCAGATTATCAACTGGAAGTGGAATCCGAATCGGACTTGGCTGATTCTGACGATTTGAAGTCGGACGACGACTCAGATATATATGTATCATCTGAATACTGAAGGTAGTGTAGTAGTTCATGTTATTCTACATTTTACCACAAACTTAAATGGCACTTAAAAGATAAATATACTATCTTCTGCATGAATTAATTTATGCTCAGATGTTAATATTTCTAAATTTATCGAATTTTAAATTTTGACTTGGTTTCACTATACTTGATATAAGACATTGAATTTCTATAAAGAAGGGATTCTAGCCAATCGAGAACGTTTGTGACCAGGGAATAATCCCATTTACCTTCCGTCGAACGCTGATTGGCTAGAACTCTCCAAGTGGTGCAATTATCCTGGAAAGTTCTGCCCAGCTGTTCCGTATGAGACTCATACACCTAGAGGAATGGAGCGTGTCGACCCAAACACTTTATTATGTTTCGGAACCGACGGAGGACTGACACACGACACTTACCTCAAGCATCGATTTCTCTACGGGCATGGGACTCGAACCCACGCTACCTGATAGCTGACGGGCTAAGCAGACGCATACAAACCAGTTGCCTAATTTGCATACCAAGTATGACTTGTTTGTTCAATGCTATTCGTACATTCACCTTTAACAATATATAATTTATCCTAATGTCATAATATAAAGTTTAGTAGTGATATCACATATGGAAAAATGCAGTCACGTGATGGGTCAAAACGTGGTCAACTTGCGCAGGAGTTGACCCAAAAAGCGAGTTGCGCACGAGTTGACCTGCGCAGAGTTTGACCCAAAAAAAGGGATATCCATTCTGACGCTAGATGAGCTACGCAACATATCGGTTCACCCATAAGAGTTAATAGAAATGGTGAATTTAAAAGGACTTTTTCGATGCAGATTATAACAGTGACGTGAACTTGACTACTTCTGCTAGGATGCTAGGCTCCATTCATTGAATCCAAGGGTGCCTTCATTCAGCGCGCTTGCTCTTCCATCAGTACCAGAAGTCGTACGTCCAGCAGTCACCGAAATGACATTCTCTCTGCATCTTATGCTTTTCCTCGACGCGGGTCTTGCTACCGTCCACAGACGAGAAAGATGCTGTCGATCCTGAGCCATCCACATCAAGCTTGCGTAGTTCCGATCCAACGTCGATTGTACCACGCAAAGCTCCAGTGGCAACATTTCTTGTTGAAAGACTGATAACGATGAGAGCGACGATGGTTAGCGAGGTGCGCATGTTGAATGGAAGTTGATGGTGTTGAGAGGCTTTAGCGCGTAGCTGAAAACTGTAAAATGAGAGAAGGATTGGCAAAAGGTAAAGCTTAGCGACATTCAGTCAACTTCATTTTGTAGGTGGCTTGCTGCAGGCTATAAATGCTATCGAACATTCCACAACGCGATCGACGGTTCTACCTACGTCTGTTTTATCGCCAAGATAATACATTTTTCCGCATCATATAAACTCCGAAAGCACCGACGGCTCGCCTTTAACTTGGAAATGGTGTGGGTCAGATTGCTGGGGTTTACTAATTCTTGCTTGATTGAGGATGCATTCGACTTGTGTACCACGATGGCACCTCGAAGCACCCTAGGGTATTGCCCAGCCGATATGGAAGAGATCGTCACCCAAATTAGCGCGATGAAGGTCCACTTGGACATGTCAACGTACAATACTCGAGACCTGTAAGAGAAAAATGGCGACTGGTTAGGCTCGCCACTACGACGATATTGTAAGATATCACAAGTCCAGGTGATTCCTCTCCATACCCTGCATAGAGCATCAAAAATAACTGATCTCATCTCAACCAAAACATACGAGCGCTTTGGTGATGCCAGAAACGCCACCAATGCACTATTAGACTCTGTATGCTGCAGAAACCTAGATAATATCTCTGGAAAGCACTGTCAGTGAAAACACATGTTGTTCGCGTGGTTTATTTTAATATATAAGTTTAATCTCAGATTTACGACTCCAAATCAGGTGTGGGATTAATTCTTCCTAGAAGTTCTAATCCCAAATGATGAAGGTTTCAAACAGCTTTCGCTGATATGGTCGGGACATTATATACCTTGTTACAATGCCGTCCAGAAACTAAACTGATCCCACCTCAAATCATTATTTTAGTCTCCTAAATGGAAGATGTCACAAACTGGAAGCCTTAATTCCTAATTAGATTGTAGCAACCATAACGATGAAACCTAGCTCAAAGACGAGAATTAACACGCATTGTTCATACGTTTAGATGGATAAGAACGAGTCAAGGAGCAGCTACACGATGGGACCTTGATAACTCACCACCGTTGTCTTTATGGGACTCAGTATGGCATTTAGGCGTCTGCAGCGTACACTACTCCGATGGCCTCTCGGATCTCGTCCATGATTTTGGCAATAGCCAAAGATTCCTGTGGTGTGTACTCATCGCACTGTAGTTTTCCGCTGCGAATTGCCTTGGTTACAACTTCCGCTTCGTAGACGAGCGCTTCGGAGCCTGGGTAGTTAAACGGTTTGGCGATATCTGGAGAAGGTTTCGGCCATGGAAATTGAATTGTCTTCGCTTGGTGTGTGCCATTTGAGAGGAACTGCGTGACGGTGACCTCGGTGGCGCTGTGAGCGGGTGACGGAATGTGGATTTTCCCTTTACTCCCAGTGATCGTCACCGTTCCGAGTGATGATAGAGCCGTGAAATTGATGGTGCCGAATCGGTTGTCACTGAACTCGAGTGTCGCCGAACCGTAGATATCAGCACCCCCCGAACTCAATTTACCAGTTGCAGTGATCTTCAAAGGCTTTGTGCCGAAAATCATTGTCACGAATGATAGCGGGTAGATGCCGATGCCAAGAAGAGCTCCACCACCCGAAGAGCTGCGAAAGTCTGCTTCGTTCTCGGAATTCACGAACGGGATGCCAATATCTCCATAGATATGGTGAACGTCACCAATGTGACCTTCAGAGATCAGTTGGCGCACATACTTCAGGAACGGAAAACAGCGCGTCCATATTCCTGAGGCAAGTCAAAGTGTCATCAAAAGAATACTCGATTTACTCAAATTGAAGCGTACCTTCCATGAGAAAGAGTTGCTTTGTCTTCGCCAGCTCAACCACCGATGCAGTCTGCTTGGCATTCATCGTCAGGGGTTTCTCCGCCAGAACATGCTTTCCATGATTCAGCGCGAGTGTGATGTGCTCAAAGTGCATGATATGAATCGTGCCGATGTAAACCACATCCACCTCTGGATCAGCACAAAGCTCTTCATAGGATCCATATGCACGGTCGAAGCCTGGGAAAACAGTTAGGCTCAGTGTAGAATGATCCTTTACCACTATCGAACGCACCATGTGTGTTGGCGAACTCTTGGGCAGTTTCCAAGGATCGAGCTGCGCACGCTGTAAGTTTTGCACTTTCACTCGACATCCCTTTCATGGCATTGACAAAGTCGTTGGCAATATTGCCACAGCCGATGAACCCCCAGCGGAGCGGAGCTTGTGAGTCAACACCCATCGAAATTGCTTCTTCGTAGCAAAGCAAAAACAAAAATGGGAGTCTTGGCTGCTGTCGAATTTGTTCGAGTTAAATTGCTTGTAGTTGAAGCTCAATCACGAATCGTGATTGAGCGTGGTTCACGATTCATGAACACGATTTCAAAACAAGAGCTTGAAGTGGTTGAGCACGTGCTCGTGACATGGTTGCTGTGATTCGTGGTTGAAGCAAAACAAGATTCGCAATTTCTTAGTTTACGAGCTAAAAAATGTACGTACGACTTGTAGCCTGCAAGTACATGCCCATCTACATGCATGATTGCTATCAACCATCATGCAGATTAACAGCGCATCACATTGATAAATGACCGACTAAACTTTTTTGTTAACTTCAGTTTTAAACCCATACTGTATCTGCGCTACACGTATTACAGCTTACCTAGAATAATGCCTACAATGCACGCATTTCGAAAGAGAATGAGTTAATGCGAATCCGCAGGGTAAACCAGTCCCAAATCCTTGCGAATCTTGTCCATGATGGTCATGATCTGGAGTGACTCATCCTGTGGGTACTCCTTGCTCTCAGTCTGCTTGCCCTGAATTGCGTCGATCACCGCTTCAATCTCGTAGCGGAATCCCTCGGAGCCGCCATAATTGAACGCCACACCAGGAGCTGGTGTCGGCCACGGGAACAGCGACTTGGTCTCTTTTTCCGAGCCGTTTTCCAGGTACTTGACAACTCTCACTTCCGTAGCTGTATGAGCAGGTGCCGGCAGATGAATGCGTCCTTTACTCCCCGTAATAGTGACGGTCTCATCCAGCGTAGCTAACATCGTATACTCAATAGTAGCGAAGCGCGAGTTACTGTACTCGAGCGTCACGGAGTTGTAAATGTCCACCCCACCGTCATTGAGTTTGCCCACTGGTGTGACCTTCTCAGGTTTGGCACCAAACACCATTGTGGCGAAAGCCAAGGGGTAAATCCCAATATCCAGGAGACCTCCTCCTCCCAGTTCATTGTTCCACATACGAGCATTGTCAGCGTCAAATTGGACACCAAATGCTGCATGGACGTGGTGGACGTCTCCGATCTCGTTGTCTGCCAATAGTTGGCGAACGTGACGGATCGCAGGGAAGAAGCGAGTCCACATTCCCTCCATGAGGAATAGATTCTTGTCTCGAGCAAGGGCGATGGCAGTTGACGCTTGTTTGACGTTCATGGCCATTGGTTTCTCCACTAGCACGTGTTTACCGTGGTTCAGAGCCAGCACAGTGTGCTCAAAGTGCCACGGATGCAGAGTACCAATGTACACGACATCCACTTCAGCATCTGAGACGAGGGCCTCGTACGAGTCGTAGGCCTTGGTGATCCCATGCTGCTTGGCGAACTCTTGGGCGCTAGACAGCGAACGAGCAGCACAGGCTTGGAACACGACGTTGTCGAGGGATTTCATGGCACTCACGAAGTCAGCCGAGATGCGGCCGCAGCCGAGGAACCCCCAACGTAGAGGGGAACTGGTCATGATAATGTGAGGGAGCTATCACTTATGATCCAACTGGAAAAACTCGAAGTGACAAGAATGAAACTGGGATTTGTTTCAACGGATCGTGTGGCACCTTAACTTCATTTTATTGCGAGTTGGTGGTGGACTCAGAAATTGTGAGAGCATTTGCAGACTTCACTGAACTAACTGAGCAATCGTAGTAGGTCTACACATTAGAAGGCAGCACACTCATCACTGGTGATGGATGATGCGACAGAAGCTGGCAATCTGTTGATCAGACTCATGGGCATTGACCATGAGTTTGATCAACAGACCATTGGTCAACATCGTGGCGGTGATCTGTATTACTCTTGTGAATATGAACTCAAACGTGTGAATGAAGGTCTGGACATGCAAAGGACTGTCATTTACTCATCCTCGTTTGAGCTAATGATGTTGCAAAGGGTACTACTGTAGTGTAGTACATGTAACTACAGTATCAAATGGAGGAGATATCCACCAATGTCTATATTACTAGTGCACTATGCAATTTACACGTTGTAATGATGACAAGGATATCTTTACGAACCAACAGGAACGTTGTACATGCAGGCATTCCATACCATCATTGTACTGCAATTTCACGCGAACTCGAGCTGCATGCTGCATGTCATGCACCATTGGTGATCCCAGGTGTCAGGGATTTGTCAATGTGATTCAGCTGTGGTTGATCAACAGATCACCTTCCTCTTCAACCACGAATCAATGTGACCACCGTGCTTGGGCAGTCAAAGTTGGGCTTACGCTGCACCTACCGACATTACCACTTGTGCTTTCGAATTATCCCCAGTGCATCCATCATGACCACCACACCTCTCCGATGGGGTTTTCTCGGGTGCGGCCGGATCTCACACGCTTTCGCAGGTGCCATCAAGTCCTTGAAAACCGTGACGTTCCAAGCCTGCGCCGCAAGGTCTTTGGAAAATGCTCAACAATTCGCCAGCACTCATGGTACGAATATCGCGGTTGACTGCAATTGAAGTCGTACTGATCAGCTTTGGACAGGAGTTGCCCGTGCTTACGACTCGTACGAGGCTTTGTGTTCTGACCCGGACGTTGACGTCGTGTACATTGGCACTCTTCATCCGTGGCATTGTGAGCACGCAACATTGGCTCTGAACCATGGTAAACACGTTCTGGTTGAAAAACCCATGGCAATGAATGCGAAGCAATCCGCTGCATTGATTGCGTTGGCAAGAGAGAAGAAGCTCTTCCTCATGGAAGGCATGTGGACACGATTCTTCCCAAGTATCCGTTTTGTCCGCAAGCTCTTGAATGACCACGAAATTGGTGAAGTCCGTCATGTCCACGCCGAGATCGGCTATCCGTTCCCCAAGGACGAAGCGCGTTTGTGGAAAAACGAATTGGGTGGAGGAGGTCTCCTCGACATTGGCATCTACCCTCTTGCTTTCGCAACGATGGTGTTTGGCACGGAGCCTGAAAAGGTGACGTCCACCGGTACTCTTAACGATGGTGGCGTAGATGTTCACAACTCCGTGACGCTGCATTATAGTGATCTACGCTTTGCAACGATCGAGTACTCGATGCTAGTACAACTAAGTGAGACCGTCACAATTTCGGGAACTACAGGTCGAATCCATATCCACACGCCGGCACATCTTGCAACTGAAGTCTCTGTGATCCGGAGCGTCGGGCCTGGTAAAGAAGAATCGAAAACGACGCAGTTCGCGTGGCCCGATGCAGACAATGGGTACTCTGGTTTCTTGCATGAAGGTGAAGCGGTCACGAAAGCCATTCAGACCAACCAACTTGAGGCAGAAGAATATTCACTGGATGAATCGCTGGGTATCATGACTATCATGGACAAGATTCGCAAGGACATTGGACTGGTGTATCCAGCCGACACTAACTAGGACAAGCATTCGTTGTTGTTAGGAATCAGTGCACCTAAAACTTCAACCACAATCTAATCGAAGTGAGATGTTTGTACGTGTAAAAGCAGCGTTCTGGATGTCATTCCCGTTCTCGTCGCACTTGACACACTCGTGATCATGACCAGCATCAACACTAGACCTCTGCGTTGGGGAATTCTCGGATGCGGTCGCATCTCCCACACTTTCGCCAGCAATGTCAAGCCTTTAGAGACCGCCATCTTCCACGCTTGTGCAGCTCGATCGCTGGATAAAGCCCAGGAATTTGCCACGAAACACAGTACGTCGATCTGTTTCTAGTTTTCGGGATAGTCAAGCTGATGTTGAAACTTGTAGATATTCCTCACGCGTACGACTCGTATGAGGCTCTGTGCTCTGATCTCGAGGTGGATGTGGTGTACATTGGCACGATCCACCCGACGCATTGCAAGCTCGCACTATTGGCACTGAACCATGGCAAGCACGTATTGGTAGAGAAACCCATGGCAATGAACGTGAAGGAGGCCGAAGCTGTCATCAAACTAGCCCAACAAAAGCACCTCTTCTTCATGGAGGGCATGTGGGCACGATTCTTCCCTGCAATTCGCTTCGTGCGTCAACTGATCGACCAAGGTGGAATTGGTGACGTTCACCATGTGCATTCAGCTTTCGGTGTGCCATTCAAAGGAGACAACGATCGAATCTGGAAGAAGGAGCTCGGTGGAGGTGGGTTGTTGGATATCGGTATCTACGTCATCGCGTCTGCTACGATGGTGCTCGGATTTGAGCCTGAGAATGTGACGTCTGCTGGAAAACTCAACGACAAAGGTGTGACGTGTACAATTCCGTCACACTCGAATACCGCGACCAACGCTTCGCCACAGTTGAGTACTCGACACTGACGAAGTTAAGCGAGACAGTGACGATCAGCGGCAGTAAAGGACGGATTTTTATCCAGCCACCAGCTCACGCAACGATGGAGATCTCAGTCGTCACGTACGATGAATTCGGTAAGGAGACGGAGAAGACGTTGCGCTTCCCGTGGCCGAACCCAAATGATCACCACTCGGGATTCCTCTACGAGGCGGAAGCAGTAACCGAAGCCATCCACAACAATCAGATCGAACGGAGCGAGTACTCACACGCTGAATCGCTGGGAATCATGAAGATCATGGACCAGATCCGTCACAACCTCGGACTTGTGTACACCGCTGACACTCCGTAGTCTTCCCATAATCTTGTGTTGCTGCATTGATGTTTACATTTCGAGTTCATCTTGCCGTTCTCGTAAACGATTCAAGTTGTACTGATCCTTCAAGATGAAAATTGCAATGCAAACTTTGCATTGCAAACCCATTCCCAGCATTTCTAGCATCTTGACCACAAGAACTGCTTGGGTCACTGTCACATGGCTGCTTGAACACGCCAACCATAGCCAGGTCCACACTTGAATGCGCAAACGCCTTACCAAACCGATAATAATTTTTCCATCGTCTACCACAGGGTATTACAAGTCTTACAATATCAGTATCAAATATCTCACCACACTAAAATATCAAATACACTATGATACAATTATATCCAATATCTCATTCCCTCTTTAATCATATATCCATCCTCTGCCGTTACGCGTCGCACCACCGGACTTGTCATTCCGCGACTTGCGTCCAAGGTCTCATATCCCGTCGTCACTATGAGCTCCACGCCCCCCATGAACGTCATTGAGAAGATTTTGTGTCACCACGCAGTGGGTTTATCCCAACCCTTTGTGCGTGTGGGTGATGTTCTCTGTGTCAAAGCTGACTGGACCATTGCCAGTGAATTGACATTCCAAGCCATGGACACCATGCACGAAGCCATTGGACGTCCCCCGTTGCACCGTCCCGACCGTTTCTGGTTGGCATTGGACCATACGGTGGACCCACGAGTGAACCACCTCCCCAAGCAGAAAGCTCTCATTGATATGTCCACCAACTTCGCCAAAACCCACGGACTCACGGACTTTCAACCGGCCAATACGACCATCATGCACACGGAATTCGCTCGCAAACGTGCACAACCTGGTCAGATCGTCATTGGTGCTGACAGCCACACGTGCAGTGCTGGTGGTATGGGATCATTCGCTGCTGGTCTTGGTGCTGGTGATGTCGTCATGCCTTTGGTCACGGGTCAGACGTGGTTCAAGGTGCCGGAAGTGTGCTACATTGAGTTCGTCGGAGCCCCGAGCTTCGGCATTGGTGGCAAGGACGTGATTCTTCACATTCTCGGAGAGTTGAAACGCAACACTGTTGCGTTCGAACGTGCCGTGTACTACGGAGGTTCCGGTCTCAAGTACCTTTCCGATGATGCTCGTTTCGCAGTGGCTAACATGAGCACTGAGTTCGGTGGTATTGCGGGCGTGTTCCAGGCTGACGCTATCACTCAGCGTGTGTTGGAAGCACGTGACTCGCACTTTGAAGAAGCACTGTTCTTTGAACCGGATGAGGGATGCAACTACGCTGCACACCATGTCATCAACTTGGCGGATGTCAAGCCGTTGATCGCTCTCTACCCATCGCCTGACAACTGTGTTAGTGTGCAGGAGAAACTCGGTATGAAGCTTGATGGATGCTTCATTGGCGCTTGTACAACGACCCAGGAAGATTTGATTCTCGGTGCTATGGTGCTGCAACAAGCTATGTTGGAAGGAAAGCGCCCTTCATCGAATGGCAACCGTCGTGTCACTCCCGGCAGTCTTGAAATCATCGATCGGCTTAAGGAGTTGGGTCTTATTCGCATCTATGAGGAGGCTGGATTCACTGTCGGCGTGCCGAGCTGCAGTTTCTGTGTCGGCATTGGCGCCGATGTCGCTGGGGAGGGTGAAGTATGGCTTTCCAGCCAAAACCGCAACTTCCGCAACCGTATGGGCAAGGGTTCCATTGGTAACTTGAGTTCGGCTGCCGTGGTTGCCGCTTCAAGCTTTGACATGGAGGTGGTGGACCCACTGCCATACCTGGAGAAGATCAACAAGGAAGACTTTGACCGCTACCGCAACTGGGTGGAACCCGATGCCTCCACGCCGTCGCCAGCGAAGACGACGAAATCGTACACAGTGACTGAGCCCAAGCCGGTGCTCGGCTCTGGTGATGAAGAGAGCGCGCAGCAGGCGAAGGAGCAAGCTGCTGTTGCTGAGTTGGAAGCTGCACTTCCTCCTAAGTTCAGCGGTAAGGTGCAGAAGTTCGGCGACAACATCGACACGGATGCTGTGATCCCTGCCCAGTTCATGGGTCTGAACAAATCGTCACCATTGTGGCCCGCTGAGTGCGAGACCGAGCTAGACGTGCTAGCTGCCAAATCATTTGCTTATGTGCGCCCTGAGTTCCCCCAGAAGGTCAAGGATGGTTTCAACATCATCGTGGCTGGTACTGCATTTGGCAGTGGTTCGTCTCGTGAAGAGGCTGCTATTTGCCTCAAGGCTGTCGGTGTACAGGCTGTGATTGCCAAGTCGTTCGCTTACATCTATGCTCGCAACCAGCCCAACAATGCCCTGCTGGGTATTGTTGTGACGGACGAGAAATTCCACGAACTCGCGAACGAGGGCGAGGAGGTGACGGTGGACCTCCGTAACCGTGTAGTGAGCGTCAAGGACCACCAGGTAGCATTCTCGCTGACGCAGCTTGAAGAGGCATTCCTCAATGGTGGTGGTCTGAAGACTCTTTTCAAGCAGCACAAGGCAGATCTGTTCCGTGCAGCTATGCGTGGCAAGGCACCGAAGGTCATCTCATCAGGTGGTGTAGGTTGCGGTGAGGGATGCGGTAGTGAGGCAGCATCTACTCCGTCATGGTAGGCGATAGTGCAAATGACACTAGGTTCGTGCACAGTGAAATAAACAAAATACATGCGTATGCTTCTCAAACAGCATTCTGATGGAAAACTTCGACCTTGTCGAAAAGGAAGCTGGCATTTTCTAAAGGTATCTTTGGCCCGAGTAGATTTAAAAGTGAGAATTGAGCCCACAATACATGTATCTATTAGGGCCCCGAAAAAATTGAGCACGTTTTTCCAAAGATTTTCTGCTCAATTTCAAAACAAAAGGTGGCTGATATTGAAAATAAGCAGTCTGAAAAGATAAGCAATTCCCTCGTTCCCTCCTACTTAACATACAAGCACTGTAGTGATGGCGAGCACTCTCATTTCTTCGTCTTTCATGTAAGAAGCAGACTCCACTCATTGCGATCGAAGTTTTAACCTAACATCTACTCTGTGAGTATAGTGTGCAGCAGCATGAGCGGCATAGAGCTTTCTCAAAATGTCCACTTATCTGATGACGATTATCGTATCATTGTCACGTGGATGGAGGTTGAAAGCAACTTCGTAGATATTCACGGCACCATTGACAAACCTGAAGTCGGTGGCATGCCCAAGGTGAAGAAAATGGATGCGTTTACAGCTCTAGCTGCCCATCTAATATCTGAAACGCAAAACACGGCGCTTCGCTACGTGGGGCTCTCAGGTCTTAACATGCAACAACGATGGAGAACGTACATGGGCCGTTTTAAACGAACGCTAAAGGCAAACCACAGTGAGACCGGTTTAGGAATTTCTCGTCGTGAGCTTGCCCGGGGAATGTCTGTGCCACAAAAACTCAAGTGCGAGATTGATTTGACGTGCATTCCGCTCGCACAGCCTATTCCACTAGCGACGCTATCACCTACGCCATCCAATTCTGCGAACATCAGCGCGACTCACGATATTTGTGAAGATCTGCCTCACGAGCTGGGCTTTGATGCCTTCTTCAAAAGAAATTCCATCCTGACACCTGTTGGGGCTGTAGCACGCGGGATCAAGCGGCACGACAAGTATAGTTCTAGATCATTCGAACCTTCACTTGCTTATGTGGACGCTGGAAGCGTATCCAATAGCTCGTTTGTGCTTGGCAAACGTCAACCGAAGTCGACCGTCAAGCCCCCAAAGAAGTCCGTTACTTCGGTCGGTAGCGTGAAAGAAACAGTTCGTGACAAGCCCGACAAGCGTAAAATAGTAGCATTAGCAGCAATACCAAGAACCAAGGCAACTCAAAGGCTCATGATGCTCGAAGTTCCCTTTCGGAAACCTATGCTCAGAATGCAGAAGCGAAAATAAACTACCTCAAGAACAAGTTGGAAAAGGAGCAGCACCAATAGAGCGCAAACCAAGACACGGAAAAACAGCTAAGGGCTGCTGAAGCTGAACAACGGAAAACTGAATTGGAGGAACGCCGCTCCATTCGGAAGCACGAACTTGTTCTAGAGCTGCTCCGCCAATACAAGTCCATGGACGAAATTGATGCCTACATGTGTCGCTCATGCTCATGTAGTAAGCGATTATACCATCGGAGTATTCCAAAACAGGTGGAGCTCGCTGAAGGAGTTATGCACGCAGCTCAAAGAAGAGGTCATGGACAGCATTTTAGACCGGGTTTCACCCTGCGTTGTACTGTGCAACATGTTGGTTGAATTCAACGACGAGTAGAGCGACTCCGATGTCTCATCAAGCAAGGATGACGAAGATGAATTCTTCGATATCTATGATTCCGACGGCGATGATGACCCGTTCGTCTTTCGACGGATAGCTAAGCAGCGCGCACTATACTGGTGCTGGTAGACATATCGAAGAGAGAGATACACGAAGAAGTACGTTGTTAAACTATTCGGTATCGGAACCGCGCACGTTTGACGTGTTAGTGGGCACAATAGAATTGTGTGAGAGATCCGCCACTGGATACGCGGATTCGAGCCAGTAAGTATTCGCCATGACTAAAAACCGATGCTTCAATTTATCTCTTGAGAATGTCATCTCCTGATAGATGGTGCTATCCGAGCATGACCCTGGCCACCCACTCAAGAACGAAATTATCCGACGTCTGCTATCACAGCCAACCTGGGCGTTCAATCTGTATCGCTGCTTTCAGTCGAAGAAACATTCGCCATCTATCACGGGGTTTTGGGTGAGCGGAATCGTAGTGCCACCAATGAATCCCACACATCCAGCAAAACCCACAGCTTCCCGTTCGTGAAATGTTTTCCTTCGCTCCGCCACGGTAGGCCATCGGACGTACCGTACTGACAGATTTTTCAGTGCTTGAACATCTCGGTCGGTGTAGCCGTCTGCAGTACCTTTTCCAATGCCCCTGAGATCCTGAGATCGGTCAAGTGATGCCCCCGTCCCATTGTTCCCGAAGTGATCCAGTGCAACAGCAAGTTGAAACCAAACTGAAGCCTGTGAACAGGTTGAGTTGTTAGAAACAATAGCTTGGTTTTGAATGAGAGCAATGACACGCTCAAAGCTAGTTAATCCATTCGTGTCCGCTGACGAAAACGTGAGGTTGGCATAGAGGCACAAAAAGTATCGACAATGTAATTAGTGGAACTGAGGTAGAAACAATACTCACCAATGCTCTGTCGGAGACTGCGGTCCGGCTAGCCCCAATGCCCTTGTCGCGCCAATCGATCCAGTGCTCGTGCTTTTCGAGCCATGGCATGCCCATGATCAAGGCGTACTTGTCCATGCGAACGACTCCGTGTTGTCAAAGTCCTCAAACTTTAGAGCCAGGCCCATCCGGACCCAGGTACATTAACCACCGTACTATCGGCCAGCCTCGCCGAGACCTGGCCCCTGCGTTCGCTTTCACGCAATGCGCCGGCATACTTGTCGCCATTCCATGCCACCGTCTGGCGTCGAGCAAAGTTCATCGACGCCCCAGAATCACTTCAGATTCTGAAGGGATCTCCATATCCCCGCACACTAGCGTATAGCACAAGCAGTCCTCCGCTGCTCTTCCTCGCCTTGAGAGCGCCCACGCTCTCAGGGGCTAAGCCTCCATTGTGTGCGCCGTCCGCACTCCTACCATGGGGACTTAGATCTTCCCCAGTAGGGCGCCCCTCCCCTACTGGTGACCCCATTACACCTGACGCTTGGGTTGCGGTTGTTGCCACTGACCTTTCGAGCCCTTGGGTTTGGAAGGGAGCTTCCTTTGCCCTCTCAGGACAGGCTCGTTTCATGTGCCCGAGCATTCCACATACATAGCAGCGGATGGAGCTCTGTACGGCCGTACCCAGTTCCATGAGTACTGGCCCCGTGTTGGGCCCGGGTCCCAGAGCTCCCTGCACTGCGGCCGTTGACGCATGGTGGTTTTCACACTAATGTTGGAGTTCGAGCCTGCCTGTGACTGTACTCTTCTTGGAGAGCGATCTGAATCGCCTCATCCATTGTGTTCGCGTGCACGCGGAACAACTGCGTGCGGGACGGGCCCACTTTCAGGCCATCCATGAACACCATTACTTTGATGTGTTCAGAGGATTCCCTACCAGAGATGCAGCAAGTACTCGCATCTCCTGGATATACTCATGCGGCTCACACCTCCCTTGTTTACAGGCAAGGAGGCACGAGTGCCGGCGATACTCGTAGTTCGCCGGAAGGAAGGCGGATAAGCTGTGTACTCAGCTGAACTCAGGATTTGAAGAAATTCGGCTACGTCGCCTCGTGCGTGTACGCCCAGGTCTTCGCACGACCTCCCAGGTTGGACAGGGCGAAAGCGAATCGAAGTCGCTCGGTCGATATCAGAGCCGCATCCATAGCGAGCTCGACTTCTCTGACCCAGAATTGGAGGTTCTCTCCCTCATTTCCCTCATAGGGGTTAACCCTTTCGTTATAATAAAAATACTTTTTGTCCCATTTTACAAAAGTAGGTAGATGACTCGGAAGGACCTTAGTGAATCGAAGCTTAATTGATGCAACCCACCGGCTTATGCTAACGTGGATTTCTCTCAGTTTATTGTCTTGTTGGTCATTTTCTACCAATCAAGGTCCAAGCAATCTCACCGATCACACATTTATTATTGTGTCTCGGAAGGTAAG
This sequence comes from Phytophthora palmivora, assembly GCA_008079305.1. NCBI lineage: Eukaryota > Oomycota > Peronosporomycetes > Peronosporales > Peronosporaceae > Phytophthora > Phytophthora palmivora. The sequence continues at coordinate 554,278 of VOQZ01000998.1, forward strand.
TCCAAGATCCACGAACGAGAATTCACTTGGTCAGTTCACGAGTATCTCGTAGGTGGGTGAGTCCGCAATTCACACAGCCTTATCGTCGAGCCAAAGACTATCAACCATATCGAAGGTGTTCAGTACTCACCCAGAGCTAGCCATCTACCTAGAGAGTAAAAAGCGGGACATTTCCCTGGACCTGTTCAATGAGATTATGCACGAACTCAAGAACTGTGGTGCTGAAGGGATCACAAGGGTGTACTGCTGTGTAGTCTCAAAAGCCCTCAAGAGCGTGCAGATACACTGCCATCGTCCTTGGAGTGATTGAGTGACGACGACATGCTTATGAATGAAGTAGTCAGCCAAGCTTCAAGTATTTTGTTTATTTTGGAGTTGTGTAGTTGGTCATATCCCGCTCCAATACAGTTTATAACGATGAACTCGTGATGCAGAGTTTACAATCTTTGAAAATACCAGTAAATGTGGACGGTTGTTGTTATAATGACTATCAAATTTATTGGTAAAACTGTGAGCAATAATGCAAGGGTAACAAGTCCTGTGAAAAATACTAAGCGTTGTATGCAATGGTCCAAACCTAAGCACCAATATGAACTAATGTGTCACGTTCATATAGCGGTGCTATCATGTAACTCAGAGGTCACGGACTGACTACCACTTGATCCCATGCCCTCTGGGAGTGACACCACAGTAACAAGGGATTCAGAGTGTTCTTTGTTTCGCCTTCTAATGAACGGAGCTTGAATCTTGTAGATAGTCGAAGTTCTCATCAAATTTCCACCAAGGGTGTAAACACCTCGAGGTAAGTAGTATCTATGATACTTCTGCCAGCAAGTCCAAGCATCTTCTTGGCACAAATGCGGCTTCAAGCTGTCAATTGGGTATTGGCGCTTGCAAAGCGCAACATGATGGATTTCACAGAAATCCGTTTTTTGAGTCGGTTGTCTTCCCTCAAACCTGCACACGGTGCACTCACGCTTCGATCGACTCCTTCCCTTCAAGAAAATTGACGAATCTTTGGCAACACAGAGTGGTGTTGATTGTTCAGTTACGTTGGTCTCGTCGTCTACATACCCAGAAGGATTCATTTGTGCAGGAGTGAAACTTTCACCAACATAGGCAATACCTTCTTCAGGAAGCAAACACTTCTTCCAGGAACTGTCAAACATCTCACGCACTAGTTCGGCAACAAATGCGCGATGCTGGTCACGACCTCTGGATAGATTGTTGTCTGATTCAAGTGAGCAATTGTTTCTACTAGCGTTCTCCGATCCTCCAGCAACAAGTTCATGGCAAATATATGCATTGCATCTGGCAATGTCTACAATTGCCATGGCAACTTTTTTGTGCCATTTTTTAAATGAATGGCCGTCAGCAATGGAGAATCTACTCCGGAGTTGATCGTGACGATCCACACCCTGCATAGCAGCGTTGTATTCACGGACACAAGTCGGAGCATTAAACCCCACTCTGTTATTACTAATTCTGCGTTGAACTGTAGTTGTGCTGGATGCGTCAGCGTTAGAAATAATATTGACAATCGATCCATCCATCCAACTTGCAGCTACGATGTGCTTATCGACACATACGCCTTGCTTCATTTCACCTCGATTTTTATGCACTTTTGGATCAAGCATTGTGAAATGCGGAAAGTGTTTACTTGAAGAGCGAACCGTCCCACGACCATGCAATCCCACCGATCGAAGGCTCTCAAGAAGTAAACAAGAGGTATACAAATTGTCGGTATTCACAATTCTGCGTGAACCATTCAGCGAATGTGTAACTTCCAACACATGTCGTCGTATTTCAGACGATTTCTTAGTCGCATCAGCTAGCCGATCAATTTCAGACGCCTCCAGTACACCTTCTAGTCGGTCATGCAGCTCACTCGCACAATGTAACTTGAAGTCCACCACTAACCACGTCGTTGAACAGCAGCACATATAAAATTTGAAGTGATACTTGCCTGTTGGTTTTCTAGGATTATACACAATTATATGTCGGGCGTACTTAGAACGACAAGCAACGCTCGCCTCATCAACCGCCACATTTCGGCCAACAACGATATGGCGTTTGCAGCGCGTTTTGAGCATAGTGAGCATAGGTCTAATCCTGGCTGCTGGATCACGTTTTATATCTTCATTCGTCACTTCAGAGCGAAAAGCCAAATTTTTTCTAATATATAGAAACCGATTCCAGACCATTACAGACGACAAGTTTGTAGATCCAGCCCCAGGAAAAATTCTCGATTCTTCATTATCGCTCCAATAGTTCTTCATTTCGCCTTTATCAACGAGAGCCATATACCAAAGGATTCCCAAGAAAACCATTAGCTCGTCCAACTCAATTGGCTGGCGTGATACATCGCCTGCGGCAATTGCATAGGCATTACTAAATTCGACTACTTGTTTCCAAAAGCAAATAGGGAGGAACGCGAAAAAACTTGAAGTCGCTGAGCTACCAAAATACTTCCGACTGTTTGTCTGTATCTTAGTCGCTATAGATCCGTCGTCATGTGTAAACAAGCCGATTGGCTCTTCTAGATATCCCGTTGAAGCGAATGTCATTGACGTTATGGCTTCGACTTCGTCGGGACTCAAGGCTATTTGGAGTTCTTTACGCCCACGGAATGCGCTTAACTCCCGATAGTCTGCTTCATCTAGCTCTTCGTACTCTTCGGTGAGAGCAGGAATATTGGAATATTTGGGAATCATGCTACATAGCGAACTCCACGACTCCATGAGCTCTACCTGTCCTCGGTGCATTCGCACATATTGATCGATGCCTCGAATAATAATGTCTTCTGCGATCATGTGAACGTGATCTTTAGATTGAAAAGCAGTGTTGGTCCACTGTAACTGGAATATCGCTGTTGGTACACTGACGCGATCGACACTTACTGTGTTACACACAACATAGCGCGTCACGATTCCAGTAAGGTAAGCTGCGCCAACGTCACGATATAACTTTGCGGGCATCCATGATTCCTCTGCTGGAGAGAAAGATACCTTTGCACTAATAAACCGATCTGCTGCCACCCGTAGTCTGCGAAGGAGCTCGGATCTGATACTCGCTTCTCCATCACGGTTTGTTTTGCTATTTTTCTTCGTCCTGCGTGAAGCACTAGTTTTACTTGTTTTTTCAATTGCTAGCGTAGGTTGAACAGTGCTACTGGGAGTAGTAACCTTTGGTCTTTTCGACATGACTGGAGTGTTCGTAGTGGTGGCCTTCCTCTTGGATAGAGTTAGCGAACTATGCTTGGATTTGGGCTTGAGCTTCGAAGGTACTGTCGGAGTACCAGGATTGGGATCCACACTTCCAGTTTGAGAAATTACACATTCGTGCGCTACCGATTCAGAAACACGGTCATTTATGTTACTGCCTTGCTTCGGCTTAAAGCGGTTTACAGCATCATTAGCATTATTACCAAGAGATAGGTTCATTGCTACGTTATTTGGGTTTGTTGTAGCCCTGTAACACCGTTCACTGCAATAGCACGACTCACCAAAATCAACAACTCGATCACCATTTTCGTCCCGAATTCCAAGACTTGCACACACGTCATGAGAGCAGAAATGGTGCATGAAAACACCACAGTGAGTGCATGTTCTCTCCACAGAACACTCCATATGACAAACAGCGCAACGTGGAGAGGTGATGTCAGTCCTACATTCAATACGAGAAATATTGTTCATTTGCGCATCATGCTGATCACAGGTTATGTCTTGGTCAACATTTTCATGCACATTGTTGCTTCGTTTACCACTGACACGCTTTGTTTGTCCAGGGAGATCGCCGATTTGATCATTGCCACACGTTTCTTCCTTAGATGACGCATCTACATCCCCCGAGCCATCATCATCAAACGCAGTTTCTCCACCAAGCGAAACGTAATAATCGACAAGGTTTTGTTCACCTAAAAAGAAGTCTGTGCCTTCTTCTCCACTCGGATTTCCATTAGGACGGATGTATTTAAATCGATTGTCCAAACTACGAGTGCGAGGCGGTTTTGAAGTCCAACCGGCACGATGGAAAACCCGCCAGACTGCCTTAAAACTCACAGCATCATCTATGGTTTTGCAGGGAAAGTAGAATTAGCCGCTATGTCTTTCCTCAATGTAGGTGATACTCACAACGTCGATTCGGAGTAGTTGCACGACGATGTGACCGAAGACGTGTTACTCGTCCTGTACTGTCATTTTCCATTTTGCAAATGGTATGTGAGATATCTGCAATCGATCTGCCACCGTCGGTGAAAATTCTGTAATGATGAAATCTATGTGCGATCCACTCCTGACCCGTCCGATGAGGACCAAATATCTTGGGTTTTGTGTGGTTTCTAGGCATTGTGGATGTAGATTGATGACGTGAAGCTTTGGAGAAGGTTCTCACGTGTACCATCAATGTTGCTGAACAATAATATTCGTGTTTGGGCAAAATGAAAATAGTTTTTCATGCTACCCATATAACATACTAGTTGAATCGATAACTTTATTAGAAACTTTAGTATCAATTGGTTCTTATCGTAGCAGAACGCAATGAACCATGCGAGATCAAAACGATATGCGATTACCTTCTTACACACTGTACATGAGATGCCGTTCGTTGTGCGCACTCGGCCTGACATATCTTGAACTGGCACACTCAACTTTGTGGGTATAAAATCAACACGCAGTTGTGGCATTGTCAGGATGACACATGCTAACACCATCCTTGCTCAGATAGAAACAACACGCGCCTCCATGGTATCGCTGGCAATGGCTTCCCACAAAGCGAGGTTCCACCTCGTTATGGTCGAACTATAGCAGAGCGTACACTGCTTGTCGAATAATAAAGCAATCTTGTCCCCAACACAATGTTATCGATTGTGTGGAGGCCTCGGACTATCCAAGCTGATACCAATCCACCGGCCTACGACCATACATTGTTTTCGTTGGAAGTATCGAACGTCTGAATTCCGAACCGGTCGGAAAGCATACGGCTAAATCAAACGTCGCGTGTTGGTGCAAATTTTGTTCGATCAAATCCATTATGGGCTGGAAGAAAGCGATCATGTGTTGCCGTAATACGTAATAACCATGTGCACCCACCACCAGCATGGCAATCACCGTTGAGCGAACATGATAACGTCGTGAAAAAGCGATCCAACACGAGGTGGTGATACAACTAGCAACGACCTTGGTGTGTGGCAGGCTGCACCGGCCATTCCGAGCGTGAGGCCTAATGTTGAGGCGCCAATGGTGACTGGAAGCAGGGGGTTACCAAGGGTAACGACGAGCAGCTATTTTAGCAATGCGGCAGTAAATCCGCTGATCGCACCGCGTAACGAGCTGGGTACCGGTTATCCCGGAGGATGCGCTCACTAGTGATCTTGTACTGTTGTTGCCCGTAGCAACGAAAGGTGCGTGTTGTCATTAACTGACCTAGCGCAGGTAGAGGCTTGAACCGAACTTGGAAAATTGTAAAATGAGCATTGGTTTGCGATCGGCACTCGCGCGCACCACTCACACTGATCAAGTGAGTGAGGAAACGGTCGGTCATTGGTTAGTTTGAATTCCGTGTCCAATCATATTGTCTGTTTATGCTTGTTTCAACGATGATTGGCGGAACAACTCAAGCGAGCCCGCGGGAGAAAGTTTGGTTTCGCGCGCTTTATAAGATTTTCTGGTTGATTCGGATGGTGCTACCCCTTATGGCACAATGTCTTCTACAACTTCAACACCGATTTATCACTCCCATTTAGTAATCTTAGCTCCGAAAATATTCCATCGCAATAGTTGTCCTGCACCCAATGTGCAGGGCCCTACCCATTATGCTCGCCAATTTCATAGGATGCACGTACGAGATGGCGAACGTCTCGGGAGTGGTGCAGTGCGCAGTAGTGCGTTCACCAGTGGTCGTATTGGGGGTAACGTGTACATGCTGCCACTACCAGTGTCATTACCACACCGATGACATCGGTCACAGTCGCCACCACGGTCTCGGACTACGCGTTCGTGGTGGCGGACTACACGTACGAGATGGCGAACGTCTCGGGAGTGGTGCAGTGCGCAGTAGTGCGTTCACCAGTGGTCGTATTGGGGGTAACGTGTACATGCTGCCACTACCAGTGTCATTACCACACCGATGACATCGGTCACAGTCGCCACCACGGTCTCGGACTACGCGTTCGTGGTGGCGGACTACACGTACGAGATGGCGGACTACACGTACGAGATGGCGAACGTCTCGGGAGTGGTGCAGTGCGCAGTAGTGCGTTCACCAGTGGTCGTATTGGGGGTAACGTGTACATGCTGCCACTACCAGTGTCATTACCACACCGATGACATCGGTCACAGTCGCCACCACGGTCTCGGACTACGCGTTCGTGTGGCGGACTACACGTACGAGATGGCGGACTACACGTACGAGATGGCGAACGTCTCGGGAGTGGTGCAGTGCGCAGTAGTGCGTTCACCAGTGGTCGTATTGGGGGTAACGTGTACATGCTGCCACTACCAGTGTCATTACCACACCGATGACATCGGTCACAGTCGCCACCACGGTCTCGGACTACGCGTTCGTGGTGGCGGACTACACGTACGAGATGGCGGACTACACGTACGAGATGGCGAACGTCTCGGGAGTGGTGCAGTGCGCAGTAGTGCGTTCACCAGTGGTCGTATTGGGGGTAACGTGTACATGCTGCCACTACCAGTGTCATTACCACACCGATGACATCGGTCACAGTCGCCACCACGGTCTCGGACTACGCGTTCGTGGTGGCGGACTACACGTACGAGATGGCGGACTACACGTACGAGATGGCGAACGTCTCGGGAGTGGTGCAGTGCGCAGTAGTGCGTTCACCAGTGGTCGTATTGGGGGTAACGTGTACATGCTGCCACTACCAGTGTCATTACCACACCGATGACATCGGTCACAGTCGCCACCACGGTCTCGGACTACGCGTTCGTGGTGGCGGACTACACGTACGAGATGGCGAACGTCTCGGGAGTGGTGCAGTGCGCAGTAGTGCGTTCACCAGTGGTCGTATTGGGGGTAACGTGTACATGCTGCCACTACCAGTGTCATTACCACACCGATGACATCGGTCACAGTCGCCACCACGGTCTCGGACTACGCGTTCGTGGTGGCGGACTACACGTACGAGATGGCGACTACGTACGAGATGGCGAACGTCTCGGGAGTGGTGCAGTGCGCAGTAGTGCGTTCACCAGTGGTCGTATTGGGGGTAACGTGTACATGCTGCCACTACCAGTGTCATTACCACACCGATGACATCGGTCACAGTCGCCACCACGGTCTCGGACTACGCGTTCGTGGTGGCGGACTACACGTACGAGATGGCGAACGTCTCGGGAGTGGTGCAGTGCGCAGTAGTGCGTTCACCAGTGGTCGTATTGGGGGTAACGTGTACATGCTGCCACTACCAGTGTCATTACCACACCGATGACATCGGTCACAGTCGCCACCACGGTCTCGGACTACGCGTTCGTGGTGGCGGACTACACGTACGAGATGGCGGACTACACGTACGAGATGGCGAACGTCTCGGGAGTGGTGCAGTGCGCAGTAGTGCGTTCACCAGTGGTCGTATTGGGGGTAACGTGTACATGCTGCCACTACCAGTGTCATTACCACACCGATGACATCGGTCACAGTCGCCACCACGGTCTCGGACTACGCGTTCGTGGTGGCGGACTACACGTACGAGATGGCGGACTACACGTACGAGATGGCGAACGTCTCGGGAGTGGTGCAGTGCGCAGTAGTGCGTTCACCAGTGGTCGTATTGGGGGTAACGTGTACATGCTGCCACTACCAGTGTCATTACCACACCGATGACATCGGTCACAGTCGCCACCACGGTCTCGGACTACGCGTTCGTGGTGGCGGACTACACGTACGAGATGGCGGACTACACGTACGAGATGGCGAACGTCTCGGGAGTGGTGCAGTGCGCAGTAGTGCGTTCACCAGTGGTCGTATTGGGGGTAACGTGTACATGCTGCCACTACCAGTGTCATTACCACACCGATGACATCGGTCACAGTCGCCACCACGGTCTCGGACTACGCGTTCGTGGTGGCGGACTACACGTACGAGATGGCGGACTACACGTACGAGATGGCGAACGTCTCGGGAGTGGTGCAGTGCGCAGTAGTGCGTTCACCAGTGGTCGTATTGGGGGTAACGTGTACATGCTGCCACTACCAGTGTCATTACCACACCGATGACATCGGTCACAGTCGCCACCACGGTCTCGGACTACGCGTTCGTGGTGGCGGACTACACGTACGAGATGGCGAACGTCTCGGGAGTGGTGCAGTGCGCAGTAGTGCGTTCACCAGTGGTCGTATTGGGGGTAACGTGTACATGCTGCCACTACCAGTGTCATTACCACACCGATGACATCGGTCACAGTCGCCACCACGGTCTCGGACTACGCGTTCGTGGTGGCGGACTACACGTACGAGATGGCGAACACGTACGAGATGGCGAACGTCTCGGGAGTGGTGCAGTGCGCAGTAGTGCGTTCACCAGTGGTCGTATTGGGGGTAACGTGTACATGCTGCCACTACCAGTGTCATTACCACACCGATGACATCGGTCACAGTCGCCACCACGGTCTCGGACTACGCGTTCGTGGTGGCGGACTACACGTACGAGATGGCGAACGTCTCGGGAGTGGTGCAGTGCGCAGTAGTGCGTTCACCAGTGGTCGTATTGGGGGTAACGTGTACATGCTGCCACTACCAGTGTCATTACCACACCGATGACATCGGTCACAGTCGCCACCACGGTCTCGGACTACGCGTTCGTGGTGGCGGACTACACGTACGAGATGGCGAACGTCTCGGGAGTGGTGCAGTGCGCAGTAGTGCGTTCACCAGTGGTCGTATTGGGGGTAACGTGTACATGCTGCCACTACCAGTGTCATTACCACACCGATGACATCGGTCACAGTCGCCACCACGGTCTCGGACTACGCGTTCGTGGTGGCGGACTACACGTACGAGATGGCGGACTACACGTACGAGATGGCGAACGTCTCGGGAGTGGTGCAGTGCGCAGTAGTGCGTTCACCAGTGGTCGTATTGGGGGTAACGTGTACATGCTGCCACTACCAGTGTCATTACCACACCGATGACATCGGTCACAGTCGCCACCACGGTCTCGGACTACGCGTTCGTGGTGGCGGACTACACGTACGAGATGGCGAACGTCTCGGGAGTGGTGCAGTGCGCAGTAGTGCGTTCACCAGTGGTCGTATTGGGGGTAACGTGTACATGCTGCCACTACCAGTGTCATTACCACACCGATGACATCGGTCACAGTCGCCACCACGGTCTCGGACTACGCGTTCGTGGTGGCGGACTACACGTACGAGATGGCGACGTACGAGATGGCGAACGTCTCGGGAGTGGTGCAGTGCGCAGTAGTGCGTTCACCAGTGGTCGTATTGGGGGTAACGTGTACATGCTGCCACTACCAGTGTCATTACCACACCGATGACATCGGTCACAGTCGCCACCACGGTCTCGGACTACGCGTTCGTGGTGGCGGACTACACGTACGAGATGGCGAACGTCTCGGGAGTGGTGCAGTGCGCAGTAGTGCGTTCACCAGTGGTCGTATTGGGGGTAACGTGTACATGCTGCCACTACCAGTGTCATTACCACACCGATGACATCGGTCACAGTCGCCACCACGGTCTCGGACTACGCGTTCGTGGTGGCGGACTACACGTACGAGATGGCGAACGTCTCGGGAGTGGTGCAGTGCGCAGTAGTGCGTTCACCAGTGGTCGTATTGGGGGTAACGTGTACATGCTGCCACTACCAGTGTCATTACCACACCGATGACATCGGTCACAGTCGCCACCACGGTCTCGGACTACGCGTTCGTGGTGGCGGACTACACGTACGAGATGGCGGACTACACGTACGAGATGGCGAACGTCTCGGGAGTGGTGCAGTGCGCAGTAGTGCGTTCACCAGTGGTCGTATTGGGGGTAACGTGTACATGCTGCCACTACCAGTGTCATTACCACACCGATGACATCGGTCACAGTCGCCACCACGGTCTCGGACTACGCGTTCGTGGTGGCGGACTACACGTACGAGATGGCGAACGTCTCGGGAGTGGTGCAGTGCGCAGTAGTGCGTTCACCAGTGGTCGTATTGGGGGTAACGTGTACATGCTGCCACTACCAGTGTCATTACCACACCGATGACATCGGTCACAGTCGCCACCACGGTCTCGGACTACGCGTTCGTGGTGGCGGACTACACGTACGAGATGGCGGACTACACGTACGAGATGGCGAACGTCTCGGGAGTGGTGCAGTGCGCAGTAGTGCGTTCACCAGTGGTCGTATTGGGGGTAACGTGTACATGCTGCCACTACCAGTGTCATTACCACACCGATGACATCGGTCACAGTCGCCACCACGGTCTCGGACTACGCGTTCGTGGTGGCGGACTACACGTACGAGATGGCGAACGTCTCGGGAGTGGTGCAGTGCGCAGTAGTGCGTTCACCAGTGGTCGTATTGGGGGTAACGTGTACATGCTGCCACTACCAGTGTCATTACCACACCGATGACATCGGTCACAGTCGCCACCACGGTCTCGGACTACGCGTTCGTGGTGGCGGACTACACGTACGATGGCGGACTACACGTACGAGATGGCGAACGTCTCGGGAGTGGTGCAGTGCGCAGTAGTGCGTTCACCAGTGGTCGTATTGGGGGTAACGTGTACATGCTGCCACTACCAGTGTCATTACCACACCGATGACATCGGTCACAGTCGCCACCACGGTCTCGGACTACGCGTTCGTGGTGGCGGACTACACGTACGAGATGGCGGACTACACGTACGAGATGGCGAACGTCTCGGGAGTGGTGCAGTGCGCAGTAGTGCGTTCACCAGTGGTCGTATTGGGGGTAACGTGTACATGCTGCCACTACCAGTGTCATTACCACACCGATGACATCGGTCACAGTCGCCACCACGGTCTCGGACTACGCGTTCGTGGTGGCGGACTACACGTACGAGATGGCGGACTACACGTACGAGATGGCGAACGTCTCGGGAGTGGTGCAGTGCGCAGTAGTGCGTTCACCAGTGGTCGTATTGGGGGTAACGTGTACATGCTGCCACTACCAGTGTCATTACCACACCGATGACATCGGTCACAGTCGCCACCACGGTCTCGGACTACGCGTTCGTGGTGGCGGACTACACGTACGAGATGGCGTACGAGATGGCGAACGTCTCGGGAGTGGTGCAGTGCGCAGTAGTGCGTTCACCAGTGGTCGTATTGGGGGTAACGTGTACATGCTGCCACTACCAGTGTCATTACCACACCGATGACATCGGTCACAGTCGCCACCACGGTCTCGGACTACGCGTTCGTGGTGGCGGACTACACGTACGAGATGGCGGACTACACGTACGATGGCGAACGTCTCGGGAGTGGTGCAGTGCGCAGTAGTGCGTTCACCAGTGGTCGTATTGGGGGTAACGTGTACATGCTGCCACTACCAGTGTCATTACCACACCGATGACATCGGTCACAGTCGCCACCACGGTCTCGGACTACGCGTTCGTGGTGGCGGACTACACGTACGAGATGGCGAACGTCTCGGGAGTGGTGCAGTGCGCAGTAGTGCGTTCACCAGTGGTCGTATTGGGGGTAACGTGTACATGCTGCCACTACCAGTGTCATTACCACACCGATGACATCGGTCACAGTCGCCACCACGGTCTCGGACTACGCGTTCGTGGTGGCGGACTACACGTACGAGATGGCGAACGTCTCGGGAGTGGTGCAGTGCGCAGTAGTGCGTTCACCAGTGGTCGTATTGGGGGTAACGTGTACATGCTGCCACTACCAGTGTCATTACCACACCGATGACATCGGTCACAGTCGCCACCACGGTCTCGGACTACGCGTTCGTGGTGGCGGACTACACGTACGAGATGGCGGACTACGTACGAGATGGCGAACGTCTCGGGAGTGGTGCAGTGCGCAGTAGTGCGTTCACCAGTGGTCGTATTGGGGGTAACGTGTACATGCTGCCACTACCAGTGTCATTACCACACCGATGACATCGGTCACAGTCGCCACCACGGTCTCGGACTACGCGTTCGTGGTGGCGGACTACACGTACGAGATGGCGAACGTCTCGGGAGTGGTGCAGTGCGCAGTAGTGCGTTCACCAGTGGTCGTATTGGGGGTAACGTGTACATGCTGCCACTACCAGTGTCATTACCACACCGATGACATCGGTCACAGTCGCCACCACGGTCTCGGACTACGCGTTCGTGGTGGCGGACTACACGTACGAGATGGCGAACGTCTCGGGAGTGGTGCAGTGCGCAGTAGTGCGTTCACCAGTGGTCGTATTGGGGGTAACGTGTACATGCTGCCACTACCAGTGTCATTACCACACCGATGACATCGGTCACAGTCGCCACCACGGTCTCGGACTACGCGTTCGTGGTGGCGGACTACACGTACGAGATGGCGATACACGTACGAGATGGCGAACGTCTCGGGAGTGGTGCAGTGCGCAGTAGTGCGTTCACCAGTGGTCGTATTGGGGGTAACGTGTACATGCTGCCACTACCAGTGTCATTACCACACCGATGACATCGGTCACAGTCGCCACCACGGTCTCGGACTACGCGTTCGTGGTGGCGGACTACACGTACGAGATGGCGAACGTCTCGGGAGTGGTGCAGTGCGCAGTAGTGCGTTCACCAGTGGTCGTATTGGGGGTAACGTGTACATGCTGCCACTACCAGTGTCATTACCACACCGATGACATCGGTCACAGTCGCCACCACGGTCTCGGACTACGCGTTCGTGGTGGCGGACTACACGTACGAGATGGCGGACTACACGTGGCGAACGTCTCGGGAGTGGTGCAGTGCGCAGTAGTGCGTTCACCAGTGGTCGTATTGGGGGTAACGTGTACATGCTGCCACTACCAGTGTCATTACCACACCGATGACATCGGTCACAGTCGCCACCACGGTCTCGGACTACGCGTTCGTGGTGGCGGACTACACGTACGAGATGGCGAACGTCTCGGGAGTGGTGCAGTGCGCAGTAGTGCGTTCACCAGTGGTCGTATTGGGGGTAACGTGTACATGCTGCCACTACCAGTGTCATTACCACACCGATGACATCGGTCACAGTCGCCACCACGGTCTCGGACTACGCGTTCGTGGTGGCGGACTACACGTACGAGATGGCGACACGTACGAGATGGCGAACGTCTCGGGAGTGGTGCAGTGCGCAGTAGTGCGTTCACCAGTGGTCGTATTGGGGGTAACGTGTACATGCTGCCACTACCAGTGTCATTACCACACCGATGACATCGGTCACAGTCGCCACCACGGTCTCGGACTACGCGTTCGTGGTGGCGGACTACACGTACGAGATGGCGAACGTCTCGGGAGTGGTGCAGTGCGCAGTAGTGCGTTCACCAGTGGTCGTATTGGGGGTAACGTGTACATGCTGCCACTACCAGTGTCATTACCACACCGATGACATCGGTCACAGTCGCCACCACGGTCTCGGACTACGCGTTCGTGGTGGCGGACTACACGTACGAGATGGCGGACTACACGTACGAGATGGCGAACGTCTCGGGAGTGGTGCAGTGCGCAGTAGTGCGTTCACCAGTGGTCGTATTGGGGGTAACGTGTACATGCTGCCACTACCAGTGTCATTACCACACCGATGACATCGGTCACAGTCGCCACCACGGTCTCGGACTACGCGTTCGTGGTGGCGGACTACACGTACGAGATGGCGAACGTCTCGGGAGTGGTGCAGTGCGCAGTAGTGCGTTCACCAGTGGTCGTATTGGGGGTAACGTGTACATGCTGCCACTACCAGTGTCATTACCACACCGATGACATCGGTCACAGTCGCCACCACGGTCTCGGACTACGCGTTCGTGGTGGCGGACTACACGTACGAGATGGCGGACTACGTACGAGATGGCGAACGTCTCGGGAGTGGTGCAGTGCGCAGTAGTGCGTTCACCAGTGGTCGTATTGGGGGTAACGTGTACATGCTGCCACTACCAGTGTCATTACCACACCGATGACATCGGTCACAGTCGCCACCACGGTCTCGGACTACGCGTTCGTGGTGGCGGACTACACGTACGAGATGGCGAACGTCTCGGGAGTGGTGCAGTGCGCAGTAGTGCGTTCACCAGTGGTCGTATTGGGGGTAACGTGTACATGCTGCCACTACCAGTGTCATTACCACACCGATGACATCGGTCACAGTCGCCACCACGGTCTCGGACTACGCGTTCGTGGTGGCGGACTACACGTACGAGATGGGACTACACGTACGAGATGGCGAACGTCTCGGGAGTGGTGCAGTGCGCAGTAGTGCGTTCACCAGTGGTCGTATTGGGGGTAACGTGTACATGCTGCCACTACCAGTGTCATTACCACACCGATGACATCGGTCACAGTCGCCACCACGGTCTCGGACTACGCGTTCGTGGTGGCGGACTACACGTACGAGATGGCGAACGTCTCGGGAGTGGTGCAGTGCGCAGTAGTGCGTTCACCAGTGGTCGTATTGGGGGTAACGTGTACATGCTGCCACTACCAGTGTCATTACCACACCGATGACATCGGTCACAGTCGCCACCACGGTCTCGGACTACGCGTTCGTGGTGGCGGACTACACGTACGAGATGGCGACTACACGTACGAGATGGCGAACGTCTCGGGAGTGGTGCAGTGCGCAGTAGTGCGTTCACCAGTGGTCGTATTGGGGGTAACGTGTACATGCTGCCACTACCAGTGTCATTACCACACCGATGACATCGGTCACAGTCGCCACCACGGTCTCGGACTACGCGTTCGTGGTGGCGGACTACACGTACGAGATGGCGGACTACACGTACGAGATGGCGAACGTCTCGGGAGTGGTGCAGTGCGCAGTAGTGCGTTCACCAGTGGTCGTATTGGGGGTAACGTGTACATGCTGCCACTACCAGTGTCATTACCACACCGATGACATCGGTCACAGTCGCCACCACGGTCTCGGACTACGCGTTCGTGGTGGCGGACTACACGTACGAGATGGCGGACTACACGTACGAGATGGCGAACGTCTCGGGAGTGGTGCAGTGCGCAGTAGTGCGTTCACCAGTGGTCGTATTGGGGGTAACGTGTACATGCTGCCACTACCAGTGTCATTACCACACCGATGACATCGGTCACAGTCGCCACCACGGTCTCGGACTACGCGTTCGTGGTGGCGGACTACGTACGAGATGGCGGACTACACGTACGAGATGGCGAACGTCTCGGGAGTGGTGCAGTGCGCAGTAGTGCGTTCACCAGTGGTCGTATTGGGGGTAACGTGTACATGCTGCCACTACCAGTGTCATTACCACACCGATGACATCGGTCACAGTCGCCACCACGGTCTCGGACTACGCGTTCGTGGTGGCGGACTACACGTACGAGATGGCGGACTACACGTACGAGATGGCGAACGTCTCGGGAGTGGTGCAGTGCGCAGTAGTGCGTTCACCAGTGGTCGTATTGGGGGTAACGTGTACATGCTGCCACTACCAGTGTCATTACCACACCGATGACATCGGTCACAGTCGCCACCACGGTCTCGGACTACGCGTTCGTGGTGGCGGACTACACGTACGAGATGGCGAACGTCTCGGGAGTGGTGCAGTGCGCAGTAGTGCGTTCACCAGTGGTCGTATTGGGGGTAACGTGTACATGCTGCCACTACCAGTGTCATTACCACACCGATGACATCGGTCACAGTCGCCACCACGGTCTCGGACTACGCGTTCGTGGTGGCGGACTACACGTACGAGATGGCGGACTACACGTACGAGATGGCGAACGTCTCGGGAGTGGTGCAGTGCGCAGTAGTGCGTTCACCAGTGGTCGTATTGGGGGTAACGTGTACATGCTGCCACTACCAGTGTCATTACCACACCGATGACATCGGTCACAGTCGCCACCACGGTCTCGGACTACGCGTTCGTGGTGGCGGACTACACGTACGAGATGGCGGACTACACGTACGAGATGGCGAACGTCTCGGGAGTGGTGCAGTGCGCAGTAGTGCGTTCACCAGTGGTCGTATTGGGGGTAACGTGTACATGCTGCCACTACCAGTGTCATTACCACACCGATGACATGGGTCACAGTCGCCACCACGGTCTCGGACTACGCGTTCGTGGTGGCGGACTACACGTACGAGATGGCGGACTACACGTACGAGATGGCGAACGTCTCGGGAGTGGTGCAGTGCGCAGTAGTGCGTTCACCAGTGGTCGTATTGGGGGTAACGTGTACATGCTGCCACTACCAGTGTCATTACCACACCGATGACATCGGTCACAGTCGCCACCACGGTCTCGGACTACGCGTTCGTGGTGGCGGACTACACGTACGAGATGGCGGACTACACGTACGAGATGGCGAACGTCTCGGGAGTGGTGCAGTGCGCAGTAGTGCGTTCACCAGTGGTCGTATTGGGGGTAACGTGTACATGCTGCCACTACCAGTGTCATTACCACACCGATGACATCGGTCACAGTCGCCACCACGGTCTCGGACTACGCGTTCGTGGTGGCGGACTACACGTACGAGATGGCGAACGTCTCGGGAGTGGTGCAGTGCGCAGTAGTGCGTTCACCAGTGGTCGTATTGGGGGTAACGTGTACATGCTGCCACTACCAGTGTCATTACCACACCGATGACATGGGTCACAGTCGCCACCACGGTCTCGGACTACGCGTTCGTGGTGGCGGACTACACGTACGAGATGGCGGACTACACGTACGAGATGGCGAACGTCTCGGGAGTGGTGCAGTGCGCAGTAGTGCGTTTACCAGTGGTCGTATTGGGGGTAACGTGTACATGCTGCCACTACCAGTGTCATTACCACACCGATGACATGGGTCACAGTCGCCACCACGGTCTCGGACTACGCGTTCGTGGTGGCGGACTACACGTACGAGATGGCGGACTACACGTACGAGATGGCGAACGTCTCGGGAGTGGTGCAGTGCGCAGTAGTGCGTTCACCAGTGGTCGTATTGGGGGTAACGTGTACATGCTGCCACTACCAGTGTCATTACCACACCGATGACATCGGTCACAGTCGCCACCACGGTCTCGGACTACGCGTTCGTGGTGGCGGACTACACGTACGAGATGGCGGACTACACGTACGAGATGGCGAACGTCTCGGGAGTGGTGCAGTGCGCAGTAGTGCGTTCACCAGTGGTCGTATTGGGGGTAACGTGTACATGCTGCCACTACCAGTGTCATTACCACACCGATGACATCGGTCACAGTCGCCACCACGGTCTCGGACTACGCGTTCGTGGTGGCGGACTACACGTACGAGATGGCGGACTACACGTACGAGATGGCGAACGTCTCGGGAGTGGTGCAGTGCGCAGTAGTGCGTTCACCAGTGGTCGTATTGGGGGTAACGTGTACATGCTGCCACTACCAGTGTCATTACCACACCGATGACATCGGTCACAGTCGCCACCACGGTCTCGGACTACGCGTTCGTGGTGGCGGACTACACGTACGAGATGGCGAACGTCTCGGGAGTGGTGCAGTGCGCAGTAGTGCGTTCACCAGTGGTCGTATTGGGGGTAACGTGTACATGCTGCCACTACCAGTGTCATTACCACACCGATGACATGGGTCACAGTCGCCACCACGGTCTCGGACTACGCGTTCGTGGTGGCGGACTACACGTACGAGATGGCGGACTACACGTACGAGATGGCGAACGTCTCGGGAGTGGTGCAGTGCGCAGTAGTGCGTTCACCAGTGGTCGTATTGGGGGTAACGTGTACATGCTGCCACTACCAGTGTCATTACCACACCGATGACATTAGTCATAGTTGCACGGCGGACCGGAGTATGGGTTTGGGACAGCGGATTGTATGGTTTGTATAAGAAATGTTGAATTTGAAATGTTTAAGAATGTGATACTCCATTTGAATTGCTGCGGGATGTGCATACATTGTTAGATGCGATGTCATTGAAGGCTAGATTAGTTGAGATTATGGATAGTGTTTGATGTACCAATACGCATTGCATGATTTCGCCGCCCACGATACACTGACAGGTATAATTTGATGTAGCTTCCAAACCAAACAAAATGATCGTTGACAGCCATCACGATGTCGTCCGCAAAGCTTGCTCATCGTGATAACATGAGCAAGCCGTGGTGCTCTAGTGACGAAGCTTTCCAAAGCCATATTGCTGGGTGGGTCGAATACGAGGTTATTTGAAAAGACGATAGTACTCGATTCTACAGCAGCCTTCACTGTACTGTACAGTTGACGTATGTCAGCTTCGTAGACGCGAACCTTATTTAGTCTCGAAAAAGAAGGCTTTGCAGAGGTAATGAGCGATGTTGACAGCCCCACCAGCTGCTGCTGGACTTCAACACCAAGGCACAACCCGACAAGAGTCTCCAAACAAACTTGGACTACGACATTTCCGATTCCACTGCCAATATCCAGAAATATGTCGGTAGCTCGTAGACGTGGTAGTGCGGATAGAATAGCGGTCACACCGCCAGGGGAAATCTCTCCGGTATGCTGTTCGGGCGTACCTCCACGTCGCTGGATTTGTTGTCTGGAAACCGATTGGAAAATACTCGTAACAATGCAATGAATGTTTTCTCTGGGAATAGTGAACACATCAGCACCAGTAATCCTTCGTTCCCGGTGCGTTCCACATCGCAAATGCCTAGGAAAACGGTCTAAATTTGTCCCATACGTGCGCTTAAGCGTCTTTAAACGGATTTGAAGCTGATGTCGTGTTTTACCCGAGCTCACCATACCCTGCCACACACGAACCCAATCAATTTTATGACCTTCGTCAAGCTGTTGCTTTGCTAGCTGAAATAGTAATCGATCCTCTGCATCTGAGAAGTCCGCCATTTCAGCTGTAAGACCTCAAACAAAATGTGGTTTATAACTTGGGCTATATAAGCGGTCCACATCTCACAACTGCTTTTATTGCGCTTATAAAACCGGGTAGTAATTAGGGGTTAATGTTGAGGTCGCGTCGCAACGTACGTGGCCAACCCTTCCTTCGGGTTCGCTTTGGTCGTTCCGCCAATAATATTCGCGAACGGCAGGAATAACTCCGAGTGATTGGTCAGCTAGTTCGAATGAACCAATCAGAACTCACAAGTTACCAACTTCAAGGTCCGCGCCAAAACGTTTCGATAGGACCGTTCGTTTACCCTGTGGGTTCACTTTGGTCGTTCCGCCAATAAGATTCGCAAACGGCAGGAATAACTCCGAGTGATTGGTCAGCTAGTTCGAATGAACCAATCAGAACTCATAAGTTACCAACTTCAAGGTCCGCGCCAAAACGTTTCGATAGGACCGTTCGTTTACCCTGTGGGTTCACTTTGGTCGTTCCGCCAATAAGATTCGCAAACGGCAGGAATAACTCCGAGTGATTGGTCAGCTAGTTCGAATGAACCAATCAGAACTCACAAGTTACCAACTTCAAACCGCGCGCATTTTGGCCATGTGGGCAATCACAACTGCTTATTTTTCAATTTGCCACATCCTTCACAAGCTCTTCTACGGTGCATATCACTGGGACTGCTCACTGGATCGGTCGGCAGCACTCACGCCACTACAAGTACCGATACCCGCCGACGCTTACACTACTGAGGGTCTCACGCACACCGCCGAGATTCTACTGCCCGGTTGGTTTCTGGAGCTGCCTATTCGTTGGCTAATCGAATCTCACGTCATTGGAATCGACTGCTGTATACCGGTGGTGACCAATACCCAGTGGTTTCAATGCTCGCGGCTAGTGACCAAACCCCCACTGATGGTTACATGCAATGCTGGCTATGATACTGTCTATTGGGAATCCTGAGGTAGTCGTAATTGGTGAGAGAAATCCCAATCGAAACCGGATTCTACGAAGGTATCGTTGGACACTTGGGAGCGATTGCAACCACTATTGTTATCCCTGCTGATTGATCATAGTCACGAACGACTACTATTGATGTCGTTGCGTTGCCCGAGCAGTGGTAGCTGTAACAAACTGACACCTATTCCGACGTCGGCAAGTGCGGTTGTCATTCTTGCCAAGTAGGACGATAACCAGTCATTTACTACCAAGACGGCCATCGATAAGTGCGTGTAGTACACGGCGGTACTCATCATAGCCATGGGGCTATCCTGGCACTCAATAAATATCTGAAGATGGATACTTTCTGCAGTTACAGTGACTTTATGGTGGGGTTCCTCACGATCGGTCTTGGATTCTGGAGCTTCCGCTACCATCTCCAGCTGCAACCCTAATTACTAGTCCGACACCGTGGCGGCGGCCGTAACGTGAGGCCATGAATGCGGTAATGACACTGGTAGTCTCAGTTTATGCATTGTCAAGCCAAGATACCCGCATCCAGATGTACTTAGCTACATTTTATTCACTACCTGCCTCTTCTCTCTAGTTTTTTAAAACCTACATTCTGGCAGAATAGTGGCGTACCTTTCCGGTATCCTGGGAGTACAATAAATATCTGTTGAAGTCATTATTTTATGCACGTGAAATTCATGTGTTGTTGAAATACTAATAGTGCTCTCAAAGCTGGCAAAGACTTCTACAAGATACTAGCTCGTTCGAGGTAGTGATCAGTTTGTCCGCAATCGATTTATCATACACGCGTACAAGAATCCGAGAAGTAGTTCATAAAGTGTGTGTGACGTACTGCGTAATAGGTGGTGATAAGCCTACACCAAGGCTTGCAAATACCTGATGTGTTTACCTAACGAGATGTAAGTAGTGGCACCAAACTTCCGCTTAGGTGATGGAATATACGTGATGGGTTACGAAGTGCTCACTGGATACAAATACATATATGTTTGGTCTGTAAAGGACGGTTCGTAGGTATCGAACCCTGTCCGAGGATCTGCGTGAATACGGCTCTTCCTCATTTGCTAATCCACCCGGAACCCACCAGCGTATGGTTGATCGCAGGAGTGACAAAGGAATATTCATCCTGCCGCCACCTTCAAGAAGACTGGCTCCTGATGGAAGAAGTATGTACAAAAGCGAATCCGACCAAGAAGAGGCGCGTTGATAACTGTATGCACTATCTAAAACAGTAGCATTTGACCAAAAGATTCTATTACGGACATACAGGTGCTAAAATTGTTTACCTGCGGGCAAATGGTGGAGTTTGATACTTTGTATCCCATGTTCATACCTTCACGGGGTCGTGTGCGTAGACATAAATATGGCAAGAGACAAACAGTGCTCTGATTGTTTGGTCTGCAATTGACACAGAAATTCGAGCTTTCCTATGGGTCATCGGGAGACGTTGACCTCTTTGTCGCATTTTTACCTGTGAAGGAAATGCACCAATTGCATGTGGATATTTGTAAAGGCAATGATGAATCCGTGCACAATTACCTGGGGATGGTACGCTGGCTAGATATGTGCATGGAGCTTTCTGAGGTACGATAACAGCTACATGTTATCTGTATACTACCACTATTTACGTTCCGATTTTCGTATTGCTCGATAGATAACACGGCCGCTCATCCGCGCTCGGTTGAAAGCACTCAATAATTGGCTTTTACGACAAAGTGATCTTCTGGACGGTCATATCGAGCGCTATCATCAGATGTGCGATGATAACAAGGTCGACTGTGAAACACTTCAAAAGCACGTCGATGAAGGTCGTCATCGTGAGTGTCGCTACAACCGATACCAGGACTTACTCATTGCCATGGATATTGTGGACATGCTGGCCGAACATATTCAGTACGAATCGACATGGAAGCCGTGCTCGTGCACCAAATGTAACTTTTATCGATCGTCTGAATGGATGAAGACTCAGCCACGACCGGAGCCTTGTGCTTCGTATCTCCCCGCTGCGCAGTTTTACATGGGTGAGTACTTCATGGATCGTTGATTCTACTAGTTCGACAGCTTCGTTACGATGTTGAGTCCGTATATCAATTTTACATTTCACGTGTAAGTATATTTCTTATATCACTTTTTCCACACTATCTACGTATTCGAGACGATCGCACCCTGAGTACACATACACGATGTTCTTTGTTGCACCGGGGGCCTGGGTGCTGTTTGTGAACGTGGTGGGTGAATTTCTCCACGCTGGTACAGTATAGTGGATTACAGAGCCGTACTTGGTCGGACCTTCTATCAGCGTTTTATGAGTAACACCACAGCACGGATACTTCTTTTGACTTCCGCTCACGCAGTGCCATCATCATGTCCCCCCTCATGAATAGTAGGTTGCGAGCAGTTTACACAGATCGCCTTAATGATATTCTCCCTTCGGCTACTCCGTTCATTATCAATACCTCTAGCTGGACCATAACTTGCTAGACCGATCGTTTGTCTGTTTTTTTATTGGCTGGAAAGTCGGAATGTTCTGATTAGACCTGTTGTGGCATTTGATGTTATTCACGGTACTCCTCTTACTGCTGCTTTCGGCTACGTATTTTGACCAATCGTAGCATTTCTTGTTTTTTTCAGCGAATCGATAAGCCGCTAAGCAGAACCATACGGAATGTCCCATTTTGCTGAAGGGTCGCCCAAAACCTGTCACTTCTTTTAAAAAATCGTGATATAACACGATTTACTAAGGAAAACCTCTATTAATATATCGACCAAAACCATACGTTTTGCCCCAATTAGCTGTTTTCACTTGATTTCAGTATGGAAATCTTAATATAGAAATGTATGGCCGAACGAAAGGGTTAACCTTAAGCCTCAACGGCTTAGGTTGGGCTGGCATTAGTTCAGCCAGGGGGCCTGCAGCCCCTGCACGTGAGCGATTAGCCCTCGCTCATACGTGTCGAACGCTTCGATGCGTTCGACCTGCTCGGCAGGCGTAGCAGCCGCCAAGCTTCGGAGGGCATCTCCTCCAAAGATGCCTGTCATATTCCGGACCGACTCTAACTGTGCATTGGTCAAATGAGGGAACTCCCCTCTATCCATGTTGGCTTATCTTGTAGAACCCACAGAGGATTCAAGTAGTCAATCTACGTAAGCGTGGATTGACTTGAGTGCTATCAAGTGTGACGGGGTGGTCACACGAGCACCTTGCTTGAGGAAGCGTGCTATCAGAAGTATACAAACTCCTAGTGAACGGCAGTTCAGAAGTCCTGGTCTTAGGGAACTTTATAGCGAGAATAGGGTAGATTTAATACTGAATGTATTAATAGATGTTGTGTCGCTTCCAAAGGAAAAGTAGACGTGATATGTATTGAGCAATGTGTTAGCTTGCACTATTTGCTCTTGTCCTATGCATGCTCTTGGGGGTGACCATTCCGGTGTCACAAACCGTCTGTACTTGCTGCACCTGTATAACAGTCCATACTCTGCAGTTTAGTAACGGTCCTTACTTGCCGGAGCTGTATAACTTCTGTAGAGTGCTGGTGTTGGCGGGTTAGACCCCAACAACGGCTACACGAAGTAGCTTCCGCTACAACAATAGATAAGTTTAAGTTTGACCTCCAATGCAAACTTATAATTGTCTATACTGAATCCTACATAGTATGGAAATGAGTGGTTCCCAGTCACGTGACTCGACACTAGTCACTAGTACATTTATGTACCCATTCTCAAAAGAGTGACGTCACTCTTTCATGTAATCTCTTTACTCAACGCTTGGCCGATCGTATTGAAGGTGTTATCTCTTCACCTTCCTCTTCTCCACCGCACAATCATAATACCACGCGTCAGTCTTGTGCGAACCCGACGGAGTTAGAATGCTGTTGTTACGATTCCATCTCATAACTATCACTTTTAAAACGTGCGTTATACTTAATCACTGCTCTGACGAGTATCGTTCGTCGCATCAATCCTGCTCTTTGATCATAATACCTTGTCGGTGTTGCCGTCTTACTGTACTGTGTTTCCGTCTAATAGCACATTTCGTACGATGTTGTAATCTAGTTTTACGGTGTTATTGACCATTTTTGCGGTGCTGTAGCATATAATCACGGTGTTTATGACCGGGGTGTTGTGTATGTAGCTGTCGATTGTTACGGTGTTATATTCCAAAATTGCGGTGCTCCTGTACTCTACTCCTATTTCTCCTACAAAGACGTCGACATGCGCTTGACTAGCTCGTGCGTGGAAAAAGTGGTCTCCAAAACGTATTTTTAAAATAGTTTTTGGTTACAGCATACATGTACAATATCCTATCATGAAGATTTTCGGGTATGATAATGGCAGTTGTTGTAGCTGTTGTAGCTGTTAGGATGTATTAATACCAGCACCATGCTAATCGGCATTGGATTGAGGGAGGAAAACTCTCGGTATGAAGGAACAATTTTTATCGTCGTCGCTCCAACCTGGTAGCCTCGGACCGTGTTGTGGTTGCACTTCGCTGTCTGTTCGACTGGACCTCTACGCTGGACCTCTACGATAGGCACGCGGCACGCACGTGCCGGGCGTGTGCCTTGTGTGGGCCATAGTTGAAGAAGCTGGAATGGAGCAACCTGATTGGTGGATCTTTTGGGATCGTGTAATGTGATTGGCTCTCAACTTCAATTTGGTGAATCCTATGATGTGTATCGTGTTTACGCATCACACAAATCATTTGGTCGTGCCTCAAATCATTTGGCCGCGCCTCAAATCATTTGGACCGTAACAGGAGGATTACTAAAGGACGGTAGGAACTGTAGGAGGTAGTAAGTAGCAAGGACACCAACCTAAATCGAACTCACTTTCGGATTTCCATTCATCCACTCACATCGTCTACTACCAAGCCTCGTTCGCATACCTTTGACAATCGCAATTGGTTATGAACCCAAGCTACGCAGACACCGTTAAACGCGTGGAAGACAACTACTTTCACTGGGAGTTCAACATGCGGATGAAACTTGCTCGCAAAGGTTTGCTTCCGCAGATTGTCAAGCCAGAGTACGACCAACTGAGTGACCGCTCCACGGCGGAATGGAAGACCAACGATCTGAAGGCCCTTGGTGTGATCGCTGGAGATGTGAGCTTCACATACCAAGTCTACATCCGTGGAGCGTCAACTGCCGCTGACGCGTGGACGTTGCTCGAAGAGCAGTTCAATTGCAAGACGCTGAAGAACCGGCTCATTGTTACTAAGAAGTTGAATAACTTCAAGATGGAGCCGGGTACTCGTTTTGCTAACCACGTCGACCAATTCAAGGAGATTGTACTCCAGATGGAGACAATCGGAGAGCCTCTAGATGAGACTCGCCAGCTCGTGTTGCTCCTTGGCAGTCTAACCGACGAGTACAAGATGATCAGCACTGTGCTCGAGAACACACCAAACATTACTCTCGCCTGCGCGATTCAAGCGCTTTCTGGTGTTACAGCCTCAGATGAATCGCCATCGGCTCAAGAGAAAGCTTTCGCAGCAAGGAAGAGAAATTCTGGGGGAAAGCATCGATTTGGTGGCAAGTCCTTCTACTGCAAGAAGCAAGGGCACAAGGAATTTGAATGCCGCAAGAAGAAGTCTGACGAGGAGCGTGGACAAGTAGCCCAAGAGGAAAGACACGACTTCTCATTCGCGGCTACGAGTGCAATGAGCAAACCGGAATGGCTCGTCGACTCCGGTGCAAGCTCGCTCATGACCAGTGTCAGGGACAAGTTCGTGTCCATGAAGGAACTGAAGACGCCAGTCCGCATCACCATTGCGGATGGTACGAAGATTGACGCAGTTGCAACGGGCACAGTCAGTCTGAAGCTGATGGACGGAACGACCGTCTCGCTATCGGATGTTCTCTACATCCCCGAAGTTGAAGGAAGCCTCATCTCGGTGTCGAAGCTGGCCGAGAAGAATGTTGTCGCGCAGTTCAGCAAAGACAAGTGTGTCTTTCGCTATGGCGACGCTAAGGTTATGGAGGCAATGCGCTGTGGAAATGTCTACAAGCTGAAGACAGTGGGGGACGAGGTGTGCAATGTCGCGACGACACCTCGTAAGGAGCCGTGGGCTGTAGTACACGCACGCCTAGGCCACATCCCGTTCAGGCGCTACGAACAGCTACTGACCATGGCAGATGGAGTGCCTGAAGTCGCGGATGGTGTCACTAGTGATACTATTTGTGCAGGCTGCTGCATGGGCAAGATGAGAGCCGACGACTTTTCACGATACCCAGAGAATCTCGTCAAAAGCGCTGGTGTACTTGACCTCGTGCACACGGACGTAATGGGTTCAATGCAGACGAAGACACCTGGCAGTTGCACGTATGTCGTCACATTCATCGATGATTACTCACGCCACGTGACAGTCTACTTCATGAAAGCGAAGTCAGATGTGCTGTCGAAGTTCAAGATCTTCAAGGCAGCTTTAAAGAACGCGACGGGACAAAGGATCAAGCGTCTGCGTTCGGACGACGGTGGAGAGTATATAGGGCGACAGTTCAAGGCCTACCTCAACCACTGTGTCATCAAGCAT
Organism: Phytophthora palmivora; assembly: GCA_008079305.1. Taxonomy (NCBI): domain Eukaryota; phylum Oomycota; class Peronosporomycetes; order Peronosporales; family Peronosporaceae; genus Phytophthora; species Phytophthora palmivora. The sequence goes on from VOQZ01000998.1 coordinate 580,792, forward strand.
GAGAAGACGGTGCCGTACACGCCTCAGCAAAACGGACTTGCTGAGCGCATGAACCGGAGCCTCGTGGAGATGGCTCGCTGTATGCTCTACCATGAGAGCGTGGACAAGAAGTGGTGGGCAGAAGCTGTTAACACCGCAGCCTGGATCATTAATCGGATCCCAAATTCGGCGACAATCAAGACGCCCTACGAGATCGTGTACAAGACCAAGCCGCTACTGAAGAACTTGAAGGTGTTTGGTGCACTTGGGTACGCACACATCCCCAACGAGAAACGCCGAAAACTCGATGCGAAGGCATTCAAGTGTCGATTCATAGGATACAAAGACGGAGTAAAGGGATACCGTGTCATGAAAGTGACAACGGGAAAGGTGCAAATCGTGCGCACCGTCAAGTTCATGGAGACGAGTACATCTGGTCATTTGATCGTTCGTCAAGATGAAGATGAAGAACCAACAAGCGTTCCTGTACAAGCTAGACAACGATCGGTGGACACACGGCAGATCGTTCCGACCGTTACTGAAGGTGGTGACGTTATCCCACTTCAACATGACACAGCAATGGATGGTGTGATGGTACCATACGGTTCTACCCATCCCATGATTACTCGCTCGCGCACTCGCCCCATTGACGAGACTGAAGACCTGGGGAGGCGAGAGCACGCAAGAAACAAATAGTGGCATCGTCGACGACTGGAACCACGAAACGACAGAGATTGATCCAGGAAAGAGCAAAGGTAATCGAAGACCAGCTCGCAATTGAGAACGGTCAAGCTATGGTTGCAATGGAAGGTGTCCCAAAGTCATACGAAGAAGCCACTACAAGCGTGGACGATAAAGAGTGGAAGAAGGCTATTGCAAGTGAACTGGGGTCACTCACTGCAAACAAGACCTGGAAGTTGGTACCAAGACCAACGCACCAGCGCCCGATTGGTTGCCGGTGGGTGTTCGCGTTTCAACGCAACGAGGAGGGAAAGGTCATTCGACACAAGGCACGTCTGGTGGTAAAGGGGTATTCGCAACGTCGTGGCATTGACTACGAAGAAACGTATGCACCAGTGGCTTATCTCAACTCGATTCGTACGAAACTCGCTAAGTGTTGCGCAGAAGGATTCGAGATCGAGCAGTGTGACGTCGACACAGTATTTCTATATGGCAAACTGGAAGAGGAGATCTACATGGAGCTTCCAGAAGGCCTACAGGAGCTTCTGTCATTGTCGGACACAGAAGGAAAAGGTTTACTGCTCCAGAGTCTATATGGACTGAAGCAGGCGTCACGTGTGTGGAACGAGACCATAGACGCACATCTCAAGAAAATGGGGTTCAAGGCTGCTGATGCAGACCCATCAGTCTACACAAGAGGTGAAGGTGACAGCGAGTGTATTGTGTGTCTCTACGTGGACGACATGTTGACTGGGTCACGTGAAAAGGACATCATTGCGTCCGTGAAGGCAGGAATTGCTGAGAAATTTCGGATCAAGGACCTCGGTCGTGCGCGCTTCATTCTCGGTATTGAGATCGACTATGATATGGAACGGAAGGCGTTGACCATTAGTCAGCGAGCGTACACCGAGTCTATAATCAACAGGTTTGGTCAAGAGAACGCAAAACCAAGCCTCACCCCACTTGATTCGAGTGTCCACCTGACCAAGGCTGACGAACCACAGAGTGACGATGACAAAGCAAAGATGAAGTCAAAATCTTATCGGTCGTTGGTGGGAAGCCTCATGTACCTGGCATGTGGAACTCGACCGGACATCGCTGTTGCCGTTGCCAAGTTGAGCCGATACCTCGAAAATCCAGCGACACTGGGATGCTGGTATCAAGGTGGTGCGCTATTTGCTGAAGACGAAAGATGTGGCCATCACATACGACGGACGCATGGGGACAGAACTAACTGCTTACTCAGATGCTGACTGGGCCGGCAATTCGGATGACAGACGTTCGGTGACCGGGGTAATGCTCATGATGTGCGGTGCGCCTGTGGTGTGGAGATCGACATTCCAGAAGACGGTCGCTCTAAGTTCTACTGAGGCCGAGTACATGGCGCTTAGTGATTGCATCAAGGAAGTTGTGTGGATGCGACGTCTACTTGAGGACATTGGCGCTGAGCAACATGGACCTACGGTGATCTACGAAGACAGCCAAGGTGCCATGGCGTTGGCTAAGAATGTCGGTTACCAAGCACGCACTGATATTCGCTATCATTTCATTCGCGAGAAGATTGCGAGTGGTGAGGTTGAATTGACCTACGAAGAATCCAAGAACCAACTCGCTGATTTCCTCAACAAGGATCTATCGACGGAGACGCTACGCTATTTGCTCAAGCAGAGCAACGTGGGTCCCAAGCTCGAGATATCGAATTGAGTGGGGGTGTTGTGGTTGCACTTCGCTGTCTGTTCGACTGGACCTCTACGCTGGACCTCTACGATAGGCACGCGGCACGCACGTGCCGGGCGTGTGCCTTGTGTGGGCCATAGTTGAAGAAGCTGGAATGGAGCAACCTGATTGGTGGATCTTTTGGGATCGTGTAATGTGATTGGCTCTCAACTTCAATTTGGTGAATCCTATGATGTGTATCGTGTTTACGCATCACACAAATCATTTGGTCGTGCCTCAAATCATTTGGCCGCGCCTCAAATCATTTGGACCGTAACAGGAGGATTACTAAAGGACGGTAGGAACTGTAGGAGGTAGTAAGTAGCAAGGACACCAACCTAAATCGAACTCACTTTCGGATTTCCATTCATCCACTCACATCGTCTACTACCAAGCCTCGTTCGCATACCTTTGACAATCGCAATTGACCGACCATGGTGACAAAATCTTCCGAACAACGTTCTCCAGGTGAAAGTACTCATTGTATGTGTTCACCCTCAATCACTCCCACATTTTTACGATACTGCATTTCATGTTGACTGAATATGAAAGTAAAACCAATATGAAAGTAAAACTTGGCAAGTATAAGACCTTCTCAACTAACGGCATGATTCCAGAACATGAGTTGGTCCTTGTTGATACCTTAGTCGCTCTTTTGTTATTCAGCACGATATGTACCTGGTACTACAACATAGCTACCACGCCAGTATAACTAGTCACGATTGAGACGAATTACGAAGGCCATGACTCCGTAGACGACATTCATACGACTTCAGGTATCAGCGCTCCTCAAATCTACTCCACCGGCTTAATGTTTGTCCAGATAGCACCCACCGAGTCAAGCTCGTTACCGGCAAAACCGGCGAATCCACCCAACTGGTAGCCATCGCTCGCACTGTCCTTGCCCATATTGTCCGTGTCTCTCTGGGGGGTTCCACCCTTGATACTGTTCCCCTTGTTGGTAGTAACTGGATATACATAACGCGCGTTTTGCTATGGTATTTGCCCCAATGCACTTCGACGCCAGTGATGTGCTCGCCATTACCCATTGTTAAAGTGTTCTCATCACCACCGTCACCACCGTGTTTTAAGGTGGACGATTGGCCCGTCGAATCCACGACATCGAGACTGACAGAGTCGACCCGGTCCGCCGAGCGGACGGTGATGGACTTCACGGTTTGTCCAGGGTCAACCAAGTCCAAGTCCGAGTACTTGTCGCCGTGGGGGCCACCAAAGGTGTTACCCACCATAATACCCTTGTCGAAAGCTGTGACGACACTTGCCGCTAGCGCCACCGTAGCCAGGACTTGAAAGATGAATTTCATCGTTGTTGAGTAGCGTTGAGTGTTGGGGAAGAAGGAAAATTGGGAATGAGCTTGGACTTAGCCGAATGTCCTCTTACACAGCTTAAAACGATTCCTGGAGCCGGATCGAAATGCACATGTCTCGTTTTTGCAGCAGTTATATGTAGTTGAGTCATGTGTTACCTCACATGCTTCGTCAATTCGATGTCATTATGTCACATTCATAGCAAAGGTAATACGATATCGGGACATTATTTCCTGAGCGAGCGCGTTCATTAGTGGCAAGTTGTACGTGTATATAAGAATCAAGATTGGATGCCATTGTGGACTGGGTACACCTCAAAAGGTGACTAATTCCAGGCTGTCAGATGGCAGACTATCAGTAGCAGTCTCGAAACTACAGTGCCTATGTATACGCTACGACAGTGTCTATGTATACTTTGAGTAATTGTGCTTACATTTCGAGCGTAGAAGTGTGGCGTCGGCACGAGGAACAGTGTACCAAGAAAACAGTTCGGATAGGTCGATTCAAACCGGCATTGGTTGGATCTGATACGGTACAATCAAGTGACAGTATTAGCAAATTACTAATACTCTGAAATAAATCTACAGTATTTATATAGTACATATAATTAAAGAAAGCCCATGTAGTCTTATGCTACATACATATTTGCATACACACTCTCGATATAGTACACCTTGTTTGCCCTACGACTTGATAACGCCAGATCGTTATTTGATCGGCGTTGCCGTGTTTACAATATCATGTTGTTCATTTATAATGTACGTGCGTCGTCGACGCTGTCGATGTACCTTTACTATAATTAGTACTTATGGGATAGGCATCAAACTGTATCTTCCTGGCAGGAACCTTGGTATTAATAGATTCTTCCGTTTGCATAGATCACAAGTTTTTGAACTACGTTTCTAATCCTTTAAAGCGTGTTGTTCGGGAAAAATGCGTAATCACTGCATAGTAACGGGTTACATGAATAACTACTGTAAATGTGTTTTCTTTTAGTGGAAGTTCTCAAGCATGAAGGAACAGAAGGTGATTGGATGAAATTCAAATTTGGCAAACCCAAGCAATGTGATCTACATATCCGTATAGAAAAACACGCTGTGCGAATTCAAGTTACTTTTTCTCCTACAAAGACGTCGACAGGCACGTGATAGCTCGTGAATGGAAAAGTGGCTGCCAAAACGCATGTTTTGAAATAGAAGATATTTAGGTTACGCAGTTGACAATAGGGGTTCTCATGGAATTTGGAGGATATTCTATAAGAATAGGCTGAGCCAATAAGAGAACAATCTTTATTCCAGCGTGAGGACCCCTTGCAGGATGGTATTCACTTAAGGGATACCTCTGAGCTGGAGGTGTAAGACACACCACAGACAAGGCAATTAGGTGCAATATATACTGCTATGGGTACTGTTTCGCAAGGCCCAGTTCAAAACTAAACTCGAACATATCTCTTTTTCTATTATGGCATTGACCAATCACAGCAAAGAGAGAAAGTGACCAGTCCTGGTGACCCTACATAACACAGATTGTAGTGAATAGAGACGAAATTAGAACAGGCGATATATTGCTAGAGTGGCAGGAGAAGGAGGGTAGCACGTTCCTGTTAAGCGTCTTGATTCTTTCCGCAAGACTGCAAGACTATTGCGGTGGCATGATTCATTCTTGCGTTTGATCTGGGACTGATCTGTACTATCCAGCAATGATTTCTGCAAAACAAGAGTAGCCAATAGGGGGCATTCTCCACTATTGTCACGGGCTCAAGACCCATCAATAAAAAGGAAAGAGATTAAGGACGCATAGCACAGAGCCCGTGAACGGCAAGAACAATGACTGACCAATAGCGAACGGCCAAGACAAAAGAATGCCGTTGAAGCCGGCAGAGGCGACGAGTCAATTCCGTTCATTCCGGAATCGACAGCCAAGAGCTCAAGTCGAGCCATGGTGGCTGCTTTGGCCAAGTAGTTACTGTGGTTCTTTTCATTACAACAAGACGAAAGACCAACTAACCAAGAATAAAGTTAACCAACACCTGTGCTTCCTCTCATACTAAGTGCTACAAACTCCCATTAGTCTGAGCAAAGAGTAAGCTCGGACTAAGTGTGACATAGTAGACCTTGATGGCGATGACTACTCGCAGTACAGCCCGTCGTGTATTGTAAAGTGACACCGCACCCGCTCGTCAGCTTCTCGTACTCGAAAGTAGTGACGGACATGGCGTCAGAGCTGGAAATTCAAATCATGCTGCAGCAACTAGCTTGAGTCAACTCGAGGCATCAATTGCCGACATGAGACAGGAAATACAAATCGCAAGGGACAACTTACGTACAGAAATGTCAACTACGATGACGACCATCAGTAACAGTCTCGAAGCCGAGATGCTCGAAATGAAAGGGCACTTGGCCAATCTGGTGCAGAGTTTGACTAACATGTCTACTACATTGAACCAGACCAAAACAATTGCTCAGGCGGCTCAACAAATGGCCACTGAAGCGCGTGACAACGTCATTTCTTTCCAACAAACTAATGTGGATTCGGGATCGACGATCCAAGCCTCACTTGCGGTCCGTAGTGTGGCACATCACCCTAACAGTGATATAATCATGGATGGGACTCAAGTAGCTCAAACAAGTGAGCCGCGTCTGCGGAAGATGGATGTCAGTCCGCCGACATTCGAGGGTGCCATTGATGGAATCAAGTTGAATAGTTTCTTGTTCCAATTTGACAGCTATTACAGACAAAAAGGTTACGACCTCCAAGAACACGATAATTTACTCTGTCATGAATTAAATCAATGCGTTCGCAAATCAGCACTGGTGTGGTATGAACGCCTTCTCTTGACAACAGTGCGGCAATACTCACAAGCAAGCTGCAGGGACCGGCTGCACGAATCTCATCAGCCACCTCAAGATCGCACGCGGGTAACGACGATATAGTAAACGGAACGCTAGCCAAACGCTGGAAGCACATGGCATTGTAGACACGCGCAAATGGAGATTTTGAAGTGGAATGGAGATTTTCACTTGGATGGAATGAGTGGTCGCTCGTTACTACGCTCTGTGTAAGGTTGAAGACCCATTGGCCCGTGCTTTTGTCGCCATCAAACTCGTCTCCTCGAACCCTGTGGTGCGCATCATGCGTCACATAGCTGTCAAAGCGGGAGAATGCATCTTTCAGGACATTAACGATGCGTTTGGACTCATGTTCAAAGGATGGAAGTGTGGTATTCACCACTTTATTGTGATTTACGGTGCGTTCGCTAAATATTGTAAACTGCATCATGTCCTGCTCGCAGTGTCACCAGCGGAGTTTGGCCAGATGGTTGCCGCGCACATCGAGTTGATTGATACAGAACTGGAGATCTACCACAGAGACGGCACGATGGTGCTATTCATCAGGAATCCAGGTAGTTCTCACTTGGCTACAGAGTCATTTTTGATTTAATTAGATTGAATGAATAAAATCGAGCTTTGGGGTATAAATAACTCTTATTACCTGTATTGGAAATGTCGCCTGAGAGACTCGAACAGCAGCCAAGTGCGTAGCTTCTTGGTACTTGTAGGCCAATCCTTGGACCCCTGGACCGCCAGGAGGACCGCTAGAGAACAGAATACCTCAGACAACAACCGCATTGTACGTGCAGTCCATCAGTGAAGTTCTGTGGTTACCTACCATAAAACTTCACGTGTGGACTCCTTGTACAGTGTGGTTGCTTTAGGTCAGTGACGCCGTGATGCGGGAAGTACTAGCGCCAACAGAGCAGGTCATGAATTGGGGCCTTCGTCCGACGAGTTGTTTTTCGCGTAGTTTTTGACGTTTCCCTAGTATTGGTTTTTTATGTACGACAAGGTGCGGAATCGAGTGGTGCGAAGTTAGCATCGGCAGATGCATCGAGTAATTCTGAGCTGACTGTACACGGACAGAGACCTTGTGAATGAAGGCGTCGTTTAGATGCTCGGTGTGGCTAGCCTAACAAAAGAAGGCTAATAGTGTGTGGACGTACGCGCCTGTTGATGTCTCCCGTTAAATCAGTGTTGTTTTGAAGCGTCACTCTTCATTCCCCAGTATCCAATGCGCGTGGCTGGCTAGAGCATTCATGTTTTGCTACGTGGCTGCTACGATGGTAACCCGGTCCATCACATCTCCGGTCCCGTGGAAAGTGTTTGCACGGCCCTATTATGAACGTATCTCGACGCGCGACAGCGAACAGAGCCCGTTTATCGCATTCTAGATGTACGATTTCTACACTTACGTGTACATTCTTGAGAATGGCAACTGTGTCGAGTATAAGAATTGTAACCGTTACATGATAAACAACACATTTACAGACTGTCAGATGATACCATCGGAAAATAATTCGGTAGTAGGAGATACAAGAAGTTGCGATGGCAGACTAGTGCTGGGAATGAAGGCGTTGGGAGCTCTCCACAGACAAACAAAACAATGGTTGATCTGACACTAGGAGAGACGACTTGCGATCGAATATTCGAGATGTAAAGAGGGTGGTCACAACAGACAAGATGGCAATTAGAGACCAGAGACAATAGGCAGTGCTCAAGGCGCCCAACACGGGATCAAGGTGACGGAGAAGGCAAGAGAAGCAAAAGCTTATCGTAGGCAGTCTAAGAACTATCAGCTAAGTGCTAAGCGAGGTAACCAGTGAAAGCATACCGAACTCTGAGTACGGCTTCATCCCGCGCAACGAGCAGCAACGCTGCTTAAGTAACTACAAGGATCCGTCCCTTGAGGTAACTACTGAAAAGTATGCATCGTCGTCTGGGCCAGCGGATACCCGAGGATAATTTAGGTGCAGGGGTAGCGGTAAGACTGGTACGTGTCAGAACAAGAGCAAGCTTATTAGTGCTCACGTTTTTGCGGTGGGGAAAGTTCAGTTTTACTCGCACAATGGAGGCATCTACAAATGGTTGGTCGTACTCACACATGGAGCTCATGCTTTTTTGAATGCGAAGAACTGACAGAGCTTGTAGGTTTTTCGAGGCAGTCAGGACTCGACGTCACTTGTAGTGTCAAATCAAGTCGCCGCTCCATTGAAAGCAGTCAAAAAGAAAAATGAGGCGTTAGCGGGTTGGTAATGCACATTGCTTGTCATCCACGAACGAGGCCTGCGTAGATAGGGACTAGATGCAGTGTTAGAGCGAACTAGAATTTCCCTTTCTGCATCCAATGCAGCTTGTTCTTCAATTCGCAATACTGAGTCTAGCATTCGTGACGTTAAACCCGGCCTTAGCCATGCACATTTAGTTCACTTAGCTCATGCCGCAGATAGCAGTTAGGCTGTGTCATACATCTTCAAGCTGTGAGCGTACCAACGGCTCCGCTGTTCCTCGCACGCTCGGTGCCCTAGTGTCTCGTTAGGCGATCGAGGTTACTTCATTAGATACGGATGGTGGCTCGTGATACTGACGTATAGGCCACGATTGACAAATTCCCAAACAAAAAGTGATACACCAAAATACTCGGCCAATATGCCGAAACTAACAACCAATAGGTTTCCCACTAAAGCCCGCGCGAAAACCATCCGTAAATTCTTCAAGGATGTTTGTGATCTCGTGAGGTTTTTCGTAGTAATGCTCACCACAAAACACAGCAATACTTTAAGTGTCAAAGTAACAATAATAAATTCAGCGTATTGTATACTGTGGGATCAATCATCACGTAGCTGGTCTGGATTCGAACCCAGGCTAGCGGGCATACAGCACGTGCATGGATGGATTGGGCTTCAAAATACTGCAGTCACATTAAGTGTTGCAAGTTAAATTCGGAAACAGGGCATGTGATGGAGTCCCTCGTCTTCGAGGAGCGGGAAACTTGAACCGTAAATGGCGGGGATTTCGCTTTACTTAATCACTCGTGCGGCCTTGATTACATCAAAGTATCTGGAGCGTGTTCGAATTGTGCTCCAGTCAGAGAAAGATGTAGAAGATGTATTACTAAATGTATTGATCATATCCCAAGACTTCTACACCTTTGCCGCTCAATCTTAAGTAAAACATCTATCAAATTTGGCAGCTTTTATTTGGGGGATGGGATGCCCAAATCAAAGGGGTCCCACTTTCTTAATGCGTTCAAAGTTGGCTAATTGACACGAGGCGGCTTTCAGAAAATTGCCGACGACGTGCCGTCACCTCTGTGACTTGGAGTGTGTATTGGACTGTGATTGGTGGATGACTTGGATGCGGCGCGGCTGTACCCGTGTGACACGGATGGCGTTTGTGGGAAGAAAATGATGTTATGGGATAAATCCAGTACTTGACCGCAGATGGGCCCAACTGGCTGGAAGTGTGATTCCTGGGAGTGCACACCCAGGGGTGCAAAGAACACTCAGTCCAACCGCGGACTTTCCCTTACGATGAGTGCCTAAAGTCTGGCGGAAAGTGTCTCTGGCGAACGTATCCCAGAGTACACCTCATCTTGCTGTGGACCAAAGTAACGACAAAGGATCGTATTACCCTGAGAAATCAACCCACTACTACCGTGATCACGCGCAGGAGGCCGCTAAACCCGCTAAGTGCTTGGATTTGTGGAGATATATGCGAGTCTGTGACGCAGCAGACCTAATATCCAGAGTACCGACCTATTACCCAGAGTTCACCCCCCTGAGTACGGGTGACCCAGAGTTCAAGATGAATCTCTGGGTTTGGACCGCGAATCCAGACTCTAAATACCAAAATCCAATGTCTCCCAAGCTAATATCCAGAGATCATCATAGACCCCAATGACCCCCCGAGTTTCACAGAAATCTCAGGGATGACCCTGAGTGTCACGTGATTCTCTGGATTTCGAGTCAGTCCGAAGCCAGTTTGCAATCAAGTGATGTGTGACCTTGAAGGATCAGCATGGATGTGCAGAGTGGACACTTTCAAGGAATCGAGAGGGAATCCCGTGTCATATTAGACCAAGGCTAAAGACCCACATTTGGCACTTTCGAAGCCTGACAACAATGGAATCGCAAGCCGATCGCAAGTTTGGACCGCTGAACCCAAGGTATACTCAAGACAAGATATTCGACCTCAAGCATAGTGAACAGAAGATATTTGCCCTAAGAAGAATGCAGAAGATAGAGAGAAAGAGAAGTAGCTGATAAAAGACAAACAGAGTTCAATTTTCCCTGTACTGCGCAAGTGACTTCGGCCAAGCCTGCCGACGACCATTCCGGAGGACCCGAGACTACGACCGCGGGACGCTAAGGGCACATCAACGGTGAAGGACGACCGTCTGTGTGGACTCCATCAAACTCAAGTCCAGTTAGGTGGGGACCAGTGACGGCCTTGAGCTTCCTGGAGTGATCCATCTATTCCATATCCTAGTTGGGTCACTTGCTGTGCTCGTGGTAGCCCATTTCATATTCTCGAAGGGTATTCTGGGGTGCTAGGTAGTCGCCTCCAGGATTTTGTACTGACTGCTTGTGTGAAGGGAAGGTTATTGATAGTGATTGTATTTTCCTCCTGTATTGGAGGTGGTGCGCGTTTGTGTGAGTCTCAGGGGAGCTAGGCCCCTGAACTTAGGACTCGAGTGAGCCTAGTGTAGGTGTGACCCACCGTCCGAGGGTCCAAAAGAATAAGTGACGGCTAGTTGTAGTGTTTGTATACTCTGTATTTGTTGATTTATCAAGCTAAGAGGGCATTTGGGTAAGGTGTCTTCTAAGTTCCACGTCCCGGAGTTGACCGAAATCCCGAACCCTGAATCTATAGTATTCTGGGTTCCGGGTGATCTGATTCTCTGGGTTTGCCTTTTGGTGTGGAGGTGCGTTCTGGATTAGGCGTGCACTCCGGCACTTCTTCAAGGCTACACTTACAATCGGTGGAGTGCCGTTCCGTCGAAGACAAACGAGCCGACAGGGATTACACGAGGTACCCACGCCAACCAAGGGGAGTGATTCTCTGGGTTTAAAGCTTCGCGACTGCGAACCTTTGGATCAATCGCCTTGCTGTTGACTCTCAAGTCGATTCTCTGGGTTTATACCCTGAGGAGCATCTTGGGCTGCGCTATACAAACCCCCTGGGCGATAAAGGTTTCATCGGCCTCGCCACATAATCCTCGGCCAAATCTGGCATGAAGCCGATGTGTATTGATGAATCCTTCGCGGTCACCATTTTTTTCACGCGCGGGAAACTTGAGTGGAGGCGGGAGAATCCAACCCTGGTCGTCTTCGAGCGCGAGTGGAGCGGTCTTCATTCCCCCATTTGCCTCTGACGCTTCAAATGCCTCCCCAAGCCACGCTCAAGAAGAAGGCCCACGACGAACGGCGCCGTGTCCTCGACGCATGCCATGCTGGACGAGACGGTGTGAAGGTGCTCGCTTAAACGGGTTCAAGCTCTCGACGGCCGAGTACCTGGTGAGCCATGGTCGTGTGGAGAATTTGAGGCGTGGTGGTGCACAGAACGTCAAGGTTACTCCCGTGATCAAGAAAATTTTGGAAGGCTACCTCAATGAGTGCTGCTCGTACACTCCGCGAACCCTACAAGAATTTTTCCGGATGGACTTCAACGTGAACCTCTTAACGTCTACTCGCGTCATTTGCTGGACATGCTGTACACCGTGAAGCAGGTGAACCGCATACGGGTATGCTATCATTATGTTATTGTTAACACTAACGTGAATCCTGTGAAACTACAGACGCGCATCGAGCCCACCACACGCAACAACGAGACGAACAAGGAGAAACGTAAGCAGTTTGTTGAGGCTTTGGTTAAACACCACAGGCTAGATAACCTCGTGATTTACTTTGACGAAACTAATTACAATTTGTACGCGAAGCGTTTTCGTGGTCATGCAAATAAGGGCAATCGCGCTATCGAAAAGCATCCTCCGACAAAAGGAGCTAATTTGCAAATTCAATGCGCCGTTTCCTCGGCATCTAGAGTGGTTGCGTATCGCACCCGACGCGGCAGCATCAAAATGTAAGATAATGCCAACTTTGTGGATGAGTTGTTTGTGGCTGTCAAAGACTCTGACGTTTTTAAGCACGACTTCACTGGCAAGAAGATTGTTGTTGTGGTCGACAACGCGCCCGCACACAGCCAAACGGAGACGCTCGTTACTACTCGCGACGACCTTGTGCTGCTCCGTCTGGTCCTTACAGCTCGATGTGCAACCCCATCGAGAACTGCTTCAGTGTGTTGAAATCACACATCAAAGAGTATCTGGCGCAACAGCGCCTCGAGATGACTCAGGCGCCTACGGCGCGAACGGCTACCGGCAGTTTGATTTCGACGACTGAAGCGAGGATGCGACTTCTGGAGCGCGCCACTCACGTCTCCATGCCGAAGATTACCCAGCAGCTTGTGGTGACAATGGAGCTGCACGCACGAGACTCATAAAACCCGCGATACGCCATGAAGATATGTCCTACGGTGCTGAAGTAAGTAAAACTGCCAACTGTGGCCGAGGATTAGCCAACTTTGAACGCACTAAGAAAATGGGACCCTTTGATTTGGGCATCCCATCCCCCCAAATAAAAGCTGCCAAGTTTGATAGATGTTTTACTTAAGATTGGGCAGGCAAAGGTGTAAATGTAATCCTTGATAACACGGAGAAGTCTGATCAACTCTCGCACTTAACCAGAGTTTCTTGTCCTGTAGTGCAAACTATGAAGACCCATGACTACAAGATGTCAGTACGAAAGGACTATCAGGTACTTGGAATTGGAATTATTACTAAAGACTTTTTGTTGACGAAAATCAGGCTACACACCAGATCATGACTATCGTTTTATTTGAATTGTCTATCAAATTGCGAGTTGGGCACCGTAGAATCAATTAAAAGCTTCAACCCGAGTCCCGTGTCCGTCCTTCAGTCCGTCCGTCAGCTTTTAGCGAGCACCTGACATAAGTACGATTTCGTTGAAATCGCGCGGCCCTGATTGGCTGTTTTGCAGCCGAGCGAAGCGAAGGCGGCCCCGATTGGCCAATATTTGGATGATCTGGTCAACATAATCGTACTTACTGCAATAATTTGGTGTGGTAACATATCGCACTTTAGCGAGTCCTTTCTAAGATAATTGTCACTGTTTCTAAATAGAAAGCACGCGACGTACGAACTAGAACAGCGTGGGCTGTGAGAATGCAACACGGTAGGCAGACTAGGTGCAGCCAACAGACGAACACCTTTGCGAACAATATATACAGTGTAAGACCAATTTTGGTGCGAGGAAACACGGTAGTTCAGAGATGATTGATGCAGAAGTCTAAAATTGGCCAAAATGAATTGATTGACATTTCTAAAACCTGTTTGCTCCTTTGTATGCGACTATTTGACCAAATTGACACAACATATGTACAATTGTGACACAATACAACTATGGCCGAAACTAGGAAATAGAGGCGGCCAGGCCAAGACTAGTGTACATGATAGATAAAAATTAACGTGATACGGGTTGACCAAAACGATACAGACACGATAGCTAAGTGATATTATGGGCTACCGGAGAAACGGAGAAATTAGTGACATCACAATGCTTCTTAACACTGGGACAGGGAACGATGAGAGAGAAGTTTTGTAAAAGAGAGTATAGACTTAATGATATACGCGCTGAGAGAAGAGACAAATGCGGTAGCTGACGACAAGATAAATGGATATACCATAAAGAGGCCAACACGACACGTAGTCGAACATCATACACAACACACGATACTGTGACCATAATAATGGGTCTCGCACACTATTCGTGTACCAGCCTTCACCTACAAGTAGCAAGCAACACGCTAATGAGATCGAGAAAGCAGAGACGAGCATAATATTGATATTATACCACCACGACACTGGAATTAGGATTAGGCGATACTATAGTAACACAAAACGAAGATTAACCCTACATGATGCTTGCACGATCGCACGGTAGAGACAGATAATGATGCGATCCATGCGATACAGGGGCTAACACGGTACACGGTAGAGAGAATCACACGTGTCAAGGCGGAAAGCGACACGCGATACTGGCAACCCTAAACCAGAATCACATATGATGCACCTATTACCAATCGTAACACGATATGATATACCATGTTTTGTTCCGGAACTGAATATAAAGAAAAAACTTCTATGTGTGACGTAACATTAAATATAGTGAAGCTAGGGGAACGAGGGCGATAGTTGCTAAGGAGACCAACCCAAGATCGATTGAGACATTGTCACGGTGGGCAACATTGCACATGGATTCTAAGAACAACCTCGACAGAGGTCAGCTGTACACATTATGGAGACTAACACATTGGCCAGAATAAATCAAGTGGTAATAACCGTTTGCCATGACGATACTGAACCCTAGCAAAGCGAGCGAAACTAGGATTGCTATTTACAAGAAAGTGCAGCGAGCGCGTAGCCGCGAGCGCAACGAATTCCACGCTATTATTTATATCTGGTGTCAACTTTGGTGGTTTTGGGCTTGAAATTATACGTGGTTGGCAGATTGTATAGCGTTTAGGTAAAAAGACTAACCTGTAGTGAAGCTCGCGCAGCGAGGGAACGATCGGATTTAAAAATGAAACAACGGGTGGATAATTTATATATTAGTGTAGCGAGTACTAAGAATAACCCTCGACAGAGGTCAACAACACACGATATGGATGAATATCATCAAATCTCCGACCGTACTTAAGGGCGACACATACAGATTTCTAGTCTTCCTCCGACCTCACATATCTCGTTACCCTAGCCCTCCGACAATGTGATATGCATACTATCCCCTATATATATTAGTCACCTCGTTTGCCTATTGGTCGGAGGTCCGAGGATGGATGTCATCCCAATCGAACGCAGTGAGTATGCCTGGGGTTTGCAGACCGTGCGCGAAGCGTGCGGATGCAAACCCCAGGACCAATCATTGCCTTTAAGACAAGCGGAGGCTCGTCTTGCGAGCCGCAGCGGGCTTAGGGTTCTGTCGTCAGCGAGCGCAGCGAGCCGCTAAGGGTTTTTGGTTTAGGGGCAGGTGATAGATAAAGGTGACACCCCTTCGTTTCGCAGTGTTTACGCACCGGTCGGAGGGGTCGGAGAGGTCGGAGATTTTACGGTATGGATACTGACACGTTGGGTAAAATAGCCAAAGTGATACTAACTGCAGTCCAACACGATATTTAAAATAAACATGATACTGAAACTCACAAGTAGTGGAGCGAGCGAAACGATGGCGACTACTTCTGCGGGGTGTACGAAATCTACCCAATCATTCATACAAGCTGCAATTGTTAATGATTAGGTTGGAAACTCTGCATGATCAGTGGACAAAATAACGTTTAAACTAATATCAGGATAATGTGTAGTGGAGCTCGCGCAGCGAGCGGAACGGTGGTAGTTAGAGCAAAAACAAAGGATGGGCATATAATTGGGTAGCCAGTACCAACCAACCATTAACTACCGCCGCGTAGCGGCGGCGCTCGGCTAGTTAGAACATCAGCTACTGCATGATACTTTGCAGGATGTTCATCACGAAGATCGATTTCTTGTGCTGAAATCGGGTTTTTATAGAGCAACACCTTCGTAGGGTCGCGATCAGTTTAGAATTTAGGATACGCAGACCATGTTCCAGGACGTGACACTGGGTAGTGTACGCTTTGAAGCCAAGCAGACAAAGCATGTCATGGAGGTCTATACTCAAACGGTTGATATCGAGCTATTCGATGGGGAGGCTCAGACCGAGAACGAGATGACTTCGAGTTCCGCGCAAACGGGTAAATCGCAACAGCCACCAACCAGGGGTAAAGGCAAAGACGCAACTTCCGATACTCAAGAAGAAGATCAGAGGCGAGTGGCGGAATGTCTCCAAAACGTTGGAGGTCTCATGTTGAGAGAAATGAGCAAGAATGGAACCACCAGCTCCTGTTTCAGTGGTACGTCACTTTAGTGATCTTCCCAAAACTTTGGTACTAGCCGTTTGTGATGTTGAAACAGGTCTGGAACGATACCTAGGGGAGTCAGAGGAGAAGGATATCACCAAGCTGTTCCGCCTGCAATTCGACTATGACTTGTACTTTCAACCACAAGCGACAACAAATGACGCTGGGACGTCAACTTCGTTGAAATTGTCATGTACGGGTGTATCATGGAACGCGACAGGATCAATCATTGCGGTGGCGTACGGACGCTTCGACCACTCGGGGTGGTGTAATTATCGTTCGGCACTTTGCTTGTGGAACGTCTTCCAGAGTGACCTGAATCCACAAAAACCCTCTCTTGTGCTTGAAACTTCCGTGAGTTGATGATCTTCTCTCGGAATTTTGTTCAGGTCAATGTTGAGCTGATGTTGTGACTATATACTACAGAGCGGACTCATGTGCGTCGCTTTCCATCCGCAGAACCCGTCCATTGTAGCTGCTGGTTCGTTCAACGGAGAAGTCTTTGTGTGGGACTTGGAACCAGTCGACTATAAGTTCTTGTCATCCGGTATTGGAGACTACTTTCACCGCGAACCCGTCACCAAAGTGGCTTGGGTCTATGACATTCAAACTGCCGATTACAACGTAAGATCTTCGTGGAGATACACTGTTCATTTTTACTGCCTCTCTTACCCGAGTGATGCTTGTAAAACTTGTGTCTTTCGTTGCAGATTGCCAGTGTCAGTGGTGACGGCAAAATTCTCTTCTGGCGAGTCAAAGACAAACTTGCATTCCCTGTTGAAGGCTACGTGATGCATCTGCCACAAGGAGTCGGTGGATCCACAAGTGGCAAAAGTAACAGCGATGAAGCACGATCACCAGTCATTGGTGGCAAAGCACTAGCGTTCAGTAGCACCGATAAGGCTAGCCGTGCCTTCGTCGTTGGCTCTGAGGGTGGTGTCGTCGCTCGATGTTTCGCCAAAGCTGCATCAAATGTTCGCTCGTCGGACTTCAAGGGTGAGAAGAAGTGGACAGCAACTGCAGCGCGACTTGTGAGTAAACTCCCGACATCGAAAATCCCCGCTGCACGTCGTCAAGTGGAGGCGTACGCGTCCACCAAACGCAGCAAGGAAGTTACACTTGCTACAGTGTACGAAGCCAGGTTGGATCCAGCAACGATATTTCCAACCGCGATGGACTTTGTTTTCGAATCTCATACTGCTCCAGTTTACGACGCGAGCTTCTCACCTTTCCGAAAAAGTATATTCCTCACCGCATCTGCGGATGGAACGACTCGTGTGTACTCGACACTGCAACGCGAATTACTGCTGTCGTTTGAAGTAGCACCCTCGTCAGCATATCTATATGCTGCTGAGTGGTCTCGCACCCGTCCGATGGTTTTCGCCGCAGCCAGCGAAGATGGAAACGTCTATATCTTCGACCTGAAAGTCGATCGGATAAGCCCCGTGCTGGTTCTAAGCGGCAAAGATCCAGTCGTTGAGTCTGTTTCAGCTTCAGCCACTACGTCATCGTCAAAAGGAAGCACGACTAAGAGCACAACAGCGACATCCTCCAAGTCAGCAGCCACTCCACCAATGTTTGCCCTCGACTTCAACCCCCGACAACGCAATTTCATCGCCGCAGGTGATGCTTCTGGCGTTGTTCACATCTGGAAACTTTCATGGCAACTCGCCAATTTTCAAACAGGGGAAGGTGAACTCCTGGAGGCCCTCGAGTCCAATAGCTAGGACTTCAAATTAACGACAACCTACAGGTATCAACATAACAAAACCATTCGTGTCAAAGGATTCGTACCACGTTGACTTGTGGCGATCTACGCATTTTCTTTTTGCACTTAAAGCACGAAATTTCCGAGCTTCTGTAGGCATTGTCTTCTTTACTTGCGTCCAAGATCCTTGGCTGTGCGGTGCGCATGCAAACTCCACTCCATCTTCGTCTGAGTCACTATGCAAAACAAATTTTTGCAACAATAGCCATCAGTGGAAGACTACACAACGCAGAAACAAAATCAAGCGTACCAGGCATAACGCGACGCATCTCCTTGAAGGTCTCCTCGGACATGTTGATGTACATGTCTTCGAGGTTAGTTTGTAGGTCATCCTCCGCCTCCTTCATGACACGCAGGACAGCATCACCCAATCCCCCAGGTCGCTGGATCGTGATCTCCTCTTCCACGTCCTTGGAGTTCTGCAGTTGCAAATTTCCGTTCTCAAAGTAGTGCACGTGCAGTTGAATGGTACCATTGACTTTGGCTGGATTGGCAGTCAAGTCCACTTCCCACCGACTTTTCCAGCGTCCTCCCCAGAAGTTGCGAAGGTTGATACGCTCTGTACACAAGTTCACCACCAATTTCGTGCCCACGATGTACACTCCAGCAGTTCCACTTCAACATCAAAACTCACAACCATTAGTAAAATTCACTATATCATGTCCCAAAATCACCTCACCCGTGCATGTACTCGAATTGCAAGTACGATTGTAGTGTCTTCTGCATCTCCTGACTGGATAATAACATCACAAGTCAAAGACCCTGTTTATAGTTATATCAAATCAGAAAGTCTCCTTACCGCTCCTTCTCGAAGTCCGATACTAGAGCTTCAGGTATCTCGGCAATATCTTCCGGCACGATTTGTTGCTTGATGTGGTCAAAGCCCAGCACGCGGTTGCCAATGGGGTCCACGTAGTGCGCAGCATCCACTTCACCCTCTTCACAGATTAAGATCTATCATATATCACAAATGTCAGATCCTCCATGTCTTCACCTCTATATAGTGATCTTATTTCGACACCTTGTAGTCTGCATCCGGTACATCCACAGGTAGGCAGTTCTTGACATTGTAAGCATGTAGAGCGCCCCGCAGCGCCGCATCCGGTAGCACATGGGCCGGCACTAGCTTAGCTACATCACGTAGCACCTCATTGACTTGCCCTGGGGGACTCGCTAGCAGGAAACGCTGCGCGATCTGCAGCTTCTCCTCGTCCGAAGCTTCCTCGTATGCCCACTCTTCCGCCATAATGAGTATGACGATCTGGGGGATTATCAGCTTTGCGATCACCGTTTCATATCCTCTATATTCTAATGTGTACCATTCTCATCTTCCACATAACCTCCATTAATAAATAAAATCACACGTTTCTAATTGGCTGTTACTTTAATTCCTCGCATATAACGATACTATTTATCATAGTTGAAAATGGAGACACCTAGTGTTCGTGTGCTGGTCGTAGGGGACTCTGGAGTGGGGAAGACTGCGCTATTACGTTCAATCTGCCGCTCACATTGGACCAGTTCGTCCAGTATCGACAAGCCTTCGACTTTATGGACCACTGGGTGTGACGTGCACGTGCTTTTAACGTCTCTGGGGCCTGCGGGTCGTGAAGTTTTCGTGGAATTTCTAGATGTGGGGGGCCACCGCCAATACGAACTCAGTCGTGGGGCGTTCTACCATGACGTACATGGCGTCATGTTTATTCATGACCTTAGCAATGTAAAGAGTGGGGAACATCTACGCAATTGGAGTAGAGAACTAAACACTATACAGAGACTCAAGGGGTGTGTGGTACCGTCAAGTGGTAAAGATCATGACTTTCCAACTCTCCACGAGCTGCCGAAACTTGTGGTAGGCAATAAAAAAGATCTATTGTCTAGAAATTATAGATCTAAAACGACGGGACCTATGGGGTTCTCAGAGTTTAGAACAGTTCCATGTATTGAATCGGTAAGGTTTTCAGAATTGGAGCTTTTGAGGTGACGTGCAACTAATTTTTGTGCTTTGTAGAGTGCTGAGCCATTGTCGATGGAACCGAGTGGTGTTTTTGAGGCATTTGTACAGCAGACTGTGGCGTTTGCCAATCGAGGAGATGGGGGCAGCTACAACAACTACAATGGCAATAGTAGGGGTCTACGACAGACGAGCAGAGCAGTTGACGCAGATGATGGCCGAACTGGTTCGGGAATTAGTGCAGGGCTTAGCCATTTGGCTGCAGCATTGCCGCCGTTGTCGACAGGATCGGGTAGTGCACGATCTCGATGGTGGTAGATGGAGAATGGAAGGTAACATTGTTCAAAAACTAGAGTGACATTAGATACGGCATTGCTATGATACGACTTCGGCCTGACTCAGCCTTGTGCGCGAAACGACGAGTGCCGTGTGGTGTCGCGCTGCGATCACTCCTGTCTGTTTTCCTTGACTCATCCTCGACAAGATGCTTCCTGGATATCGCTCAAAATTCGACGGATCCACGGCTGTTGAATGATGCATTGTCCCCCCTCGATGGCTTGCCCGGTGTTACTGCGCTGCCACTGCTATTTTGCCTCTTGAAATTGCGTTGGCCAGGGCTAAAGCTCTCAGCGTCTTCGAACTGACCGTGAGAGTAGTCACTACCGATGGATCGACTGGATCCGTGGGTGAGGACCGCTCCAAGCTCTGTGGACTTGGCGCTCTGGAACGCTTCTGCATCAAACGTCTCATAGCTGTTACCACTTTCCAAAGAAGCCGATGGCGATGAGAACGGTGACGCTATTGCCGATGAATTCGGAGACAAGACACTGCCCACCAGCATCCCAGAACGTCGTGCCGGTCCCGAAGCGTACGACTCCTGTGCACTCAACGGTCTAGGCATCTGAATGGAGCCCGTTCCATTTGATGAGTCGGGGAGATCAGCAGGTCCAATACTAATCCGTGAGTGAACCATGTCATTAGTATCAGCCGATCGTAGGGCATCAATACGAGACTGCAATGTCCCTCCTGATGTACCTGATCCCGATCCAGCACTAGCTCTAGCCTCCGATGGACTGGGCGGTGCTCGCGTGTACCTTGGCACTACAACAGGCGGTGAAATTTGTCCCTCATTCGACGTCGGTTGGTTCTGCAATTTCACGCCATTTTTCCTGTTCGCTTTCAAGCTCTTAGACGCCGATGGAGACGTGACCGACATGAACGGAACACCATCCGCACCTCCACCTTCCGGATACGGGTCATCATATCGCATACTATCTGGATATTGTGAACTCGTCTGTGGTTCATAGCCAAAGCTACTCGAACTAAGTCGAGGGGCATTGGCTTCGTAGCCATGACTTAATGGACTCCTCTGATTGTACCATTTTGGTGGAGCTTGGTATCGTCCCTCCACTTGATCCTCCCTAGGTAAAGGTGGATATGGTTTGGCAAATTGCTGGTCATGTACTTGAGACGGGTTCTCACGGTACCCATTAGCTGCAACTTGAGGTCCGAGGTTCTTGCGGTTCGGCGGAGGTGCAAGGGGTACAGCTGTCACCTGCTTGGAGTAGGCGTAACCCGGAGGTTGGTACCCATTGGCCGTTCCATTGTTGATATTGGCAGCTTGTTGAGCCTGTTGATATCGTTGTAGCTGCTGCTGTTCGGCTCGTTCTCGCTCCTGTGTGAGACGTTGACGAGCTTGAACGGCTGCGAGTGCCTCCTCATGGCCCTTGCGCTTGGCCCGTTGCATGCAGACACAGCAGCATACAAGCAGCAATAGAATGAGCAGTGCCACGCAGCCAATGGCCACCCACCAGATCCAATCGTCCCAGCCTAATGCGCCCTTGAATACCGACTGCCCACTCGCCATAATGAGAATGAAGGGAGTCTCAAGTGGCAGAAGGAAGAGTGGCTGCCTAAGGTACCTGCTGGGGGTTTGCGCGACATGACGTCGTGTAATTCTGATCATAAAACCGGATAGATGAAGAGTAAATCTGGTGGATTTAAGCCATTCTTTGCTTGGGACGAGCCATTCCACTGACGATTTGTATGTGAACAACTGGTTTTCATGAATTTAAGTGCAATGCAAATCGCGGTGAGATAACGATATTTCGTACCAAGCGAAAACGAGCCGGTCTAATGTCGAGTTGCACGACTCAGCCGGGCACATGGTATGTCTACAACTGCGTTAAGCCAAGCAATGCTATACCAGACTATGGTACAGAAGGCTCGACAACGAACAGCTTGTGCGCCATAATGGTGGAAGTGAAGTCGATAGCCATTGGTCAAAGATGATGCGTCACCAGCCATAATTGCCAACAATCAAGGCTTTGGTGCCGGAAATCAAGGCAAAATGGATAGCGAATCCAGTGAAAATAGCTACACACTGACTTCCAACGTATCAACGTGTGGCTAAGATGCTAACAAATAAGCACTTCACCATTATCATTTCTAGTTCATTTCTGGTTTCGACCACCTTTTTACTTCAACAAAACAGACCAATGATAAAGCCTCGTACTTAATCGGAGGTCCACACATTGCGATCTTCTACAGGTAAAGATACGGTCATCAATGACACAAATGACTAGAACTCAAGACGACAAGGTGCTGGCTTTCCTCTTAGGTGCGACGCCGATGCTGGATGCAACGTCTGCAGTTGATACCGTCGAGACTGAGGACGATCCACCGGAGCTGGAGCCCGTATCTGACTGCGATGATGAAGGCAGCAGCAATTTGAACGAGATCAAGGACGAAAGTGGTCAGCCCAGTGCTAGTGATGCAGCTCTGGACACTGTAGAGTACCCTCTCGTAGAAATAGATGATTCGGTGAGGAAGCAAAATGCTGGCGAAATTTGCAGAGAAGATTCGGGTGTGGAAGGCAACAACAAGGAGGCGGAGCATGAAGACGACTGCAATGCTTCGATCAAAAATGTTGCAATTCAACAGCCTAACCAATCGAAAAAGAAGACACAGATGCAACAGAAACCGAGCTCTGATATCGTGAAGGTGAATTCAATCAAGTCGCGTCGAGGATCTGCTAGATCGACGAAGGCTGTCCCTCCAGTCACGATGAGAGAGTCTTTGTCGATGGAGACCAAGTTGGAGCGGGATAGCAATACGCCGACATTTGAAGAGGTCCTGTTCGTGGGTTGCGTCGTTGTGGTGCTGGTTGCGTACCTTGTTGCGTGTGTGTACAGCTTTTTCCATCCCTTGGTGATGCCTTTACCAGACCACGAGAAGCTGTATTCACCATACGACATCTCGAATGTTTCCGTGTGCATTGTGAACCCAGAAGAGAACGCACAGATCACTCCTCAAGGTGTCTTGTTCGAGTGGAAACTTGCTAACTTCCCAAAAGAAGCCCTGCATCTGTATGGAGCAGAGGTGTTTCGGTACCGCGTATCCCTGGACAATGAAGTGATCGCATCAGAAATCGAATTTCTGACAATTGAAGAGAACGATGAAGCGAAAATTCTCAATCGCACGGTGCGCTTCCCGATTCCACTCAGATCCTTCAGTCGTGATGAAAATGATGAGGCAGATAGACTCTTTAAACTTCATCTCGAAGTTACCATTCCGATTCCTGGCTTAATCGAAGAGCTCAAGACGTTCGAGGATGAAGTCTACGTTCAAAAACCACCCACTCCGTCACCCGAAGATGGAGTGCATCTAACGCTGACATCACCTTTGAACGACACAATATTCGAGCTGAATCAGTCAATTGTTCTGGAGTACACCGTGGTGAATGTCGTCAACATTGAGGTAGTGCTTGACGATGACATCTACGTGAAGAAGTCGCACGTGGCGGACGGCAATATGTTACTGCGTGGGCTTGGTGCAGGGCCGCACAAGTTTGAGATACGTGGCTTGAACGACCAAAACGATATTGTTGCGGTCAGCACCGTGGAAGTACATGTGCAGTAGCTTAGAACGTAAGAACTCGTAGCGATAATTGCTGTGAAGAGTGCAGATTGTCTGTGACACAAGTTGTGTCACAACATGTAGCACTTCAAGCGAGGGATCAGTATCCTGCCCCGACAGCAACATCAATTCGCCAGGTCATAACGAAGGAAAATGTATGTATTAGCGCAACGGCGAGGTGCTCTCTCTAGCCCCACCAGACTAATGCGCTTACTGCCAGACCTTCTTGGGCTTCCAGTGGAAGTTCTCGTACAGACGTAGCAGGTTGCGCTCCAGCATAGCCACAGTAACCTTGCCCACAAGCGGCACATACTGCACACCCTTGATCTTGAGCAGCTCAGCCTCATCGACGTTCTTGAAGGACGCGACGTTGATCACCACCGTATTCTCGCTCACCCACTCAAGCGGCAGCTTGTAGCTCTTCACGGGTACGCCAGTAATGATGACACGGGACTTCTTGCACGCCGTCTCCTGGGTCTCTTCACTCGGAATGAGCTTTCCACGACGGAACAAGTACAGCGAGTCAATGTCAGCACTGTAGACATCAGCACCATCATTAGCGAGCATTGCAGCCAACGGGCGACCGACAATGTCACTACGGTTAATGACCGTAATGTTAACACCTTCCAAGTGGTTGCCACTAGGTTTCGTCTTGTCATAGATGCCAATGTGTTCCAGAATCTTGACAATAGCCAACGGCGTGCAAGGCAAGACGCACTTCTGCGTCTTCTCATCGTCCACATAGCGAATGTTGCGGTACAAGTTGCCACGGTAGAATTGGCACAGTCCTTCCACGTCCTTCTTGATGCTGATGCTGTCACGCAAAAAGTCGTCCATGGTACCACCAAAGAAGCTGGGGAAGGCACCAAAGCACGGGTAGTACACGAGAATGCCGTGCACATCTGGGTCGTGATTGGCCTGTTCTAGAGCCTCCAGTAGATCGTCCTTGGGCACTTCACGTAGCTCGTAGCGGATGCCATCACGGGCACAGGCTTTGCCCGTCCATTCGGCGTATTTCTTGGCTGCTGGGTCACCGTGGGCCAACAAACCCACGAGTTTGGGACCCACTCCACCCATGTCTTGCTCAATGTATGAGCGCACAGCAGAGCTAAAAGGCTCAGCGATAGTCGAAGCATTGAGCTTCACACCTGCAGAAGGAGCATCAGTCATTTTGGCGTGTTTGTGGTGGATGACGGTTTGACGGATGGCTAGCACAGCCAGCGGTAACGGCTGTACCGAAGATGTGGTACATGGTGTGACCACATCACAATCAAATCGTTGAAGCTCAGAGGGTTTTTTTGTTATAACATGTCGAAAAGGGCTTTTATTAACCCTTTCGTGAACGCTCGGTTTCGACTTGATTTCATTATAGTATACAAACTAAGATGTTAAGCCATGAACCGAGGCATTTTGCCCCTGTTGATTTCACCACGGTACTTCCTGTTGTGGGGTTGTTAGGTTTAGGTGCTCAAATAATCATGAAGGGAGGCATTTTGCCCCCCTTCATTTCACTACGGTACTGCAAGTGAATTTTTCTCATTGGATAAAAAGATTCAATTTGAAAAGTTTTATGCCCCCGTGCCAGGGATTTGCTGAAATAGGTCAACGATTGGCTAAAACAATGGCTGGAGTGATGATGTATACAATACCGATCCTGAAAGATATCGGTAAGATACACTGTACCACTGTCACGGCTTCGATGATTTGGAGAATGTGAGCACACCACCAGAGCTATGGAGGCGCTTTCGCGCCATTATCTAATGGAATGAATTACAGTAGAGGTAATGGCGCGGAAGCGCCCGCCAACGATTACTCGTACGGGCGCCACCAGCACGAGGACTGCGCGCCATCACGGACGCTGCGACATCAGCACAAACGTCGCACGAGTACGGACGCCGCACTACCTGGAACGCAGCGCCGACACAAACGTAAATCCATTAGGAACGTAGCATATTCTCAAATGGTGTCCAAACAGGAACGCTGCACAAGGCTAACGCTACACAAGCACGAAGACCATCTACCGTAAATCCCGCCCAGACATAAATAGCGAAGCACCCGCATGAAGCACTAGTTCCGGAGATGCACAGGAACAAGGCACCATGATTTCGTACAAGTTAGAGCACAAGACCAACATGGAGATGACCAACAGGACAGAATTGTAGGCATTTATCTAGATTTTATTAAGTAAATAAAATGTGTGTATGTGTTTACGTTTCAGTATGCTAATGTGTGTATGTGCATACGTTTCAGCAGAAGCTCAATTAGATTGACAGACATTCGCCACAAAACTGGACCGCACAACGGAATCGCTCGCGGCCAGAGCAAACAAGATGGAGAGGACGGACACGGTCGCAGGAGGTGGTGGAGCTCACCACCGAGTGCTAAACACATACGCTCGTATCCAGGCCAGTGACCCTCCACCGGAAAGAACAGAGCTACGGCCAATCGCAGCGCCGATTGATAGTACTGCCCGTGGTTTACTGTGGAACGGCGTCGATCCACCTCCTCAAACGGCATCAGCCCAAGTCAATGCTCGAGCGGTGGAGCGAACTGCCTGTATTGCTGTCGAAGACAGACGTGCTGGTGGACACGCTATTACCGCTGGTGGAATGGCCGTCACGGCTGCACCAATTCTGCCTACAAAGCGCAAGCGGGGAAGACCTCGCGGCTCGAAGAACAAACCAAAACCAACAAAAGTCGCAAATCAACCAAAACGAAGGCGATCTGCTGCTACACCACAACGAAGCCTAGACGATGCCATGATCCAGGTAAGCACGCCAAGCGTACCTGAACGCGCGGTTGAAGGCTCCAACGCAGCATTTCGGTCCCAACAGACCGGGCTACTAGCAGTATCACAGCGTAGTGATATTCACGTGACCACTACGCTTGCTGCAAGTGTTGGTGCCACGGCTGCTGCTGCAAATGCTGACCCCGAGCCTGAAATCTCCTCTCAGCAACAGGCTCCCACAACTCGCAGTCCTATTCGGCCTCCTCTGATTCCAGACCTGTACATTGACACACTTGTGGCGTTTTCGCCAGCGAAGGAAGGCTGGACGACACGGAAGAAGCACAAGTATGTGGGTGTTGGAAATGCTTACCTCGTTGGACGCGTGTGTCGGATCATGAAGCGCACACTGTTCCAGATCCAGTGGCTAGACTCACAATACCAGAATCATATTGAGAGTCTAAATTTGAGCATGATACAACGTGGTAATGCCAATTACCGGTCCCTACACGGTAGTGCGACGGCTGTAGTATGGAGAAATCTGTGTGCAATGGATGAAGGAGAAATCATTGATATTGAAGATGATGTTGCAGCTCTGGAAGAGTGCATGGAGGAATTCAATCCACCAAACGATTTTCCTACTTCGCTTGCTGAGGTTGAAGCTATCAACAGTATGCGCTTCGATCCAACTGCGCAATGTGAAGAACCAGCAGATTTATTCCAACACGCAGATGGTTCTACTACGACGCGGCTTCGGCCAGAGTTCAAACATTTGTTCGAACACTCTGCGTCGGCCAGCTTTTTTGCGTACATCCCGGTTTCGTTCTGGCAGCAGGTTGTTGGAGAAACAAATAGTTATGCTAGAGTACATGGTATCAAACTCAAGACACCTTTTTCATTGGAGGAGATCATGAAATTCATCGGCGTGTTATTGTACATGTCGCTAGTCGATAAAGGGGAGTACAGCAACTACTGGGGGCAACAAGTGGAAGATGCCATCTTTGGCGGAAACGCAGTAAATCTTGATAGCGTCATGCCTCTACGACGCTTCAAAAAGCTCCGTCAAGCACTCAGTTTCCAATGTGTGGAAGAAAACGCTACAAACACTGACCAAGCTGCCAGGATTCGACCATTGCTAAATTTGCTGAAGTCGACAGGGTCTAAGTACGTTGAGGTGGGGCGAAACGTGGCATTGGATGAAGCTAGTATCGCATGTCGCTCAAAGTACGGTAAACCATTGATCGTGTACAACCCGATGAAGCCAGGGGGCAAGTACCATTTTCGTATCTACATGTTATGTTGCTCTACCACGTGGATCTCATTGAACTTTCGACTACACTGTCAGAGTAACATGGCGGATCGACTAGATGGAGTGACAACACCGGTGGAAGCGCAAGCACTGAGTGATGAACTTGCAAGTTCGTCATCAATTAGGAAGTGCGTGCTAGAAGTGGTTCGACCATTGTATGGCACACGTCGTATTATCAATTCCGACAACTACTACACATCTGTACAACTACTCGACGCTCTCCGTCTGAAGGGTCTCTACGCCCGAGGAACTGTTCGGAAAACTAGTGCTCACTTTCCGAGACATGTAGTTCTTGAGAAGAACGATGGACCTCGTGGAACATCTCGCCAAGGCGTGTCGGTGGATCGTAATACTGTAGCAGCTTCTTGGTACGATAGCTCAATTGTAACTGTGGTTTCAAACGCTGACGCATCTACCCAGACAACTGTGACTCGACAAGTGCGCTCTGAAAAAGTAACCTTCAGCGCCCCTACCTGTATCAAAGAGTACAACAAGAATATGCAAGGTGTTGATCGGCTTGATCAAACCCGAGGGAGATTCTCGCTGTCCGACGGACATTCGTTCAAAAAGTGGTACAAAAAGCTGGGGTTTGCCCTTATTGACGTGGCGCGGGCTAATGCATACTTTACACGCAAGTTGGCACTCAACAGTGACGACGAACGCGACTCCCACAAGACTTTTGTCGCTCAACTTAGTTCTGAGTTGATTTCAGGAAAGTGGAAAGAGGCACCCAGTGAACGACGGATGTTCTACACAGACGGAGGGGGGGTTGAGCACGTAACAGAAGTGATGTCTCCGTCAAGTGCGGTATGGGTGGCACAATCTCATGTCAGCGAAAGCAATGCTGGTAGTCCTCAGAAGCGGTGCTCCGCTGTTGCATCAAAGCAAATGTACTCAGAGAAGCACAGAAAGCGCCGACAGTGTGTGGTTTGTCGGTGGGAGGACAGATATGCCACCGAGGTTACGGACTTTTGCGTTCTGCACGGTGTTTGTCTCTGTCAACACGTTTCGGTTACTACAAAGCCATTCACATGCGTGAATCCGACATGGACGTGCTGGGAGAAGTACCACCGCTTCTACCTACCACGCAAGCTATTCTCCGCGAAAGGAAAGGTGCGCACAAGCTGTGAACTGTACAAAATGAAGCTACAAGCACAAGCAAACCAAGACGCTGATACTAACACCGCTCCCTTGGAAGGGAGTGACGATTCCGGAGCACGACCAAGTGTTGCCCGAATGATCGCATTGTAAGCTGTACGTTGGATGTTTCTGATACACGCATCTACTTCAACATTGATATCTTCAACATGTGCAAATGTCTTGGTTTAACTATATTTATTCGCTTCAAGTTGCTTCCGCATTCGACTCGAAGTGAGTATTCAAATGTCAAAATCCGATATGTGTGTATTCATCTTGCTTTTACTATTCAAATTCAAGAAAGATTTGATCTGTAGATGAACACCTTTTGCGCACCCGCTTTCCAACTGCAGGGGAGAGCCACCTCCTTGAATAACTCAAACAACGAACAGAAGCCTGAGAAGCAAGGCTCGCGGTGTCTGGGGCATATTTGTAGAGTGCTGATAAAGAATCGGATGTCGGACATATAGCTGAGATGCTCTTTGACGATCTCGATCACGTGAGGCTCGAACAAAACGTTGTTCCAGTACACAATAGTTGCTTGTTCATACGGCAAGCGCCGTGACAACTTGGCCTCTGCAACATCTCCGCATGTCATTAGGAGTCTAGAGCGCAATCGTCGACCATGCACATTGTCTCCAATCATTCGCAAACCGAGCTGGTATACGTCTTCACGAAGTTCAATACCGATAGCCCTCTGGACTGTTGTCGCCAACGCTACATGGACCACAATGTTCCCCAATCCTGCTCCAATGTCCAAGAATACATCTCGTTCGTCAATAGGGCCTATCTTCCGTAGCTCATCAAGTAGTTTGGTGATGCCCTGCGGCAATATCTCACCGACATTGCAATGCGGGGTATTGCAACCCCTTGTCACTACAACACGCGGAACGTGCTCAAAAATGGCATGCACGATCGTCTCGATACTTGCGCTGTCGCTGGCTGCATCCTGGCCACTCATAAAGGCGTCATCAGGGCTTTTAGCAGCAAGACTTGAGCACGGCGAGCATTCAGCAGGAGGAGCCGACAACAGTGGTGAACTTGCGACTGCAGCTGGTCGTGGTGAAATTTCAGCAGGTGTTAGCGCCGTAGGACTGGGTGTAGGCGCCATCCCCGCTGGACTTGTAGCAGGCATCGGCCCCACTGAACTCGTAGCTGGTATTGACCGCACTGTGCTCATAGCAGGCTCCGACGGTAAAAAACTTGCAGCAGGCGCAGGTGGAGGGGTTGCGGCAGACACCGGTCGTGGAGAGCTTCCAGTGGTTGCTGCCGGTGCAGCACCTCGTAGCTGTCGAAAAACCGCAAGTGGGCGGCCACGTGGGCGACGGACTTGCGCGAAGAAACTTGGAGGGAAGCGTGACAAATCGCGGCCCCATGTCCGCATGAGCGTATTCAGGCGCTGGCGCAACGCTAGCGCCGAGTGCCCCGTGCGCCGCATCTTGTTAGCGACATCCTGCCAAGCTACACGTGAACCAGCATCCGAGTATTTGCGCGCGAGCTGGATTAGCTCCTTGTCGTCTTCGAACGTGAATGCGGTTCGCATGACTGACAGATTGTGATTGAGGCGTGTAACTTAGTTTTAGTATATAAATTATTCACGACCACTCGTTGGTAACGGGAACAAAGGCAATACATCTTGCAAACCTGAGCGCCACGTCGACGCGTCACGTAATATACTGTCATTTGCTGACGTAATCGTTATAGATTTCGCACTTACCTGAGTATTTTGCAATTATGTGTGCTACATAGTGAACATAAACGCTAGATTACCGTGATGTATGCCACATTAGAAGGGTTGGGGATAGTGCTGAAGCACTACGATTGGTAGTTACAAAAGTGGGTGGGCTTCGAGTTGAACTTCTGTCAACAGGGGCAAAATGCCCCCCTTGAAGGCTTGTTTGTCACCTTGTTTTGAGCTAGCCTTCAAACGGCTCAAAATGCCCCTGTTGACCACGAAAGGGTTAACACTTAAAGAAAATGGTCTCGGGACAATAATGCGTATTTTTTTCTTGGTAGCCGCAACTTAAGCAGTACGAGCGCGAGGTTGGATAGTGCTGGTGTCGGGGTTTAGTGGTTTCACATCTCCAGCCCATTCCTGTAGTATGTACAACATCAAACTTAGTTATGGACATAGTGGATGAATACGTAGTTTGTTGGAGTTTGCGTGTCCTACCGGAACGATGGGACTCCATTCTGTGGACTCCCAACTGATGATGTTGTGCACGGCTGGGATCATGTGGTCGAACACGAACACGAGCGCATTGGTGAGCTGACCCAGCATGGCATCCCCGAGTTCCATGGGTGTGTGTGGCTTGTATAGCATTGGTCTTGAAGTGGTGCCGGAAGGCTTCTTGGTTTTGGTCTCTTTGTTTTGGTGACGCAAATTGGTAACTGAGACTTCGGGACAGTCATTCCTGGTGGCGAACGAGCTACCATCGTTGATTTGCATGCGTCGACGCTGGTATGCACCGCTTTGGATCACGCATTTGTGCGTTCCTTTGTGCACTTCCTGCAAGTCTTTAGCGCAACGTCAACTTCAGCTTGCACTAAAATCTGCCAAATATCGGGTTTGCGAAAAACACTTGCGCTGAGTATGGAACTTCAAGGTAACACGATGTTTTACATGCCGTTTCATGTGGCATTTGGAGTTTGTGAAGTTGGTGCTGGCTAGCACTATCAACTCGACGTAGACTATTGCTAGGGGTGATCTTGGTGCTTTCGAGTGGCGACACGAGTCTCAGTGCGGATAGCGTTGTAGAGAGTAGGCCCATCAACCAATGCGACAAAGTGTCACCATCTTGAACGTCGAGGGCCAACCGCGACGCGAAAATTCGTTCACGGGTGGTGCCAGATTCTCGGTGGTCTTTGGACCTCGAGTCGTGTGGATGACGACGAAGTGCTCCCTCGGTGGCGGTTGCGAGGTATTCATACTTCCCCTGTGACGAGCGCGCGAAGTTGGGGAAAGTTGAGCACGTGGCTAGCTGTTACGCGAGCATCAACTTTTAATATGAAATACACTTATGCTATAGTTGGTCGTTGTTGCTGATGATCACACTACAGGCCATCCTGGTGAAGACTTCGGCCTCTTTGTACTTTATATGCCGTTCGCACAGCAAGAATCGCTCGTTTGGCTTGGATGGCTTCATACCACACTCATCTGTGCATATCTTCAGGATTGAAGTTGCTCGCCTGCACTTTTGGTGCATGCTTGTTAGGTATCCTGACTGACTCAGCAAAAGATGCTTAGAATCGTCATCGTTTGGTGTTGTAGCTTGTACGAATAATTAATCCTACACATTCACACTTCAAGGTTTGAAGAAATAGAGAACTACGTAAATTAGCACAAGCGATGCTCATCACGTGTGTGATTTTCAAACAACTACTAGTGTTGCGTTCTTGCATGTCTCGTTGGACGCACAGATTGCAACTCGCGTTGTGACAGCGTAGAGTAGCGCGAGTACCATTCGCTGTCCGTCTGAAAATGTCAGTGCAGTGCTTTGCAAGTAAACTCATGCTGATGTAATGACTGCTGAATTTCATGTAGCTAGTCGACCTATAAAAGAAAGGATTTCAGTGTTCGATTAGATGCATGTACACTGATTTAGCTAAATAGGAAGCCACAATGTTAATCGGGAATTCAGCACTTGAGTCACCGATGTGCAGTCCATCACGACAATGGAGGCGCGCATTGTGAACCCGTACAAACGAAGCAGAAAAGCACAGTCGTTTCTCCCAACATCCAGGCAACGCAAACGTGTTTATCCCCTTTTGTTTCGTCAACAATTTCACATAGCAACTTCAATCCTGAAGATATGCACAGATGAGCGTGGTATGAAGCCATCCAAGCCAAACGAGCGATTCTTGCTGTGCGAACGGTATATAAAGTACAAAGAGGCCGAAGTCTTCACCAGGATGGCCTGTAGTGTGATCATCAGCAACAACGACCAACTATAGCATAAGTGTATTTCATATTAAAAGTTGATGCTCGCGTAACAGCTAGCCACGTGCTCAACTTTCCCCAACTTCGCGCGCTCGTCACAGGGGAAGTATGAATACCTCGCAACCGCCACCGAGGGAGCACGTCGTCGTCATCCACACGACTCGAGGTCCAAAGACCACCGAGAATCTGGCACCACCCGTAAAACGAATTTTCGCGTCGCGGTTGGCCCTCGACGTTCAAGATGGTGACACTTTGTCGCATTGGTTGATGGGCCTACTCTCTACAACGCTATCCGCACTGAGACTCGTGTCGCCACTCGAAAGCACCAAGATCACCCTAGCAATAGTCTACGTCGAGTTGATAGTGCTAGCCAGCACCAACTTCACAAACTCCAAATGCACATGAAACGGCATGTAAAACATCGTGTTACCTTGAAGTTCCATACTCAGCGCAAGTGTTTTTCGCAAACCCGATATTTGGCAGATTTTAGTGCAAGCTGAAGTTGACGTTGCGCTAAAGACTTGCAGGAAGTGCACAAAGGAACGCACAAATGCGTGATCCAAAGCGGTGCATACCAGCGTCGACGCATGCAAATCAACGATGGTAGCTCGTTCGCCACCAGGAATGACTGTCCCGAAGTCTCAGTTACCAATTTGCGTCACCAAGACAAAGAGACCAAAACCAAGAAGGCTTCCGGCGCCACTTCAAGACCAATGCTATACAAGCCACACACACCCATGGAACTCGGGGATGCCATGCTGGGTCAGCTCACCAATGCGCTCGTGTTCGTGTTCGACCACATGATCCCAGCCGTGCACAACATCATCAGTTGGGAGACAGATGATGTCAACCTTGGCCCTATCATTCCGGTCCGATTACATGTAGTTGCTATATACTTTCCATTGTGCTGACGTATTTGTTGCTACAATCCGCAGGAATGGAGTGGCGATGCTCGATCAATCAACAGCAAAGGCAAGATGCTCACGACACAACCCCCTGCTCTGGTGGCCTAGTTTCAAGTGTCCTCGTCATTTGCTGCTGATGTACTGTACCCTACCAAATTTTTACCACGAGGCAAGATTTCCTTGCAAAAACTCAACATTTCTTGTGAACTCGACAACAAGAGCGTCCATAATAACCACTGTACCTAGTTGGCACTTCACACTTGCAATTAATTTATAAACAACAACTTCATTTTAGGTATTCAAAAGTATATTGTCCGATTCCATTTTTCCTATTGGCTAAAATCCTAATAATTCCAACCAATAAGTAATGGTCACAATTTGCTGGTTATGGTTCAATTACTTTGTGATTCTGTGGAGCATCAGCAGCTGAGAAGCGAATCAAGTAAAGCAAGATGGTTGCCTCGAAGAAGTCGGTAAGTTTCTCCAGTGAAGTTGAAACATATTTCGATGAAGGATTGAAACCAAGCTAAATATTTTTTTATCATTTTTGCACTTCATGTGAGCAGAAGAAGTCCTCGGACAACATCAACTCTCGCCTGCAATTGGTGATGCGCTCCGGTAAAGTGGCGCTGGGTTACAAACAGACGCTCAAGAACCTTCGCAGTGGTAAGGCGAAATTGGTGATTCTGGCATCCAACACCCCTCCACTCCGCAAATCGGAGGTGGAGTACTACTCTATGTTGGCCAAGACGGGAGTGCACCACTTCACGGGCACCAACAATGAACTTGGCACGGCATGCGGCAAATACTTCCGCGTGTCGTGCATGTGCATCCTTGATGCTGGTGACTCGGACATTCTCCGTTCGATGGAGAACTAACTGGGTGGGTTTCTTAGGAGTATTACCGAAATCGCTGAAATTCAGTAATATGACTTGACTTTTTTTTAGAGGTTCCACCAAACTACTAAGTATTTTTTATCTACCTCGTACTACAAACTGTTGTCTGTTGTCTGTGTCAGCAAGCGCCATATTCTCAACTCGTAACGAGTCCAATGAAAAGTCTGACAAATCAGGTGCAGTCGCGTACTTGCAAGTGGAGCATGGGCGAAGGAAATTTGTCTCAATTTGCCATCACTACTACCGCCGTATCTGCAGTGCCGTGCTCGAGTAACCTTTCTTTACCGCGTTTACCAAATGTAACAATGATAATTCCGCTCAGTAACATAAAGAGACAACCAACAATGGCGAGAATCAAGCTTGTCGTTGGAAAATGTGCATGTCCTGTAGATTTTCCAAAAACTTAAAGTGATGTTTTAGTTGATGAGTCAGTGACATTAAATGGAAGTTGTTTGCGTACTACAGTGTTCACAAAGATGTAGTAGACAGCTTGTATATGCTGGTTAAAGCGTGAGATCGATGTACAAATTGCTATTTTCAATATGGTTCAGGTGTTCGTCGATAGTAATCTCGCAATTTCACCAGTTTTTACCTTGCGTACTTCCACCCAGTGAAGAATCTACGGTCTTAAAATTTCGAGTAAGGACAACCAAAATTGTTCTAGAACGGTCTATACAATTTCTAATGATGCTCCTCGACCGTTTGTGTCAAGATTAACTACTGGAAGCACCAACAGGATCGGTATTTGTTCATATTTACCGGACTTAGCGAACTGATCGGAATATTGGTTGAGCTGACCAGCAAGTGCTCCTTAGTAGATAAATTCTTGTTGTTTTCCAATGGAAGTCGAATACCAAGACAACCTCTATCGCTAATGCATTCAGCATCGAAAGTGTTAGCTAAATCTTCCATCCTCCACGAAAGTCTACCCATAGTGAGTGAATATATTGGTAGCATAAGTTGGAATGCAGCGTAATCAGAACGCTCGAATGAGTCGCCTTCGATGTGCTTACCCAACTGACAATAATCATGGACCTGTTTGAGTCCTGCTTACACGACTGCATATACCGTATACTCGTAGTCAAAGGCGACATCCCAGCAACAGGATTTGTCGCCATATGCTATTGAAGTACTAAGAATTATCAGTATAGTAACTACATTTTAATTAATCTTCACTATCACTGTAGCTTGCTTTACTTCCGATGTCGTCGTCGGACTCAACTTCTTCCTCAGTTTGATTGCACCTCTCTAGAAGCTGAATGACGTTGTCTGTATCCACTTCTATCGCCTCATCGGCGGTAACCACGCGGGTATCCATCAGCAAGCCTACTCGGGAAAATCCGCTCGTGATAGTTGGAGCAGATAGAGCAAACCAACTTGACGTTATCCACTCTGTCATGTCCGTACGAGAAGTACCAACTAGACAAAACGTCTTCTCCACATGCTTCTCACGAAGCTCGGCCACTTTCTTGTCGGCTTCAGATTGCGTGAGTGTTTGTCGAACACTGAGTATTTCTGCAGCCAAATTTTCCCGATTTTTAGCGCGCTTTTTTTCGTCTTTGTTATAGGTAGCGAGCTGCGCCGTTAGTTGTTTGATCCACAAAGCGCGTAAATAACCTTTAAAAGGTTTATTCCAGGAAATATCTGCGGGCTGGCAGACATAGGTATATTTCGGGGGGACTTTCAGGAGTAGAACGTTTAGAGACGCAGCATAATTTGTCACTTCTGGTGTCCAGTGAGCACTAAAACGCCACGTTGGCTCCCCAAACCCATGACGAAGTGCATTGTTTTCGGGTTGTTTTGCTAAATTTCTGGCGGGGGTACTCTTGAACACAATGAAAGGGTCATATTTGGTTCCTTGGTTGTCACCAAGGAGCATTGCAGTTGCTCGTTGTTTGTCTTTATTTGCGCACTTGACCCAAACAGTCTTTGTCCCTCTTGTATCAACCGTTTTCTTGGGTATATACTCGAAGAATACAGCTTAATGGCAACAGAACATTAATTTTAAGTTGATAAATCAATTTAATTCAAAAGGGATCCTGCTGTACTTACCTGTTTGATCGGCGTTCAATATTTGCGTGCAATTATTCTCAATTGCTGTTTGGAGTACTAAGGTTCGGAATTTCGAAGCAGCTTCGGCTGCATCTTCAGGAGTGGTTTGACCTTGCCGAGTTTTCGTGCGTAGAGCGAGCTTGTGGCGCCGTAGAAATAGTTGAATCCAGGTATCAGATGCTGCAAAATGGTCCGTAGGAATATTGAACGTAGCAGCAACTTGCTTGGCTTCTGTTTTCAACATGAAACGCGAAACCGGCACTCCCTCCTGCCTTAATCCGTTAATCCACTGTACTATCTCGTCTTCAGCGATCTTACTTAATACGGTGGCATCCCCCAATTTGCGACCCTTGTGATGACGACCTCTACCTGACGCACAAGCCTCTCGAATTGATAACGCTGCCTTCTTCCACTTGCAAAGAAGTTTTTCCTTAGCCCGATGCTCTTTCCGTGATAACTCACCGCAAAAATGTGTGATGCACTGCTTCACTGTATGCCCCTTGTCAAGATAGTCGAGCCAGTCCTTCTTGTCACTGTACGCGACGGCAACTCGCTTGTATTGCTTCCGTTGTCTTCCTTTACCAGTAGTGTGCGGACGACCCATAGCTTAGCAGCAGTTCAAATGCGGAATGTGGGACGCACGCATTTTATCTGTTTGAAAACTAAAATTAGCAATCGCCACATGGGAATAATACAGAAATTTCATTGGCTGAATATTGATGTCGCCAAAGAGTAAACGTCGCCTTTGACTACGAGTATACGGTACTCATCCACTTTGACGTAACGAAAATCCAAAACCAAATCTTCCGATTCTGTATCATTTAGACAAATAGCGAGGGTTTGAACACGATAGTAGATTGTTGTCTTCGTCGCAAGAGATCCATTTGTTTTGCAGTCTTCTGCATTGCCATCAGAAAAGCCTTTCGATTACACGTATAGATGTAATTGCCTCGACAGAATGCGTTCGCGCTTGTAAAATTATTCTTTTGCGCTCCATACTTCTGTGTTGGGATTTCGATAGTCAAAGCACCAAACATCACGGTATTTGACACGTCAATATGAGAGAACTGCATCTTTGCTAGATCATTCGTGATGCATTCTCGGTTTTATAAGGTTGTCAACAAATTAACCTTCGTGCATCACTCACAGATGTTGCGTTTGAAGATGACTAGGTTGCCAAGTTTAAGAATTCTGCCATTGGAAGCGGAGTCGAGTCGTTAACGTATGTATGTCCACTCCATTCTCCACAGACCGCGAAAGCTGTTGCTGATTATCATTGCGTAAACCACCAAATTTGTTGCGATGGATAGGTTCATTGAAAGGGATTCATCTGATGGAAGAATTGATTCTGCAGCACTCATGGTCATACTAAATGATGCTGTCTGTTCCAATGCTTTTGAGAGAACCTGTGACGGGCTTCCGTCACATGGTTGCCATCGCGCTGCGCGATGGCCAATCAGAGCCCCACTTTACATCACTGGCGGGGACGGCCTCACGTGTCGAGGCCGTCTCGTCAATCAATATATCTCAGAGTTATTTCTTCCAAGCTTCCTCTACAGTGTACGTCGGCAACGGGCCAATTAGCCCGTTACACCTGGTAGCACTTTGTACTCCGTCCAACGACCAAGACTAAGATGAACGACGCGTCGATGCCTCACGCGTCCGTCACTTCACTGGAGCACGCCAGCTTCCCCCATCTTTCTCCGATCGAGTGGGAGGCGCTCCACCGTGTCTGGCGACGGCGTCGTCACGACGCTGTTGACCGCGGGTACTGAGGGGCAGCAACACCTGGCCGCCCAGGAGTTCATGGCGCGTGAACTCGCTGACCTCCGTCAGCGAGTGTCGACTCCCACGTCGACCAAGAACAAGACCGACATCGTCAAGCTCGATGTCTCCACCTACAGTGGCGAAGGCGAGGGTCGCCTTCACCTCAAGCGCTGGTTCTGCGAGGTGGACATCGCAATCGAAGCTCGGCAGCTGTCTACCGAGCTCGCGCGCACACGCTTTCTCCTATCAAAGTTGACGGGGAAGGCGAAGGATTGGGCGCTCGGCAAGCTCGTGGTCGACGCTTCTTGCTTCCCGACTATGGATTCCATGAAACAGGACCTGCGACTCGCGTTCGAGCCGCCACAGGATGAGACCGCCCAAAGAACAGCTTTCCTGTCTCTGCGCCAAGGAACCATGTCGATGCTCGAGTACATCCAGCACGCGCGCCACCTCGTGTCGTGCATCACGTCTCACCCGGTGGACATGACGACCCAAGTTCATGTCTTCGTGTCCGGCATGAACGCTGGGTACTAGCGTTTCTACCTGACCCGGAAGACCCCGTCGACCCTTGAAGAGGCCTTCACCGTCGCCCTACGCGAGGACTACAGTGTAATGGCATCGCAAGCGTTCGATGCCCTTCGCCCCACCTCGACGGCCGCCTCAAGCCCCGAGCCGATGGAGATCGACGCCATCCAACACTTTGGTGGTGGCCGTCCTGCCGCGACTTCACCATCGCGGCCCCAGTCGTCGCCGCGTTCCAGCCGGCCGATGCGGTGCTTCCGGTGCCGGAAGCTCGGTCACCGCGCGGCAGTGTGCCGCGCGCCGGCTCCGGTCCTCGCTACCGTCACGGTCGATACTGAAGTCGCCGCGACTGGGCAACCAAAAAACGGCGACTACCAGTAGGTGCTGGGCGCCCTACTGGTCGTGAAAGGAGCGACGGTTCCCTGGTGGCAGAACCTCCTCCTAGCCCTCCCGTGCTTCGCGCACGACTTTTTGCCACCACCTCCGGCAGCGACTCGCGGCTGATCGTCCTCAACGTTCACGTTGATGGCGCGAAGCGGCCGCTTCGCGCCTTGCTGGATTCGGGCGCGACGAACAACTTCGTCCGCACCGAGAGTTTGTCGGTGTTACCGGCGGACCTGCGCATTCGCGAAGGCCCGGGGGAAATGATCGTGAAATACGCCGATGGGAAGCCACGGCGTACGCCGCGGCGCTCCGCGACCTTCACGTATGAATTTGACGGGTTCCAAAGCTCCGATGAGTTCCTAGTGATCGAGCTGAGTGGCTCGTTCGATTGCGTCTTCGGCATCCCATGGCTCGCTCGTCACCAGCCGAGATTGACTGGCTGACCGGCACGGTCCGCCCACGTGACATCGACGTGAATGCA
The DNA here is from genome assembly GCA_008079305.1 of Phytophthora palmivora. Taxonomy (NCBI): domain Eukaryota; phylum Oomycota; class Peronosporomycetes; order Peronosporales; family Peronosporaceae; genus Phytophthora; species Phytophthora palmivora. The sequence goes on from VOQZ01000998.1 coordinate 621,103, forward strand.
GTGTTGGCGTTCTTGCGCGGAACGCCAAACCAATGGTCGCATGTTGCAGTCATGGACCCCGACTCCATGACCCATGCCGCATCCGAAATGGGCGATGGCCCTTTGTGTGCGGCGTGCGAGCACGCATCCTGCGCCGGTCTTGAGCAGGCGACTCAAGACGTGTCCGACGTGGTCGAGCATGGGTTCCCACGTCCCGATGAGCAGCGGCTCTCGGCAAAAGACACCAACGTGATTGAACAAACGTTCCCACTGCCGGATGAGCAGAGACTCTCCGGTGACGACGAACAAGAAGATGTGGTTGAGCATGGTCTCCCACTTGCGGTCGAGCAGGGGCTCCCGCATGTGGTCGAGCAGGAGCTCCCAGGTGCGGTCGAGCAGGGGCTCCCGCGCGAACATACACAAGAGGTCGCGGTTGAGCAGGGGCTCCCGCGTGATTATGAGCAAGAAGACGTGGTCGAGCAGGGGCTCCCACTAGAATCTGGCGCCGACGCCCTATCTCGGCGCCCGTCAACAGCAGGCCTGGTCGAGCGTGGCCTCCCATCACCTGTTACGGAACAAGGCCCCCGGCCAGTCCGTCGCCGTGGTCGCCGCCAACCTCGGCGATCCTGTGCTACTCCGAGCGCGTCCGACGAGGCTGGTCTTGAGGTCATCTCCGTCCTGGTGGGAGACGACACAGGGACGAGTCCGCGCATGCGGGACGTCGAGGTTGCACCTCCTCCGCGCGATGCATCCGAGATCACCAGGTTACCTGGCTTGTCGTGGAAGCATTTCCTCCACGACTTGCAACAAGGCGAGATCGAGCAGGTTTGCATGATAGTCGCGGACAGCTCCGCGACCATCACGGCTGTCGATGTTAATGCTGGTGACCCAGCATCCGACACCAGAGAACGTCCGAAAAGCGCTGAGCCGAAGTCCGCCCGTGAAGCCCGCTACTTGGCTCAGTCGTTGCCGGCACTCGAGGCCGCCGGCAACCCGGTTGCCCCGCTGGTTCGCGAGTTCATTGACATCTTCCCTGCCAAGGTTCCGGCTGAACTGCCGCCGGATCGTGGAGTCAGGCACGAGATCGACCTCGTGCCCGGAGCGAAATACTGCGTGACACGACAATGGCCGCTTCCACGTGACCAAGTCGAAGCGATCAACGCGTTCTTCGAAGGACGCCGGCAAGCCGGCCACGTCCGTGAAAGTCTCTCGCCACACTCCAGTCCGACGTTCTGTGTGAAGAAGGCGACGGGAGGGTGGCGCATCGTTCACGCCTTCAATAAGCTGAATGACGCCACCATCCCGGCGCAGACGCCAATCCCGCGGAAGGACATGGTGCTCGACACTATGTCTGGCAGCACTGTGTACAGCGCTATTGATCTCATGGACGGCTTCTACCAAATCTTGATGCGCGAAGAAGACGTGCCGTTGACTGCGGTCAGCACGCCCAGCGGAATGTTGTGGGAATGGCTCGTGATGCCGCAGGGGCTCAAGAACGCCCCTGCCACTTTCAACCGCATGGTTTCCAACTTGCTTCGCCCGTATCGAGAGTTTGCGCCCAGTTATTTTGACGACATCTTCGTTCACAGTCGTGCCGAGCGCGGCATGACGGATATCGACGTCCACCTTCAACACCTTCGGAAGGTGTTCCAGGTGATGCGGGAAAACAAGCTATACGCCAACTTGAAGAAATGCATCTTCTGCGCTCCCGAGATCCCAGTGCTCGGGAGCTACGTCAGCAAGGACGGCGTCCGTGCCGACCCGGAGAAGATTACAGCAATCTGTGCATGGCCGACTCCACAGGACCAGAAGCAGCTCCGGCAGTGGCTGGGACTCGCCACTTATCTCCACCACTATTCGAAGAATTTCGCTTCGACCGTCCGTCCGCTGTCGCAACTCCTGAAAGCCGACGTCACGTGGTCGTGGCGCCCGGAACATCAAGCTGCCTTCGACGAGGTGAAATCCACCTTGTCCTCCGCGCCCGTCCTGATGCTCCCGGACCACTCAAAACCCTTCCACGTGGTGTGCGACGCAAGTGATTTCGCGATCGGCTGCGCCTTGATGCAATTCGACGACGACGGACGCGAACGTGTGATTAGCTACCAATCACGGCAGCTGAAACCCGCGGAACGGAATTATCCGGTCCATGACAAGGAATTGCTGGCGATGCGCTACGCCCTGATCAAGTTCCGCGTATATCTCTTGGGCGAGCAGACATTTGCGGTGTACACGGATCATGCCTCGCTTCGGACGGCGACAAAGAGTCCTCATTTATCGCAGCGCATGGCGCGCTGGTTATCACTCTTCTCCGAATACAACTTCGTCGTCCATTACAAGCCGGGCAAGACCAACATCCTCGCCGACGCACTCTCGCGTCGGCCGGATTACGTGCAGCATGGTCGCCACGCTGTTGGTGATGAAGACGACGACGAATGCGCCGTATGTATCGCCGAAGGCGTCGCTGCCGTTGAGGTCACAGCGACCACACCGCTGTGCGACTCGATCACCGACGCGTACAAGACCGACGCGTTCTGCTTCGAGCTGATAGAGTATCTGCGCAACCCCAACGACTCCGCCAAGCACAAACTGTCTCCACGTGCTCGCGCTCGCGTCGACCGCTACTCCCTCGACGACGCGCTACTGATGTTCCGCGTCGATCAAGATGACAACCCCCGCATCGTTGTTCCCCTTGACGACGATCTTCGAGCTCGGCTGACCCACGAGTTCCATGATACTCCAAGCGGTGGTCATCTCGGGCGCGAGAAGACCTTCGCGGCCTTGTCTCGCGATTTTTACTGGCCGCACATGTACAAGTGGGTGCGGAAGTGGGTACGCTCGTGCGAGGCGTGCCAACGCGTGAAACCCGCTCCGTCGACACAGGCCCCGCTGCGTCCGCTCCCAGTCGCCACTGAAGCGTGGTCGTCTGTCAGCATGGACTTCGTCTTCGGTCTACCTCGGGACACTCGTGGGCGTACGGGTATCCTCGTCTTCGTCGACCGCCTCAGCAAGATGGTCCATCTTGCTCCTGTCGCGGCTACGATTACCGCGCAACAATCTGCAGCACTCTTCGTCGACGTGGTGTATCGCCACCACGGCATTCCATCCTCGATTGTGTCGGACCGAGATCCCCGATTCACGTCTGCCTTCTGGAGAGAGCTCTTTAGGCTACTGGGGACGCGGCTGAGTATGTCCACCGCGTCACATCCCGAGACAGACGGACAAACCGAGCGCGCCAACCGCGTTGTCGAAGACGTGCTACGCAGCTTCGCCACGTCATTCCCCTCGTGGAGCTCGTTCCTGCCCATGGTCGAGTTCGCGATCAACAACGCCGTACACGCGTCGACAGGCTTGACGCCATTTTTCGTCAACTTTGGACGCCACCCGCGTGTTCCGGCGCTCCTTGGACTGGAGCGCCCGCCTCCGCCTCGACCGTCAGCAGACAACAACGTTGGAGATCCAGTTCCCCCTTGTGGATAGTGCGGGTCACGTCCGCCATATCGTGGAGGCGATCTTGGAGCACGATGATTACCGCGCTGCTCCCCGTCGTGTGCGGTCTGGCCGCGGCGCTCATATCCGCGGCGATCCCGTCCCTCCCCACCGGGAATATCTCGTCCGATGGCTGGGGCCAATGCCAGACAGTTGGGAGCCCCGCGCGGTGCTTCTCGCGGACGTTCCGGACTGCGTGACGGCGTACGAGGCACGCCTGTCAGGCGGCGCGGCCGCGAACCGCGCCTAGCTTCCGCCAGCGCACGCTGGTATCGCCGGATCACACCGTCTTCGGTGGAGGAGAGAGGGTACTCGTCGAGAATCGCCTGCCACGCTGCATCACTGGGTCGCGGTCGACTGAACCCGCGACAACTGACGCAGCCCTTGGTGAAGTGGACGAAGCAACAATCCCGGTCGGCTCCCCACGACAGTTCGCAGACCTGAGCTGCGAGCGCGCTCAGCGACAGCCCGGCATGGTCAGCCTCGCGCTGCTCCAACTTGCGCACGAACTCGCGGGCGCCCTCCGTATTCCAGCGCTCAACGAACGCGGTCCACGCGCGATCTAACGATTGCGGGGTCACGGTGGATGACACCGTGGCGGGCTTGCTGCGCGTGGCACGCCAACGACGAAAGAGCTCCTGCATCTCGGCGTCGCCAGGCGAGTTTATCACGGCGCTGCAGTCGTGCAGCGCCCAGCGCTCCAGCACCTCCTCATACGTGGCCAGTCGGTCCCCGTCTGGCGCTTGCTCCTCGGCCGCTCGATCCGCTCCCGCCGCGGAATCCATGCTGCTGCCTCCTTCTCTGCCTCTTCTCGACTGCCTCAAGATCCTTGCGTGTTTTTCATCTTAAGCAGGGGGTGATGTGACGGGCTTCCGTCGCATGGTTGCCATCGCCCTGCGCGATGGCCAATCAGAGCCCCACTTTACATCACTGGCGGGGACGGCCTCACGTGTCGAGGCCGTCTCGTCAATCAATATATCTCAGAGTTATTTCTTCCAAGCTTCCTCTACAGTGTACGTCGGCAACGGGCCAATTAGCCCGTTACAGAACCGACTGCTGCCATGTCCTAGCTGGGAAGTCGTAACTTGCCATCACTTTCCTGAATGAATACAGATACTCGTAGGTTTGATTGCACCATGTCGGACCTACTTCAATCGGACAAACAAATTCGCAAAATGGTATTGTGAACGCTATTTCCAGGTGTATTCTCACGAAAACTGGTATCCCACGTTGTCATAAGCAATCCCTTAACATCCAAGGGCTGGTTATCATCGTAGGTAGTATCCATGACAAGGCCAGATATGGGAATGCGAGGATATTTTTTTCAGAAACCATTTGCATGTTGAGTGCACTAAATCCCGTGTTCATCAGATAAATCAACCACACCAATGGCTGCTGCGACGAGATATCTGCGTCGGTTCTCGTGATCAACGCAGTATTTGGCAGCCATACACAAGTGGCAACAGCCACCACCATACAAAGAAACACATACAATGACTTTATCAATAGCACAGTCAGACTCCCGGAAATGGAGTTACACTTTTCCAGAAGTTGTTTTTGCGCTACAGCATCCACGTCAGTGGATTCAAATTAACCAACATGCATTCCATCACGCGCGATTGGATGCATTGAGCCTACTGATGAAAGTCATTATCAGCGACGATGAACACGAACATTCAGCGAATTCTCCGAGGGAATCTGCCTGGTTTATTTCACTTTGCACTCTGTCATTGAGCAATGCTCAAAATGAAGAATGGCCAGCATCGAATCGCCATAGTGTGTTTATCTAACGTATAAAAAACACAGGTACTCATCGTTTCAATCGAAGAGCTTTTACGCAATAAGTGAAAAACTCAAACACGAATCAGCTGTCTGGTGCCTTGCGGGTGCTAAATAGTTGTCCCTATTACCTTGGCAACATTTGTTTGAGTTTTATACCGACCTTCGGTTTTCCTCACTATACTCACCAGAACTCATTTCGCCACAATTGTGCACTCCATGAATTCTGTTGTCAACCACGAAACCTCCGAGATGTTTTAAATCAGCTATCGAACAATGATAATTGATCATGTTTCAGATATTATCTGTAGATCATGTACACTGAATAAAGCATGTTACACTCGCAACAACGAACAGTTTTCTGCCTAGTGCCAACCCTGGAGAAATTTGGGCAATAGAAACTCATGATTCCCTTATAATGCGTCTTTGAGATGCGTAGGCCTTTGAGTTTCCGCGTGACCACCTTGACACACCTTAGTCAGTGCTCGTCTTGCATCTGCTCATGGTACTCGACTCGAGCTTGCACTTGAGGTTTGACGCGTTGCATGGCACAGCCCACGGACCATTCTCACCCTTGCCGCCACATTGATCATTGAGTCCTGGTTTTCTCTTCATACAGAATCCCGTGTGTTTATCGGATTTCTGACAGAAGGAGGCAGCATCGCACTTTTTGGCTTTGTCCTCCCACTCACACTGCTCACCCGCAACCGCCAATTCGGTCAGAATGTGCACTCGTAAGTGAGTGGAGGCAGTGACGGCTTGGATCGTGATACCCAACAACGCAGTGATGAAAAGCGAGAGCTTCATGATGAGGAGATTCTTGTTAGCGCTTGGGAGGAAATTCCGGAATGAATGGAGCGGTGGCAAACAACTTCGCTCCTAGGATCGCAAATCAGTGGTCACTATGACCCGTTGCCAAGATCGCACTGAGTTGAAGGTCTTGTCTAAAGACCCTTTGGCCAAGATCGCATTGATTTGATGATCTTGTTCCTAGGGACCCTTTCACTACTGAGTTGAGGATCTTTGACGTGCAGTTGCTTCATGATTTGTTACCATTGGCCACTTGTACATGATTTGATGAAGTTGAAGTTGTATGCTCATATATGTAATTAATTTGTTGGTATTATTATCCATTCCTGCAGTTGTAGACGTTACAACCTTATAAGTTTGGAATGTGTTCTTATCATTCATGCATTTGAAGTTTTATCTAGTGTTGTGATGTTCCACTACAATGTGGTAGTCACATCTCGCTTGGATACATCGACAACTTTTCTTGAAAGACCTGGAATCTTGACTGCTAAAACACTTCGGAGTGTATTGGTCAATGGAATCCATGATGATCCTGAATCTTGTGATGAAATTGTGAGTCCCTATGGCAGGATGCCACGACCAATTCGAAAACACCGTGTGAAAACACTACTCAATGATTCAACTCTTTCGCAAACTGATCTTCGATTCAAATATGAGGTTGTTGCGAAACGTAAACATTGTCGAAAGCTGGACCCCATGCCACGTTCGACATCGCGTTGTAAACATTTTGGAAATGGATCTGGAAACCAAACCAACAGTGGAGATATTGGACTTGAATTACCTGACAAACATCACCTAGAGCTGCTTCGATCGGGTTTGCAACAAACAAATTCTAAACTGCAGCGAGATGCCGATCGATTGAATAATGAAATTCAGTGGATTCACGGACATTTTCCAGTCCTAAAACTTGCAAATGCAAAATGTTCGCGAACATTGCGGCATCAACTTTTTAGAAATGCAATTGTTCATGTCGCGATTCGTTTTGTGTTGCGAAAGGCATTGTTGTTTTGGTACAATAAATTGCTTGATGTGCAGCGTAAAGAGCGACAGCAGTTGAGTGCATCTCGCCAACTTATTGCAATGTTTAAAAGAGTTTCGTTCGAACGTGTTGTTGGCAAGTTTGATACGTGGAGACAATGGATACTCGAGTGTCAAACACAGGAAGCTATGGCTGCAGCTATCACTCTACAGAGTTTTGCTAGAATTATTCGATCTCGTCGAGAAGAAAGGGAATCAACTGAACGACAAGAAGCGCTGGTGCAAGCTTTACAAGAAATTACACGTAATGCTAAAACGATTCAAAGAGCATATCGTAGACACCGTCGAGCGGTTCAACAACACAGGTGTGAGGTTGCAGCAAGAAAATTTCAACACATTGAGAAGCGACGAACGGCGTACAACGGATTCGTCGAACGCCAACATGCGGCTAAGTTAATACAGAAAACCTATCGCGCACATTTACTGCATCGTTCTCACAAGCGAGCGAGGGCTATTGCTGAGTGTTTTGATCGAAGCCGCGAGAATAATGCACGACGTATTCAAGATGCGTGGTTTGTTTATAAGTCCTGGCGAGACAATGAATTGCCAAGCGAAATCGTGCAAGCTTTAGTTGATCAAGTTGAATACCATCACGCCGTGTTATTTATCCAACGGCATCTACGAGGGTTTTATTGTCGCGTAAGAATCAAGAAGAGCAATATCAGTGCTGCTCGTATTCAAAACTGTTGGCGAGCTGGTAAACGTCGAGTAGCATCAAGAGCTGAACGTCGCATGATCCATCTGCGTCGTGACATGGCAGCATCTTGTTTACAACGCACCTACAGACATACCAGGAAAGAACGCAAGATTCGTAGTGCTCTTGGTCAAACTACACGTCCACTGTACTTACGGGCTCGATATCTTGGAGAAGAGTTTCGAGAACATTTTCACTTGCCTATCGCTAAAAGTGCGATCGTTGCAATCCAGACAACTTGGAGACGGCATGTTGTGTACGAAAAGCAGAAACAACACAAATGTGCTACTGCAACAATGATCCAGAGGTTTCTAAAGCGTGGAGTAATTTTATCAAAATGGCGGATCTCTGTATTCGAAGCTCCTCGTCACCATCGAAATGAAGCAGCTCGAATTCTCCAGCGCTGGATACGACGTCTTCACAATGGTCTAACTAGTTCTTTACGCGAAAGTACTTCAGTCTCGTACGTGCTAGAACAGATATCGGCTGCAGCAGTAATTCAGCGATGGTATCGACGTTGTCGTAGTGATCTATGGCGGCATGTGCTTGCTCGCTTACTAGCCAAAGAACTCCCAAGATGTATTCAAGCCGTCAACCGAATCATTCGTTGCTGGAAAGCTCATTGTGCTAGAAAGCGTGAGCACATTCGCCGAGCGAGTGTCATAGCTGATCTTATCAATCGACAACGTCATGCTGAAATTGAAAATCGTGCTGCTCGCTTCATTCAGCGGATGTTTAAGCGCATGATCAATCAACGGGACGGTAAACTACTACGGCACAGATATAAAATTCTGTTTCGCCAAGAAATCAAGCGACAACAACAACGTATTATCGTACACAAGTACTTGGAGGAGAAATCGCTGCAGCGTCAAGCCAAAGGTCAAGCCAAAGCCACAGGTGTAGTTCACCGACGACTATCTTTGAAAACTTCGAGAGAATCACCACAAATGCTCAGTTTGGACAGCAATTTGACGGAAGCAAGTGCATTCTCACTTGATGAGACCTCATCCGCTACAAACGAAGGAGAATTATTAGCCACAACTCTGATGGAAACCCCCGTTCAATATTGGAGCGAAGAATATCAACGAGCATACCTGTACGACCCTGCCACCGGGTTGTCGACGTGGTTGTGATGCTCTGCTGTGAACGAAGCGATATGAAAGAAAATCTACAATTGACTAACCTGTATCTCCACGAAATCGGAGTTCACGCATTTACGCACAAAGAGCATGTCATTTCGAGTTTTTTGTGGTTACAACTGTACTGCTGGATCCCCGGACCACGTCAACAAATTGTTAAGACGTGCTAGTGACCACTTGAATTGAGGAAACGATATGACGAGTCGATCGAGGTAACAACTTGCAGGGAATGGAAAATTATGAAGTTTTTGAAATGGCTAGTGGAAATGGACGAATGCAGCAAAAATGCAACACTTAAACCTTCACATGCACAGACCAAAGTGGAGAATGTGAGAGTTGACAACAGGTCAGGCACTTGTAATTAATTATGCCATGACCATCGCAGGTTTGCCACAAGCCCGACAAATCTCCTTTTTTCTCCACTTGGTTTCTGCACTTGCGCCTTGATTTTTCCTTGGCTTCCTCCTGCTTCAACTCCTGTTGCTGATGCACATCAAGATACTGTTGCATCGCCACCTTGATGTCTTTCCACGCTAGTGAGTTCGCTGTCAAAAGACAGAACGAGGCTAGTCCAGATTCAAGCCACAGATCTTTCTCGACAGACGTCACCTTACCAACCAGTACGTGATAACCATTCCTCCTGTCAGGTAATTGGCATTCTTCTCCGTACAATCGTATCGGTTGTATACCTTGACCTACTTGTCACTGGGTGAACACCCAGAGGTACCGTCCCATTGAACACCTCAATAAATCCTCCAATTTCATGAGTACTATGGAAAATCCTCGAGATGCTCGAGACGAAACTTGAGTTCTAGCAGGACGTATACCTTGCACGTTTGTCCACTTTTGGACCTCTACCGCTCAGTTTATCGCAAATGATTGATTCCCGAGGTTTGAGGAATTCCGAGATTGGAGCTCGGGCTCTTGTCAAAACTCATCCAGTTATTTCGACAGCTCCATCAGATCGATGTAGTCGATGGATCAAAGAGGGTTTTTCGTTTTGGACTTCTACTCAGACGTAGGTCACTTCGTCTATAAATCAATTGGGCTAATTAACAGCTTTAGTGTTCCAGAATTTGTCCGGGGTTTGTGGAACCGCGCGATGAAGCGAGGTCAGTAAGATAAGACGATGTATTTGAGTAAATTCAATTAAGTTCATTACAAATACGTGCTACACAACAGCAGCACGAAGAGGAAAAGAAAAATATATATGTTGATAGGACGAATTTTGCCAAGATTAAAATTATTTGTTGAAACGTAAGTTCGAGTTAACCTTCGTTTGTTCTACTACTTGTCCTGATAAAGCTCCACTGACGTTTAAGGGCTGAAATCGTTGCCGCTACCAGAGGCCCCGCTTAGTTTTGCACCACTGACAAGTGCAATCGACATTTTACCTATGTTTACATACTACCTTCGGATTGAATGACCGTGTTCATATTGCATCACTTGATCCCCTGAATTCAACAGTAGATGGCGACGTGCTAACAATCTGCTGTGTTGCAGTAACGGTGACAACACTAACAATTTGGAGTGAAGACAGGTGCTTATGTGAGGCTCCACCTATTCACATCATCACGTAAAAATCCTTATGGAAAATGTTACATGTCTTCGAACAGAGAGCGTCGAGTATTTCCTCTGGTCCAACACCAGAATATCCAAGTTAGCAACGCTTCAGTTGCAGGCGAGATGCAAAAGTGGATTCTTTTAATGAGATTATTTAACTTCAAATACTTGAATATGTTGGTTTTACCGGGATCAATGCCTGAGGATCCTTATTATAATCATCCTTCAATCAAACGTTTGCAAAATATATGCAGCGGATAGTACGCGCACGGCCAAGAGCTAAAATCGCCAATACTAAAGAGTTTCGCATCACATTCGCTATTTGTATGTACATGTGGTAGAGCGACGACATTCCTAAACGTAATTTCGCACTTGCTTTGAGTTTCTGACGTATTAGTCCAATCTGTGATTTTGTTCGTGACAATGTGTATCGGCAACAAACACTACAGCAGGAATGCATGGTGCACGAGCCGCAAAATTTGCAGTAAACAGGAGGATAGGAAGACACCACTGGCGGATCCACTCAACGGTCGTTGGGCGTTTCCGTGCAGATTTGTCTTCAGGTTCGGTGGTCCACACAGCTCAAAGTTCAACCCTGCATGTGCATAGTCGCGCGGAATGTGATGAGGCATTTGGCGACTGGCGGGGATGGTAGCTTGGCAGGGGCCAGTGGCACGTGCCTTTGCATGATGCAAATGCAAGGAGGAAGCGGTGTTTTTTCTCAATGCACTTGCTTTTTGTAAAGGAAAATTGCCAGTGGCAACAACTTCCGATCTCCCTTTTCTGCTTGGTGCGAAATGCGCCGACGTCACCGCTCGGGATTGAAGTCTGCATAGATGAGACGGTAAATGCTGCTTGGACAAACTTCAAGAAGTCAGCACGACGGTTGGTGCTTGGAAACGCAAGCGAAATTGTATCACCATGCGCTTCGGCCGAATACACTGAGCATACTCGACCCAAGTTGCCGTGTCAAAACGTTCCAGCCATATGTACAAGTGAAGGCAGACAACTCGACCTGGAGTTGTCGTTGCTTGCCTGTGAAACCCTGAGTGGCAAGCTGGTGATTCGCAAACGTCTCTTGGTGACTGCAACTTGCACTACCGTTAAACAGCAGCGAAAATGCAAGCAAAGGGCGTGTCCCGTCCGTTTACGTCGACATGCAGTGCCACGAGGTGATCGGAAGCACCAATGAGAACAACCAAGGAAGTGCAAATGCATTGCAAGTTGCAACCAATCGTGTGGCCATGACGTCAAGAGTAAAATGGTGCTTTCTTATCAAATAAATACGTCAAAATACTACCATGTACATGTGCATGTTCCTCCAAAACTGACGGATAAATAGGGCTTGGGTCGACGTTTTACTTTTTCATCTTGCCGCCATGGCTCCAGCAGTAACCGCCAGACTTGGGGCCTTTGTTGCATCCCTCCAGTTTGCACAGTCGCTTGCCACCATGGCTCCAACACACGCCATTCTTCCGTGAGGCATTGAGGCAACCTTCAACAGTACAGCGTTTGCCTCCTCCGTGACTGATGCACAGTCCAAGACTTACTGCATGTTTTGTGCATCCCGTTTCCGAGCAGCGTAGCCCGCCACCATGTGCAATGCAAAAGCCGCCAGCTTTGGCACGTTTGTTGCAGTCAGTCATGCCACAAAGTTTGGCATTACTAGTGCGTTTAACTTTATCACTGGACGAGCGACTGAGTGCAGGTAGAACGTGTTGTGTCTGCTCGTGCAGCTGACTGACTGCAGCATCAGCAAGGAGACTGTTGAGTTCCAGCTCTGATTGGCGTGGAGAGGCAGTCTTGGTGTCTTGCAGTTGCTTGTAGAGGTCCATGCAATGCTTTTGCACTGGACTGAGGCTTTCCGGACTCGCGTCGCGGTTGATCATGACCCCAATAGAGGGAAGACGGGAACCCTTTTCTTTGATGGGAGAGACTTGAGAAAGCACGTCATTCATCCCCACAAGACGTGGGGACCACTCGGAAGTGGTTGTTGCTGTTGCAGCTGAGGCTGTTATGGCAAATAGACTCGGAAGACGCACGAGATTGCTCTTGGCGTCAGGTGAGTGTGTTGCTGGGTTCAGTGGCGACTGTGGCTGTTTCCACATGTTGTTGCCGAGTTGCAAGTCCAAAGGTGCGAGGATGGTCTCCATGGTTGAGTGGAAAAGCGGAAATGGCAATGCCTGTTGCAAGTCGTTTGCAAGTTGCCACGGCCTTCGAGAGCAGATTTTGAAGTGCAGCAACACTTGGCCACCGACTGTCGCGCGTGGTGCCAGAGACGCGGCGGCGTCTGCTGATCATGTACAGTCTCTCGCCGAACTTCAACGCCCCAAGCGGAAAAGGAACCGCCGGCAAATGGTTGGCGCCTCGAGGCAATTTGCAGGGATTGGCAATATTCAAGAGTTTTGCTCCTGCATGTACAGTTGGTAACATCAGCACAACTTGCACGAGCGCATTGCAAACTTGCGATCGAGCTGCACGGCGGAATTTGTGGTGGTCTGGCGCGTCTCTTTTTGCATATTCTGTTGAAGTTGCCTATATTGCTGTCGTCACGAGCTGGCATCGAGGGTTTTACCGGCGTTTTACTAGCGCACAAATAGAGTTTCCATCGTAGAAGGCGTTTCGAGACGGAGCAGTGTCCTCGACGACGGTTGCCTCGCAGCGGACATTACACCTTGTTGATCGAGACCGAAAACAGAAGACAACCACTGCTGCGCATTCTCTGCGACTATGAACTTCAATCACTGGCTTCCTTGGCCGACGACCACAGATCACCACCGACGACTCGGCCTCTGCCATTGCATGCTCAGAGCTGACAGTGACGACGATTGCTCCGTGAGTTTATCGTGGACTTCAAGGCATCAGAAAGTCGCACTCTTGCCATCGCACACCGAATTAATACCGCGCGAAATTGTTTACCCGCCATGAATTAGCAAAATTTGGTCAAACTTAGCTGCGTTTTAGCGTGCGAAAAACGTAGACGGTTCCCAACGGCGCTTTCGACGATGGAAAGGCGGCCGGCTGCATTGCAGCAATGCAACGTGCTAACGCCGAGCCGCCCTGATAACGGCCGCTTTCTGTATGCCAAGCGCAGATTTCCGAGGGTGGCGACGGCACTTGCTTTGCTGCTTCGTTTTCGAGGCGTGACGAGGCCGACGCGACAGTCGCCGAACACGAGCCAGCTGGTTTGTGGTTCAAGGTGGCTTTCACAACCACACGTCATCGTCGCCAAGCAGACCTTCGTCAACTTGTCGGGAAGATGTTCCACCCACGAACTGCAAGTCACTGCAATTGGTTTAGGTGTGCTCGAGAGTCGAGTTGGATTTTCGACAACACCAGTACATGTGGCCAGCGGGTGCATGTGTTGTTCATCCATTACCCTGAAGTTTTCATGTACAGGTCTCTCCAATTGGCATCCGCCAACTGAAACTTGCGTTTCCGACGTGCTGCAACATGTCTGAAGCGCAATGCGAGAGTTGCTGTTGAAGTCATAGTTGCCTTTTGGCGACCTCTTCGCTGCAACCATGTATCGGTCGCAACGAACCTAGTGCAATCAACCAGCACCCGTCGTTCATTTGCCACCACGCCATACGTTTTATCAGATCACAGAGCTGTCGCCAGCTAACTTTTACCTGTCACCAGCGCCTGTATGGCAGTCTCGTCCGCCACTACGAAGTTCTAGCATAAATTACTGTACTTTACATTTCGTACTTAGTCGAGATCGATCTTTTTGATGCATATCTTTTCATTTTCACCATGAGACGTCGCAAAGAGCCTTGCACTGCTATCCACGCGGTTGCATCAGTTAGTAAGCCCACCACCTCCGCAGTGCCAAGTCATTATGCTCTGTCAACTAGTGATGTGGTTGTCATGATGGTGCTTGCATCTGGAACTCTGCTTGGCTACACTATGACGCTGTATCCTTCGATCGCTGGGGGTGACAGTGGAGAGCTCGTGGCTGAGTCCTGCCACTTGGGTATCTCGCATCCTCCCGGTTATCCTCTTTTCAATATGGCCGTGCACGTTTTTACAAAATATTTGCCGTTCGGTGAAACTCCAGCGTGGCGCGCCAACTTTTTCTCAGCTGGTGAGGCAACTTCAATTTGCTTGAAATGGATTGAATGCTTGTTGACGCACTTTTGCAACTATTTTTGTTGCAGTTTGTGATACAGTAGCGGTGGTGTTCATTTACCTGATTTTGTTGCATTGGATGGCACCAACAGGGTGGACAGGACAACGTATTGCCGCGTTTACTGCAGCAGTACGTACAATTTTGGAGAACATTTTGAGTTTTGAGCAGTTTTTTCACATTGTGCAATTGTTTTTATAATACAAGGCTCTTTTTGGGTTCTCACCACTCATCTGGACTTATGCTGTGGGTGCTGAAGTTTTTGCACTCAACAATGCTTTTGCAGCGTTGTTGATATTTTTGTTGTTGCAACATGTGCGTCACCAAGATTTTAAGTCAGCATTGACTGGAGCTTTTGTGTGTGGTCTAGCCATGTGCAACCAACACACGATCGTACTTTTTGAGGTTCCAATTATCACATGGGTACTATGGACCAGAAGACAAACACTGTGGTGGAAAGAATTTGCACATTTTACTGGAGCTTTTGCGTTCGGATTAATGCCGTATATTTATATGCCAATCACAGCAATTTGGAATCCTCAACCAGGGTCTTGGGGTGATGTTACGACGTTGACTGGTTTAATACATCACATCCGTCGTGCCGATTATGGCACGTTTCGGTTGTACGCCAGTAATGAGGCGAATGAAGGACTGTGGACGAGACTTTACTTGTATATTGTTGATTTATTGGATCGAGAGATTCCGTATCAGCTTGTGTTCCCTGTTATTGCTTTGGGTCTGCTCCAAACACTGCGAACTAGTACGGAAATGAACCATCACCTGGGCTGGTTCATGGTGGTGATGTACATTTTCTATATGGTTATTTTCCATTCACTTGCCAACCTTCCGATTAGTGAAGGTCTTATCTATGGCGTCCAAATGCGGTTTTGGCAACAACCAAATGTGGTGGTGTTTACGTGGTTTGGAATTGGACTGGGATATATCGTGAATTTAATCACAGAAGTGGTTGGATGTTACGAGAAAGCGCTGCAGTCGGTGATCGCAACAATAGTCAGAATTATTTGTCTAGTGCTAGTTGGTACGCAGATTTGGCGTTGGCACAAACTTTGTGATCAAAGCCAAGCGTTTTACATTAGAAATTACGCACAGGCACTACTGGACCCGTTGCCACCAAATGCTATACTATTCGTGAATTTTGATTTGCAGTGGACGTCGCTGCGATACCTCCAGCGTTGCGAACTTAGACGCCCAGACGTTACGGTGCTCAACTTGTCGATGATGACCTACAAATGGTTTGCAACCAAGCACGATCATTACCCCAAACTGCAATTTCCAGGAACCAGACTCGTTCCCTTTGGCTCAGCGGTAAATTATTTTGTTGTGTTTCCGTGATGGTCTGCAAAAAGTCTAACATCGCTATTTGTTGGATTCAGGGTGACGGGTTTAGCATGGCTCAACTTTTGGACGTGAATATCGGTCATGCTGCTGCGAAGACTTCGAAAAAACGTATACGTTTTTTCTTGGGTGGCAAACTGAGCTACAACGATCAAGACTTCAACGACAAGTACTCTATTGTGCCGTACGGGCTGCTTGATGAGTTCCGAAGCCTGTCGATCCCGCCATCATCTTTGAAAAAGTGGCATTCATCGCAACAAAAAGTAAAGGCAATGGTACGCGAGCGCCTGACAGCACTTCCACCGTATGAAATCTACAATGATGAAACGTGGGAATGGACCATTGTAAGTGCTACTACGTTACTGTGCTCCAGTGTTGCTGCTAACATTATTTGGTGTGGAGTAGGCTCGAGATCATGGAATGAAAGAGCTTAACTGGGCTACGTATCTCTTAGAAAGAATTATTGCAGAGGACCCGGAAAACCTCTCTCTGTTGAGCGAGGCTGCTAAACCTATGGAGTTGTCGTACCAATTCGAGCCTCCTGAATTCTGGAACCCAGTATCCAACTTGAAAAACTTAGGACTTGCGTACGCACAAATGGTGAAATCCAGTCACGAATTTAGCTCAACAGATCCATTTTTTAATGAAGTTGTGGGTGCTGGTGTGGAAGATTCAACGAGGTACGGGTAGATACACTTATTGCATTTTCAATTGGTATGATCTAACAAGACATTTGTGATGCAATAGATTTAAAGATCGGGCTTCGGAGAGGATGCTAAAGGTTTGGGATGCATGGCTGCAAATACCAGCAGCAAAGCAGGACCCAGGATACCAAGCGATAAAAAATGTCGTCCGTAAGTTCGTTCCTTCGTCATCTGAAGAAAACCTTTCGAAGAATAAACCTGGTAAGCGAACTCAGCAACGTAAAAAGAAGAAAACTTCAAAGAAGCGAGTTGCCACGAAGAAGACTACTGAGTAGCAAGAAATAGCCATCAACACGAAAAAGTAATCCACTCGCAACTAGTTGATTTTCCACCTGGTCCTGAATAGTTACTGGTATAGTTTGATCAATTCATCCGACACTGCAGATGGCGTGAGAACGCCCAGATCTGTGAACATCAACGCGATGTATCCAGGTGGGGTATAGTCAAAGAATGGACTCGCAAACGTCACATCCTTCATCGTCTCACCAGTGGTCTCACCACCAGCACTTTCACCGGAGATAGCAGCCATCTGTTTCTGCGGGACGTCACGCTGCGTCAACGGATATAGTCGAGCAAACTTGTAACTCTCAGCAGCCACGTAAAACTGTTTGTTCAGAGCTTGTGCAATTACAGCAGTCGAGTACGTTCCAATCTGAAAAAAATAAAATGTTAGCGCTAATTCCCTTCGTTTTGCAGAAAATATTTTTCGTACCGAGTTGACAATTCCGCCATTTTCCACGACACCCTCAGCTCCAACGATCACAATATCAATTTGCTCCATGTAGTACGCCACCGCAGAGTCCAAAATCACTGTCGTAGGAATCCCCACTTTTGCCAGTTCTTCTGCAGTACTAACACTACAAAAAAATCAGTAAAATGATTAAAAACAATCAAAACAAAATCATTTACCCCGAAGCATTGCTTCTTCCTTCTGTCACAAAAACGGAAAAGTTTTTGGTTTTTGCCGCTTCACACAGCAACGCAATCACGACACGGGACTTGCCGTGTGTCAACACTTTCTACAGTCCACAATAGTCCATATCAGATATTCACCAATACAAAAATACTACGTAATCATCCGTACCATGCCGTCACGGATGAAATTGTGACCAACTTCACTGATGCGGTTGCGGCTAGACAACGACGTCTCGGCAAAAAGTTTGCCACGGTCAATCAGCTGCGAGCGACACAAATCGAAGTCATCGAACTCCAAAAAGCAACGTGTCACATATCGCAGAAATAATTGGCAGCCGGCGGTCGTGGCGATGGAATTGTGGAACCGAGTGGCGGCATCGTCCTCAGCCTGAAACGCGCGCAGTTGCTGCGCTGCCTCTTGCAACTCGCCCTCCATTTGCATCATGGTGCTGGCCTCGCTACGAGTGATTACGCCCGTCAGTGCCTTGATGACAGCCACTGCGACAGCCACATCTGGGTCTTCGAGGAAACGCAGGAAATCCGTCACTACTTGTGGCTTGGAGTTCGCCATTTTGGATTGGTACCAGTCAATTTTGATTGGAGAAAATGGTGTGGTGTACGTAACCTATCCAACTGAGTACCGGTTTATCCATGCAAATATCGGTGTTGAGACCAAATATTATTGAACTATTTCGAAGTAGAATTGGAGCATCACAGTTGAGTTGCTCCGTTGCCTTGCTTAGGGGATGATGAGGTTCGCTACTGCAGTCACGTCCCTGTTGATAGGATGATACTTGTAGGTTCGAATGTAGTTTTTTACTGGGAGGACATATTTAGCATTTTTAGGCATGTGCATGTAGAGTGACCAACACCTCATAGCATTAACAACTCCATACAATGTAACCACTTGCTACAAGCTTGGTGGAGTGCAATTACGAGTTTGGGTAGGTTACATCTTCAGCAAATGCTCGAACGTTAAATGAATTTGCTACGAGTTGATGGGAAGGACGTTGCGAGCAGTATCAGCTGTAGAGCGTTTTGTGCAAGCTTCTAGAAGCTTGAACTGTGGGTCAGCACATTACTCCATGTACGGTGTCCCTAAGAAGCTCCACACCTTGATGTAATATCCGGCACACTCTGCTCATTCTATTTTCACAAACAACAAAAAATACTTGCACTAGTTCTCTAGATAGCTGACACTGTAAGTGTGAGACTTAAACATATCGGGGATGAAGAGCATTCAAGTTAATGCCAAACAGCGTATCCATCTAGATGAGAGCTACGTACACCATAATTATGCAAGCCATGACGACTGCCTGGATAGTAGTGATTACTCAGGGTCGGACTCCAATAGTGGCACCGACAGTGAAATTGAAAATTAAGTTGACGCTATATGGCAAGTGACTGTTTCGTTTTATCCATTTTTTAGACGAGCACGCTGAAAGTTGGACCTCCTCGATGGTGTCACGGACTGTGAACTCTTAGTATGATTTTAATACTTACAATAAATTAGACCGGGTCGAACAGTTTTGCTGCACGTAAATAGTTACAAAATGTCATCCTGTCGCAGACCTTCAGGCGAATTTATGGTGAAGAAGTCGCCTGGTAATTTTATTACTTGCACAAGCTGAGTTTGTCGTGGACAATGCACGAGCACAGTAATAAGCGCGCCGTCCAAATACGGAGGATACGCTCTGCAATAAATTTCTGACTTGGGTGAAAACGCAACGTCAACCACGAACATATACGCAGTCAAAACTGTTGATAGCCGCCTATTGTCATACTTACAGTAGCAAATTACTTCGTTTTTGTCGAATTCAAACTGCTCTTAATACCCGAATTGGGACAGGAAGTTTACAGAGTCTTACTTAAGTAACTTGTTTGTAAATTCGGCCATTCTTGACATAGTCCACGAACATCTTCGCAATATCTTCGTTCATGTTAGCTTGACCAATGCTTCTCTTGATTTCTTCCACTGTAAATTTATCCCATCGCTTAAACATGGTGCTTTTGAAGTCGGGGTTGTTCAGCATATTCTTGAGAGTTACTAGGTCGAAATTGGTGTTGGTAATAGCAACATCACCAGTTATGTGTTGGTTTCTGCCAGCATTGTTTACAGCAGGTTCCTTCTTTACGACATTGTTGACTGCGTGTTTTCTTTTGGTAGCTTTGTTAGCAGCTTTGCTATTTCGGATAGCAACATTTGCGGCACTGTTCTTCCCCATACCAAACCATTTCTTGAAATCGAAAATCTTCTTGAGCTGTTTTAGATTGACAGTTCTTTCTTCATCTTCAGTATTGACGTTGTGTATTCGCAGAATCCTGTTCCCGTCATTGTTCGAAGTGATATCGTTCGATCGAGCCAGGTTTGGCAATCGAAACTTCAGGGAGTTGATTTGATCTGCAGTTACTGCAGTGCCAGAGTATGCGAGGATGCTCGCAACTGCCAGCAAAATGTAATTCAAATTCATTCGTTGACTTGAGTGCTGGATGTCGAATTAAGAAGTGTTACTATAATGCTAGTATACACGTACATGAGGGAAGTGTACGTGAACTGTACGCGAGCAAATCGCCAAAATATCTTTTGTGCACTGTATGTTTGTGATTCCTCAAGGATAAGTTGTGGGTCACTTCTTGTGGGGACGATGCTACTACAGAAAATAGACGATATTTAACTGACTTTTCGCGGTATTACGGAGATGGATGTCATGATCCTCAAACGGAAACCCACTGAAGGGTTCCCAACCTCTATCTAAGCCAAGGAGAAGCCTTTAAGGCGAGTATGACCTCCTTGGGATTCTCTGAGCACCTATAGCTTACCCATAGACCAAAAAGAATGAACATTTGGTGTGGTCACTTGGTTAAATGTTCTTAACCAACGCCTAATTCGTGACATCAATACAAGGCACTGAAAAGTGCACGAGCTTCATGCATTCCTACTGAGTATCATCGTATACGCAAATTGTTATTTTTTCCCACACGTATTGCAAAAAATATCAGAAAACAGTCGGAAATAGTTTGTGTTCTATTCAAAATTTGTACGGTTTTGCACTGGCGTGAATGTTCCTGCTTCGTGAATCGACATGCTTTGAGGGAATCATAAACAATATTATGCGACAGTTGTTACTCAAGTTACAGCGGGGATAGGTGATACAATTTTGTCTGTACATTCTGTACCGTATATAACGACGATCATGTAACATCGTAAAGTCTTTTTTGTTCGCGTAAAAACTCTCGTAAAAACTGAACGTGGGGGTTTACTTCGCATGTGTGATGTGAAATGCTTGAACAGCTCATAACGATTGAAACTCTAGGTCAATTCAATGTCATGCAGACAACGAGATAAAACATATAAAAAATGGAGAAAGTGTACGTGCTATTGAAGTTGGCACTTACACAGCTACTTTGCGTTTTTTTCGAGCAGCGCGGAGGTTGGCTTCAGCCTCTTTTTGAGCTTCATCTTCCTGATTGTCATCTTCATCATCGTCTTCATCCAGTAAATCCATCTTGAGCTCCTGACGATTGCCAAAGGTAAGCGCCACGTAAACCTTGACACGAACGCGGTCGAACACTTGCAGTCTGCGATTGTTCTTCTGTACCAAAGTAAGCGTGTGGTGGTGTCCATCGAACTTGACAATATCTTCATCATCCTGTTCTCCCTTGTCGCACAGGAAAATCATACCTTCAATGCCAAAACGAGGCAACAGCACACCCACACCGTTGTTCTTGACCTTTGTGATGACGGCATCCGTCCGTGTAGGGTACTGCTGGAAATACAGCACCGTGTGTAGAGTCACAGAAGCTCGGCCAGCGAGCTGAGCAGCGTGGTGACGCCGGTTAAGCTGGTCGCTAATCTCGTGTAGGTGCGACTTGTTCTCGAGGTAGCTTGGGAGCGGCGCCACGCCGATAGCAGCAGCCAGCAGGCGATGCACCACAACATCAGCATAGCGACGGATTGGTGACGTGAAGTGCGTGTAGATCGGAGCTGCCAGACCGTAATGATGGAATTCAGGAGGTGCAACCTCACCTGAACTAAAGTAGCTAGCCGGCATCATACACCGCGTGGTCATGATGCGCAGAAGCTTGTTGAAATACGGATTCGCTTTGTTTCCGTGTTTCCTCTTTCCACCCGCAGCTTCCTCCTTTGCAATCACATCAGCAGCATCCAGTGAATCTTGTAATTGCTTGGATGTGTCCACGTGCAATTCCACGCCTACAGCCTTCGCTTGACTGCAGAGAAGATCAAACTGACGCTTGGAAGGTGCTGGGTGCCGACGGAGCATGGAAAATGTCGGGAAGTGACGTACGATCTTTTTCGCCACGGTGATATTTGCCAACAACATGAATTCTTCCACGAGAGCGTTAGTGTCACGCAGAGTGTACATCTGCACATCCAGTGGGTTCTGTGTCTCTGTGTCGAGCACAAAGCGCACTTCGGGCGACGCAAGTGTCAATGCACCAGCCTCAATACGCTTGGCTCGTAGTCGTCTGGCAATCACATTCAGTGTCTTGATGCCACTACCCAACAACTGCCGCCGTTCAAACTCTTCTTCACTTTCCCCCTTTTTCTTCTTCTTCGGCTTCGTGTCTTGACCATACACTCCACCAGCGTCCGGGTCGTCCAAATATTCCTGTGCTTGTTGGTAAGACAGTGAAGCCACGGAGCGGATAAGGCTTTTGCAGAACGACACATCAACCACCTGCACTTCGCTATCACCAACAAGCTTCATCTCCCATAGCACACTGAAAGCAAAGTGGTCTTCCGTAGACGTAAGTGAACAAAGCTTGGTTGTCAAAAGACCCGGTAGCATGTCCAGACGGCGATCCACGAGGTAAGTTGACGTGCCACGGTCAGCAGCTTCTTCGTCAAGTGGACTGCCAGGTGCCACAAAGTGCGTCACATCGGCAATATGCACACCAACTTGCAGATTGCCGTTGGGCAGTAGCTTCGCGTGCAGGGCATCATCAATATCTTTACAATTGGGCGGATCAATACTGCAGACAGGTAGATCGCGCAGGTCCCGACGGCCCGTTGAGTTTTCAGGTGTGATCTTCCAATCCTCCGGTGGCAAGCAACGCATGACCTCGTCACTAAACTGGTCGCACGGAATATCATGCTCGATAAGCAGCACGTTCGTCTCGGTCTCCTTGTCGCCAATCACACCCAGTGTGCGCACATAGTGACCCAGAGGGAATTTGCTGTCCGCTGGCCAGGAATCAATTGCCACTAGCACCCGCTTATCCATCAGAGTTTCTTGTTGACGGGTTTGAATCTTAATTTTCGGCACCTTTCTATCTACAGGCACCACCAGGCAGCTTCCGGATGCATTGAGCGTCGCACCATCTCGAGGAGGTTCTAACGATCCACAAAATTTGCGCCAGTTGCGTTGAATAATACCAACAACACGTCCTGCAGGCTTCGCATTCTGTGTAGCGTCATTCTGTACAAGTGCTACCTGTTCCAGCGAGACCGTGGGTTCCGCCAAACCAACAGGTTCCGGTTGCACATCCTCCTTATCATCATCAGCTTCTTCTGCAGCTTCTGCAGCAATCGTACCATTAGCAGCAAACGAGTCCGACGGTTTCTTCCACTGATCCTTCGGTAGTAGTTGAATGGCAACCAGATCTCCATCGATGGCACGGTTAATATGTTCACGACCTTGTAGCAATACTGGAATTTTTACACCATTCGCACCATGAATCAGCACATGGCACTCAAGCCAATGATCTCGATTGCATCGAATCGTGCCCTTAAAGAACCTCTTGTTCTTAATGCCAGCCAGCAATTCAGCCGACGACAAATGCTCCGGATACAGTTTCTTCTTGCCTCGTCCTTTGGTAGTGCTCACACCTTCCGTCGTCAGCTCCTTCTCTTCAGCTGCTGACGCCGACAACAAATCCTGTAGTTCCGGGAACTTGTCCGCCACAGGATTCAAAAAGTCCGCAATTGTTTTTCCTCCAGTAACTCCAAACTTCTCAGCATGTTTCAAGTCTTCAGCATCGTTAGCCAAGAACAAGACATTTACGTCCTTCTGCAGTTCCTTCAGATGATCAGCATACCACTTCCATGCAGTAGCAACAGCTCGTTCATTGCGTTCATCTTCCGTCTCCAATAAAGTGTCCTCCAAAGTGTCCTCCTTGTAACCTCTCGGTAACATCTGTCTCTTCTGGACAAAACAAGATCTGTGATGCTCATTGGCAAAGACGACAAAGCGTCTATCAGCGTTCATGAGTAAAGCACGTAGACGATTGTAGACACCCAAGTCTTGTCGCTTGACAAACTCCCAAACTGTCTCCAACACGACAACGTCCGCAAAGACTTCTTGTCCTCCACTGTCCTTCTTCTTCGTACTGAACTCTAAAACGTCCATCTGTAACAGAACTGTCTTCATGGACGGAAATAGATACACTTTGTCACGTGGATTTTCATCCAATAGCGTCTTCGTCGTGCCCAAGACGTGCGTGGCAGCTGACGCGTCGTCGTCGGCACTGCATAGTGTGCATCCTGGTAGTGAACAGCTCAGATCGTCACGTAGATAACGTTCGCGAACCTTACGCACGATGCGGCCACGACGTGTAGCCACATTGAGCTCGTCCACGCACCACAGTAGCGGCGTCTCGGCGTCGACCATGATGTAGCTATGATGCACTGGTTGGTGACCAATAATCTGCGATGACGAACCGTGATGAGTGTTTTAAGTACGAACAATTGACATGGCTACATTTTACTCTAAATTCTACTTCTAAATTCTATTGTCAAATTTATAAAGCTAAAATATACTAGCGCTACCCAAGCGATTGAATTCCAGTCACCTGTGGACTGCAGTACAAGAATTGAAATAAAGGAGCTGGGTGGTTAACACTGTTGGGTTTATTCTTAAAAAAACGCGTTATTACTGAGCGTGAGAATGGATGTTAAAGACTTACACCTCGGTATGACGAACATTTACTTTCCTCTAAACCAGCTACACTGCGCTAACTCACTAGGAGGCGCTGCGTTGCAAAGCTCACATCTAAAGTCTAAAGTCTTAGCTTTCTCTCCCCTTCACACAGCAACTAATCAACGCTAAAACACGCAACTAATTTCCATATATTGTGAGCATCAATGTACGATGGTCTAGTCCGAACCCAACACATGGCCAGATATCACCATGATACACACGAAAGGTGTCAGTACCCAGAAAACTCAACCCCGATTATTTCTGTTGGTAGAGTGGAGTAACGCTCGTGCTGGTCCCATCGCCCATTTGAATCAATGTGCCACCGTTCAGTGCATTACCACAATGCCTTCAATTTGTACAGCAAGGATGGACGTATGGGTGGCAGGTAACTTCGATGTGGCGATAGTGTTTGCTTTCGTGGCTTGTTGTTGACTGAGATCATGCTCGCTTCATTCGGGAATTTACCTTGTCGAAGCACAAGTCTAGTTGATATAGTCACAATTTTTACAGCTTACAAGACCAAGTTAATATGAGCAACCATGGACATCCAGACAAACACATAATTGTGGCCTTGCAGCTTAATGCTGCAGCAGCATTCGCCACAGTGGTGGGGGGATTGATCATTTGCAGCCATCGCACGCTCCGGTTGGCTACTCCAATGGCACTGGCGACGACGCTTAGCATCTCAGGGGGGCTCACCGTATTCCTTGCAATCGTAGTGAGCTTCGGCTATTCCATACTCGAGTTCGCTACAGCTTTCCAACACGAAACTATCAGTGCCAATACGCTCGAAGGTCAGTCCTGGCTTGGTGCAACGATTGGTCAAGGAGTGGGGATTTTGGTCGTCTACGCTGTGGACTTCATAGTGCAGAAACTCACACCTGGTGTTGAGCCCGAGACACCCAAACAGCTCAATCACGCCAACGAGATGGGAGAATCCATACGTGGTAGCATCGATGATAGCGTGCTACTGGAATCGCCACGCGAGCAGGGTATCGTTAAAATGGACGAGGCAGCCAAAGAGAAGCTCCAACGAATGGGAATTCTCAGCGGGATCGCTATCGCTCTTCACAATATTCCGGCGGGTATTGCTACATTCACGGCAGGAATTGAGGATCCCGCTATTGGTTTATCGATGGCTATTGGTGTTGGACTCCACAACATTGCAGAGGGCGTCGCCGTCGCAGCTCCAGTATATTTTGCTACGGGCAGCAAATGGAAGGGGATTATGTGGTGTATCATTGCTGCCGTGGCCGAACACGTCGGTGCTTTCATTGCCCTCGCTATAATCGGCGTAGAACATCACGACGATGCCCATTTCGCCCAAGCTTCACTGTTCGGCGTGGTATCAGGTATGATGGCAACCATCACGATGAAAGAGATTTTTCCTACTGCTTACACGTACGCAAACGGCCGAATCTATCTCGTTTCGAATGGGGCACTATTAGGTATGATCCTTATGGCTTTGAGTCTGTACTTCTTCAAGTACGTGGGTATAGGAGAGTAAACGAACAGCAAAATTAACTGTAGTGGTAGAGTACCATAGTACTGGCTTATTGGTCTTTCATAAATGCCGTCATCCATTTGTAGCAATTTACTCTGACTTGGCTGCTCAGTAGTTGCACTGCAGTCCCCTTTCACGACCGAAACACTCGACATCTTTGATGTCACTGTCATCCGTGAGTTCCAGACGACGGTGCTCTTCTTCATCCAAACGACGCAAGTTATAGCAGCGCCACGGTCGCTTCGAACCGAAACAGACAAACTCCGGCGTCCCGTTCGTCTCATTGACAGGAATGATTGAGCCACTTTGACTACCTTGCTCTAAATCGTGTAGTTGGTCTTGCTCGAGTTTACGAAGACCATGGCAAGTCGACCGTTCATTGAGACAGATCGAGCTCTCCACTAGGTTCTGCGAGTCTCCAAGGAACAATCTTCCGTGGGTAGAAGCCACTATATAAGAAGCGAAGGCAGTCGAGTGCGTTGCAGTGAAGATGGTAGTGAAAGTGGCAATGAACGAAGCCTTCATTATTGAGGCTGTTGAAAGAAACGTATGCGATTCAAAGCGTTTTGAAAAGTGAGTTGAAAACAATTTGCTAGAACGTCAATGTCGGACGTGAAGCAAGGCCTGGTACTATCCAAGGTTGGCGATAAGTGTGAGCTATCCATGGTAAAATGGCTTGTACTGACCCATGATGTTGAAGTTATGGCACTAAATTGTCTGATCACTGTATGCTTATATGTGGCACGATTTGCCACATTTGAGAGCGTAACCTCCAATTCAAATTATTGCGCGAAAAAGTGCTGAGTCAATGGCGTCTTCTTCACGTGCGTGTAGCTCGCCTACCAAAGCTTCATCAGTTCTGCCAACAGCTATGCGTTCGCCCACGAAGATTCGCACTCCGACCAAGTTGGTACGACCTCGAGAGACCCACTGGGTCTCGAGGACGAAGGACGTGAAGAAAAGGTTACTCGAGACAGGAGAAGGTCACTTGGAGAGCTCATTACCACCTCCCAAGCGCATTAAACTGATGCAAACACAGAACACTACACATACAGAAATACAGGCATCGAGTAGTGATGCTCCTGGAACTGAAGACGTCGTAGAAGCTTCACAGGAGATGAAGGAAGGGGAGGGGTACACAGGTTATGCAGACAGGTTACATCGTCAAGTGGAAGTGGCCCAGTGCCTCGAAAAGGACTTACTACGGGATAACGCTCGGATGAGACTGAAGGTGCTGAATTTGAGAGACGAAGTGGACTTTTATTACGGAATTCTGGCTAGAATTGAGCACGTGGCGGCGCAGCAGAGAGAGGAGAGTGAAGGCACGAGTAAACAGACACAGGAGCAGGTTACGAAGTTGGCGGAGCAGTTGCAGCGAGTTATCAGTGCTTCTAAGCCAGTTGAAACATCAAAACAGACGGAAAAGGAAGCTGGTGAGATGTAGGAGTGATGCTATTGAGAGGGTTACGCGAGGGTTACTCGGTGTACGTGGCGACGGAGATGGCGTCGTTGACCCAGGTGAATATATCCAGAGGCACTTTGTGCAGGACAGGTTTGAGTTGAGGGTGTTCGTCGAGAAACGTGAGGTATTCAGGAGCACCGGGAATCAGCACATTGTCTGCGATGAGTAACGATCCTGGCTGGAGAGTGCCGCTTGCGAGGATTTTCTGGGTGTCGGACACATACAGACTCTTGTCGTGGTCGATGAAGAATATCTGACAAAATAGGAGCAACGACTGTGAGTGAAGCCTGTAAGACATGCAAGAAGGTACAAGACGCAGTATACGAACATCGACAGTCTTGTCCTTTAGGACGTGGAGTTGGTCAGAGAATGCTCCTTCGATGATCGTCACCTGGTCATCCAGTCCAGCGAACGAGACCATCTATACCCAAGAGAGCGAAGTTAGAGCTGATGGACTTGACATCTTCACAACGTACCTCTTGTGCACGAGCAGCAAATTCCGGCGAGAACTCAAACGAGTAATAGTGTGAGTCCGTTCCTGCTACTTTGGCTGCCTCACGTTGTGCGCTGGCAAAGCGCACGGTGCTGTAACCAGTGTATGCACCGATCTCCGCCATGACCCGCGGCTTTTTTTGGTGAATCTCAGCATCGACAAGAACTCCCTTGACGGCACCAACATTCATCATGGTGTTACTAGCTGCGAAGTTGTCAATAGCAGCGATCACAGATGCTGGATCGTTCTTAGTCGCATGCTGCTTGACGTATTCGAGACACGCAACCGAGCTGAATGCTGTTGTTAGCAGTTTCTCACATTGGTCGTTGGTAAGCAATAACTTACTTGCGTTGCATGTTACCACTTAATAGCGGGGCGATGACTTTGGTGACACTGGAAGTGACAGATTCTAGAATCGAGAAGCTGCTCATGGCGGATTAGGAGTGGAGTGGAAAAGTTGCGAGTTTTTCGTTGATATCCAATTCAAAAATGAGGCGATGCCTGCTACATCACTTGGTCTTCAAGGTGCCTCAGCAAAGTCTCCATGGACCTTGCACACTGCTTCATTTTATGCATGTCATTCGCATGCATTCTAAGTAATACTCAAAATCATTCTCATCACTTCGGCATCAAGTAAAATTTGATCTGCGACTGATCACTGCATTCTGCGAAAAAGAGTGGCCAATAGGTGAATACTACTCCGTTCGGAATACAAAGCACAAAAAATCACTTGATTAAAGTATGTAAATGGACCTACAAAACAATTGGTTTCCTCTGCACAAGAACAGCAACGGATTGAGACGGGAAGTCTTCCCTCCCACTCCAGCTTTGCTTTCTTCATGCGGCGAGGCTTGTACACCTTTTCCAGTCCTATTTCGTCAAGAGCAAGTTACATTAGGCAAGAGCAAAAGGATGATTGTCAAGAGCAACTTAATGTTCGTGCGAGTCGCGAGAAAACTATAACCTCCCTAAACTTATACAAACCGAAAGATGATATGCATTTCGGCAGTTAACGGGCCGATGCTCAAGTCCCGACGGGCATGTCCTGGAGGTCGGTAACCAGCGTGTGAAAGCGAAGCGTATGGCGGTAATAGGCTTGGCAGCGCTCAGCAGAAGTCACTTCAGGGGGAACCGACTAGCAGCAGTCTGGAGAAAAAAACTGAGGGCGCCGGACTGAATAAAGCATCCACCTGCTGCGCTAGCTGGATGCTTTTGACGCTAGTTTGACTAGCACGAGCGTTGGGTTCACTATTCTCCTCCTCGGTAGCAAATTCATCACTGTCATCATGATAGTCGTCTTCACCAGAGTCGAGTACACTAGCCTCGTCGCGATAGAATGCATGGTGCGGAGCTGTGACGTCGTCTCGCTCAAACAGAGATGTCGATGACATGAGCGTTGCTGGTTCGACAGAGTCATCTCCACCTAGCACGTTCTTGAGAGCATTAGAGACCACGATTTCCATGTCTGCTTTGCGAGATTTAGTCTTATTTGCTAATCGGATTGCTTTTCGTTCAGACCTGGGAAGATCAAACCATTTCCCTTTACCGTAGAGCCAATCACCCGGTTGTTATTAAAGCCCACGATAAACTTGTACGCGATCGAAAACGTATTCTTTTATCTGTCACTGCCTTTTCGGAGCGAAGAGTGGAGCCACCGCATAGCGCTTTGAAGGTTTCGTATATAGCAGAGTTCAGGACGGCCGCGCTCTCCCCCTTATCGCGCGGCTTCTCGACTTCAGTGCGCCAAGCCTGAACGAGCTTCAGAGTTTCATCCGTAGTCCAGTTCTTGCATCGTGCACGCGATTTTGGCTGCTCAGCACCTCCGGACGTACTCACATGATCGCGGACAGTACGCTCTCCAGCCTCGTGCAAGTTGCCGACGCCGTCAAGTGCCTCCGCCATCGTCGATGAACAGGATCTCGGTCTCTCCCTCCTGCCTACTGAAGAACGGCCCTACTGAAGAAATTCCGAGTAGCAAATTTCCTACTCGGAAAAAATGCACCGTCTGCCGCTATTTACAGTAGGGTGGTACTGCATGTACTGCTTTTTGATTAGGTTTTTTCAGTAGCCTACTGAAGATTTACTGGTGGGAACCTCCCCATTGTCTCCCCCTTGAGCGATACAATCATCCATTGAGAACTGCAAACTTAGGAATGCAGCGTTAATGGTGCGCTGCAGTAGCTCCCCAACAACTGCAGCAATAAGCTCATCAAGTAGCAGTAGCTTCTGCAAATTCTACATCATCAGCGGGCATATGTGCTGGTGCATTGTCTTGCTGGATGAAAATGGGCGTTAACGTAGAACAGACTGGGGCGGACGTCAAATGCAAAGACGCCAACTTGTTAGATAGAAGGTAAATCTTAGACTGACAAACAACTAGTTTCCGCTAATGCGGACTTTCTACCATAACTCTTGATTCGAGAAAAATCTGTACCAAAAGTGGGTACATTTTCCAACAGGCGTGTCACTCGTCGCCACAACGATTTGTGTACTAGATAGTATTTTCTAGACTAATTCGCTCTCCTATCCTCTTCCTAGACGTCGGTATTACGTTTTCTTTCCTGAAGTGAGATAACCGATCCGATCAGCTCCTTTGTACCAATCTCCACATCGCCTAGCATGAGTGGCGTGCTCCGAAGCACCTATGTCTGCCAACATGAACATCTTGACCCTACCCAGAAGGGATGCCAACGTAATGCTAGCTAACACGGCTTTCGACAAATTGTTTCAAGACAATGTACACGTCGCACAAGCCGGTTCTCGTCTGCTCTTTAATCTACTACGTCATACCCGAGTTGATTCTCGAAGTGCGTTCACTGTACATTGGTTCGAGAAGCAAGTTGCTGTCTCACTGTATTATATGAGTCCATTGGGTGGATTTAGTGAGACGCCTGAACGTTCGGTGTTTCGAAGAACGGGCCCTTACTACGCTGAACGAGCTGATAAATGATATTGGTAACCATTATCGACGATTAATTTCTACCGGCTTCTCAACAAGTGTGGAATTTAAAGCAGACAATTTTTGAGTTACGTGGTGGTATTCCTCTTGTTTTTGCGGCAGTTGATGGAACTCCCATTGAACTTGCTCGTTTTGAGGATTGCAGTGGCTGGTATTGTTGAAGGGGTTTCCTGCCGTAAATTTACAATTTAGTGTTGATCATCATGTAAATAGCAAGCATTCCAGCATTACTAGAATAATTTCCATCAGTTCTACCGACCACGACAGTGTTGCGTGCTGCACGACTTTACGCGTTGATTCTGAAGATTGTGCTGCCCTTGCAAGATGAAACTCGCCGCGCTGGGAATCCGTGGTCGATACCAAATCGCCTGTCGCTTGGTGATTACACAGCTGTGATGAGGAGGGTAGTCAACAGTGGAGTCGGTGGCATTTCTATCAGTTTTGATGCTTCATCAGGTGGCGGAACACTCATCACACAATGGAGAGAGACAACGACGAATTTTTCTCAACTGTTGCGTTTAACATACAAAAAAAACAACATGAACACGAACCAGAACCACCTTGGAAGGGTTAGGGTGTATAGAAGCACAAACACTAACATGAGACACCATTGACGCAACCGCGCCCGAAGCGAAGTGCAATGTTTACGGGATAACTCGCAATCGTAATAATTAGTACGTAAAACTAGGAATTGTTTAGCTTCAAGATATTGAATATGATAATAAGTTGCTGGCATATCCCTAACTGTAACAATGCAGCTCCATTTAATTTGGCCTATACTTTAGTGATTTATTCAACATCTGCTGATTCTTGGTCACCGTTAAATTGTCGTGAATCTGCTACAAGATCACTATTTGCGAAGCTAATAATAAGTGACTTTGCTCCAGCTTTCAGAGACCAACGAAAAGAAGGAGCTTGCGGGTGTTGCAAATATCTGAATGTAGTGTATTATCTATCATTACTGCCGCTAGTGTTGGGAGCACACCGATCGGAAAAGCTCTTAGGTTATGAGCCCACAGCTAGTAAGCGGCAAAGGAATAGTAAATTCAAGGGATGGCAACTCCCCGACACCTTCGGACCAAATACGTCCGCTACCGTATCCACGACAACGTCTATGATAGCGAATTGATAGCTATTGGTGCGAACACATTGGGTATCGCAGGTAATGAAAGTGGACTTAGACCTAAGACACTAGTAAACCTCCTAAGTTCGATGAGGAAAGCGGTTTCGATCTGTTTCAGGCGGTGTTGAAGTCGTACCTCACGCAACGGAAATGCTGGGGCGTCGTGCACGGGTCCGAATCTCGCGGTCATTAAGGAGAACACGATGACTTCAGTGTGCCAGTGTGCGCGAAAGTGGTATCGACAACGCAACGTTCGATGTGAAGAACGCGGTGGCTCGAGATGCTATTGTGCGTGGCCTACCACCAAAGACTCGATGAAGCTGTGTACACTGCAAAACACGCGAATTATGTGAACTGGATTTGAGGCGGGGAAGACCAAACGCTTGTTTGCTAATGCACTCGATGATTCGATATAATTTGGGCACGTTTACTTCTTCGGAAATGCAACTGGAGCAAGATGTGTCGACACTGACTGCGACAACCAGAGCACGACTCGAGTCATCAAGAACAAGTGCAACTCGTAAAAGGTTAAGCGGTATGCGAAAGAAGCTCGCCTGGTTGCCGAATTTGTCGAGGATGGAGAGGTTTGTGTGGAGTACGTTTCGACCATCGAAAACATGTCGAACATATTCACGAAGGCTCTAGGACCTCCACGTTTCGAGGTTCTTTGCGACAAAAGCGGAGTGCAGAACGTACAGGAGGCACTGCTACATGCACGAGAGTATGATGGTGCTGACTAGCGAATATCGAGCACAGAACGCAGCGACAGCGCTGCAGCTACAAGACGCCGTACTAACTACTGCCGGTGCACAGTGCAGCATTGTTGCGGGTGGTTATGTGGGTGTATATGCCACACGTGGGTGCAAGATGCTGACAAGCACGGCTGAGCACATCACGGGAACGTAAACAGCAAGCGAGTCGCATCATGCGTGCAAGATACCATCGATTGATTGAGCAAGTGGCAAGAGGAGACCCTGAATCTGGTTTCATTCATTGCAAGATTTCAGTTTATTGGTTGAGCTTCACAGTTGCATGAGTCTTACGGATGTCTACTGCGTGGGCCTGTTGATGGTCTGAGGTAGTATGCTTTCAATGAATATGATATATTTTACTTGAAGCGCCGGATGTTACTGCACGTAGCAGAACACAAAGTGGGAGTATGAGATTCAGCTGTGCTAAGGATAGGTCATGCTTTCTACATGCATACGGTGAAGTTGAAAATGATAGCTTCAATAGTCGAAGCTAGTGTGCGCGTTTTGGCTGGACTTCATGGCGGGTAGTTCGGAGTTGGAAGCTCTGACACATGCCTCGGGATATCAGGAGGCGCAAGGGTTCTATGTGCTAGCTGCCGCAGATAGTTGTAAGGAGCAGGAGATGTTCCAGTGTGACATTATTGCCCATGGTGGTTTTGTGCCGGACGCCTTTCCTCCAGTGTTCACGGACACATCAATGAACTCTCTTTTCAATCTGCTTTCTACTCTACAAACTTCTTCTCTCCACACTTCCAGTCGCCACTCACTACTCAAGACCCTACTCCACTCCACGCCATATCTATCCATTGCTAGCTCACACACACACTAGTGTTGGGAAAACACGGATATCAAAACCTCTTAGGTTCCCTGAATCCACTTGAGTACTCTATGTCGATCACATCACGCTTCAGCGTATCGTTGATAAGCTCTCACCGCCAATTTCCTACCAATCTAACGTCGGGATAACTGGATGCGTAAATCTTCAGTAACGAAGAAGCGGTCTATTGGAAATGGAGTAATATTCACTCGATTAAAGTAATGATTTATTTTTGTGTGTACAGTAATCACCGATTCCGGACATTAGTTCGAAAGAAAACGTATGGAGAGATTATACGAACTAGGACATCTACGTCCAATCATCGCCGGCTTATTTATTTATTCCGGACGACACAGAGGAGGCTTAAATCACAATTCAATGAATTGACTTTTACTTTGTTGCTTAAATGAATTGGCTATAAATCGGTGGCTATATTTTGCGACAGCCCGCTTCTCTCTTCATTCAGTAAATTTCGACGCATGCCGCTCAAGTGTCCATATTGTCAAGATGGTGATTCGTGCTTCGCTGCTCTCCCTAACCAATGCGCCCCGTAACTCAACGGTAGAGCGCAATGCTATACCTCCAGGCCGCTGGTTCGACCCCAAATGATATAGTATTGATATGTATATTGTGGTTGTATGCTGAACGTGTTGCACTAGGCCAGATGATATCCGCTGATAGGATACAGAAATGAAAGCGCCTACAACAGAGCCAATGGGTCTGAGTGCAATATACTGAGCACCCAAAGAGCGATATACATCAGGATGCGGCGTATGCAGTCACTGCTGATCTTTCAAAGCGACGAAATCTTGCGCGTAGTCTTTTGTAGTCGAAGGAATGAAAATGTTCGTTTGCTGCGGTATCCATGACCAGTGCGAGCGTCCACATGACATATTTCCAGTGCTGGTAAATCCCGGGTGGGTTCCTGTGGCATCATGAAGACAGTACAATCGTAATGTTGATTGCCGCTTTACTTCTTCTGGTTTGGGTTTTTTCTTCCTTTACATCACTCGTTCCCAGGGATGGTGTAATAGTTAACCAAGGACCCTGTAAGCGTGTTTTCTGTTGCAATTAGCGCCATAGCACCTTCGACGACTGCTGTAGCACTGAAGGTTGCTCTGGCATACTGATATTATTCTGCTGTTGCACTGATGTAGGCGAATGTTGTGTTAGATATTCCAACAGCCATGAACCACCTATCGACATCCATTGTATGACCAGCTTGGGTGATGCATTCGCGTACACAGCGGCCCCTCGACGCACAGAATGGCTGGACAGATTTGGGATGACGTCGATGCCGGTGGCTTCGCTTTAAGAGCATCCCTGATGTTGCCGTTGATGTAGCTTGCTACATTAGGTTGCTTCCTCTCTCGGTTTTGACGTGGTTCTGTGGTTTTGTTGTCGTTCTCCATTAGCTTTCCCAGTACATGATTGTTTCTTCCGTGAATACGGTTTTCTACCGGATAGATCAGATTCAGCAAAGTGAAATGCAAATGGGAAAGATGCTCAGACGGTTCATCGTAGCAAACAACCAACAGCCAAATGCGTGGAACATACACTGCTGCCTTGTCCCCGGAATTTGTATACGCACACACCAAGTGCCACGGACGCCTTGATTCGCGCGATATGAAGAAAAAGCTCTCCCGATGCTGTAATTGTGAGCTGATGCTTGCGTACAAAGCATGTTTCTTTAGTGCTTATCAATGTGTGCCACATCATAGGGAAAAGCGCCTCATCGTGCACTGACATCGCCCAGTTGTCACATCTGTATGAGTGGTTAGAAACTCCAGTAGTACAGTTGCATCACCAATAGTACAGCCTGCAGCATCATTTTTGTGCACGTTAGCACCCAAGCTGTCCTCAATATGACTCGTCATTCCATCACAATTTTTTTTAATTTACTATTTAAATTAACTTTTCATTTAAATAAGTTCTGTATATCTAAAAATTAAATTTAATTGATTTTTAAATATTTAATCGATGATATTTTTAAAGATCCATTTGTTAAAATAATTTTATTTCATATTATATAGTTGGTAAATTTTACTATGATTATAAGAATATTCTTTCAAATTTCTTGTCAAAACAAACACCGTTACTTAACTAAAAAATCGCGATTCGATTAGAGTCAGCAGGAGAAGTAGTGTAGCATTCACGGAGCATTTTGTCTACTTGCGACAAGTAGCCTACAGCTGTAGATTTCGCCAATAAACCACCAGAAGTCCCAGCTCTTGTACTCGTTTCAGTCTGGACGAAAATTGAAAGGCGGGTGCTACAGTCCATGTTTTATGTTAGCGTTAGGTAACAGGAAACATGGTAAATGCCTATGTAAGGCCATGTCTAGTCCATGTTTCTAAAATAAACGACGGATATTTTCCCGCATGGAAAAACATGTTAACACTACACCATGAAGATTCTAGACTGGCGGCAAATTGATGCCGTCGGAAGCAAATTTCCTTCTATAGTGCACGTGCTGAACTCTCCTTCGGAATGTACCGATATCAGAAAAATTCATAAAACATGGACAACATGGATGGTCACAATGAAACATGTAAACTTGCATTGAAGTCCTTAGTAGACCTGTTTACTGACTGGTCATTTCGCTGTCTTTGGTAGAGTTACTGAAATCCAACACAACTCGGGGAATATCCCATCTCCGTCACATCAACCATTGGGAGAGTAGTTATTCCCAACTCCTTGTCGAAGCGACACCAGAAGTAACGACAAACAAATAAACCACAATTGTCGCTGTTTCTCTGGATGGGTAAGTGCACTAACGTGATGGAGTACCGTTGCGAGAGGCTTTTCAGTACGAGTTCGTCAGCTATCTCTGTCAGTAGGTTCATATTTGCTCACTAGTCCAAGCTGTCATAGGAGTAGATAGTTGTCTACAGCGATAAACGTCCAGTGATTATCATTCACGTTCAGCGGCATCCAAATTACGTCCATTCCAGATCCGGCTTGTTTACTTAGCGTCACATGTGGAATTCGTTTGCCTTAATCTGGGACAGCCATTGTCATCTCAGGTAGGAATATAGTAGCGTTGTTATCATACTTGGCAGCTAGTGTAAGAGTAAACGCGTTAATAAATTGTCCTTTTACCAGCACTTCCCACGAGCACAAACCACGCGCGTCCAATCAAAATGGAAGCACCTCCAAAGTCATGAAGTCGCTGATATGGCCACGCCTGAAGTAACCTTTTTGCCATCACATCAGCTCCTTCCTTCACAAAATTTGCGTCAATTTTCCCCATGAGCCACGAATAACACATTCTGTCATCTTTACATGCAACCTCTAAACTGGATAGGTATTGCATTGTCATCAACCGCCTCTGTGTGAAGTGTCCAATTCCACTAATAGTCAGCACCCAGCATTCATCATTTCGATTTATTTGGCTGCTTAGTTCCATAGTCTCGAATGGAGCTGGACGTTCAATCATGCGTAAACCTTCTTGGACTAAAACTTGAGGGAGTCGGAATGGAACAGGGGTAGAAGTGGGTACACTCTTCGCTATGGACATTTTTGTTTTTGCTGTGATCATACCGGATTTCAAATGTGTTTAGGAATGACGAGAGATCCTCAAGGGGTGGTTTGCAATTTCTAATAAAGTCTTCGACTTCGATGACATCATCTCCCCGTAATGCGTTACGTAATTTTGTTGAACTCTTTTCGATCTTTTCCCCGCTGTTTAGATTCTGCAGCTCTATCTTTTCAAGGTCTACCTACTCTGGTTCTGGGTTTGAACAGCTACGATGTTTCCTTTTTATCATTTGTCTTATTCGTTTCCTTGCTAGTGCTCGCCGATTCGAAATTGAATCCACTTTTGTGAGTCTTGGGGTCCTTTACTTTAAATCTTTGTCCACCATAAGCACCTTTGTCTGTTTCCAATCATTCACAGCCTGGAATTGCTCAATGGCTTTCGTCATATGCCAGCCGGCGTTCCTCTCAATCACTGCGTGTTGTACTGCTTGGCCACAACCAAACTGGTCCATTACCATTAGGACGCCCAACTGGTCTTGTGTCTGAGACAGGTCATGCCCAAAACATGGGTAAACCAGTAAAACATGGCTAGACAAAACATGACCTCTTCTGGAATACCATTGTACTCACCTGTTGGTCTTGTGGGTACAATCCACTAATAGGATTTCGGGAAAACGCTTTTACAATTTGCACATGTGCTGAGAACTAACCGAGATGACAGCAGTTTGCCCCTTTGCGTTTTCATCGACGGCGGCGACATTGCCTAACGCCTCCAGCTCGAAATTGACCAACAACTCGGCTATTAAGTCCTCATCACTTAGGGAACCACCTACATATTTGTAGATAAAACGACAAACATATTTCGTACTCCAAATATAGTATCTGTGAATAATCCATAGAATGTTACACACACCGCAGCTCTTGATCTTCAAGATCATGTTGTACACATCCTTCAACTGCACATATAGCGGAGAACGTTCCCGAATATAATCATATATTCCGCTGGCTCGACTCCCACTTGCAACCATTAATTCTATGTCTTTCACGACTGGGTCTTCATTGGGTATCCAGGAGTTTCGTTCGGATAACTCCGAAATATTTCTTCCGATACAGGATGAGAATGGCCATAGAACGCCTCATTCACCTCTGTGGCTCACTCTTTAGGGGAAACGTCGTACAACTTGAGCTCTAAACCTCGTTGGACAGCAAATGCCATTGACTGTGTGTCTAGGACGAACCCCCTTTGAACGAGCTCAAGTCTTCCAACCATGTGTACAATTGTACAATCGCTGATATGGGTCCATTCGTTCAGGGACCAATTGTAGTTCCGAGGCAGGTTTACTCACGTTCGACTTCATCCTAGCAATTTGACGGCTCCTTAGTCCCACATTTTGCGTCTCGCAAATAGACAAAACTGTCTTCGTATGCTCTGATAATTTTGTAGATATTTTTCAAACTTTTCCTAGCTCTTGTGGTATGTTTTCAGCTCATGAACAAAGTACATCTCCTCCTCACACGCAGCAAGCGCACGCTTCCGACTTCCACGTGAATTGCCAGACGTATGCTCGCTGCTTTCTACATCGCTTCTTTCTTCATCGCCATCGCTATACGAGTCACCACCACCTTCTTTTTCATTTGTACGTACAAGCACCGTTGAACAATCTCCAGTGGAAACAATATCGTTCGTGCTCTAAGCCACCACGTTGCAATTCTCTTGCCACGAAACTTTCACCAGACTAACGGAGATTCGTAGAGCCATCAGAATCCCCACCGTCATCACTACTACTGCTTGTAGCTGCAGGTGTGTCTAGCAATCGTAGTAGCTTGTATGTTTTCTTTGACTGGGGGCATGCTGCAGTGAAAAAAATATCAATAGTACAAAACATGTTCAAAACGTGACCACAAACAGGCTTCATACATGTTAGTCACTAAGACAAGTGTCAAGCAATTAAGCTAAGTGTAGACTCATACGTACGTGGATCTAAGAAGACAGACGCGAAATTAGA
The DNA here is from genome assembly GCA_008079305.1 of Phytophthora palmivora. Lineage (NCBI taxonomy): Eukaryota > Oomycota > Peronosporomycetes > Peronosporales > Peronosporaceae > Phytophthora > Phytophthora palmivora. The sequence goes on from VOQZ01000998.1 coordinate 660,232, forward strand.
CAAACATCAACCATCACGCAAGATAATACACCTGAGTCAGTTCAACCATTGCATCTGGCGCATCTACATTTAAATAGACGGCATACCTTGTCCGTCTTTATCTGCTTTTCACGTCCTGTTCAGGTACCGCGGCCACGCACTGCTCCTATCGGCATACGGCATCACAGAACATTCACCACGGCATAAGCAACAGCGCGACTAGCTAAAACACAACTACATGTGGTGTAGCGGGATCAGCAAAATCTGCGAGGTTGCTAGATCCGACTTCCCACCAATGCCCGGACACCGACTAACGAAGGGGGTCCTCCGATGATCCGTGATCTGCTGCACTTGCTCACCTTGTGTACTCGTCGGTTGGGCTGGATCTTCCTCTCTTGGTGGCTGCTAAGTTGCTCGATCTGCGTTGGTTGAACGTCTTGGCGTGACGTTGGGGTCGTAGAGTGGCGTGGAAGTCTTCACACCACTCACCAGTAGTAGATCCGGAGTCCAAGCGATTAGATCAAGCTTGGATCCGGCGGCCTAGATCTGGATCCGGCCTTGTAGTAATTCCTTTGTAGTAGATTTCCCTTACTGGAGGTCCTTTGATTGCTTGGCGCTTCCTATAGCGCGATCTTTATCGTTGAGAAACCGAAGATCTACCGGCTAAGCAATTAATACCGGGATCTTGGATCTGCACTTAGGGTAAGATACTAGGAGGTTGGATCTAGCCAATATAATATCTAGATATTATCAACCACCCTAGATCTATACACCTAAATCGCTATTAATACCGTAGGGCCAATGTAGTTCCCGTTTCCAGGCGCGTAGCGAAGCACTTGTGTCGTACGATGCAAATTCGGTTCTGATTTAACGTTAAGACCTATCCCATCCTGTATCCTATCCTTAACGACACATCGACTGATCACGCTATCCTGATTCTTGTCCTTTCTTGTCCTCACATCATGGCAGTCGACATCTTTGCAGATCACCCTGGATCTGGACCATAAACATTAGATCACTAGTCGCAATGTTGTGATCTGGACTTCTTCTTTCTCTAATATCGTAATCATCCCCCGTAATATCCAGATCACTCGTCTCCCGAGCCAGATCATGCCTTAATAGGCCAGATCATGCTGATCCAATTCCAGATCGGCTAGATCGGCTAGATCTCCTTGATCTAGGGTTTCCATGGCTGATCCAGTGATAATACTTCGTAATAAGCATAACCATCACGTATCCAAGCTTACTCCATGCTGTTAATCCTCCAATCATCGTCCAGCTTTACCGTAATATATCTCGATCCCGGATCACTCGGGTCCGCGTATGGATCTAGGTCCATTGGTCCTGATCCAGGTTCCCGAATGGAAACTGATATGCGAACCGTCCTGGACTTCACGGATATAACTTATGGCCTAGATCCAGGCATCTCGATCTAGATCACCAGTTTCCATAGCGTAAATAGACATACTGCCATACCCATCTTGCAATCGCGCCAGTCTCACATCATCCACATCTATATGTGATCTTCCCAACCCTTTAGATCTGGGTATATATGCAGATCGTATGTCCATCCGTCCATCACGTCCCACCTCGGGTACCACTAGTCTCCATCAATCTTATCAATCAACAGGATCCGTGACCAGATCCTTCCACATTGGCTCGTCATCTAATCCAATCACGTCACGCCAGGTCCGATCACGTCCAAATCGGATCTTTCCTGGATATTCCAATGCCAAATCTTTCGGATCCACTTCACCACATACAGAAGGCACACCTTTTGTTGTCAGCACCAGCAGTCTTGAGAAAATGCCTACGAGAGGAGGGACTCTTGCGAGTATACAGAGATAGCTGTACATAAGCCAAATACGACATCACAATCAGTTCTACACCTTTACCATCACGTGGCAGCCGATAAAGCACAGTACCTGCCAACAGACGAAGGAGGGTAACGCTGGGAGGCTACAGAGGGGTATGGGTTTCTCGGGGCTTCGTAAGGAGCGCGCAGGCTCGGGGGGCGTGGGCTATGCTTATCCCGACACATAGCAGAATGAGTAGCTGAAGAGAATGAAATTTAAAAATGCATAAATTACAGTCATGGTCAAACATGACTTAAAACATGTGCAAAACACACTCTGCGAATCATGGGCTGTAATATTGAAAAATCTGTTTGCAAAAAGTATAGATTTATGTTGGTAGGCTTTCATCAGCACTATGAGTAATGTGATTATCATCAAAATCTACTTTTGTCAAACGCATGGACAAAAGGAAGTCGTCGAGCACCTTCTCAGCAACTACCTCCTGGCCAATTGTACCCGCTGAAGTGACAATCCCGCAGGAAGCTCTATGCATTCTGGATGTAACGAAAGTCCTCCGAGTTGTACTGCGCTGCAGGTCTCAATTGAGATAAGAGTAACTTCAGCCGGAAAACTGTTATTATATCGAATAAGGTGGATATTTGTCTTGATTTTCGTAATCAAAATTATCGATCGGGACACAACTATTCCAGAAATAATCTGAATTTCTCAGCCCTAGCCGTAATAATTGTTGATTGCATGAAATATTAGATCGCTTTCAAAGCGCATATTGCTTGTTGATTATAGGATAGATACACATAAAACATCCAATTTCTACCACGATTAGTAATCACCTATTAGGATCCCATGAAAGCCATCAGACAAACGCGCAGAATTGTCTCGCTATCCAACGGACTTCGTCGGTTATAGGAATCCCTGTTTAGTAGTGACATGTGGATTTTGATCTACAAGGTGACGCTTCGATATATTAGTGATGAGAGTTCTCCGACATGACCTACGAAGATTTTCCACACGCAGATCGCCATGCCGGCAAACACTGCACGCTCGTACTTCCCGCAATCCGGTCTCACTCAATCTCTGCCCGTAGTAGACGTACGCGTACGTTGGCCGTCAACTTCGAGCAGCTCGGATACCGGGGAGACAATGACAGCGTCGTCGATGGGGACATTGCACTAGCTGACGACGAAGAAGAATCGGGAGGATATGCGGGAGATATGGGTAGCAACTACACCAGTAGAGTCTATAATCTCGGCATATACAACACCAACGACTTAACCAGCGAGAATCCCGCCCAAACCACGCAGTCAGGTCAGACCACAGTGCAACGAAAGGTTCGACAGCGATTTGGTCCTGAAAAAGATAATCTTCGTGCCGCTCAAGTAAATGTGGATGCCCCATACACCGCCAAGCATGGGGAAATTGACAAAAAATGGCAGGCTGCCGCGAACAAGCTTAACCCTTTCGCGAGCCATTTATCTCAACTATAGTATACAAATCTAAGATATTTGCTTCTCAAAGGGCGCGTTTTTCGCCTTTTAATGAATTCACGGTACTGTTCTGGCATGTCTCATGAGACATGCGATCTACTGTGATTTGTTTGGATTTGCTGGTGCATACGATTGTACACATTTGACTTAACTTCATTATGCTGTATGATTACATGATGATTACGCAATTGTACCGTATTTCATATGTCTCAAAAGAAGGTATATATTTAGTTGAACTTTAGTAAAAGGGCGAAAAAATCGCCCTTTTAGAGAGGTATTTCGTACCGTTTTATGGAAACCATCTAAAAGGGCGATTTTTGCGCCCTTTCACCGCGAAAGGGTTAACAAGAGCCCGAATTTCAAAATAAAAAATATAAAAGGACCAACCGCTACGGCCAGATTTAAGAACCTGTTGGCAAAGCACTGTGCGTGGGAGACTGAGTCTGCGAAGAAATCAGGCGCTGATGAGCGTGAAACTCCTTTTATTCAAATTATGACAGAGTTTATGGCCCATGTCGACGAATACGAAGATGGCGTTGCTGATACAACAAAAAATAAGGAAATAGAGAAGCGTGCCAAGGAACAGTCGGGCAAAGTAGTGCGGCAGAACGCTCTGTCCCGAATTCGTCGAGTAAGGACCAGTGATGATGACACTGAAATGAAGGATCAAGAACCTTCACCTGTAGAGCACTGTCAATCAACCCGGACCAGCAGAGGGTCTGCTGACTGGATGTCCTGGCTGATGAAGTCCAAGGAACAGCGAAACCAGCTCATGAAAGAATTCATCCAACATTAAGAGATTGATTTGAAACAACGACTCGAATTCGAGAGTGGAGCGCAAAAAGGAAAGAGAAGGGCGCCGTCTGGAGAGAGAAGAACGCCAAAAGGAGGGAAACACAATTGATTACCATGTTACTAAAACAACTTGACAAGGGTTACAGCTAATTTGCAGGCGATGTTCGGACCTGAAGAGACTTGCGGAAGTAATCATCCAATGTTGGTAGAGCGCATTTGAAGTACTCGCTAATTTGATTTCCGTTTCTCATGCATGTCAACTCATTATTAAGCAGAACTGCAACTCGAACCATTCGAGCCACAGACGTCAGTATGATGTTTTTGGTCCAATCTAGAAATGTCCATTTCTTCTTGACAACACCGAACAACCACTCAATCGAAACACGCGCTTTGCTCATGACGTCATTAAAGCGTTTCTCGTCACTAGCCACATACGTATGTCGAAATAGGCTACATTGCACATCAGTAATACCATAGGCCGGATCACCGTAGATATGCACGCCAAGATCTCTGATAGAATCGTTGCTTGCGAGGTATGTGAGAATGTTACTCTCGCCAAGCATGGTTGAGTCGAGAAGACGACCTTCGTCAGGACCATAGAACGATACACACAAGCCTCACAAAATAAATAGATGAGTGACAAAATGTTATATGCCACACGAAAGCCCAACTATTACCATCAGAAGTGCAAACCCCTTGATAATTCAAACAGTGACGACGTTTGTGGCCGCTATAACAAACCTTCTGCAGGTTCTCGCTATCACCCGCCGGAATACTGTTGAGTGCACTCTGGAGAACCGCCTTGTGCGATTATCAGGTCTGCAGATAAATTCCTTTGACCATCAATTTTTGTCGACGATCCCGTTTGTCTTGGTGGAGACAGCTTGCACGTAGAGATGGTGACGCTCAACGTACAGACGGTCGTGAAAGTAGACGTGTTGTGCCATTCTTTGTCAAGGAAGCAATCTAAAACACTAAACTATCTTTACAGCTATGAGAAATGAGAATGCGTACGTACAGGCGTCGGTAATTATGCGACTGCATGCCGGGTTCGAACGTCCGAATTGCTTTCGAATACGAGAGGGTTTACCGGGGTAAGATAGCCGATAGCACAACATGACCGCAGCTTCGACTCCCAGGAGGCGATCAACTGCGCTGGTGATGAATACATTAGGTTTGTTCATTACATCGCCAATAGTCGTATCTCCCCAGGCAAAACGAAAGTCGTTAAGCGCGTTGATGTCGGGATATATGCCGAAATCGAAGCGAACGTTCGGGATAAGTGGTCGCTCTACACAACCTACACACCTCTCAACGAGGACAGCATCGGCCTCATCGAGCTCATCGAGAAAAAGCAGAAGCGCTGTAGCACTCGACAGCTGTGAACCCTCCATCTCGGGATCTTAATCGCTTGTATGTAACCCCTGTAAGACTTTGATTAGAGTTGAACCCAACAGTCACATCCAATATTCAACAAACCACGAACCTCGAAGCAAAAAGTTACCTCGTTCGTCGTTTCTAGAATATGGTTAAGACGATATCCCATAACCCATATCCAGTGAGGCTTGAAAGGCATCTATTGTCCCTTTTGTCCGTTTGTTGCAATCGTTCTCGATGGGGATAGGTAAGGTGTCCTACTACAATAGGGGGCATCTTTGAATGATTCTACAGTATATATTGGAATTTGATTGGCCGAGAGCTAAGAATCAAATGTTACATAACCACCCTGCCGTTTTGATGGGTAATGGCAACCTGGCTGCAGAATCACTCTGATTGGCGTAGAATACTGTGGAGTACCACTCCGTTCGGAAACAAAGCACAATGCCAAACTTTCACTGCACATTCTTTCGTATTTTTGCAAAACAAGGTGTAGATCAAATCAAAATCTGGTACTAGTCTTGGCCATTCGTTTGATGTGCCCAGATCTGTCTGGGACGAAGAATTCAGGTTATAATGGCTTTTTGACAAGCGCTGGAGGGAAAACTCAAGCTGGTACAGAAAACCTCACAACATATTCCGCTCACCCCCACCTCAAACGCCAAATCATCACCATGGCTAAGCCTATTGCCCCACGCAAAACCAAGCTCACCAAAGAGATTTCTATTACTAGAGCAAGCTACAGCGATGGACAGAATGCTACTGCCACTTTCCCGCCGGTGCAACAGCTGTCCGATGAGTGTAGCCTTGTTTTGTAAGAAGCGAATTAATAACGATTTTGGTAAAAAAAAATGGAGGCAGCTGTATTTTGCCCTAAAACTTAGTTTTTAGTGCCTTGTTAAAGGCGCAAGTGACGGTCTCCGCTTTAATGGATTCCCATGCTGAAATGGCGCGCTTTAACGTAGCTAAGCGCTTTTCTTTTGCCGTCGTAGCTGTAGTGTTTTCAAGCAGCCATAAAGCCTTGAGTTTTGCTTTCAGCGGTCCCATGATGCCGACATCTAAGGACTGGCAAACAGAGGTAGCATTTTTAGGCAACGGCTGTAGGACAGCGTTAAGTTCTTCCGAAACTATAGCTTCTGATTCGCCCGACACATGGCACTTTAAATTGTCTACAAGCAGCAGAGCCGAGCGCGTAATGTGCTGCTGCAGAAGGGACCGTAGGTATAGCTTCCACACGCGAGCGTCCACCCAGGCTTTTGTCTGAACGGTGTACACATGACCTGAAAAGAATGAAGGATTGTCAGTAAACGGAATATAAAAAATTTTTAGACTCACCTTTCGGGTAGGTTGGCATTCCTCCTTCTCGATGGTTCCGTTTGGCTCCCTACGCAAAATGAATAGCAGTGGGAGCTTAACACCATCAGCACGTATAGTGCACACAGCAGTCAATCGGGCTGAGTGCTTTTGTTAGGCCGTAATAGCTGACGACTTGCCCCTTTCCGACAGCATTTTCCCCGATGGCGCATCAAAGTATATACCGGTTTCGTCACAGTTAAAAACCTGACTAGCAGCATAGCTGCTGTAGTTGGCTTGGAAAAACTTAGCAAATTTGTCTTGTACTTCTACTAAGTCCTTCAGTTTTTCCTACGTAACCGTAAAAATAAAATTACTTTGTTAGCTTGCAGTAGCATACAAATTTCAGCAATTCCATACCTTTAAACCGTGTGGAGTGCGCTGCACGAAGCCGTGCCGGTAAGCAAAACGTCGTAGCAACCTATGTAGAGACTGATACGCAGTGAACTGATCCTTCTTTCCCTCTGCGTAGCTATCTAGCCATCCCGAGTGCTCCTCGCGAATGTAGGCAGCCATTAGCGAGACTGTAAGCAGTCGGGACTCACGACGTGTTTCCTTCATAAAGACGATAAGTTCTACCCGAAACGGGATAGTTTCGGGACGACATGGCGCTCGTGATAGCATATTCTCGCTGCCTCTAAACGAAAAAATATCATCCTTCCCCTTCCGCCACGTATTAATCGTCCACCGCGGAATATTTTGCGAGGTTGCAGCTTCACGCTGTCTCAACGCTTGCGTCGCTAAGAGGACACTCCGTTTTTCCTTAATCGTGTAGTGCATGCGGCGTTTTTTTGGCGTGAGCAAACACTTCGTCGAGGAGATCTGCGATGACGATCTCCTCTGGTTGCTGCATTACTGTAGCAGGCGGTGGGGGCTCCAGGGCGTCCTTGTCGGCTGATTCCATTTTACCGAGTGACTGGTAGAGATTTATTTGCGCGATTTAGCGTTGGGACGGGTGATTTGATTGGTTGATAGGAATACTTGCGCTCAATTCTATATCACACGCACCCTTTTTACGTTTATTTTCCTGGCAGTAGCATTCTGTCCATCGCTGTACCACTCTATGCTGATTTCTAATCTGCTACCAGCTCTACGTTCTCGTTGGCTACGCTACGATAAGTCAGAGTTGCCAATAGTCTCCTTCTCATTTTTGGCACTGCTTCAAACTATAGCTACTGTATTTACCAACCACGGTTAGGAAAGCTGCACCTTCATCAATCCCCATTTTTTCAAACTCTTCAATAGAACTACACAGGCCTTTCGTATCTCGGCTCAACACCAATTGAAAGTCCTCAACTAATCACAAACAAATCAACTGCGTTTTCTATACACCATAAATCGATACTAACACGAGCCACCATTGACGCAACCAGGCCCTTAGGACAGGGTCGAAGCGGTATTTAGCTAATTTATAACGATCTAATAATGATATCGTTCGATCTTGATTGTGTCGACTACCCCTGCATAGCTCGATAGTCCGTTCTGTTGTGCTTGTACGAGCTGTTGTCGTAGGCTCTTCACTTCTCCACATTATGTAAGGTCGTCCAGCGCATCACCCAGCTTGTCTAGATTGAAGGTCCTCATCCTCTTCAACATCCGGGAAGTCATCCCATTTCGCAATAAACAGCTCTATTCTCGTCGTGTTACACTATGCCATTCCAGGCGGTAGCCAATGAATTATACGGTCGCGATGGGCTTATGTAGTACTATTGTTAGTAATACGCGCCGACGTATTAACCACAAGGTACGGCCCAAAGCTATCGCTGCAACAACTTTCGCAGGAACTTCATGTAGGAAACGGCACAGTCCACAAGCGTGTTGCCAGTCCAAGTTGCCAAATTCGAGCGTCACCCCAACCATAGCCCGTAACGCATTAAGCTGTAATTCAGACAGCGAAGCCGCCAGAATTGAAAACCCCGTCGTGCTAACTGCCACCAAGCACCTCGGCCATGTGTCTAGTCCAGGTGTGCATAGATTTTTCCTTCCTAAACGGCTTGACACATTCTCATCATGTAAGATGTTTTCGATAGCAACCGGAATATATTGTCGGTTGCCACTTGGGTCTGCAACTAGGGTATTACCACGATTATCCCACTAGCGTCGCACTCTACGACCATCCAGCATCAACTCCAGTGCGCGGGAGTGCCGGGTCAATTGGGTAAGAGCTTGTCCACATTTACTCTCTACCCAGCGGAGGACTGTTTGCGCCAGTTGCTGATGATGATTCGTGACATTATTCTGCTGAATGCAGTGATTCTAGTGAACTTCTTCGGAGTACTGGCTGAACTAACGACTGGTTGACAACGGATTTTATGGCGAAACGATGCGCAGCAAATTGCTTAGTATCCACAACAGACCAAGGGATATTGATACCATACATTTCAGAAAATGATTTACGAAGTCTGCAGTGGATGTGAACAACGATTATTGAGACAAACCTTTGATATTTCAATAAACGTTGTTAACTAGTCATGAAGGGAATCTGGGTGGTGATTTTAGGGGGCTAATGCCACAAAATTTATTTCTTGGTGGAAACATAGCGTTATCGACATGTACTATCGGAGTTTTCGCTGAGTCTCTCTAACTTCCTGTATTGTGTGAGTCATTGTTGTGAATTTCTGAAAACACCGTAACAATATGTCAGAACATCGCATTCATGACCACAAACACCGTCAAAATAGCACGCAACACTGTAAAATAGTCGCGCAACACCGAACAAACAGACTAGAACACCATAAGCACTCACAACAGAAAGGAGAAGAATTAGCAGCCAAAACGTAGATCATTATCAACGTGTCAAACCTACGGATCTACCCAATCATTTATACAGCTAATATTTGTCTTATTGTTGTTATCGTGAGTACATATGCTACAAAAGGCAGACACTAATATCTTTGTTGAATTTATACCAGACGTAACGTTTCCACAGGTATTCATAGTTTCATGCATTGTTCCACGATGTAGCAAAGCACCAGCGTCACGGCCAAAGATTGGCCCCGACGCAGGTTGCGGTTGTCTTTGGCATCAAGCCAATGAGGGTCAAGAATGACTCCGAGCACAAACATGATGTTGCTCCTAGGTTGTAGTTCTAACTACAACTACAACTTCAACATTCATTCATCTATATTTGAATTCATTATAGGATTTCGAACCGATTCACACGAGCCGCGGTTCAGTGCCTAACCTATCGTACCGTCAAGAATCATACCAAGGCCAATTAAGAATCTTCTATAGTGAAATACATATAGTTACATAGGGTAACTAGGGAATACCTACATGTAGTACCTCTTAGCCAACAAAACCAACTAACCATCAATTTACTTTTCAAATTATCTACTTCGGAGCACCTCGCCTTCCTACCAAGCCTCCTCTTCCGTACCCCGCTCGCCTCCCTCAAGATTTCGCCTACACGACCCTTCGAGCTCCATCGCTCTAGTCGTCTTCCTCTGTGCTTCCATCAGTCGTCACACATGAAATAAAATAGATTATTCTGCTGAAACATTGTTTGCGTCATATCTTCATTGTTCACACATGAAATCAAGTCGTTACTGCCCACCACTTGTGACCTGGTTCTCGAAGTACGTCTCCAACGAGTTGAGGTCACACGAATTAATTGAAATTCATCAACAACAGGCATACGTTCATCGGCTACTGCACCGTTCGTATTTATTTAGTTGTAAAGTGCTCTTAGCCGTGCCGATATGTGGATGATGATGTTAAGCCTGAAATTTCGCGGCACGAACGCTACTCGGTATCTAAAAACGTTGGAGTAACTCAATAGGAGTAGCATGGGCAGAAATCGCTTTGAACGGCAAGCATGTTAATCATGTGATCGTGAGATTGGTCACATCGAGAACGTGCGATCTAAAACCACCTGGTCACACATTGAAGCTACTGTAGCTAGGCATGCGGTTAACTGTTTAGCGCACCAAACCTAATTTCAGATAAGTCGTTTGACGGGATCTGGCAACAGCTATAAGGTGTCTCATCCTTGGGAGCTCATATGGATCTCTTGCTTGCAAATAACTGAGCACGTGCACTTTACAACATCTATAATGTCTCGTTCATCATCATGCATCTTGCTCAACAAAAAACAACGACATCGCTATTCACCGTTAACTCGTCATACAACAGTAGGAAGAAGAAGATCACGTATCATCTCTGCAGTCTGAGGCCGTTGATATATCACAGCCATTCTCTTCGTGGTGAGAACTGGTGGGAACGCACCAGAGAAAATTTCCCAACCGTCATGTGTCTCATCCCGTTATACACCGCGCATAGTACGAACACGTTACAGATCCAGACCCCATCACCGCTACTATCTCTTTCTTCGACACAGATGTCCAGTGAGAGTATTGCGAGCATTTTGTCGAATTTGAAACCGATACACACACTGACAACGCCAAGCCTAGTGCGGCAAACAATTTGTGCTCAAATAAACACAACAAATGATATACGAAAATGCAAAACAAAAATATATCTTCTGAGGCATGAGTACACCCGAGCCAACATAACATCAGTGAAAATTGCCTATCGATGTAGCTTCTACTGCAAATCAAAACGTTGTCAGGGAATGCTTGTCTTCCATGCAGCTACAATGTCGTACGGCCTTTTAAACATGGCGCCTCGTACGTGCCAGAACGGAGGATATGTGGAAAGGGAAACCCCCTTGCGAATGGCGATTCCGCATGCTTCTGTGTGGAATAACATGAAAAACGTTGAGGTTGACCAATTCGAGCAGAATCTCTCTTCTATCGAAATACGAACACAGAAGTTCACTAAATGCTATTTGGAGTCAATCTATGTCGTTCTAGAGCTCTCTCGGAGTCAAGTACAAGCGGGGAACAAACCAAAAGCGGGGAGAAACCAAGTGGTTTTAAGGGAAGCTCCTGATATGGAACGGGTTCAGAATGAACTGGTCAAATTTTCCAATTTAACTATACTTGGCACGGTGATAACAGGGCTAAGCAAAGAAAAGCTGAGATCGGGAGACTGGTCAGATGGACAAATCCTGTGCTGCGCAACCTATTTCGACATCATGGCGCCCATTTGTGTGTGAACAGTGATTTCATTTCAAGCGTGCAAGTAGGCGAAACGCGAATAAATATCGGTTGCCAGAAGGAGAAACCGGTACTACGATGAAGTTTGAGTTTAAAGGGTTTGATTATCCCCGAGGAACGATTTCTGGTAATACTATACTAGAACATGGTTGACGATGTACCCCCTGGGTTGTGGGATATTGTGCGGGGTTCAGAGAAATATTGTAAACAGGATGAAAAATGCACAGGAAAGAGTTCACCGTGAGCTGAATGCAAAAATGACACCACGACCCAGGCTTAAGTAATTTGTGCGTGTGTGGTGAAGCAGATAAGAAGTTTTCCGATCTCGATCTCGTCCCGTCAATCAAGATCAAGAGCAATCCCTCTCTACGGTGATCCTCGATGTAGTGACATTCACTATAATGACCAAGTGAATGCGTGCGCCATCATCCCCGTCCAAGACGATTGTACCCACGCGATATCGATCCTGACAGGTAAATATCGATCTTAGCTTTATTATAGGTATTATGGAGCCAGTGCATTATGGATAGCCACAGATGGGAAGCATAGGACATTAACCATTAATTCAGAGTTGTTTTTACCTTCTACTACACAAGTCTTCCTTCTTCTTCACTATTCCGGGCAGGAATATACAAGATTGGCCCTCCCGACGTCACGCAGGATCAAGATCGACACTAAGTGGAACCCCTACGCCCAGATTGCTTGGCTGGACGTTCGTCAACCCTCAAATCTCAAGACCCCGCTATAGGAAGCGGCAAGCACGTATTGGAACCATTGAATTAAGGTCACACACCGACCACAAGACCCCCCCGAGCTAAGATCGACACTGGTCGAGGCAAGATCGATCGAGTACAACCAAGATCGAAGCTCAATAACTACGCGGCGCAGCGAGTAGAAGTATCCCCGCTGCTGCCACCCTTCCCGCTGTCCTGTCAGACAGCAAGATCGACAACAAGCGCGTCTAATCGAGATCACCCGAGGAGCGATCTAGTCCCACCGACGGGTACACAAGGTGAGATCAAGAAACTTCACGGAAGATCGGAGTACCCCCTCCGTTAGTCGGCAGTTCGGGCGCAGTGTGCAAGAGGACTCTTGCGATCTTGCGATTTCGCAGAACCACTTCGCCACAATGGTGCGCGTGCCCGGATCTTTGGGTGACTCGGGATTTCACCGTGAGTCCCATGAAGAAGCGCATGCTGATCTTAGATCAGGGAAACCAGCGTCGTTGGAGATCGGATCACCAACGACACCGCTGAATCAAGATCGATCCGCGGATCGGCAGAGCTTTGGGAGGAGCTCTACCGACGGAACAGAGGAAGGTCCGGCTACGGACCTAGAAGAGAAGCCTCTACCTCCTCCCCAGGTCCCTTCGGGGACCCCAGCAGATTCCGACTTGCGTCGCGATCTGCAGGACGAAAGTCCACCGGCGAAAGCCATCCAAACGCTCGTCTCCAAGTCGAGCACAAAAAAGAAGTCAGCAAGATCGAAGCCCCTACGGAAGAAGTTGAAAGCACCAGGATCGGACGCTGATGACCAAGACGATCTTAAAACAGTGTGGACTGATGAGTCCCTCGAGATCGCATACCACAAGAAGGAACTTCACACCTTCTTGATCAAGAACCCCGTTATGCAGATCATCAAGCCGAAGATCATTAGTGATCTAAAAGGCCCAGTGCAGAAACCAACTACAAGATCGAGCAAGCTAGAAGCTGCGAAGGCGCTATTACAACTGATCAAGGAAGGTGGGATCATCGCAGGATCGTTCGACGCTAATGAGCTATTCGATACGAGGCTCAGTACGATCAACACGGCTTTAATGTCGATCTTTGATCTACTGAAGCCCTTAGTAGGCGAGAAGAATGTCACCTCTAAGGTCACGACCAGATCAACCGACGACATGCTAAGATCGTTGCCAGCACTCACATTGGAAGATCAGACAGGAACATCCTCACATTACGAGTCGGCGACTGAAGAAGTAGACACTGACAGTGCAGATGACCCACCTCGGATGACGCTAGGCCCTTCAGGAGCTGCCATGTTACGGCAGCGTGGAGATCATGAGACCAAGCGAGTAACGGATGTCATCGCACCAAACATGACACAAGGATCGAATGCGAAGTTGGAATCGTACTTCCAAGCGGCAATGAGCCGATTCTTGAAGGAACAACAAAGCCCTGCCAATCCCGGGATCTTAGCACCAGCAGAAGACCGAGATGTGGATATGGAGTCTGTGGGATCGCTAGATCGACACCCAAGTCCTCATGAATACGACCCAGATGATCTCGATCTTGATCCTCCCAGACGCGCGACTGTAGCATCAGCATCAGCCACGACTACCGGAAGATCGACAAATGTTCCACGTATACGAGTGTCTGCCATGTCTGAACTCAAGGAGTTCGCGGGGAGAGAAGGGGACGAAGATCGAGCCAGGGCCTGGCTTAGCAAGGTAAAGTCTGCCTTTATGCGAGATCAAGCTCCAGACGAGGAAAAGTGTCTGGTGTTCGGTGATCTCCTCACAGGATCGGCTCGAAACTGGTATCGACAGCTTAGTCGCACAACACGCAGTACCTGGAAGGATTTGCTCCGCAATTTCCAAGTTCAGTATTGTGGACGAGGAGTGTCAGTCGCGAGGCAATATTACCACGCGCGCAAGAGATCGGACGAATCTCCGCTGGAGTATCTGTATCGGCTCAATGTGGCAGGACTCAGGGCCCGCCTCCAGATCAAGGATGGACCTTCGGAAGTCCGACGTGAACACGTGGAGCACTTCATTGAAACTCTTGATGACCGCGATCTTGCAGATCACCTGGCTTTACTAAGAATCCCAGACGCTGACATCCTGGAGGAAGCACTTCGATCTCGGCAACGAGCGAAGGCACGACAAAGTAAGGCTGTTTATGGATCAATCAAGCCTCGTCAGAAGAACAACGGTGCGGCAGCCCCGTCTGCTTCAACTCGGGCCGTCAGAGCCGTCAAGGCAATCTCAGATAGCAGCGAGTCTGAAGAGGACTCTAGTGGATCGGATGGCGAAGCAGGATTACGTCGTGTCTACCTCGCAGCATCTGGAAACAATGAAGGGCAGCAAGATCAAGATCAAAGGAACCAAGATCGCAGTCGCTCGGAGACCGGAAACAATCGTGCACAACAAGATCGACATGATATAGGTTCACCACCTAAGCGATGCTCGCACTGTGGGTCGCGCAAACATAGCGATCTTGGGTGCTGGGGACGTCTGACGTGTGAGAAGTGTGGTCGTAAAGGACATCCCTCAGATCGCTGCCTATTCACATGCAAGGCATGTGGTGACATCCACGAAGCGGGAAAATGTACCATGGAGGAATTTTACAATTTGATCCGACAATGGTACAATCCTACCAAGCACGCCGGGATGTTGCCAGAGACTGCGGAGAAGATGTTAAACTAGGACGCTCGCCGGTTTGGAAACCGGTACGAGACGAGCGTTCTAGCTACTGCATTTATGCATATGTCGAGAAACAATCGGAGGCAACAGTTAATCAACTGATCGATCCGATCGACAATACATGTGATCTTCTGGAGAAATCTACCGCTACAGTGTCAAGTCTACGCCAGATCGATGAATATGCAAGATCGAGTGTGATGATGGCTCTTGAGATCTCCCCTGGGGAATCGCGGGGTTACTGGAAGTATCATGTTCCAGACAAGAAGTTCAAGCAATCTAAGGCTATGGGGAAGATCAACAACAAAAAAGCAACTTTGCTATTTGACAGTGGTGCCGAGGTGTCCATATTGGATGCCACCTTTGCTCGTAAGGTCGGGTGCCACATTGATGAGAATCAAACGTTGGAATGCGAAGGTGTTGGACGATCTCCATATAAGATCGAGGGACGTACCCGTCTCAAGATCACGCTGGCAGGATCGCTAGTGTACTTCTTTGATGCATGGGTAGGTCCGCCCACTGGAGGTCAAGATCTGATACTAGGAATGGATTTCATGGTGCCAGCGGGTATCCGCCTCGATCTCGCTGATGGGACAATATGTCTGCCCGACGAAGTCCGCCTTCAGATGGCTGGTAGGCGTCCTCTCTACGGTGACAAGGTCGAACATGTGTGCTGGAAGGATCACTACTGGATCGATGTCGGACAGACGGCCGAGATCAGGCTACGAGGTCAGACGTCTAACCAGTATAAGCTATGGGTCACCAGGGGAGATCGATGGGTACCAACGATCACAGTCGGACCAGGAAAGACACGTTACCTACAGGTAACCAATGTGAGTGATCGTGCACTAACGCTTCATGAGGGATCGAGAGTCGCAATGTGGTTGAGTGGAGATCGTATTCCTCGAATTCCGGGATATGTATCCGTCGGATCGAGGAGGTACGCCGAATGGCAAAATCTCGCATATCAGGCAACTACAGATGAAATCAGTGAAGCGGGTACCAACGAGCAGATCATCGAGCCAATGGTGGAGCGTCCCGAGTACGTAACACCAACGGCGATATTACCACGGCCGGTAAAAGCCATCCACAATGTCAAGATCGCAGGAAATGGGGACGCAAGCCCACCGTCAATCGAATGTACATCTGACCAAGGCAAGATCGACCCTGCTAACAGCAATAATCTTCGCACCAAGGTCGCGGCAGACATAGGCGATCCTACGATGGATGATGAAGTTTGTATCAAGGAAGGGGGAACCTTGTTCGCAGAAGATGTGGAAGATCAAATGGCTGTGCTACCAGAGGTGACCGCGATCACGGAAGAAGTCAAGATCGAAGATCTTCAAATAGGTGATGCCAATACCAACACCCAGGAGGAGATCGAACGTCTTGTGCAGATTATCTGGAAACGGAAGCACCTTCTTATCGGAAAGGGCAATGCCTTACCACCAGCAGCGAAGGGAGTGGTATGTGACATAGATGTGGGAAATGCAAAGCCAGTCGCTCAACGTTGTCGCAAGGTGGCCATACAATTCCGCGAAAAATTGTACCAACTGATCAAGGGACTATTATCGGCTCGGATGATCCGACACTCGACATCCCCTTGGGCGTCACCTATAGTTGTGATCATCAAGAAGAATGGGATCGACATCCGGTTGTGTATCGACTACCGCCTGGTTAATAGTCTGACAAGGCTCATGGTATATCCCATGCCTCTGATCAATGATTTGCTGGATGATCTCGATAAAGTTCTCTGGTATTGCTCTTTGGATATGGCCAGCGGTTTCTGGGTAGTGCCCATGACGGACCGAGCCCGATCGATCTCGGCATTTATTACTCCATTTGGATTGTTTGAGTGGAATCGAATGCCGTTCGGACTTAAAAACGCTCCCCAGATCTACCAGAGGCTCCTAGATAATGCACTATATGGATTCGTAAAAGTGACCCAAGATCAAGATCGATCTGACCGAAAGGACGTATTCGAGACAGGAGAACCTGATCTAGCAAGAAATGAGTCAGTGCTGGGACGTCGATCTTACATCGACGACATACTGGTAACTGGAAGATCGTGGGATGCGTTATGCGAAAAGGTGGAAAAGCTGCTGGATGTCTGCGACGAGTGGAATCTGTCCATCAGTGTCGCCAAAAGCTTCTGGGGTCGGCAAAAGGTGGATTACCTGGGTCATCGTGTATCAGCTGAGGGTTTGGAGACACATCCAAAGGATTTGTCGGCTTTACAAGAATTGCCGTTCCCCACCAACCTAAGATCGATGCAATCATTCTTGGGGAGTCTCAACTACTACAGTCGATTTATTGAAGATTTGCGATCTACGCATCAGTTCTGTACGAGCTACGTGAAGCGGATTTCTACGAGATCGCTCGGAAGATAAAATCGACTGGGGACGATGAGGGTGTCGTGGCAGAAGAGGATGACAGTGGACCGAAGCTAAGGCAGCGTTTGCTACACTAAGAGAGCAAGATCGTGAATGCTCCGATCTTACAACATTTCGATGTGGATCGACTACCGGTGGTAGTAGTATACGCCAGCAAGTGGGCGATCTCAGCTGCTCTGATGCAAGAACACGACGGAGTGTATAAGCCAGTGACTTTCACTAGTCGCACACTCAAACCCAACGAGATCAACTACGGTATGGTCGACAAAGAAGTGTTGGCTCTGCTCAGGATACTAGATATCTGCTATACTCAACTCGTGACAAGATCGATCAAAGTATTGACACGCCACTCTACATTGGCGTGGCTACTTCACTCATCCGGGTTGCAAGGACGGTTAGGGCGATGGGCTGCACTTCTATCGAGTTGGACCCTGGAGATCGTGAAATGTACCAAAGGGGAGGACGAGATATTAGGTGTGATTGCGGCAAGCATTACACCCCGCAAAGAAGTGGACTCGATCTTGGTTTCGATCGCTCCCAGGAAACAACCACGACAAGTGATCTCGATGCCACCTCCAACAGTAGAACCAGATGAGAGGTTACTGGTTGTGAGTTTGATGGATCAGCACGTGTGAAAAGAAGTGGCGGAGCATACAGTGGAATAGTGTGGAGTCTACCAGACTGGACAGTGATCTCAGCAGCATCGAAGTATAAGCTCGATCTTACGGTAAATGAGGCTGAGTATCACGGTCTGCTTCTATGCCTCGATCTCCTGTCAGATATGGACAGGGGACGCCTGATTATCTGTGGAGATTCTAATCTTGTGATCCGACAAATGAAGGGTGAGATCGAATGCAAGGCCCCGGGGTTGACGTTGTTAAGACAGCAAGCACTTGAACGTCTCCGATCTTGGCCCACCCATGAGTTCCTGCATATGAAGCGTGATTGGAATCAAAGTGCAGACAGTTTGGCGAGTGCCGCATTACGTCGTGAAAGTGGAGTTGTGATTGTCAAAGAAGAGGAGCGCCAAGATCTGATGACTCTCAATAGATTGGATGAGTTGCTAATAGCTAAGGATGATGCAACCCCAGTCAAGATCGCTGCAGTCACAAGATCGCGTAAGGAATGCCGTCCTCAAGTGTTACAAGAAGAGATCGTACAAAGGATGAGGATGGAACGTATTAACCGAGCTCAAGACGAGGAGAAATGGATCGTCGATCTTAAGGCTTACCTGCGAGGGGACGTACAAGATCTTACGTCGACTGAAGCGAAAAGCTGTTCTAAGATCGCAGATCGCTATGAGACGGATGAGTCAGGATTACTGTTTTATTTTCCACCGACCAAGCAGTCAGACGAAGATCGCGATCTTGTCGCCAAGCTCGTAGTGCCTGAAACATTACAACACGATCTTATGCATCACTATCATTCGAGTCTGGAAGGTGGCCACCAAGGTATCGGACGGACATACCACAAGATCAGAGCTCATTTTCATTGGCGTGGATTATATCAGAGTGTGCAACGCTACGTGGGTCAGTGCATAGACTGCGAGACGGGAAAAGGTCGGCCTACGATCCACGGGGAATCGCCCGGTAATTTGCAAGCTACGTACCCATTCCAGATTATCGGCATGGATCACATACCGTCGTTACCAAGATCGTACAAAGGAAACACCGAGTTGCTGATCTGGATCGATCTATTCACTGGATATGTGATCGCAAGAGCTAGTGCATCGCGAACAGCTCAGACCGTCGCCGAGAATTACGAAGAATGTGTTTTCGTCGATTCGGTGCAAGCGAGGCTATCCGACATGACCGAGAGCCCGGTTTTATGTCTGACTTCTTCAGATCGTTCAACAAGATCGTGGGACAGAGACAGCGAGCAACAATGGCGTACCGCCCGCAAGCAAACGGTACAACCGAACGGATGGTGGGAACGTTACTCGTGCAGTCAAGATGTATGTGGAAGATATCGACCAGCGAGATTGGGACGAATATGCTGAGCGCCTCACCTTCGCACTCAATACTGCCCAAGATCGCGTCCGAGGAGATACCCCATTTTATCTGTTACATGGCTGGGATCCGCGATCTACGTTGGAAGCAATGATACCATTAGGATCAACGAGAAGACGAGATCGTGAACCTCGCCGGTGGCGATATCGTATCCAGAAGCAATATCAGCAAGCACGCGAGCAGGTTAATGAGAGATTACGTGTTGCGATCCAAGAAAGGTCAGATCGACACAATGAAACGGTCCGACCACATGAGATCGGAGTTGGAACTCAAGTGTGGCTGTATCTAGATCGAGTCAAGGAAGGATATGCGCGTAAGCTGGCACATATGTGGCACGGTCCCTTTCGTGTGTTGGAACTGGTTGGAGAACATGCAGTACGTCTTGAGATTGCCGGTACCGAATACCGACTTTTCCCGGTGGTACATGTCTCTAAAATCAAGCCTGTACGACAATTCCCAGACCGTCCCAAGACGCGGTTGACAATACAAGATCAAGATCGATTCGATTTTGATGAAGCCTTGTTACCTGAAGACAGCTGGGTACGAGATCTAGATACCGGCGAATATGAAGTTGAGAAGATCGTAGACATGAGATCGGGGAAGCGCACGCGATATGGACGTACGTTGCGCGAATTCTTGGTACACTGGAAAGGATATGACGAACCGACATGGGTAGATGAAGCCGATCTTAATTGTGGAGCTCTACTGTATGACTATTTGCGAGATCGAACGAATCGAAACCGATTCGAGGTCATGCAATCACATGAGGAGCCATAAGGAGGCGAGATCGTGAAGTGAGTTGGTCACATCACGAAGGAACAGGTGGAGGATCTATCGGACGGCGATAGATCAGGTGGACGGTGGTGAATACGATACATGTGAAACCGACTAGATGGCCATGAGTCACTAAGATCGAAGGCGTTAATATCTTAAGAACGACGCATAAAAGAAGGAAATCGCGAAGAAGAAATGGATCAATTAAGAGATTAAAGCACTGCTATGTTGGAGGCTGGCTGAGAAGAAGGTGGCAAGTTGACGAACTTGTCCTGAAGACGAGGAATACGCGTCGCTGGGTGATCCGTAGAAGATTGGCGATATTGTAGACGCCAGGGTTCCGCAAGATCAACGGCGGACAACGCATCCTCCAACGACGCAGCAGACACATCCGGATACCAGATCTTGGGGTGACGCGGCTTGGGGAAATGCAGGAAGAAAGGATCCAGCAAGATATCCAGATCGCAATACTGTTGACGCAGAGCCGGGATGAGATGTCGAAACAAGAACTGCTTCCAGGCGGCTCCAGCCCGAGATCGACGCTGACGACGACCTTCATGGTAGGCTGATAAGGCTGCGTCCGCAACACACATGTCGTCTGAGATCGGCAGGAAGTGACTAGACTCCCAGAGCGCCTGGAGATGCTTCTCCTCATACTCCAGATATTTCTCACAAAATCCATGAGGCATAAAGTCAACCATGAAGGAGAGAGGTCCTTCGGTGGACTCCAGAGACGCCCATGGTGGAGGAGTAAGAGACATCAAGGCATCCACAGCAGGTCCCGTAACAAAATCTTCGATCTCGATCCGAGAAGGTGTGGCTGAAGAAGCCACGTCTGGAAATAGCCATTCAGAGACACCGAGCAAAAGGTGACTCAACACCTTGGTGTTCAAGGTGGAGACGCTCAGATGACTTACACGATCGACATCCCAAGGGAAGACGTCCGCTGAGCGAATAGACGTCTGGTGATCAAGCTGGGAATCCACTCTGATCTTGGAACTTTGGGGTGTGGCGGAGTCAAGGTGGTGGCTTCGGAGGACCGTCGAATATCCGGAAGTGATTTACCCGCACTGGACTCAAGATCACTGTCATCGGGAGCGGAATTGGGGCTACCCATGGGTGGATCAACCTCTGGAGACTGCTCAGATGGGTCGTCGGAAGGAATATCACTTCCCTCGCCACCCAAGTCGATAGGATGACCGGCAGTCCCCGAAGCACCCTGATCTCTCCCAGACGACTTGGATCGACGAAGGTCCGAACGAGATTTAGCCAAAGCTGCTAATACCTCAGGATCGTCCGCATCATCCTGCTCAGGAGAGCCATCTTCTTGCTCGATTTCGGACTCTTGGGGAAGATCAGGAGAGCCGCCTTCCTGCTCAGGAGAGCCGCTTTCTTGCTCGATCTCAGACTCCTGGGGAAGATCGGGGAGTTCAGGTTCAGGGACGTCTGGATCCGGACCCTCGGAGTCAGGAAGGTCGTCAGGGGAGTTGGAGGATGAGAGATCGAGCCGACGAGTCTTGCGAGATCGAGGCTGGGATGATTCCGACCCGGATCGAGGACGCGTCAGACTTGCGGGGCCGGAAGAGCGACATCTTGGTTGAGGGAGCGTGCCACAGCCCAAAATCGACTATAAGCGTCCGTGTAATGAGCTGAGAGAGCAGCATGCTCTACCCGTAGAGCAGCAAGCTCTCGCTTCTGGCTCGCGAATTGGTGATCCACTTGGGTACGAGCAGTCTGAAGATCAGCGACCTGTTGCTCTAAACGGGAGATGTTGGCCCTCATAGAGTCAACATGATTCCCACGAGCACGAAGTTCAGCCCGAGCCTTATCCAGACGCTCAGACGAAGACGCAACCTTCGCCACCGCTTGATCTCGCTCGGATTGAGCCTCATGACAGCCCGCGCGGAATTGATCCCGCTCCTCTTGAGCCGAGCGATACGTCGATCTTGTGCGCTGATCTGACGCTGGAGCTGGAGAGCAGCCGCTTCTAGTGAAGCCTCCGACCGCTCCAACGCTTGACACCGTTGCTGAGCTTTGGATAAATCTTGATCTCGATCTTTTAGACGCTGACGGACTTCCAGCAGTGATTGATCTTGCGTCTGATCACGCTGACGAGCAGCGATCAGTTCCTGATCTTGATTAAAGAGGAGCCTGGCGAGCGCAGTGGGAGGTGGGGAACCAAGATCAGGATGACTGGTTAGAGCAGCCAGTTGGGCTTGGAGGTTCTGGACCTGGCGCTTCAAAGTATCAATCTCGTCTTCCAGACACAAGATCGTACTCTTAGAGGTGGCCTGCAGTTCGTCGTAGGCTTCCCGAAGCTTGGAGACTCTGTCTAGCTTCTCTTCAAGCTCTTCAACCGTAGATTTGCTCTCCACCAGCTCTGCGTTGGAATCCTCCAATGCCTCGATCAACGCGTCATATCGATCTTGACAAAATTTAGCGAACGGCATGGCCTGAGAGCGGAGGTGACTCAATTTGCGATGCAGATCGCCATGTGACGAAGAGAATCCACGTGAGCGTGCTGAAGATCCTCATGATCATCTTGCAGTTGACGAAAGATCGACTCATGACTGATAATGTCCTCCACACCTTTTAGAGAAGCTTGGACATCTCGGAGCGACGCTTGGACGACTTGTAAATCCACATGAGATCGATGAACATGAGCGGTCGGCGCGGAAGACAACCGATGACACTCCGGACACGAAGAATGAGGGCGAGGAGGTGAGTTGGAAGAAGAGTCAGGATCGACGGCAGCGGCGGCCACCGCGAGCAAGCCCAATTGGCCCGGTGGCGTAGTCGATCTTGGGGTGGATGGAAGATTAAAGCCTTGATCTTGAACCATGGAAGACGATGGGCAGGGAGGAGATGCGATGCGGCGAGTGAAAGCAGTTGTGCTGCTACCACTCGCGCAGGGGACGGTTGTGGTGAAGCAGATAAGAAGTTGTCCGATCTCGATCTCGTCCGTCAATCAAGATCAAGAGCAATCCTCTCTACGGTGATCCTCGATATAGTGACATCACATAATGACCAAGTGAATGCGTGCGCCATCCCCGTCCAAGACGATTGTACCCACGCGATATCGATCCTGACAGGTAAATATTCGATCTTAGCTTTAT